>OX457018.1:8609893-9809893 GCA_949752705.1 Callimorpha dominula | reverse complement strand
TTTAGGTTACACAGAAATTAACTAGGTCGTCAAGTCTTAACTACGTAGGTATTTACTTAAACATCTGTCGCCCGCCTTATTTTTTTTTTTTTGTATATTATAACCCTAAAATCCTATTAGGATCCTACATCCTCCTTCCCGTAAAATAGTTCTAGGTTTTAATACTCCAATCTCCAGACTTCAGAACCTATTCGCCTATCAGATAGATATTTTTAGCACTTCTCTTAATGTGTTCAAGTTCCAAGTCCATCCAATTAACTAATTAATATTTTCTTTCTCTTTTGTATAGTTGTCATTAAAGTAGCTGCTACGTAAATTTAATTAAGCAGATTTTTTTATGGTATTGGGGGCAAACGAGCAGACGGGTCACCTGATGGTAAATAACTACCGCCTCCCATGAGCATCTGTAACTCAAAAGACAACTGCGTTGCCGGCCTTTAAAGTGGGAGTAAGGGAAGCACATATCTAACAGCACATTAAGTTACTAAGGAGTGGAAATAATTCCTAATTTATTTCCAACAACTTATTGCCTATACGATAATCTTAATCGAATCCACGACCCACGTTAGCCAAGCACACTTTATTAACAAGTGATCGTATCTCGATGTCAACATAACTGTTATTTATTAATCGAAGGCTTTGATTAAGCAACTCGTTGACAAGCCTTAACCTGACATACACTGGTTGACGGGTCTGTTGGTCTAGTGGTTAGTGATCCTGACTGCTGAGCAAGAGGTCGTGGGTTCGATTCCCAGCCAACAAAAATAGTTGTGTGGTGAGCACGATCATTTGATCTGTGCCTAGGTGTACTTAATCTATAATATGTATGTATTTAGTAATACATAAGTATGTTTATCTGCAGTCTGGTTACCATAATACAGGCTCTAACTAGTTTGAGATCTGATGGCCAAATATAAATGCGAAAGTCTATCTGTATGTCTCTCTGTAACGTTTAAATCCCTGAATCAATTTTGATGAATTTTCAGAAGGACATAGGCGCGGGCGTACCGAGAGAGAGAGAGAGAGAGGCCAGGTGGCTTTTGTAAGCTTACGTACTGAACCGAAATAAACAAATTATACCCCCCTCCCCTGGACCGAAAAAATAACAAATTTACCCCCCTTGGTGGGAATAGCCTTGCCATGTAGGTACTTCATACATACTTTCAAAGATACCGGCGTGAGTGATGTGTATGTAATTTAATGAATCCTGATTATGGACATACACTTGTTATATTGAAACCGCTTTTAATCAAGTACTTGTTTGACATCTTCATGTATAAACAAAAAATCCTTTCACCGATATTGGAATTAAAACCTTGATTTTAATGAAGTCCTCGAACTTGATACCTCATATTGTCCACTTTAAATAAATTGAAATTCAAAATACTAGTCCTACACCTAAGAAACTAGTTGCCAAGGTTTTCTAGATAACTTATTTGGTTGCTTAGGTCATACAACAATAAATAACTCTCATAATGGCCTGTTGGTCTAGTGGTTAGTGACCCTGACTGCTGAGCCAGAGGCCGTGGGTTCGATTCGCACCTGAGTCTGGGTGTTCTTTGTGTCCGTTGTTTGTAAAGTCCCCCGCGACACAGGAGTAATTCCTAATGCGGGAGTTGTCTTTTTAAAAACAAAAAAAAAAATAACCTAAAAATAAGCCCAAACATTATGAGATAATGTAATTCGGGACTTAATGCTTAGAAAGTACGATCTATTTTTGTTTAAGCGGGGTTTCGATCGCATTGCGTGGTCACGAGTGGGTTTACATTTTAGAATAACTAGCTTTTTTCTGCGGATTCGCTTGCGTTTCAAAGGTACCTATGTCTATGTCTTTTTTTATACTCTTGACAACATTTATGCAAAATTTCATACTGATCGGTTCAGTATTTTCGCATTTGTAATACTGACTGTTACCCGCGACTTCGTTCCCGTGGAAATTCAAATCTATCCCATGGGAACTGTACATTTTTTTGGGATAAAAATTAGCCTATGTGCTATTCTAGACTATAGTCTATCTGTGTGCCAAATTTAATCCAGATTCGTTTAGCAGTTCTGGCGTGATTATGTAACAAACATTCGTCAATTCACACTTTCGCTTTTATATTAGTAGTAGGATTAGTTATAATTAAGTATATAGTTTTTAAGCTTAATATAACAATCGAAAATTCTAGAATTTTCTGGAGTTATAAAAAGAGAATCTATCCACCTTACCAACAGAAATACAACGGCATGCAAGAAGTTAAATTGACATTCTGTAACAACTACAGTTTATTTAAACCCAAGTAGAGAAATAAACAATTAACGTTTGTCACACTGCAAATTTAGAATTTAAGTAATATTTAGTTTGGCAACAATTTATTTAGTAGTTACTAAACCTTTTCGTTGCTCCACAATTGCCTCAGTTCGGTGCCACTGTTTTACTTTTATAATTAGTATTAAGTTTTGGTTTTTAAACGGTTTTATTAAGCTTGCTCTTTTGTTTTGTGAGGGTCAAAACTATTTATTGAAATTTTATCCCCTTCCTGTTGACCGATTGATCTGAAATTTTGGTACACATACATATATTTGTTTCTGACTAGGTGCCCCGGCAGACTTCGTTCTGTCAAAAGTTAACGACGTCAATTAATGTTTGACAGCTGGGGACCTGTGTTTTAATTATTATTTACTCTGTGGTTTGTATAGAAAAAGAAAAGTGTTGTTTTTACTATTTTCCTAGCAATTTTTACGTTTTTTTCTCTCTATAAGAACCTTCCCTGTGCTTTAACGAAAATATCAAAAAAGAAATTATCCGAATTGGTAGCCTTTCTCGAGTTTTGCGCTCAGCAACACATTTGGCGATTCATTTTTATTATATAGATGACAATTATATAGATATAATTGTGTGTATTCCATAAACTTAGTTTAGTATCGTAATAGACGAACAGTCACCTCATTTTCGCGCGACCGAAATTTAAATGTATGTGTGTGCAAGTTTTACAGACATCTGACTGACTTTTAGTGTAGGGACATTGACGTCACCGCAATATTGATTTTTTTTATGGTATAGGGGGCAAACGAACAGACGGGTCACCTGATGGTCAATGACTAACGCCGCCCATGGGCACCTGCAACTCAAGAGTCACAAGTGCGTTGTCGGCCTTTAAGGAGAGCAGTGGGAGAGGGGGTGGGGAAGGTTTAGGGCCTCCGGGAACCACACTGACTCGGCGAAAAGCAATGCAAGCATTGCTTCACTGCCGGTTTTCTGTGAGGCCGTGGTATCACTCCGGTCGAGCTGGCCCATACGTGTAGAAACATGGCTCTCTCACGATATCATAAAATCGCCAATATTTATATCACTATGCATTGGTAGTATTTTGTATGTAATTTTTTAATGACAGAAGTGAAGAAAGTATAATCGAATAATGATTTAAATAATTTTCATCCTAATGTTTTCTTTTATATTTTCTAGCGGTAATTGCCAGGTTTCATGTTGATTAAGTACATCTACTCACGATGTACTCTCTCTAGTGTAATTACAGACAAAATTCCACCATTTGCTACTATCATTAAACATTTAACATTTTATGCAAGTAAATCGGATTCGGGGACTTCTTACCTGACTCCGAGTAGCACATTACAAGATTAAGCAATACTAACCTAGGTTAGTCTGAGGAGGCGTGACCATTTTTAACAACATTGAAACCCCTCCGTGTCTCGAAGAGCATGTTAAGCCGTTGGTCCCGGTTGCCATACGAACATCTGTGGCACTCGTTACGGGTAATTGGTCCCTGGTCTAACTACAGAACTTCGATATTGCCTAATACTTGGGTTGTGGAGGTCTGATGGCAGTCGCTTCACGTGAAATATCGAAGTTCGGCCGTATCGTAGTCAGACTGAAAGCCGACCCAAACTTAGTTGGGAAAAGTTGCGGAGGATAATGATGATCTAGGAGTGCGATGTATGTATTTAAAAAAATCTAATTATGTATCCATATTCTAGAGCTAGCCGTACAAGCCATGCTAACTGGCCTGTTGGTCTAGTGGTTAGTGATCCTGACTGCTAAGCCAGAGGTCGTGTGTTCAAATCCCATCCAGGACAAATAATTGTGTGATGAGCATGATTGTTTATGCTGTGTCTTGGTGTAATTTATCTACAATATGTATGTATTTAGTAATATATAAGTATGTTTATCAGCAATCTGGTTACCATAATACAGGCTCTGCCTAGTTTGGGATCAGACGGCCGTGTGAGATGTGTTAAGTTGTTATTATTATTAGTTTGTGTCTAGACAGCGCTGTGTTATTTGACACAGAATATTATTAATATAGTATGATGCAGACTCTTGGGTATGCAGGTTTCGTCACAACGTATCCTTTCACCGACAAACAAGTGATATTTAGTTTCCAATAACATATAAATATCTAAAACTAAGAGTCGACCTTGAAGACTCCATCTAGTGACATTTCAAAACAGCTGACACGAGAGACACAATTTTAAATTCAAATAATGAATCAACAGTCAACTTTAAATCGGATTTGGACTTCGTAAGTTTATTGTTAACTAGCAACCCGCCCCGGCTTCGTACGGATACAACTTATACACTTAAACCTTCCTCGTGAATCACTCTGCCTATTAGTGAAAACCGCATAAATATCCGTTGAGTAGTTTTTCAGTTTATAGCGAACAGACAAACAGACAGACGCGGCGGGGGACTTTGTTTTATATATAGTGACGAGTTGGATATAGCTGGAGTATTTTATGAGCGAAATTAAGAGCGTAAGCTTTGTCTTTATTCATTTAATTACAGTCAGATAAAAATGTTCTGCTTTAACACATTCCAAATTACAATATATAGAAGCGAGAGTTTTTACATTGTGAGTGAATTTAACAGAGAACACATAGTAGAAATACCCAATGACCTCACATTGCTATATTTTATATTTAAATATGTGGCGAATTTCAAACTTAAAACATACTTCAACATCATCTAGCGAAGACGAGCTGAACTAAGTAGCTACTGATCCTACATCGGGCAATAAAAATTGTCGCACAGATTAGTACATATACATACAACTTCATAACGTCAACCATTGGGACCGCGATGCTCAAAACTTTTTTTATAACATATCTTACACACGGCCGTCTGATCCCAAACTAGGCAGAGCCTGTACTATGGTACCCAGACTGCTGATAAATACTTATATGTATTACTAAATACTTACATCATTTACATAAATTACACCTAGACACAGAACAAATGATCATGCTCATCACACAATTATTAGTCCTGGGTGAGGATCGAACCCACAACCTCTGGCTTAGCAGTCAGGATCACTAACTACTAGACCAACAGGCTCATCAAATTGAAAACTTGATCACTTAGCCAGGTCGTCCCTTTGCGTTGGAGGGACACAATACCTGTTCCTCCACATTTATAGGTTGTCACGCGTCATCCTACCGAACTCAGCCCTGAGATGCTCCCTGGGACACATCCCTGGGACCTATATATGCCGCGGCGCGCGAGGACTCGCTCTCTTACCACCTGAACTCGGCTACGAAGTTAAGTACTCTGCATCTACCAGCGCCGGAACTACGTCCAAAGTCTCTGAAGACCTTCACCCTGAGCCTAGTATATCTAATGTCTAAATTCCTCTAAATATTTGTACTACAAGTTCAATTATAATCTGTAAAAGCGTTTCTCGTGTATAATTCCTCTCCCTCTTAAATTTAACTACGGGGGACCACGTGCAGACCACGAGGCCACGCTCCACGTTACAAGATATTGTATGAACTTTGGTGTGTGGCATTCGAGCATTCAAATGTAACATCGAGGTCGCGGCTTCAATTCCTTCACAGTTAATATGTTTGTCTATTTAAACTGGTCTCTGTGTTATCTCCATGATATGTATGGATTTACAAATAAGTAGATTACAAGCCCAATCTATTTGACACTTCGAAACGAATCAAATGAGCCTAAACTTGAGTTTACTAGTAGCCACTGAAGGATTCCATTATCCACCTCCTGGCTCCATCATCAGATCAGCTCCAAGATACTGAATAATAGTATTATCATCCAAACTATTTATACATACAAAGTTTTTTTTCGGTACCTCAATTAGAAGTAGATTAAAATTGACTTCCACAATTTGTTTACAATTCACCATCAGTGTGACAGACAGTCCCCTATGCAGAGGATGTCTCAACGCGGAGGAAACGGCCGCCCACGTTATCCTGGAGTGCGAGGGAGTGGCCACACAACGGGCAAGTATCCTCGCGGGTTCGAGGTCGCTCCTAGAAGCCTGTGAACGCCCCAGGAAGCTTCTGTGCTTCTGGAAGGAGCTAGGCTGGCTCAACTAGTTAGCTTATACGAACGTATAATGGACCGCCTATGAGTCTAAATGCGGAAACAGAGCCCTATACCAATACCAATAACATAGTTAATTACTTAGAGTATAGAAGATATATCTAACTACCCATCAATCCTAAACTATGGTTAATTTTGGGTCTAGATAGCGCTGTATACATAATATGGCCTTTTTTTTATCGTGTAGAAACCCCCACGGGTCATCACCTCACGCTGGTGAAGTGGTATGTGGGACTCGAACCAACTAAAGCCACACGGTGTTCCGTCACAAGTGAGTCTATTGCAGAGGACCCGGGATACCTTAGGAAGGAAGCTTCTGGGAACCCCCGCAGACTATGGCCTCCTGATCAGCAGGCGACCACAAAGTGCGATAAGGATGTTACATGGACCATTATTACGAATTTATTGATAGCTCATTCATCAAGATCGGTTCAGTAGTTTGGAACACACGCAAATAAAAACATAATATGGTCTAGGATTGCATTAATAACATTCGAATTTATTGAATTTCTAAAAAGTTTACACAAAAATTCAAAGGTGAGAGCGGGCTTCACACTCGAACCGCGGATTCGAGAATTCATTGTTTATGCCACACCTCGGCTATGGCTATTATACAATAGATTTATTAATAGTTTAAAGCAATATAACGCCATATTGTAAAATGGTTTTGTATATACATATATGTATGTATAATTTCTTCATATATTTGAATAATAATCATGTATGATGCAACTTTGTGTAGACGAATTTATTAGAATTCGCGTCATTAATTTAAAAAAAAAAAATTTTCAGTTTTTTAAACTTAATTTTTTTTTACACTTTTTGGTATCAATTATTGTACAATATCCAGTCCATCATTATCCAAAAAATATTTATTTACTTACACAATAAGATATTTTTTGAAGACCTTACTATTGATAGCAAAAATGTCATGATTATCAAATTTTTTTTTCAAGGTCAGATATTTACGTGTAAATTCCACCATATTGAATTTGGTCAAAATCTAAATAATCTACGTCACCCGGACTAATATTACGAATCTATTGATACCTCATCCATTAAAATAGGTTCAGTAGTTTGGATCACGCAAATAAAAACACTAACATAGACTGGTAAAATCATTACTCTTCCTATTAAAAGCAATTAAGTAAAAGCCTATTTTTAGATAGAAAGAGCTAATACATCTCTCATTGAGTAACATAGTTTAGAATTCGAATGTGAGAAGATCGAAGAAGCTGCAGTAGATATATGTAAGATCAAAACCAAATTTTGCAAGCTTTTCTCTGGCAGACACCTGGCCTTACTTTGTTTCTTGCTTCTTGCAATGTGAGCGGCGTGTTTTGGTATAGTCATTTTTTTGGACAGCTGGTTCTTTTTTAGTTATTACGAGGAATAATAAAAAAATTAAAATTGCAATAAAATACTTTGCACGAAGTTACGAAGTATTTATTTGTATTGTACACAAAAAGTGGGTCAAAGTTACCCCAAATTACTTGATAATTTAACTTCTAGATTAATGCAGTAGTTATGAAATTGATGATGGTATTTTGCTGACTAAATTCATAAAAAATTCCGTAGTTTACCGTTTTCCGTAGTTTTGAGATTTCTAGCTATAAATCCCAAAATATAACAAATTGAACATAGCACTTTTTCAAGTACTTAGCTGAGAGGGTGGTATAAAGCTATTTGATCCTACAAATGAAATTTTATATTTTAGGGTCTATGAATAGTTTATTTATTACGATTATTACGTAAAAAGAAGGTAAGTGGTTTTCCACAGCGTTGGCCAATGTTGCCAAGCTGGTCCAATATTACCCAAAATGTATGTAAGCTTAATTTTTTTTAAAAAAGGACTAGGTGTTGCTGGGAGATAAATTTTCGTGAAATTTATACTACGGGGGTCGTACATAGTATTCCAGAGTAGAATCTATCTCTGTGCCAAATTTCATCCAGATCGGTTCAGCCGTTTTTACGGGAAAGAGAAACAAACATCCATTCTCACAAATTGTCGCATTTATAATATTAGTAAGACTATAGACCTGGCTTCGCCCGGGTTGAACAATTAGGTAGGTAGCAGGTTCTGTTCCCGTCCAGTGCATTTTTTTCTATTTATAAATGTCTACTTGCATTGGTCTGGGTGTTTTTCTGTTTAAATTGTACGTATTTACATTTAAATTAGTTCAATAAATACAACGAAACAGCTTGACCTCCAAAATGTATGCGATTTCATATAAAACAGAGGTCGTAACTAATTGGTTCCTTGAAATGACTTTAGGTTTTGAATAGTACTTAAAATATATGTAATCATGTACTTAAAACAAATGTCATTTCCTTGTCTATGTTTTTTTTTTTACCAGGCATAAAGAACAGAGGTCCTAGGTTCGATACCCAGTCGGACAAAACAATGCTATTGAGATATTTTTTGGACATTTGCATTAGTTTCCAAACTCCGTTCTAGAAACGTGTAGAAACGTAAAAAGATTACTCCCTAACACATGGGGCCGAAAATATTGCATGCGAAATGTGAGCGTGTAATATGTACCTACATCTCTGCTTACCTTCTTGACGATATACAGTGAGTATTAAAAAATACTTATATGTTAATGTACATAGAAATATATATATATATATTTTTTTTACATAATTTTTTTTAAACCTATGGTTATATCAATCTCGTAATATCTATCTTCTCTTGGATAGGCGTACATCATCTACGTCTTCACCGTCACTTTCCATCAGGTAAGTTGGAAGACAAACCCAAAAGTCATTGTTCAAAAAAAAAGAAACATTTATTCCTCTAATGTAGCAAACAAGGATACAGTTCACCTCATGACAAATAGTTAAACAAACTTATAGAAATTTGCAAAACCAGAGGTAGGGAAAAGCCGTAACATGTTGGTAATTGTCAGTCCGCTGGGGGAAATTCAAGAGTTTAAGGACCTTTAGAACTACTTCAACCGAGACGTGAACCCATGACTTCGGAAGCAATAAAACAACAGCCCAGTCGATTTACTGTCAAATAAAATCTTTGTGATTGGATTTCTAAATTACGATCAATTTATTATGTTTTATATTTTGAAGTCGTAATATTATTGTACAATATGTCACCATCGGACTGTCTATAAAAATACCTGTATTCAAATGAAAACATTTTAAAACGACCCGGTTAGCGAACAAGTTTCGGACGTAATATTACCGAAAAAAGTTACGACTTACGTAATATGCATACAAGCGGAAAAAAAGTAAAAAAAATTACCATAAACGCCTGCAATTTGCACAATTTATGACTCTTTAAAAGCACTAACACTGCCTACACTTTTTCTACTTTCTGGCACTTTTTTTTGACAGTTTTATTTTTAAAACGCGGGCCACGTCTATCTGTGGCACAGGTATACCGCGTACTGCCTTGTAGCCCCTCCATAGCTGTAAAGTGACAGTTCTTAAGATTTATCCACAATGGTGTCTTGGGCTTACGTTTTTAAATATATTTTTTTCAAATATGTAAGTGTTTTTTTTTTATAAAGAGACGACACTAGAAGTGTAATAATCAGTTCTCATAAAATAACTGTTTAAAATAAGAAATTAGATTCGTTATTTTTTCTAGTTTGTTAAATGTCACATGGCGTTGAACTTGCGATCAAGTGGTTGCGGGATTGAACCCCTCCCAGTGCACTACCGAGGTGAACCCACTTCTAACACAAGCACCTTAGCTATAGGGGTGCACAAGAATACTAGTAATTTGACCCACATTTCTAATATTTTCTTATTTAAAAAAAAAAACTTTTATTACATACAAGTACCTATTTTACAAGAACGTACGGTTTTCAGTGGCGTACATTAAGAGAGACTTATGTCCAGCAGTGGATGATGAAAGGCTGATGATGATGATGATGTACGGTTTTGACGTTTAACAAAGACAAACTTATTTGACTTGACATTCAATATAAATAGTATTTGTTAATCGGTACGGCACGGTACCATGGCCAAAAACGATTTAAAACATATTTTCTACATACATACATATACTAACGCTTATACCCCCAAAGGAGTAGTCAGAGGTGTATTAAACACCTACATTTTACCAACTACGTATATACGTGGGAGAGCCATGCCTCGGCTCCCCTCGATACCACGGCCTCACAGAAAACCGGTAGTGAAACAATGCTTGCATTGCTTTTTGCCGCGTAAGTGAGGTTACCGGAGGCCCTAACCCTTCCCTCTCCCCTATTCCCGTCCCTACCCTCTCCCAACTCTCCTCCCCTCTAATCCCCCTCTCCCGTCTTCCCGCTCTTCCCCCTCACTCCCTCTTCCCCTACTCCCACCTTAAAGGGTGGCAACGCACTTGTGACTCGGCGGCGGCGGTAGTCATTTACCATCAGGTGACCCGTCTGCTCGTTTGCCCCCTTTTTTGCTCGTTTGGTCCCAATTACGTAATACGCGGCAAGCCTATTGTTGTCAACTGGGCACTTTGGGTATTAAAGAAGTTGTAAGCTGTAGCTGTGGCTGATAAAAACATTGGCTTTTTATGCAAGTGGTCCTAGCCCTCTGAATTAATAAAAATAATGATTCAGGCAATTTGGCAATCCCACTCTTCTGTCATCCACTATCAACCTCAGTGTTAATAAATTATCAAATACATTTCTATTTATCTTTTAAACAAATCGAAAGGGACGGCATTTTTAGGGTGTCGCACGTCGTCTCGCGCCCTCCTAACGAACTCCCCACTAAGCCACACACCCCTGGGGCCTATATATGAAGATTCGCTCTCTTACGACCAGGGAAGACCTACGAGTTAAGTACTCCACATCTATCAGCGCCGGAACTACGCCCAAAGCCTCTGAAGACCTTCACCCTGAGCCTATTACGACTGCAATTATAATCTGTAAAATCGTTTTTGTCTATAATTCCTCTCCTACGGGGGTCCACGTGCAGATCACGAGGCCACCCTCCAAGTTACAAGGCATATTTTCAATGGTATTTTAGTTTTTTATAAGAGAGAAAGTTAAAGAACAGTGACCTCAATCGCAGCCCTAAAAACTTCACCATTCCTGTCTGATAGACTGCGTTACGTGACACGTGTGTAAGTTGTTAGACAGTTTTTCTTCCTCACAGCACAGATCTATAATTCCTGTCTGAGACACTAGTAACGAACTTCCCGAAACTTGGCTTCTATGAAAGGTCTAATGACAGTAAAGACAGCTCGTGAGATGTTTGAGGATATAAACAAGTTGCCTGCTGTGTCTGCCTACCCCAAAGTGTGATTTTATGTATGTAACCTAAAAAAACCGGGCCTGCAGCAGGCCCGCAGAGGTAGGTTTCGTGTTTTTAAATATTTTTTTTAAATCTGCCCCCAGTCCGTCCGTAACCCCCCCCCCCCCCCTTTGGGGGAATATCCCCCATTCACGAACTTAACCTTCATTATTGCCCTGGGGTCTAGGGATCATAACTAGACCTCCTGTGAAGAAATTTTCGGAAAACAACTAGTACAAAACCAATAGGTAGACGTTTCTTCGAAACCTACCTAACTAGTATTAAAACGTCGTATTTTTTTTTAAACATGATGTACACACCTTTATTTTACCAATAACACGCACACATTGAAACAATGCAGCTTTTTTATGATCGTGTGCGAGTGCGCTCGAGTGAATTGAATGCAACATAAATATTTAATGGCTGGCCTCTCTCTGTATATCCTGTGAGGGACGCAGCTTGATGATATATGTACGTGTTGCGTGCGTTGGGCTCTAATTTATTACTGAAGTCAAGTTAAATTCGATTATATTCTTTGCGTTGGCGAAGTGAAATATTTTATGTAATACTGCCGCCATTGCTGAATTGATCTAATCGAACAGTGTTTGCCAATTCAGATGACTGTGGTGCATTTGATTGCCAAGTCAGAGGTCGGGGGTTCGATTCCCACTCAGTGAGTCTGGGTGGGTTTAAAATGTATCTGTTTATCCGTGTTCTACACTTGTAGACTTTATTTCTGTACTAATCACCTTGAAATTTTCTATTGCGCGATGCAAGATCCGTTGAATTCCGAAGTATTTCGAGCTAGTTGGAAATAGTTCAGATTCTCCTTTCTAGATGGCGTTGATTGTGTGAAGGTCTCAGAGTCATATTTGTTTGTTACTTATTTTATATATACGCGAGGTGGTTTCTTTGTAGTGTAGTTATTGTTTGTAGGCGTCAAAAACCCCTTTACCACACCATAATGACTTTTCTTTGCCGCAAAATTAAAATGTGGAGTTCATTAGCAGCAAACAAACCTTAGAATTAATTACCAGCAGCCGTCAATCAGTGTTCTTCAATCATTGGACCTCAATCTAGTCATATTTACTTTTTTTTTTTTTTTTTTCTTTTAAAGAAAGACAACTCCCGCATTAGGAATTACTCCTGTGTCGCGGGGGACTTTACAAACATACATACAACGGACACAAAGAACACCCAGACTAGGGTGGGAATCGAACCCACGACCTCTGGCTCAGCAGTCAGGGTCACTAACCACTAGACCAACAGGCATTTACTGAATATTGTTGAAACTGTCTGGTTTTTCTTTTTTAAAAGAGTGGCCGTGAGTTTGTTTGCCCGATTTCTACTCACAAGGCTCAACCATTTGGAAACGGGCGGTTATAGATCGAAACAGGCAGATGTGATATTATGTTATACATTTTGTTTTCTTTAATCATTTTACATTTGACGAAGCAAACTATTGTTGCGGTGACTCTGTGTGTGTTGATCTATAATTTTTAATTATAATAATTATTTATTAAATCGACGATTTCGAATAATTGATGGTCAATTTTATGAAATAAAGATTTTTCGAATTGAAATATAGAGAATATCTGCCTTATTATGATTATTTAATTTTATTTCATTGAAATAAATTGATCGGACCTAAGTTTAGGTGGGTGAGCCATGCTTCGGCACGTATGGGCCGGCTCGACCGGAGTGATACCACTGCCTCACAGAAAACCGGTAGTGAAGCAGTGCTTCGTTGTATTTCACCGAGTGAGTGAGATTACCGAAGGTCCTAACCCTTCCCCCCACCACTCCCCCTCTTCTCCCCACCATTCCCCCTGTTCCCCCCACCTTTCTCCCCACCGTTATCACTCTTTCCCCACCATTCTCCCTTTTCCCACTCTTGACCCACCACTCCCCCTCTTAAGCGGCAGTCACTTACCATCAGGTGACCCGTCTGCTCATTTGCCCATCAGTCTACATTTCATTCCAGTTTCAAATGCCTACCTGACCTTGACTGTCATCTCTTTCCTTTTTTATTACCTCCACCTTCAGAATCTTCGTTCTTCAAATCATTTGCTTTTATGTCCATCTCACACTTTGACTTCGTTATAAAAACACGTGTGAACTTTAATGTAAATATTTTTGATAATAACTTTACTCACTAAATAATCGAAACCGCGATGTTGTTCGTACCTCGATCAGCTCAGTACTCAAGTCACCGTTATTTATCTTATAATGTACGCCTAGCTTTTTTATCACCCCACGATTGGCCGCCATTTGTCAGACGAACCAATGGCGTAGTTTACTATTATTTAAAAAAATATATACGAGTTTTTAATGTGGCGACAACCTTTAAATTCCAAGGCTAAAAGGCTTCAAGTTCGCCTTTGTACAATAATGTACCTACTTGTAATATTAAATAAATCAATTACATATGTTAAAAAAAAACTCACAACAGAAGACGAACAAACATGAACGAGATCTTTTCTGAAGAGAAAAATAAAACAGCAAATCTATTAAGTAATTTATTAATACAAAAATACAAATTAACATTTTTTATATTACATAAACAAAATCTAATTCATATTTTATGGCAAATTAAAATTATATTTTATTTTAGATTCAGTTTACGGTAACTTATTTTTTATTTTATTTATTTACACAATTACTTTCATAGTATTTTTCACCTTCTCGTCCTTCAGGATAAGTGATGATACCCATTCCATAGTATGATTATCGACATTACGCGGTAAAAATAGTGATTTTGCTATAATACATCTAAAGAAAGCAAAAAGATATAAGAATTATTATTGTTAAAAAAATATAGAGAGAGAGAGAGAGGGAGAGAGAAATAGAGAGATTAACATAAGATCATTGGTTGGTTAAAGATTTAGGTAAAAAATAGTGCTAAGACTGTAAACTCCGCAGAATTGAAGGTCCACGGCAAGATAAGACCTTTCGCGGATCTTACCCCCAGAAATTAAACCAACTGTCAATAGAATTAAAATATTCAGAAAGAGAAATATATTTTGTGCCGCTGTTCAATGTTAATTGTGTTAATTTTATTACATTCATTAGGCACAGAGGTACCACGAGATAATTAAAAAAAAATTAATAGCGAATCGTTTGCTGTCTGACAACATTAATCTTGTACAAATATAAAAAAAAAAACAAGGCAGTGTGCCTTGTTTTTTAATGGAAACTATGTTTGCAAATATTATAAAACTAAATAAAAAAATAATTATAAAAAAAATGTTTTACTAGTTGAGTTGCAAGTCGTATTAACTTTGGGGGATGGTTGAATCTTTTTACTTTTTCTTGCTTAGGCACGATAATATACAGGTATATAAAGGTATACATCACTGGTGTTTTATAAAGCCAAAATAAAAAATATATTTTTATACAATTTTATACAACTTACTAATACAATAAATTAAAACTGATAACAAATTGATTGAAAGTTTGTAGTTTCCTTACATATTTTTTTTTTTTACAATCATTCAACACAAATCCGTTTTAAAAGGAACTCAGTCATACTAGTTTTGTAAGTCAGTCATTTTTTTAACTCGAATCTGGCAGCACAGTAAGAGGTCTGTCAATTTTGTCAACTGTCTTTGTATATCTTCTGTCAGAATTGCCTTGTCGGTTAGCATGTTGTTGTCGTTTTCGCCTGGCTGTCAGTCGTCGTCTGTCATATGTATTGTCGAATGAGTTACCCCTGAAAATATCAAGTTATGACGTCATTAATTATGTCAGAAATACCTGGTCTCATTAATTGTCTATGATAGATGCTAAATTAATTTTAAGGTAGATTAAAATTTACGGGTACAACACACGGTTTCGGTTTCTGAAGGCTGATCAATATATTGTTTAACTAACAGAGCGATCAAGTTAACAGTGGTGTTAAATCCGTTCGAGATTCTGAAACGTTGATCAGAAAAAAAATACTAACAATATTTGAACATTCGAATGACAAGTGACAAGATTTTGCAGTAAAATTTTAAATTTGACAGCCCTGTTAACTGATCTGATGATCAAATCAAAGTGCCTTTTCATTCTTTCTGCAACTCAACATATATAATTATGTATTTACGGAAATTAACGCGATCACGAAAAGGTATTACATACCTTTGAATTGCCTGGCGTTTCGACCAGATTGCACTGGCCGTGGTCATAGGCTGACTTCCCGTGTGAATACATAATTATATCATGGAACGCGAAAATTTAAAAGTTAGTAACTCAACATATACCTACTTGACATACGATTAGATAGTGAACTTTTACATTGATGAGCCTTTCTTAAAAGATCCATTGTTTTAAAACATACATTAATTTTGACCTTGAATTCTAAAATGTATGATAATTGATTTTATTTGAATAAAACCTTTTTTTTTCATCAAGTAAACAATCATTTAACAAGAAAGGGATGGTAAATAGTCAAAGGGATGGATCTATTTTTAGGCAAGGATATAGCATCTTACCTAGTTCTACAGATAAGTGGAAAAATGTTCCGATTTTTGAAATTATTGTACCTACATTTTCAGAATAAAATCAATTATTACATATTATTTTTATAAATAAGCGTAATTTGTAATGCGGCTTTGTATTAGACTGTACATTTTCATCTTAATATTCAAAATAAAAAAGTTGTACTTAAATATACATTTGCATTTTAAGTTATTTGTTATTGTTGTCTTAACTAAGTAAAAGACGTATATTGACTGTCTAATGTTTGTAGTAAAAGGGACATATTTAATTTGTCACTAAAGCACACTAATGCCTTCAGCATATTAAACTAATGTATTATTAGTTATTATATAGAAATTATTTATTAGTAGTCAACATTTCATAACCCTAATTGTACTATTTTTCACAAGATGGCGCTTTGAATCAGTTAAGATTACTAGTCGCTAGATGACGTTACCAGTACGTTAAATAGTTATTGCTGAAATAGCGTTATTTTCTTTTTTATTTCACTGAACCAGATGCTTCTCGATATCTATTAATCAATCAATTAAATTGAACCAAGCTAGCATGTACCTACAAGATTGAATTTTTTCCTTCTTAAGAAATTATCTCTATTACATTAATGTAATAGAGATAATAATCACATATTCCTTTCATTTCATACTGCTTTTTTTTATTTTCTTAAATTCTCTCCTAAAACATAAATCACTACAACAAATGATCTTATATATTATATAAGTTATGTCAGACGTGTGATAAAAATACGAGAATTGATTAATTAATAGTAAATTAAGTAGGTATGTTAATATCGTTCATTTTATTTTTTTTTGTATTTCTGATGTTTAACCAAATAGAACTGAGAATTGTCAAATAGCACGTTGGTATTCACAACATCAAAAAAAGTTATATGGTATTTAGTTATTATCACACTAATATTTTATTTTTATGGCAAGCTGCGTCATTTATTATTAGTAGTCCGCACTAGCACCGAGTTAAGTGAAAGAACGCCATCTATAAAGAAAAGTTGACATCATATGTTTCGAATATTATAAAATGTGTTTAATTTGTCCCCTTATCATTAAAAATCGATACGTCTCTTCGAATACTCTACTTTTTGCCATTTATATAGTTCCCAGCTTCGTCCTTGTACAAGTCTTCGTTTATGCCATAGTATGATGCGGAGTTCTGACAGTCAACCTGGAAGGAAAAGGAAATAGTAGAGAGGTGTAAAGTGAAACTAAGTTTTTTTGTAGATGTATGGTTTCCCCTCTGCCCTTCGAAGACTACGGGCAACCTGGTTTCAGTTCTGATAGAAATGATATGACACCGTAAAACCCCTTACAAAGAAGGCTTTACACTTCCCTCTGCCTGGACAATGGATCTGGATCTAGATCCAGAACAGCTGCACCGATTTGACTAATTATTTCTTCTGTATTATAAGAAAAATTTAAAAAGTTGCCAGGGCAATGTAGAAAGTAGGGGGAAACAGGAAGGAGAATCTTTGGATGTCATGAAACTTAAAAAAATTGCAGAGTAACGTCTGTCGGGTCGTATAATAAATAAAAATTAATACATACATTAAAGAAATAATCACAGACTCTTGTCCTCTGGTTGAAGGCGGTGCCTGCTGCGCAGATGAAGGAGTACATCTTGTTACCGCCAATGGTGGGAACACACCAGTGCCACACCTGGATATTGAAGAGTTGGTGATGAAAAAGTTTATACAGTGACTACCAGCTGTTTTAAATCGTACATCCAAAGTTAACACTGAAATCTACTTGTTTAGTTCAGCAGACGGATCCTAGAGACCGCGAATCGGCAAACGGAAGGTAGGACGCCCCCCAGCCAGTAGCAGGGATGGACTGGATGCGGAAGGCGTAGGACCGGGTGCTGTGGCGCACATTGGGAGAGGCCTATGTCCAGCAGTGGACTGTGATAGGCTGATTGATTGATTAATGATATCTTGAAGAAACTATAGAGAAATCTACTGGTTACGAAACACCATATAACGTATAATACAGCAAAGTTAATTAGAATGGCAAATCATAAAACTAAACAATAAAGAATTACCTAATTAATCCAAAGCAATATTAAAAATATTAATTTCATTAAATCAACTATAGCTTTCTGAATTGTCAGCAGTGGAAGTCTGAATCAATCAGTCGTGAGTTCGTGAAGCGAATTGCTTGCTCCAATACGTACGGAGAAAAAGAGGCAAGACATTTACAGGACAATTTTTTTTCAACATAGATTCTTACAAATCCCTGTCTACATTGCTCATATACAAAAATACACATATGGGATAACCTTTTGATAAAATAATGAAATGAAAATTGTTGTTGTAATGTAACTAAAGTCGATAGCTAGCTAAACAACCGGCACGTTGGATGAGACCAAAACTAACTGTCTCATTTTACTATGACATTTATATACTACGTCACACTCTAAGATGACTTATTACACAGTTCAATTTAGTTACCAAAATATTTAATTCGACAAGAATATTTTTGTAATAGTAGCGCCTGTAAAATTTATATAAACATCAACTAAAGCAATTGCTCTAACAATTTTATCAGGCACTTATTGTAATGTATATTTTTTTTAATGTCATCTTAGATTTTAACTATATACTTTAGCGATAGATTAACACCAGAGATCGCCGGTGGTCAAATTTCGAACATAATTCAATAACTTTAAATGTTTTGTTGTATATCAAGACCAGTATAACTGAATTGCCATTCCATACACTTATCTTTCCATACTAAGACAAGTCTACATATACATGTACTGGCCATTTTCGCAAAAATGTTCCTCTACATACACTCCACACATTCCTCCAACCGTATTAATATTGATTAATATATTAGTTGTTCATAGTTTAGAACAATACGTTACATTGTCCTCACATTTAACTTGCGCATATAAGTAATGTAACCAGAGATTTGTAAAAAACATGTTGAAAAAGAGTGTCCTTGGAGTTTCTTGCCTGTTCTTCTCCACGGGATCTACGAATTGGAACAGGCAACTAGCTTCACGACTTACTTAGTCTGACTGACTACTACTCCTGACAGTTAAAAAATACCCATAATGGTTTAATTGAAATAAATGATTTTGATTTTGATTAACTTAATCCGGACATAGTGGGTCTGGTTGAAAAACCAGCGCTAGTCACATGACATATGCTTAACCAGGACCGATTTGATGGTCACGGTAAGAAGGTAGGCTTCTATTAAAATTATTCGCCCATGTTGATATTTGACTATAATCTTCTTTTATATATTTTAATACGTGAAGAGGATGTTTTACACTATATTATATACTATATTATATACTATATTATATACTATATTATATACTATATGTATTTAACTGTGAAACTGGCATACTTAACTTATTAATAGAAATATAATTTTTTTAAACAATATGTGTTACAAATTTAATTATTACTTAAAAATGACTACATCCAGGTACATGTATCCAGTATATGTACATATATGTTGACCTGTGTGACGTGTCTGGTATGAAAACGCCATAAAATAAATTAATTCCTTTAATAATTTTTCTCTTTTTCTTTCTTCAAGATCAAAGTCTCCCAGATGCTTGTAAAAAAACTGTCGTACTCTCTGTGATTAAAAGATTAGCAATACTGGTGAATCATTTACCTGGCACATAGCTTCTGGGTCAGCATAATAACCGGGTATTTTGTCGTCACACGTGAAAGATAATCCTTGAGGCACTTCGTTATACGCTGGGTAATCTTCGCCGGCGATGTAACCATCTAGCGCCTGCAAATATAATGTATTATATTAATAACTTCTACCGTTCTTCGTTTATGTAGATTAATTCTGGTATCTTTGTGGGTAAACGACCTGGTCCTTTTCAGAACCCGTCACAATCTGTAAGCAAAATTTCATGAAGATCGTGTGAGTAGTTGAGGCGGACAAGGGTAACAAACAAACAAATAAACTCAGTTATAGGTCGGATGTAGAAAAAAAAATATAAAGCAAAGTAAAACAGGTTTGATGCCTATGCAAACTGTCGGGGTTCACAGCAGCTTCCTTTCGAGCGTACACCTGAAGCGCTGACAACTCCGTGACGGAACTCCGTGTGGTTTTAGTCGGTTCGAGAATGACATGTTACCTACCTAACCACGGGCCCCGATAAGTGGGCGTGGGCGTTTCCCTGGCAATTTTATCCTAGTGGGAACCCCAGGTCTTCCCGCTAATATCGAAGTCTAATCGAACTTAGACGAATTACCGGAAAAGGTCGTTTACCTGACACACCGGCAGACCCTTGTCCCCATAATAATTACTTCTGCACAATTTACCTACCCTAATTACTACTAATAAGACATATGTGCACCACAAATTACAGTATAGTCACTATCCTGTATTATATAGTAACAGATAATTTACCAACATTTAAATAAAATGTTTGGTTTTCACCAGATAAGTTTTAGTGGACCCCACTTACAACTTGTGAATCCCCATTTTTTTCACACCAACATAGACACTGTCGAGTCTCTCGTGGACTCCGGGAGTCCACCTGGACCACTTTGGAAATCACTGGTGTAGTCCATCCAAAGCAGACCGCGATACGGCCGCCCATTGTACTACTGTTTTTAATGTCTTATAGGCATCCTGTTCATTGTGTATGGGGAGTGTCACCAGGCCTCCTCAAGGAGAGGAATAGGGTCCTCAATACGTGAATGATATCACTGATCTTGTATATGTCCATAACTCCATAAGCATGCCGTGTGTTTGTTTCCTTGATTATATAAAAAAATTACTATTGTGTTTTTTTAATTATAAAACAGAAAGTACATATTCAATTAAACATGCGACGTCCAGTTGTATTCTTGGAAGATAATCGTAGTATAATCGTACCGTAATTATGATCGATGATCAGAGTTTAATTCGATCAAGTGATAATTAAAACACAATTACATTGTACAGTTTCAATGGTTTTTATCATTGCTGTTGCCAATAAAATCTATATATGAAAAAAATATACTAATGTGGTGAACAATTATCGTCATATTTCAACAAATTAATACAAAACAATATTAAACTATACGTATTAATAATTCCTCTTGAATCACTTTATCTATTGATGAAAACCGCATTAAAATCTGCGTAGTTTAAAAGATCTAAACGTACCCGCATAGGGACAGAGGGTGGGAAACGACTTTGTTTTATACTACCTATGTAACTAATATTATTACTATTATGGGAGAGCCATGCTTCGGCACGTATGGATGTATGGACCGGAGTAACACCACGGCCTCACAGAAAACCGGCAGTGAAGTAATGTTTGTATTGCTTTTCGCTCAGTGAGTGACGTTACCGGAGGTCCTAACCCTTCCCCCCTCCCCCTTTTCCCCTCTTTCACTCTTCCCCAACTCCTAGATTAAAGGCCGGCAACGCACTTGTGATTCTTGAGTTGCTGCTGCCCATGCTGCTGCTCCCACGTACAATATACACTTAAAATGGGAGTAAGCAGTGAAGTGACGTAATTATTGTATCGTGATAGTCTTCGGTAGTGGTAGTTGGGATTCAAACCCGGAACTTCATGATCGCATGTACCGCGTAAAGAGTTATTCCGATGCATACCTGTGTTATAGCCATTAGCTAATCAAAATCAAACACGCGACAATTGTGCGTGATCGCGTGCAACAATCGCGGCGAATAATCGTTGCGACTTTTTTGTTTTATTAAAACATTTTTTTTGGCATTATAAATGGTAATTTCTACTTTATAAAGCTTACAACCATACATGGAAGTAATAGTTGTAACTACAGAATCAGCTCAGACTTATGATACAAAGCTAGACCCAAACTAAGCAGAGCTTGTACTATGAGCTCTAGAACACGGATATACATACTTACTTAGATCTTTTTTTTGCAAATACCTAGATATTTAAACATCCTACTAATATTATAAACGTGAAAGTTTGTGAGCATGTATGAATGTTTGTGACTCTTTCACGCCAAAACTACTGAACTGATTGCGATGACACTTGGTATGTAGATAGCTGGAGACCTTTTTTTTTTTTGAAACCCCCTCGGGCCGTTAGTCGGTTCGATTCCGACACACCGCCCCACTGAAAATCCCGGTGGGGACCGGGATTTTCAGTGGGGCGGTGTGTCGGAATCGAACCGACTAAAACCACACGGTGTGCCGTACTGCGCCTTAAGTAGAAGAGATCCGGGAACAGCTTTTATTAAGACATCCGGACCCTTCTAGCGCCTGACCGCAAAAGCGCGGGCACCACCTCCGGGTAAAAACCTTAAGACCTCTCAATTAGGCGACGCGAGATCGTCCTCCCGGACCCTTTCCGCCGCCTCCATCTGACATAGCTGGAGACCTGGATTAACATATAGGCTATTCCCACGGGGTCGGGTGAAACCGCGGGGCGCTGCTAGTTATACATATAAACACCCATATATTCACACATACAAATATTTGTACTGAACGGCAATCGAACCATGATCCCTTGATATTGCAGTAGAATGCCACATAGTAACATTGTAAATGCGAGTTTCAGTTTGTTTGTCACGCTTCAACTCAACCGATTTATCATGAAGTTTTGCAATAACGTTGTGAGAGGTACCTACAGAAAAAGGCATACAGCTTTAAAAAAAGGGTACTGTTATGGATACCTAAACTAATTGCCAAATTCTACCCTAACACGTGCAAAGTAATTATTATATAGAGTGCATATGACAAAGGAACTTACTTAAATCTTTGAAATGGCATGACTCCAGCATGCAGTTACAATGAGAATTTAAAAATCCTATCCAGTTACAAGTTATGGCCGTTTGAATTTCCAGGTATTTTTACGTCTGTTTCTCATAAAAGCCGGTGGAATGTGTAAAGATAAAGATTTTAAATGGTACATATTTTTGAAGTGAAAACTTCTTTAGGCATGTTTGTGCACTTTTGTTATGGGGAAAAAGCACTGAACTCGCACCGTCACGTTAATAATACATATATAGATCCACTAGAGGGCGCTAATCTAAACATTGAGTTCTGTCAGTTCCTTATTAATTAATCTTTAAAAATATAAGTAGTTGAATAAAAAAGTACTTAGGTATTGTATGTGCAATTCATATGGTAAGATAAACAAAAACATAATTAAGGTGATTTATAACGTCTATAGTGCTCAATAGCGAAAATGGCCCGCGAGCCAGCAACAGATTTGCATGACCAATTCCCTCTCGGGTGAAAACTCGTAAAATGCTTCAGAGAGTTGTATCATGAAGCCTCGTGAACGTCAGCTGCGATTCCGTCGGAAGCGGGGGGGGTTCAATATAGCTCGAAAAAGCACGAGGATATTGACTACGTGACGAAAACCTAAGCCCCCCTCCGCCCCTGTGACCAAGTGTGGTATTTTGAAGACCCCTCCCCCCTTAAAACGGGTCACGTATAATGGGTACGCTCCCTAAGTAGTATTATTGTCCATAGCTCTTGTAGCCAGTAGTTCAATGGGTGAGGTTCAAACCTAGCTATTCCGCTTCCATCTTACTGCTGGGTGGAGTCTTACGGCCATGGGATTGAATGGGGTTGGTAACATACTAATTATATCAGTGGTGTTTCGAGATGACATCAGATTATTGGGACTACCGTCGGTGCGTGAGCTTCATCAGCAATATAGTCAAATAAAAAAATGTATTATAATCCCGTAATCGGTCCGGTCAATCTAAATCAAAATTACATAGAATATGATCATTTATTTCTGAACGGCGATCAACGCAAAAATTATCAAGGTAAGTAATCTTTCTCCTAATCTCTTTTCAAGTATAAATTGAGTTGCTGAAAGCTGCGTATATTCAAGTGGGAGACCCATGCTTCGGCACGTATGGGCCGGCTCGACTGGAGTGATACCACAGCCTCACAGAAAACCGGCAGTGAAGCAATGGTTACATTGTGTTTCGCCGAGTGAGTGAGGTTACTGCAGGCCTCTTCCGCTGGCAACGCACTTGTGTTAACATGCCCATGGGCCGCGGTAGCCACTTACTATCAGGTGACCCGTCTGCTCGTTTGCCCCCTAAATAAATTCCATACAAAAACAAAAATATGTATAATATTATGTCAAACCTCATTTGAATGTTCTATGAAATTGATCATAGATTACTATATTTTTTCTTTAATCAACGTTTCAGAAACTCGAACTGAATTGACATCGCTGTCAACTTGACAGCTCTGTCAGTTGAACAATGATTTTATCAGCTTTTCAGTAACCGGGCCTTATATATACTTACTGCTAAAGATTTATCGATGAGGTAGAAAAGTACGGTCACTAGTCCGAGGGATCCTATTTTGATACCACACAGGTGTTTATGATGTGACATCTTGATGAAGTACTTTAATTTAGTCTCACTGCAAAACCTGGAACAAATAAAAGTCTAGATTAGTATCCAGATTACTATAATATTTAGCTTGCCCCGTTTCATTTTTGGGGTCGAATTTAGTCATTTAAATATTACCCCCTTCTGCCTTGAAGTTTGGTACACACTTTTATTTCTGATGACAATAAAATTATGTGTATTCAGTATCATTGTAAATCTTATATGGCCGGCGCCCCATACTTTCTGATTACATATTTTTTACAACCTCTCAATATGAATATCAAATGTAAGGGCTTGTTCTGTGTCTGAGTAGTAAAAAACAAAACAGCATAAAAATCCATATATTAAGTAACTAAAAATCACTAAAATCTTAAAAATAACGCTAAGAAATAATTCTTCGTATAATAAAATAAAATTGTAGGGCGTAGCATTCGTAGCATTGCCTTACATATTTACTCAGATTATGCTACGCCCCATAATTTTATAACCGAATTATTTTTAGGGTTCCATTCCTCAAAAGGAAAAAACGAACCCTTATAGGATCACTTTGTTATCCGTCTGTCTGTCTGTCAAGACCATTTTTCTCAGGAAACCGTGGACGCATCAAGTTGAAATTAATACCAGCTACATACATTTCGGAGGTAAATCAAAACCTATAGGGTACCTACCTACTTCCCATTGACCTAGAATCATGAAATTTGGTAAGGAGCAAGGTCTAATAGCAGAAGTAAAGGAAAAAATCTGAAAGTCGTTAATTTGTTGTTATAGTAA
Organism: Callimorpha dominula; assembly: GCA_949752705.1. Taxonomy (NCBI): domain Eukaryota; kingdom Metazoa; phylum Arthropoda; class Insecta; order Lepidoptera; family Erebidae; genus Callimorpha; species Callimorpha dominula. Next base: position 9,784,718 of record OX457018.1, on the reverse strand, counting down.
ATTATTATATATATGTTATAGTAAATTATTATATATTATTATATATTTGTTGTTATAGTAAATTATAAAACAATTATTAATAAACTCAGAAAAATGTCTTCAAGATGCAGAAATTAGTAACAAATGACTAGTCTATTTTAACTACCATCTGATTTACTATTGTTTTTTTAACTATTTGTCAAATCACCAAATTTTTATACTACTTGTTTTTAAATGTATACTCACCCTCACACTATATCAACGTACTATCACACACACATACACCTTGCCATACGTACTCAGAAATAAACAAAATAATCTAATCACACAAACACAACAGCAACTAAATCACCATTATACCTTATTGCTTTTGAAAAGTAAGCTTAAGTTTACATTTAACACAACAACAGTCACACACACATACATCACATTATATCAAAAGGAATATCCCAACTTAAGTAAGCAACATAATACAAACACACACACAAACAAGCTCATGCTTCTCTTAGGACACTTACTAATCCTCACTAAAGTGCGAGATATAAACAAATATACCCCTCTAACAAAAATAGACTACTTAAGTAAATCACATTCTGTAAATTCAGTTATCTCCAATGGCTATAATTAACAATATCAACAGCGAACTTGACTCGCTGAATGTAGGCAATACGTTTATGTGTTGTCCTGATGACTGCCTAAATTTCGTAAAATCTATTAATAGGGATATTACCATTTTTCACATAAATATACGTAGTATAAACAAAAATTTTGATGAGCTTCAATTATTATTACATTCAATAAAAATTGAATTCGATATAATAGTATTAACTGAGTGTTGGCTCAGTAAGGTAACTACTAACTTACCTGTGTTAAAGGGGTTTGTATCGTTCTCTACTAATACTAACAGTAACCAGAGCGATGGGGTTGTTATTTACGCAAGGTCGAGTCTACAAACATCAGTGAGCGAACCTAACTTCATTGGAGGCTGTTGCCTTGTCTGCACAACTGAAAGTAAAAAAATGGCCATCGTAGCAATTTACCGATCTCCGAGTCACAAAACGAAGGAAAGTTTTGAGATGTTTTTAAACAGTTTGAATAACACCTACTCCAATCTCTCTTGCTGGCAGAATATTGTGCTGATTGGCGACATGAATATAGACATAAAACCTGATAGTATAGATGTACGTAAAGATGAATATTTGACTCTAAATACATCTCATGGACTCTTGCCAACACACCAATTCCCCACTAGATTAAAAAATTGCATAGACCACACATTTATCAAAACAGACTTACCTGTCACTACATTGGTTATTGACGCACATATAACGGACCACAAACCACTGATTTTAACTGTCTCCGATACTAACATAGAACGAAAAAAAGACCGTTTCACTACGCACCTAAATTATGAGGAGATAAGGGCGGAACTGGCCAGCACGGACTTTTCAAATATACTCAACGACGATGACCCAAACACATCAATGTACCTCTTCATCAATACAATAACGTCAGTAATAACCAAGCACACTGTACAACACATAACCCCTAGTAGACAAAAGCTATTGAAGCCGTGGGTAACGCCAGGCCTCCTAAAGTGCATAAGACACCGTGATAAATTACACGCACGATCAACAAAAACACCAGATAATCTAATCCTTAAAATCACATACAAGCGCTATCGTAATTTTTGTAATTCTTTACTTCGAAAATTAAAAGTAGCCCATGAAAAACTAGAACTTGAGAAAGCAAGTAATAACACTAAAGCTCTGTGGAAAACCATAAAAAATATAACAAATACGCGCAAATTCAAGTCAACTCCCAGTGAACTACTAAAAATATGTAATACTCCTAAGTCCGCTCTGAATGAAGTTTGTTCCACCCTGAGCAGTGTGGGTAAAAACCTGGCAGACAAAATTTTATCCAAATTCCCTACCCCCTTAAGTCCAGTCGCAGAAGCTGTAAAAAGTCCCCATCTTCCTCCCTGTAACTCTCTTGGTCTTCTAGAGGCAGATAAAGCTGAAATAGAGATGCTTATACTCCAACTGCGCAATGACTGCGCTGTAGGCTGGGATGGAATCTCACCTTTAGTGATTAAACAAAGTCGGGAAACATTGATACCTCCATTGACCCATATAATAAATAACTGTCTGAGACAAGGCATATTTCCGGATGCGTTAAAAAAAGCAATTGTTCACCCAATTTATAAGGCTGGAAATAGAAACTGTGTTAATAACTACAGGCCCATTTCAGTCTTAACCGCATTCTCCAAGGTCTTTGAAAGGCTTCTTGGCAACCGCTTAAAGAATTTTCTTGAGAAAAATAACATCATCTCAAAGAATCAGTACGGTTTCCGCTCAGGAGTGTCTGCTGAAGATGCAGTCCTGAACTTAACGCAGTCGGTTGCTGAGAACCTGGACAACAGAACCAAGTGTCTTGGGATATTTTTAGACCTCTCCAAAGCCTTTGACACGGTTTCTATTCCCAAACTTATATCAAAACTGGAGCGTGTAGGCGTAAGAGGAATTGCTCTCGATGTTTTTAAAAACTATCTTTGTAATCGTACCCAGCGAGTTAAGATTGAAGAATACCTGAGTGATGAAAAACCAGTCTCCTACGGCGTTCCCCAGGGAAGTGTATTGGGCCCTATTTTGTTTCAAATTTATGTGAACGACCTTTGCAACATGACACTCCCAAAGACTAAAATGTTTGCATACGCGGATGATACTGCTTTAATAGTCTCCGGTCCTACCTGGAATAGTGTCAAAAGTAGCGCGGAATTTGCATTAGCAAAAGTAATAAAATGGCTCAATATAAATCTTCTTACATTAAATGTACAGAAAACATCTTTTATCCCTTTTTCACTACTTAAAAATGCTTCGCCAGGCCCCTCGTTCTCTGTAATAGCACATATATGTCCCCAACCACAAGCTGCATGTTCTTGCCCAAGCCTTACTAGGTCGGAGGATGTACGGTATCTAGGAGTCCAAATTGACACAGCACTACGATGGGACAAACATCTAGAAGTTCTCACCACCAGAACTATGAGACTGGTCCACATTTTCAAGTCACTCAGATCTTCAGCAAACCCTGACACTCTTAGGATGGTCTTTAGGTCGCTGTGTCAATCAATTATAGGGTACTGCATTTCCGTTTGGGGCGGAGCTAATAAAACCAATTTCTTGGTTGTGGAGAGAGCTCAGAGAGCTATACTTAAAGTTATGTCTAGAAAACCTTTCCGCTATCCTACAACTACTTTATACCACGAATGTAAGGTCCTAACGGTCCGACAGCTTTATATCCTCCGGTCCATTCTTAGGAGACACACTAGCGTCTCTCCCTCTAATCCCAACAAACGGACGAATTTTCCTAAAGGCACTCGGCATAGAACTACCTTCGCTAAGCATCAGTTTTATATTATGAGTACTCACATTTACAAACAGGTCCACAAAAAGCTCAACATTAGGGACTTAAATAGTAACCAATTAAAATCAAAACTAACGGAGTGGCTTCTCCGACAAGACTATTCTCAAACAGAGTCCCTTCTAACATACATCGCCTAACATTATACCAATCATATGTCATATATACACACACACACACACTCTCTCTCTCACACACACACACTCTCTCTCTCACCACCCTTCCCCACACAAACACACCCTTACACGTAGGACTCACGCACACACCCTTACACACACACACACTAAACTGGTAGAGCGACTCTGCCCACTTTTGTAATATGTAGTTTTCTAAAATAAGCGAAACACTGTCTCTTATCATACAGGTCGCCCTAGTGTAAGAGACAGGGTCTATAACGTTTGTTAACATTTTCTTGACTAACTAATCTGTCGCATCGCATTCTACTAAGATAATTATGTCATAGTTTTTGTGATCACAAACTTGTATTTTGCGGTTGAAAAGTTGACTTTGTCGTACATCGCAACTGTAAAATTAAGTTTGTTTTTCGGAAAAGATGGGCAAAAATCTTCGAGAATGGATTCCCAAGATGGACGTACGTGCGCGAGTCAGATTGGCACTTGTCCGGTCTTTTAGCTTTCAGTGCTTTATCTGCATCAATATTTTGTTTCTTTTAATAAAACCATTTTATTTCAGAAAAAAATCTTATTTTATTTGTTTAAGATGCTAACCTCTACGACCATTTTAAGAATAGGTTTAATTTCTGATAGTCTAATTCTCTTGAAAGGTCATAGATTATGTTAAAGATGAAAGATTATGGTAATTAGAAAAAAAAATGTATTTTTACATTAAATTATAGATCAATGATCCATTACGATTGGAGAAACTTAATTGTATATCTCAGTTAAAAGTTTAACCGAACGCACTTAGCCCTCAAGCTAAATTATTATATAAAAAATTTACAAAAAAAAAACAACATCTGACGTGATGGTATTTTTTTTTAACCGACGAAAAAAAACTCTGTTCTCAATTCGACCGTATTATATTTATTTTTTTTTGTATGTCTGTTCAGCCCTCACTCCGTTATTTATGAACCGATTTTGATTATTCTTTTTTTGTTAGATAGGGTATAACTCCAGGGTGGTCCCATGTCAAGGAAGTCAGGATCTGATGATGGAACCCTGATAAAATTGAGAAGAGCCCTCGAAAATTGTCGGAACGAATAGTGTTTCTGTTTACTTTTCATTACTTTATCAGGTATTGCGTTTAGAAATCATCACATCATGTAGCTGAGCTGATGATGAAAAAAAATCATAAAATAAAAATCTTTTTAACAAAAAATTAAACCGACGAAAAGAACTAAAATGCAAAAAAATAAATGAACCTTAAGTCTTAAGTATTGAGCTTATTTACATAACCTATCAAATTTGTTATAAACTTATTTTGAGTCGGCGCCAAATAATAAAATGATTAATTACGTACGTAGGTACATATAAAATTTTGAAAATTAATCAGTTTGTTGTTTGGCGCCGACTCAAAATAAGTTTATAACAAATTTGATAGGTTATGTAAATAAGCTCAATACTTAAGACTTAAGGTTCATTTATTTTTTGCTTTTTAGTTCTTTTCGTCGGTAAAATTTTTTGTTAAAAAGATTTTTATGACTAATTTTCCCGTAATTAGTACACAAAAATCTAGAAGAAACTCCTTCAAATTCAAAAACAGCATTCGTTGTAGGACTGTGTTAGTTTTGTGGTGTAATACAATTTACTAAATATTGTAATCTGTTATTTATCTTAATATTATCTCGAAATCTGGTGATTTAAAGAAGTGGCCATGATTTGCGCGATTTCTTCTCATAAGTCTGAACTAAACTATTTGGAAATGAGGGGGGGATAGATCGACACTGGCATTATACGGTATTATTTGTTATCCATTGTTTTAATAACATTACTTTTGACAAAGAAACCTATTGTTGCAGTGATCCTGTGTCGCGGGGGACTTTACAAACATATAAACAACGGACACAAAGAACACCCAGACTCAGGTGGGAATCGAGCCCACGACCTCTGACTCAGCAGTAAGGGTCACTAACCACTAGACCAACAGGCCAGTCTCAACCTCAACAGAGTATAAAATATCGTAATAGAATTAACAGAATCTACGTGAGATACAAACTAACACAACATGAGAACTAATTAGATTGTAACAAAGCTGCAAACAAAACTATAAATCATTTTATTACTATGGTAATTACATTGGAATTAAATGAAACTCACCATATTGGCATGTGAATTTGTCAGTAGCGGAAACACATACACATAACGGTAGGTATAGAAACGTGTGTGGCAAACACGTATACTGCCGCCTGATGGCAAGTGGATACCGTAACCTAACGGACGCTTGCAATTCCAGAGGACTCGTAAGCGCGTTGTCGACCCTTTAAAAACCTATACAGTACCGTATACTATACAGTAAGGAATCGAACCCACGACCTCTGGCTCAGTAGTCAGGATCACTAACCCCTAGACCAACAGGCCAGTCACATAATTACTTTATAAAATCAAATCATTTGACAGGCTTGCTGGTCTAGTGGTTCCCAGCCAGGGGTCGTGCGTTCGATTCTCACCCCAGGACAAATAATTGTGTGATGAGCACGATCATTTGTTCTGTGTCTCGGTGTAATTTATCTATAGGTAATATGTATGTATTAAGTAATATACATGTCTCTCTAGTTTTTCTGTGTGACAAAGATTCTAGAATTAAGATGGAGTGCATATAAGCGTACAGCAATGAAACCCTGTTAATCCCACTAAACCTTACTAATAATATAAATGAGAAAGTAACTCTGCCCGGCTGTCTGTCTGTCGCCCTTCCACGTTGAAACGACTGAACCATTTAAATGAAATTTGGTACACTGATAGTCTAGGGCCTGAGAAAGGTCATAGGGTACTTTTTAATGCGAAGAAAGGGGTGTAAGGAGTTGAAAAGCGGGGATGAATAGTTACATGAAGTATTGTCAATTAACCTAAATAATTAAAAATCTACCCAAAGACACTATTCTACGCGGACGAAGTCGTGGGCACAGCTAATATTATAAATGTGAAAGTTTGGATGGATGGATGTTTGTTACTTTTTCACGCCAAAACCACCAAACCGATTGCGATGAAACTTGGTATGTAGATAACTGCAGACCTGAATTAACATATAGGCTACTTTTTATCCCGATATATTGTTTATAAATAAAATAATTGAAAAACAGTGTAGTATTTTTTTCTCTGAAGGGAGAAAGCCACAAGTATATGTATGTTTGTATACATACGTGTCATCTAAATGAAAACAGCTTACTTTCGTTGTATATGAGAGATTTCAAAAGAATAAAAAGTAAAAGGTAATAATACCATTATTTTAAATTACACTGAACGTCTTTAGAAATAGCCGAAACATCGTTCATTGTTACCATTCTCTAGATTACTTCTGTGAGAAATATTTTGCAAAACTTAATTTTAATCTTACAACATTGTAACAGAAGCGACTCGTGAGGAAATCAGTAAAGGGAACAGTCAGAGTTTAAAGAGGGTATCATTCTACTAATGTTATAAACGTGAAAGTTTGTGAGGAGGAAAAACTACAGAACCGAATGCGATATAGGTGCTGTCCTGTGAATAGGACTGACGTGTGTGGTATAAAATTAGTCATTTATCAGCTGATATGCAACGGCATGCTCTTTTTAACCGACGAAAAAAGAAGGTTCTCAATTCGACAGTGGTCCCAATTTTGTTACTTCACTCGCTAAATTAAAATTCACTAAATTTTCTTCATATAAGATGTAAACCTTGTACCCTTCAAAACAAGGTCTTATTTCAAATTAAAACAAGTAGGTAACATATGTCGCTATCGAAATAAGCAATTTATTTGTCGACTTAAGTCTGATACGCTTAAATAAATTTTAATACCACCAAAGACTACAATAGTATATAGGATATAGACAGGCAACTCTGCTTCTTTTTATTGACAACACAAAACTCTGCCTAGTGGTCAGATACCGAAAACTAATATAATATACATATCTATAGGTATATATATATATATATATATATATATATATATATATATAATTGAACAATATATAGATACCTACTTATACGGTGTATGAATGTGTTTTGTTGTTACCTGTTTCTTGTTTTATTGGTTCTAACATGAGAATTTTATACTTTAGCTAATTAATGTATGTTTATGACTAATCTCCGATTTTTATATTCAAACCAAAACTTTTATTGCAAAAAGAAAAGCACAAGAAACCGGCAATCGGTACTCATACGCAGCCATTTGCAATATAAGTGAAGTGTTGCCAACCTAATATTAATAAGTTCCAAATATTTAAAAAAATTGTTGATTGTTACGATTGTATTTTTAATTAATATTATTGTGTGTTGGTGAACAAATTGTTGTTTGTAAAGAATTTGAAGTGGTTTTAGATAGGTATTTAATATGCAATATTTTGGTATTTACAAATGCGAATTTTAAATCGTAATACATTTGAGGGTAATAAATTTCCCCTCATACAAATTATAAATTTAAATATTGTAGCACAGTAATTTTAGTTCCGGTATCTATCCTTGGGATGGCACTGGACTCAATAAAAAAAGTGCAATTCTTTTATGTTCCAAGTTGCCATAGCATGAATACCACGTAGCGAGAGCCGCTATCCGTTGAATGCCAACTCTTTTGCTCTGTGTTTTTAGTAAGCGTCTTCGTAGGTGTAGATTAAAAACACGTCATCCTTGTTCGTTTTGAACAAGTTTTTATACGGCAATTATACAGCGTTTGAATAAATGGAGAATCTCGCTGCGTGGAAATAAAGTTGAGTATACGTTAACAGATGTTAGTGAAATTTAGCGGCGCTGAGAAATAGATGCTAGTAACAAATAGACCTTATTACGAAGAACACTAGGTTGATTTTATATGAAGAAATTAAGTCAGGTTTTAGTTTAGTCGAGTGTACAATAGAATCGGCACCAGTATGTATTTTTTTATGTATGTTCAGCCCTCACTCCGTTAGTAATGAACCGATTTTGATGATTCTTTTTTTGTTAGATAGGGTATACCTCAACGGTGGTCCCATGTCAAGGAAGTCAGAATCTGATGATGGGATCTTGATAAAATTTAAAGAAACCCTCGAAAATTGTAGGAACGAATAGTGTTTCTGTTTACTTTTCGTAACTTAATCAGGTATTTGTGTTTAGGAATCATCACATCGTGAAGCTGAGCTGATGATGGAAACCATACCTTTCCCAAACAATCAGAAGTTAGATATAAAAACTGTAGTTTTAGTGACAGAAACCACTTAATATGTTTTGAAGAAAAGACATTTCATAGCGTTTTTAAGTATTTATAACTAAACTAGCAACCCGCCCCGACTTCACACGGGTATAAATTATATAAGTCTTGAGTACTGAGCTTATTTACATTAATTATGAAATTTTATCCTACTAATAAAAGTTTGTGAGGATGTATGGATGTATGGATGGATGTTTGTTACTATTTTGCGCCAAAACTACTGAACCGATTGCGATGAAACTTGGTGTGTAGATAGCTGGAGACCAGGTTTAACATATAGGCTACTTTTTATCCCGATATTCCCACGGGATCGGGACTTACGCGGGTGAAACCGCGGGGCGCTGCTAATATAAACAAATTTTGAGTCGACGGAATCTTTTATTAACTTAACTTGTGGCTATGTAAATGAATATTGGAAGTTAATTTTAACCTACTTCTAATTGTCACATCGAAGTGAGACTTGGTATGTATATGTAGTTTGGATAACAATACCAAATTTTGACATCTTGGAGCTGATGTGATGGTGGAGCCAGGAGATGGATAGTGGAACTCTTTAGTGGCTACTAGTAAGCCCCTTGAGTTTGATCTCATATGATCCGTTTTGGCGAGTCCAATAGATTGGGCTTAGTAATGATGTTCTGATGATGGAGCGAGGAAGTGCAGAGAGAAAACATTTTTTACTTTTTAATTTGATTTGCTATTAAAAAGTGTTTTTTATTTTTACTAAACTTGAAGAGCTCACCGTAGTGATGAGGACCACTATTGAACTTTTCCTAACCTCTCCTCCCAAAGAGGTATGTAGATTGGAAATAGAAGCAACTTAAGAAGATAGATACCTTAGTACTAGTATAGTATTATATTATCTGTGCCTTAGATAAACGAATTTAATAAAACTGAAGAGCTTTTTTGTTTGTTTGTTTAAACGCGCTATCTTTGTAACTAACAGTCTGTTAAAAACCGTCTCACAACCACTGTTATAAACTACTAGCAGTGCCTCACGGTTTCACCCGCGTAAGTCCCGATCCCGTTAGAATGTCGGGATAAAATGCCTAGCCTATGCGTTTATCCAGGTCTCCAGCTATCTACATACCAAGTTTCATCGCAATAGGTCCAGTAGTTTTTGTGTGAAAACATTACAAACATACACACAAATGTTTCCTTTTTATATAATTAGTTTAGATGAAAATCACTAACTACTGGTGTAGCTGTCCTATCCCTATCCTGTCCTGAGCTACTGCAGTCTCAGTCCCGTACCCCATCCGAGACTTGCGGTATCCCTTACCCTAGGTTCCTCTTCTTCCCCACCCATTTTTCCTTATACAAATTACCTTCTTCCTTTTTTCCACGTCTTAAAATTAATACATTCCCAAGGAGAGCTGGCGTCAGGAAGACTTCCGGCAATAAAAGAAACCAGCCAACACCCTTTCCAATGTTTACACATTGCGCTGACCCTAATGAAAATTGACAAAAGAACAAGAAGATGATGATGATTTCTTACAAAATATTTTTTTTTTTGTTTAAAAGACAACTCCCGCATTAGGAACATTCCTGTGTCGCGGGGGGCTTCACAAACACTCAAACAACGGACACAAAGGACACCCAGACTCGGGACAACTATTTGTGGATCACACAAATTTTTGTCCCGTGTGGGATTTGAACCCACAACACTCGGCGCGGCGTAGTGGCGAGGTGACCACTTAAACCATTGCGCCATCCGTGCAGTCAATTTACTTTAATTCTTCAATAATTAAATAACATTGTCCTCTCAGCAGTTATTTCAATTAACTTAAGAATTTTCAGCGTCTTAAAGAAATTACACAACTTTAATTTTATAATTTAAGTGCTTTTAAGTCATTACGGTTCACTTTCGCTTGCACAATGATAATTAAGGCTTACTTCATTTTACCCGACATCAAAAATGACAAATTTATCAATTTGGATTTTTCGTTGTATTTCATTTCCAAATTTCTATCTCTAAGGAGGTAGGGAAAAACAGATTTTTGCTTCTAATTAAGGAGCCCGCATACGAAAACCCCTGTGCGCTAAGCTAATACGATTCACTAGCTTTTACCCGCGACTTCACCCTTAAAGAGGTATTGGCTACGCTGGCTTAAGTTTCAAGTCAGCAGGACCATTGCTTTTCGGAAATGGTTATGGTAAAAAAATCAATTCTTTGGCAAAAAATAGCAAATAATTAGCAAAAAAATATAGTGTAAGTTTTATTACGGCCCTATGACTTGGCTACGCTAACTTCAAAGACACAGCAAAACGGCGGTTTGACAGCGGACAGTTCTCTGCATTTGAACGCATAATACACCTATGTTTACATATTTTTGGTTTTTTCAAGACGCAAAATAACCATGGCTGGTAGGTACAATGTGTTGTAGAATACGGATATAGTAACTAAGTATGTTTAGATACTTGTTTTATAAATACATACATATCTGACACAGAAACCACCCAGACCAATGCAAAAAGATATAGGTAAGGTAGGCATATAAAAATTGCGTCAAACTCATTACCATCAAAAATGTCATGGCCCTCTTAAATATAATAATCTAATTATATTGCGAACATTACTCAAAATAAAAAACTATGTCGCACATCATTCATTAACTGTTACAAAGCTATGTTGAAATCATATTGTTTTGTGAACGATACCATCTCTCCCACATGTGTTGAATGTTCAGGTTTATAGCATGGGTATCGTTATTCACATGTTATCATTTTAAATTTGAAAGTTCATAATCAGAACAATGTTTTTGTTGTTTTCTATCCGCTTTGGATTATAAAAAACTATACTAATATTAAGGGCCATGGAGCGAGCTATGCTGCGAGTTGCAGGATAAAATTCGTAATGAGGTCATCCGACAAAGAACTAAAGTTACCGACATAGCTCGCAGAATAAGCACGCTTAAGTGGCAAGGCGCTGGCCACATATGCCGAAGGACCGATGGCCATTGGAGCCGCGAACCGCGAATCGGTAAACAGAAATAAGGACGCCCACCAGCCAGATGGACCGACGACCTGAGGATCTGGGATAGACTAGATGCGGAAGGTGGAGGACCGGGTGTTATGGCGCACATTAGGAGAAGTCTAGGCTAATTCATATATTGATAATAATGTTTTGGTATGCGAGTGATTTATTTTAAACAAGAATACAAGCAAAATTGGCCACACATTTTTTTGAAGTGAAAACTTCTTTAGACACGTTTGTGCACTTTTGCTATGAGGAAAGAGCACTGAACTAGTGACCGTCACGCTAATAATACATATATAGATCCACTAGAGGGCGCTAATCTAAACTCCCATGACTGCCTATTTTTTTTTTTTACTTGAGATACCTTACACATGGCTGTTGGAGCACAACCTAGGTAGAGTTGTGATATGGTGACTAGACTGCTGATAAACATACTTATATATTACTAAATTCATACATATTATAGATGAATATACACCCAAACAGAGAACAAAATAATGATCGTGCTCATCACACAATTATCTGTCCTGGATGGGAATCGAACATACGACCTATGGCTCAGCAGTCAGGATCATTAATCACTAGACCGACACGCCCGTTGTCATTACTAAATGCCTTGACTCAATCACATTACTAAATACTTGTGTTAGGAGTGAGTTCTTGTCGGCACTGGGTGGGGTTTGAACCCGCAACCAATTGATCGCAAGTCGTACGCCTTAACCATTACGGTATTGTGCTAATTTCATACACAATCCACATTTCTTCGACATGTTATACTACAATAAATCAAATTAAAAAATAAACACACAGACAATTTCGTTATTTTAAGATTGACGTTTGAATGTAATTGTCATCGGAACAATGAATCACACGTACAAACAGACAGACAAAAGGATAATTGTGGTATATAAAAACTACATTAGTATTGGTAATAAGTAATTTTATTATCGTGAGAAACTATGTCTGGTTTGCGCCTAGAGGGAATATGTCAGGCCCATTTGTATCGCCCTGTTTGTGTTTAAGAAATAAATATTATGTCCATATCAACTTATTCTTTGACGACCTCTGGCGCGGCAGTAGTGCATTCGACTGGCGGTCGCGGGTTTGATTCTCGCATATATGTTTGCATTGGTATGTGTTTATATGTAAAAAACGTATATTTTGGTCTAGATGCCGGTGGTCACAGGCTGGGCTTGAATCGAAACCATCAAAGTCCTCCCCCCGACTTCAATATTGAATGCTTCAGCAGGTGATGTTTGCGTTATGTATGCATGTACATTTCTAAACAGCTTCTCAAAACGGGTTTATTAAAGTTTTCAGTTATGTGACTTTCTTTATTCCACCATAATAATAATCCCTGAACAGATTTGGATGTATTGTTAGAACCCTTACATCATCCAAAATTATACATTACACAAAATGGCGACAGAATGGCTAGATTTTCAAATATAAGGAAAATATTTCTTCAACTCGTTGTTTGTCGGTCAGTCGTCTGTTTCACGTACTACATTGCTCCAATAATTCTTAATCTACTATATAATATAGTCAACAGCCTTCCTAAAGAACCACCAAATGCAAAAAGAATACTTCTAGAAGTTAACGCGCTAAACCAAAAGAACAAACTGTATATTTATTAAATTAGTATAAACAAGGAAACATGAACTGTTTTACTCAATAGTTTCTTAATTCAGGAAGTCGGCAACCGCAGGCCTGTGAAACAGTTCAGATGTATCAAATGACAACATTGTTGGGATTGTTGAAATATTCATATTAATTAGCTGTTTTAATAATGAGCTCAAGTAATGATATATTAGATAGATAGATACTGCTTATGTCACAACAAAAATAGCATATTACACAGCACTTTATAGACCAAACTAAGCATAGCTTGTACTACGAGGTCTAAAACACAGATAGATAGTTTTTTTTTTGTAAATACGTAATTTTTTATGTATACACCCAGATCGATGCAAATACACATATCACGCACTAAATAGCCACGCCTCACAGGGAAAATAATATCTCTTTATCGAATGAGATGTATATTATGAGAATGTTAAATTAATATAAGAATAATCATTACCATGTAACCGTAAAATCATTACCATGTAGTACCGCGACAATCGAGCTAGTGTCAGCTTTTAAAAGTTATATAAATCACGAAAAAACACTTTTACATAGATATCATAATACACTTATGTATTTACATTAATATTTAATAATAATATATTTAATATATTAATAATAATTAATTTAATAATAAACATTTCAAAATGTCAGTGCATCAGTTTCAGTCACTCTAAAAAACCAATGAAATTTTCTTATAAGTTTGATGATGAATAATTGAAAGGGTTGAAGAGGTCAAAGACCTGGGAGTAACGTTGGATTCAAAAATGCTTTTTCCACAGCACATTGATAATGTCATAAATAGAGCTTCCCGTGACCTTGGTTTTGTTATGCGCACGTGCGCACCCTTTCAGAATTGTCACAGCTTAAAAATAGTTTACTACGCTTATGTTCGCAGTATTCTGGAGTATTGCTGTCCCGTCTGGTCACCTCATTACAAAATATATGTTGATAGATTAGAGTGATTAGAGTGCATCCAGAAACGTTTTGCCAAGTTTCTTAACTTTAAGACGAGAAAGCGTCACAAGTCATATATTGAAGACTGTAAACATTATAACATACTGTCACTTACTAACAGACGTACTATGTTAGACATGTCTTTATTCTATAACATCTTGCGTGGTAATATAGATTGTTCTCATTTACTTTCCAAAATTAGTTTCAATGTTCCCAAAAAGCGCACTAGAAACACTAAATTATTCAATGTTCCTCTTCATCGTACGAACTACGGTAAAAATGCTATTATGACTAGGTTGCCTCGTACCTATAACTCACGTTTCTCGAGTGTCGACCTGTTTCACCTATCTAAAAACGAATACCGTGAACGAATTGTGAGTACTCTTGTTGACTCTTAAATTGTGCCATAAATCCATGCAGCACATCATTGGGTATTAACTTGGTATTATTAGTTGTATCTGTTGTTACTTTTATTTTTGCCAACTCTGTGTTATATTTACACTTCTGCCTTTTTAAATGCCAGGAAACTCTATTACTGGCTTCAGACCTTTTTGTTATAGGTGGCACCAGCAAATAATACATTGAACATATGTTACCTACTAGTGTTTAAGCAAGCGTTAGTCAATGCTGCTGGTGGTACTTACACTATTGTCTATGTATATGGAAAACAAGCTGTTGAGTTTCTAATAAATAAACAAATAAATAAATACTCCCGAAGGGGTAAATAGAGGCGTATAAAACAACCACTTTTTGCCTATCTAACTATCGTTTGGTCTCACTGAAATAATGGGGGACAAGTCTATTGCCATAAACCGGGCACTTTCAGAAATA
The DNA here is from genome assembly GCA_949752705.1 of Callimorpha dominula. Taxonomy (NCBI): domain Eukaryota; kingdom Metazoa; phylum Arthropoda; class Insecta; order Lepidoptera; family Erebidae; genus Callimorpha; species Callimorpha dominula. The sequence continues at coordinate 9,769,585 of OX457018.1, read as the reverse complement.
AAGATGGGAAAACTAGGTATATAGAAACGGAAAGGTAGACACGAATGGAAGTCAAGAGAAGTTAAAGGATATTTATTGCTTACACAGATAAATTGGAGAAGTTTAGCAGTAGCTCGAGCAGGTCAAGGTCTGTCAGGAACTGGCAACAGGCCAGGAAGTCCTCCAAGCTTTCTAACTAAAGTAGTATAATTAAATATTAGTTGCGGCCTGCGGTTTTACCCGCGTAAGTCCCGATGCCGTTTGAATATCGGGATAAAAAGTAGCCTATGCGTTAATCCAGGTCTTCAGCTATCTACATACCAAGTTTCATAGCAATCAGTTTAATAGTTTTTACGTGAAAGAGCAACAAACATCCATATATCCTCACAAACTTTCATGTTTATAATAGTAACAAAACTCTTAACACCACGTGAATCACGAATGGTACTAAGAAGTGTTTATTGATTTCGATGTCCATGTGATGACGAAGTACAGCAAAGGCAGTATTTTAGAAAGTCACAACTAGTATATATATATAAGTATAAGAAATAAATTAGGACTATTGCTTTACATGACATGGTGTATTATGTATTTGGTTCTAAAACTTAACTATCATTGGCAATGACTATACAAAATATACAAACATGCAAGTAATTATAGATTTTAGAATTAATATTGTTTAACATAGACATGACGAAATAAAAATGTTAATGAATAAACAAGAGTGGCTTATGATGTTATAATAGATAACGGACTGCATGACTGGATGGGGCAATGGTTTAAAGTGGTCATCTCGAAACTACGCCTCCGTTTCAACTGATCTTCATGTCATCTTCAATTTACACAAAACCTTTACAAATTATACACCTAAACCTTCCTCATGAATTACTCTGTCTATTAGTGAAAACCGCATGAAAATCCGATCAGTAGATTTTAAGTTTATCGTGAACAGACAGACAGATAGACGCGGCGCCGGGGGACTTTGTTTTATAATATGAAGTGATAATCAAATAGTGTCATCGATCCTAACCTAGTTTTTGTCTTTGTCTCTCACTTCTTCAAATAAAGAACCAGGTAGGTATACATATGCATTTCCAAGTCCTTCAAATCACTTTTACAATGAGAGGAGGGTATGCGAGAAGGTGGATAAGGTTCCTCCGACCAAGCTAGGGGATCAGTCCCAGCGGATCGTGGCCCAACAGTTGGTTCTGGGAAATTGAATGTGTACTAATTTCGTTGCGCGATGCAGGATGAATAGTTACTAAGTAGTTCAGATAGTTTTCGCTAGATGGCACTGAATTATATTTTTACTAAATTTTAATGTAGACTCACCGCTATCTTAATCTCATAAAAGCTTCAAAAAAATAAGTATACTTTTGCGAAATGAATTTCAACATCCCTGTCATTACATATCTGCTGACCCCGAACAGATGATGCCGAGATAATATTACTTTGTTTATAATTTCATAATACTCCCACAATAAGGTGTCGGCCTTTTCGGTAGGTTAATTCTGTTTTGTAATGTATTCAAATAATTCACATGGCCGTTTAATGTGAAGAGTTATAATGGCTTGAATGAATTTTGCGTATCCAACTAAGACCTGTACCCCTCTTTTAACAAGACTGGTTAATTAATAAAGTGCCTCCTAAAACCTCTATATGGCGTGGCGGCCGATAGTAACTTTACAGGGGCTTGGTTATCGCTCAATGCAAGTGATGTAATAACTACAACAAACTACGCTATTACCCACGGGAATTAGCGCGATCACGTAATAGTCATTACATACCTCTGAATTGCCTGACGTTTTGACCAGGTTGCACTGGTCGTGGCAACAGGCGGACTGGATCAGTGGTGCACATTGTATGTTCGACTTTTATTCCAACATAGAGAACTAACAAATCTTTAAAATAAATATTATTATCCGACGTTTCGATCGAAGCAATAGAAAACAAATAAAAAATTACAAATATTGCACAAATTCAGGGTTGCAGTTTTCTTAGTCTAAACCAACTTTCTTTAACGTGCACATCAATTTGTGATTTTCAGCGAAAATTCTTTACAACATTAAAAGATTAATTTTTTTTTGACGTGATACCGGCTGCTCTCACGAAAAAGCATGACTCATTGTCACGTTCCGTCTGAGCCGAGCGTGCAAGCGAGAGCACGGAACAAGCGATAGAGAGGCACGATCAGCCTCTCTTCCACTGTTTTCTTATGACGTTATCACGTAAAATTATCGTCCGTAAACCGATTTTACAGACAACCATTTATTTTTCTTTTAAAAAGACGGTTCAACATAGTATGGAAAAGAAAATATTACCCTAAGGGCGAAAAATTAAATAATTAAAGTATTTAATCACTGTTTCTTGAGAGTCGACATGCATATAAATATTTTCATTGTTGCATTGAGCAGGAATTGAACTCCCAACGCCTAAGGTAACAGTCAAATTATTAACTCCTGCCGCGCTGTGCCACAGGGCTCGTCGAAATAATTATTGAATCATCATTAGAGTCAACGCAATGTGTAACATTGCCAAGGGATTTGGCTGATTTCTTTTATGACCAGCCACCTGCCTGCCACCCTCCTTGGGAATGTAGTCGTTTTAAGTCGAAAAAGAAGGAAGAAGGCAAATTTGTATAAGGAGAAATGGGTAGGGAGAGGAACCTAGGGTGAGGGATACCGCAAGTCTCGGATGGGGAACGGGACTGAGACTGCAGTAGCTCACAGAGGTATGGGTTAGGTAGCCTAATGTCCTGTATTTTCTAAGACTGGAGGGAAAAGCAGCACCAGCTGGCCAATTAATGAATAGTTATAGCAATCACGCAAAATCAGCCACACGATTTATGTATTTCCTAGTTCATAGCGTGTTGAGAATAGATGTTCCTGTTCACTTTCCGATACGTTTGAATGAACGCCATGCATGTCTATTCTAATATTAATAAATCTTTAAAAAAACCGACTGAACCGACTCCAATAAAGGACTTATATGGTTATCTCATGGATGCCATTGTCAGAACTGGACCAAATTGAAATGGGACCACACGGGAAGCACCAGCTTTCAAACAAAAAAAGAATAATAAAACTCGGTTCAACCAGTCGAAAGTTCTGAGGTAACAAACAAAAAAAAAACAAAAAATACAGTCAAATTGAGAACCCCCTCCTTTTTTGAAGTCGGTTAAAAAGACGAAAGATTTGCTTGTTTAAAGTCAATAAACTCGAAAACTACTGAACCGATTTTAATAATACTTTTACTATTATTATTAATATGTGAATATAATAATGCTGTATCCTGGAACATATTATAACATGGCGCTATTTAAATCCAAACTAAGCAGAGATTGATTATAGATTCTAAAACACGGATAAAAATAGTTTTTTTTTTGTAAATGCCTACATAATAGGTACATGGGATCAGATTTCAGCATGTAAATAGTGGTGGTAAGCTCCTAGTGTGTAGTGGTTAGTAATCCTGCCTACTGAGCGAGAAGTCGGGGGTTCGATTTCCACCCAGAGAAATAATTGTGTGATGAGCATGAATATTTGTTCTGTGTCTTGGTGTATCTACAACTACCAATCCGCCCCGGCTTCGCAGGGGTAGCAGAGATATCTTCAACAATCTTCAACATATTTAACTAGTTATACACCTAAACCTTCTTCATGAATGACTCTGTCTATTAGTGAAAACCGCATGAAAATCCGTTCATTACTTTTTTAGTTTATCGCGAACAGACAGACAGAACACGCGGCGGTGGACTTTGTTTTATAATATGTAATGTAATGATAATGATGATATGTATGTATTTAGTGATATATAAGTATGTTTATCAGTAGTCTGGTTACCGTAGTACACGCTCTGCCTAGTTTGGTATCACACGGCCGTGTGTGAGGTGTCTCGTACTGTAAAAATATTGGTCTTTAGTCAATCTAAAAAAAGTTTAATAACAATAGAAAAGAAAGAAATAAACTCTATTGTACACCAATTTTAATAAGCTTACATGGAAATCACAAAAATAACCTTTGCACATAGCTACAAAGGGCGGTCTAATCACTAAAAGCAATTTCTAACAGGCAACCCTTGGATGGACGAAAACGGTAGTAAATAGAAGAAATGATGGGTAGTTTCATATACTTACTTACTTACCTCTTATAAATAAGCCACAATAACGCAAATAATCCGGAGTCTAGAATTGTTCCCGACTTGACACCTATACAAAGGACCGAATATAATATTTAACTAGAGAATAGGGAATATGCATGTTGTTTAAATTTACTTGATTAATTTCCCCTTGAATCTTTATTGTCCAGATATTATGCCTAACCAATTATTTTCTTATTTAGTTCGTGTTTAATTGCAAAAAATATTAATTAAAATATGCAAAATAAGGGCGCTAAATTCAACTTTGCAAAACGCTTCACCATTGGTCGAAACAAAACATGACGTGAACTTCCACGTTCTGTCATTTATCGGCGCCTATATTCGTAGTGTTACGGAGAAAGATAGGTGTTCCTGTGGTTTTTGCTCTTAGCTAGTGCAATTTAAGCATTCTAGTGATATTAGAAATCATCTAGGACAATGACTGAATGTAGTTTTGTCAAAGCAAAATCGGAAAATCTACCGAAAATAGGTGCATTCATGATGACTATACTATGATGACTTTTTGATAGAACAAGTCAATAAAAGATAAAAAAAAAATACATGCATATTCCCTATTGTTGGTGTGATACACTTCTACCTACCCCTTCGAGGTAAAAGCGAGATCTACCTACGTATTCTTAAAGTAACAAACTGTTTATCAAGCGAGCGAAACCGTGAGCATAGCTAGTCATATAATAAACCGTGAGCATAGCTAGTCATATAATAAACCGTGAGCATAGCTAGTCATATAATAAACCGTGAGCATAGCTAGTCATATAATAAACCGTGAGCATAGCTAGTCATATAATAAACCGTGAGCATAGCTAGTCATATAATAAACCGTGAGCATAGCTAGTCATATAATAAACCGTGAGCATAGCTAGTCATATAATAAACCGTGAGCATAGCTAGTCATATAATAATCAGCTCATTATAGAACTGTGGTGAGCGTGAGTGAAAGAATTAGGGATGTGAATGTATTAGAAATGTACATACATACATACTCATGCCTATATCTCCGAAGGGGTAATTTGCTCATTGACGTAGTAGGGGACAAGTCTATTGCCCTCAATCGTTCTCTTTGGGGATTAAATATTTGATAATTGGGAGTATATTGAACATCAAAGGTAGGCAAGAAGTAATGACTTGTATCAGATTCTTTGAATAGGAAATAGTGTGAAAGTTTTTAAATGGTCGGCAACGCGCATGCGAGTCCTCTGGAGTTGCAAGCGTCCATAGGCTACGGTAACCGCGGGACGTATATATAAATTTTTTTTTGTAATATGTTTTTATGGCCCTAAAATGTATATATTTTGGATGAAGTAACTTTTACCACAGACTTATAATTTGCTGTATATATATATCAATTGTAACTTAGTTCTAAATATATAAATCACTAGATTTTAATTAAAATTAGGATAATCTGTTTCTTTTTTCTTGACACTTCAGATTCATTATCAAAAAAACTCTCTCATTGCAAGCTGAAGAGCTAACCTGCTGAAGCCGAGTTGACCAGCTGAAGCTTCCGCCTCTCATAAGAAATAAAATATGGACTCATGAAAGAAACAACAGACAATTTTTAATTTTGTTGATAGTGACATCTGTGATGGATATTTATCTGTCAAATCTAACACGTAACGTCATGTTTAATTAAGTATTACCTACTAGAGATCGCGTGGTGGTCGACTTTCGACCATGGTGTTTTCAATGGCCAGTATACCTTGAGTTATCATTGTAGACGTACTAACAATGACAGGTAACCACATATACTGGACACGTGTAATTTAATTAAGCCGTTTTAATGTAATTTTTAAAGTTCTTAGACATATTGTTTAAAAAAATTTTTTTGTGCACTTCTATATCGTCGGTCCAAAACTGTATCAGAACATCTCCAAAAATACGTGTTTTGAGTGTAAGTATGCAGTATGATTGAAAATCTAACGCTCTTTCCGAATCAGTAATGGCATAAGTCCTAATCAAAAATTTATGACAAAAAACTCTAATTCTTTAATGGACATTAAAAAAACTTCTAGCAGCTCAAAAACCGTAAACAATGTTTAATTAGAAACAAAACCATGTTAAATATTGATATATTTATGACAAGCAGGCATCTCAAACCCCATTTAGAACAAAAATTTAGCTAACAACATTTCCATTTCAATGTGCCGAAATCTTTAAACCGCATTTTCTGAAAAAATCACATTTGGAAATGTTCCGGTACTGTTTTCGACCGACGATATATAAACTGCAAATATTCTAAAATTTACGTTACTACGTTTGCGAAATTTTCATAGAAAAGGGGTACAAAGAATTCTCTTCAGGTATTAATATGATGATAAATCATTTTGTATCGCGTGTAGTTCTAACTCATTCATATCTATAAGTAGTTCAAACTTAACCTATATGAATAAGTGTTGCGTTTTTAGTTAATCCAGTAAAAGTTGGAAATGAAGTATATTGGTATACTTTATTTTTATTATAAAGTATGTCCGACAACCCCACAAGTCCACCCATGACTTTGATCGGTGCAATTCGGTCGAAAATTTGTGAAACAAAACGGTTAAAATCGCGACTAAATTCCAATGTACAAGTATGTAACATGTATACAATTTATTTTTTAAAGACAGCTCCCGCATTAGGAATCACTCCTGTGTCGCGGGGGACTTTACAAACGGACACAAAGAACACCCAGACTAGGGTGGGAATCGAACCACGACCTCTGGCTCAGCAGTCAGGGTCACTAACCACTAGAAGATCTACAGGCCAGTCAGTTGCGCAAGCTAAAAACCCTTTTTTATTTTTATTAAAGTGGGACATTATCCTCCATTACCCGCTTGTACGCGCGCACTTTAATTAAAGCAAGTTTATTTAGGGGAATGTTAAGAATACTTGCTTCTGTACATAATACGGTATTTGACAGTCAAGTCAAATGAGTTACTTTTTATTAAATGTCAAAAAGGTAAGTTCTATAGAAATTAGTATGAACGTAATCATTTTGACGCCATACTTAGCTGTCGTCAAATAATTTTCTTTTAATCTTTAATAATGAATCAATTTTTTTCAATTCTAGGCTTAATTCTACTGCTATCCCCAAGCGTCCTCACCTCACGGGGGAATCGTTTTAAACTACAATGTATTTTATCACAGGTGGTGTATTGCAGGAGCTCGGGCATAAACCAAGAAGAATGGCGTCGAGAAACCCGGCAGAGACAGAAAGAGAGAAAATAATCTTTAAATAAAAACTTATTGATATTTTTTTTTTCAGTGTCGTATTTCTAAATTCAATCTTATTTTATGTAATGTTTTTATCCAATAGTGTCTTTTTTTACTGTTGTTTATGGTTTAGTTACAAAAACTAAACTCAAATAATAACATTTTTGATGACAAATTATGACTTTCAAAGTCATCAATAAATCACGTGGTTTATAATATTAATTTTAAAATAATATTTAAGATAATAAAATCAATAATTATGGTTTAAAGAGTACAATCAAATGCAACTAAATGAAACATTTGAATTTTTTATTAGCTATTTTGATAACCTTAGATTGGAAGTTTTTTTATTTTTTATGGCAACACCCTGGATGCATAGTGTAACCCTTTTTAGAACTAAAGAATATTCACCCTATAAGATCACCTGCATGAAAAATAACAACTCATGATTTATCTTAGTTACAAAACAAAACAAAAATTTAAAAAATATATGAAATACTTTTTAATTAAATTAATTTTCATAATTTTTATTGTTGATTACATGAACTTAATTCAAATACCCATTGTTTATTAATGACTATATTATATAAGAATATTATAAAATATTGTGTTATATATTTCATCATGTCTTTATACTTACAGTTAATATTATAATATAAGTTACGTACCCGGTGTACACAAGCACTTAACACAAACACGTTCAAACACAGAACTCGACTGAAATTCGAACGCAGGCGCATTTCTATTTTATAAGCACCATGCGAATTGTATGGATACGCTTGCGTTAATTGTGTAAAAGTTTATCATCAAATTTATTCATATGTATGTCAACACAAAAAGAGGGACAAACTGAAAAGTTTATAGTTAAATGAATATCATATGTGATATGTAGAAATTGGCCTGTTGGTCTAGTGGTTAGTGACCCTGACTGCTAAGCCAGAGGTCGTGGGTTCGATTCCCACCCTGGACAAATAATTGTGTGATGAGCACGATCATTTGTTCTGTGTCTGGGTGTAATTTATCTATAATATGTATGTATTTAGAAATACATAAGTGTGTTTATCAGCAGTCTGGTTACTACAGGGATCAGACGGCCGTGTGTGAGATGTGTGGAGTTATTATTATTATTGTATTTTTTACCCGACTGAAAAGGTTTATGTTTTTCGCGCGTATCTTGTATGTTTGTACACTTCTTTATTACCTCGCATCTGCCAAATGGCTGGATTTCGATAGTTAAGGTATCGTTATATTCGTCTTAAAAACCCAAGTGTCCTTGGATGGGTGTTTGAAAAAAACGTAACTTACGTGAGAGAGCAATGCTTCGGCACGTATGGGCCCGCTCGATACCACGGCCTCACAGAAAACCGGCAGTGAAACAATACTTGCATTGCTTTTCACCGCGTGAGTGAGGTAACCGGAGGCCCTAACCCTTCCCTCTTCCCTATTTCTGTCCTTCCCCTCTCCCTCTCTCTTCCCCTCTAATCTACTTCTCCAGTTTTTCCGCTCTTTCCCCCAACCTTAAAAATTAAGAAAACCTATCGTGTAAGGTATTAAAATATAGGAAATTAAAAGGAGATTACAGAGGCGGGATCGAATTGCAAATTATAAACCGAAATAAAATTAATGGGTCCCGCCTGCTACAAAAATTAATACACACGCATCAATTTTTGTATTGCTTGTATTTGGTTCAGGCTTTCAGCTCATAATATAGTCTTTTTAACCGAAGTAGAGTTTACGTTTCTGCCGAGATTATAATAATAATAATAACTTCACACATCTCACACACGGCCGTCTGATCCCAAACTAGGCAGAGCCTGTACTATGGTAACCAGACTGCTGATAAACATACTTATATATTTCTAAATACATACATATTATGGATAAATTACACCCAGACACAACAAAAAATCGTGCTCATCACACAAATATTTTTCCTGTGTGGGAATCGAACCCACGACCTCTGGCTCAGCAGTCAAGAACACTAACCACTAGACCAACAGGTCAGTCTACTCTTTTTTTTTTTTCGGGGACTTCCTTGCTAGGGTATACCCGAGTCCCTGGCAATAGACTTATTTATGATGGAACACCGTGTGGTTTTAGTAGGTTCGATTCCGACATACCACTTCACTGGCAGCCCCAGTGAAGTGATGACCCGAGGGGGTTTCCACACGATAAAAAAAAAAAGAGTTTACTTTGTTTATAGTTTATTTTAATTTGGTTTTCTCGTCTCAATCTTGCTTCAGTCTTTTTATTGCATTGCTTTTGAATCATATTTTTTGCAGTCGAAATGTATATTGTATTGACCTCCGATAGATAGCTAGATGATTCTCTGAGCTGAGGCACCCTAGCTTTAAGGAGTTCTTATCTCTGTCCTTTTTCTAGATCTGCCGTTCTAAAAAGTTCATTTAAAAAAAATGTTTCTTTCAGAAAAAATCTTATAATGTGCGGCCAGCCCTTAGAATGGCTCCGCAGACCACTAGGGATGCTTCCAGGGACAAATAGTGGTCCGCGGATCACCATTCAAGAACCACTGTTCTAGATAGAACAATATCACGGACACTTGATTAGTGGGTGTGTTGATACAGGTTTCTGTGTGATTTTTAAGATGAAGCACATAATCTTTGAGATCTCTATATTCTCTATAAAAAAGACAACTCCCGCATTAGGAATTACTCCTGTGTCGCGGGGGACTTAACAAACATAAAAACAACGGACACAAAGAACACCCAGACTCGGGTGGGAATCGAACCCACGACCTATGGCATAGCAGTTAGGGTCACTAACCACTAGGCCAACAAGCCATCGTTTGCAACAACAACATCGTTTTGGCAATCAGTAAAAGTGGTCATTACACAAAGCAAAGCTTGGATGTGGATGGATAAGACAGAAGTAACTATTGGTTAAGCGCCAATGCTGGTAATGTCATCTTGTAGTAGACTCTGAGTATATTGATACCAACAAAAATAGCTAAAACCATCGAGATACTAAGCAGATAAAGGGAGGGAGAAACCACCATTAACTGTCTTATTTTCCCAACTTGAACGAGTTATATCTGCACTGACAAGTTTGACACTCTCTTACAAAAACCTACAACAAATTGCGTTAAAAAATTATTGTTACTCGTAGGCGTAATAAATTAAAATTTAAGCATTGCAATTGCCATCACAAGGATCGTTACAGGAATAAAACTATCATGCTACGCCAACAATCACGAAATATACTAAGACCCTTTTTAAATAGATAATACAATAGAATAGATTTTGGGGAACGCTACAACAGAGCTTTTGTTTGTTTGTAAGTTGAATATGATAGTATTATTTAAATCGTAGGAGAGCCATGCTTCGGGACGTATGGGCCGGCTCGACCGGAGTGATACTACGGTCTCACAGAAAACCGGCAGTAAAGCAATGCTTGCATTGCTTTTCCCCGCATGAGTGAGGTTACTGGAGGCCCTGACTCTTCCCTCTCTCCGCTTCCTGCTCTTCCCCCTCTCTCCCCTCTTCCCCTACTTGAGTTGCAGTTGCCCATGGGCGGCGGTAGTCATTTACCATCAGATGACCTGTCAGCTCGTTCGCCCCCTATAAAATAAAAAGAAAAAAATAACTAATAGCTGTTAGCCGTGACTTCATTCGCTTGATCATTTTGAACAGGAACCGTAAAATTTACCAGAATAAAAAGTATCCTATGTGCTATTCCAGACTATAGTCCATCTCTGTGCCCAATTTCATCCAGATCAGTTCAGCCGTTCTCGAGTGAAACAAACATACATCCATCCAAACTTTCGCATATTTATTAGTAAGTAAGATTTACATCTATGGTTGACCAACACTACATTTTTAACACAAATTTCATGATTAACTGAACCAGATTTCAACCATTTTGATGTAATAAGGAACTTATGATTCATTTATACTAAAAACTGTAGACTTATCCATACTAATTAAACGTAGTTCTCACGCTTTGCCACAGTCAGGACTGCAACACCAACGGCTTCGAATAAAACATTGTATAACTACAATATTTGCCATAGTTTTAAACTTCAAATAGTGTCTGGAGAGGTAAAAAACAAAATCCAGAATTTAAAAATAAATGGAAATTCCCGAATTTGAGTTTTATCTTAAACTTTGTTTTATTTATATTGTGACAAATAGTGGTAAAGGAAGAAATTAAATACAAGACAACGCTAAATGTCTAAAAGAACTCTATAAGAAACTGAATTTTATTGTTGCACTGATAGGTGCAGTGGACGAAGAAAATGGTCTATCAGTTTTGACAAATGTTTCTGTGTTATCACAATAGAAACAAGGTTCTTTGTCAGAGATAGGTTTACCTATCTCTGACAAAGAACTGTCAATAAAATCAATCTTGTTGTTTTATGATGTCAAATGACCTTCAACCGTAGGGTGGTAAACGATATATTTGGCCGATGGTACATGCATACACTCACGGCTGTATATTAAGCACCCACTATTGCCAATTATAAATTGATCCCACTTCGGACACTTTGGAAAAATAAAAGGGAAAGGTAATTAAGAAGAAAGGGGTAAAATATTGCTCATACGGATTGGGGAGTGTAAGCAATAGCTCGAGCAGGTCAGGTCGCATACCTTTAACTAGAACTGGTTGTTCCCGGGAAGTCCGAGTCCTCTAGTTAGAGGCTCGGACTTCCCGGGAATATATTTAAACAACATTGGTTTTTGTAACTTAAAAGCTCAACTGGTGAGATTGTTCTCAATATCAAAAAGTTATCTTAAACGGCCGAGTTCTTGTCTGAATCAGTTGTACAACAATGGGAATATCACAATTTATATACTAAATCCTTGTGAAAATTTTGTTTTATCGTACTAAATTGCCCCAGAAGTGTCTTGGCCTTTCCAAGACACGTTAGATCTCGCCTATTTTTCTACGACTAGGCTTGAGAAGTAACGCTGAAATAACCACAAGGATTTAAATCTACATAAATTCGAAATATGGAAGCGTCCAGTGTGACTTTAATATGAAAAAACTATTTCTGTTTTGAGGTGACCAGTGACGGCACCCTGTAATCTCGGAAGTGAACCATGTCTTAATGAGCTCTACGACTCCAACCTCTTCAAAACTCTCGACTGTTGTGAAGCCCACTTTCATTCTCAACCAAATCTAATGTTTTCTCACGGCAGGAGTAGATCTCGTAGATTTAGTGTCGCTCTGTTTCTTAGCATGCTACCAAAACAGTACCAGATACTACCAAAATATAATGGTTGCTATGTACAATAGTAACTATCACAAATGATTCACAAGGGTAATATCTTTGTTTAATGCCGGGTTCCAATAAACAAGAATCTATTCGTTTTGCTCACGGACGGTACAATTTCGTTGAATTTTCAACGAAATTTTACCGTCCGCAAGCAAAACGAATCGTTTTTTGTTTATTGGAACGCGGCATAAGTTAACCTTTCTTTGGAGTACTGCCCCTGTTGAATAATAATTTGATACCAGGATAGAAAACAGTAAAATAACTTTTTCAAATTATTGATTTTGAAAAGCATCCTATTTGCATGTTTTGTGGTTTATCATGCGATGTTATGTTATGTTAATATGTAGGAAATATTATTTATTTAGTACACTAAAGAATTTCCGGAATGCGCAGATTGCGATGTGTAAAACCACAGCGCAATCTGCGCATTCCGGAAATTCTTGTGTGCGCATCTAGTGTTGTGAGTTCAATCCCTATTATTTGTCTAGCTTACAGATACTGTTCTTGGTATATAATATATGTTATAGCCGAGAAACACTTCAATTTGCCTGAAAAAGAAAACTGGTTAAAAACAAACAGGAAAATGTTTTCTGGTGTAGGCGCTCACTTTCTGAACAACATAATATGTTATCAAATACAATAAAATCTCATGGTACTCATATTTATTAAGAACAAACGCTTTTATTCACGTGTGTATTTCGAAGATGCCCATCTAGTTTCTGGCGCCTGATACCGACGCGGTAGGTCGCTCCACCCCTTAATAAAGGACCTCCTCGGGTCCGAAAGCAGTCAGGCATCCTCGAAATACACACGTGAGTCTTATATATCTTGGGTGTCTTAAGTGTTTAAGAATATTTTTTTCTTTCTTACTCAATTATTTTCATGTCGATTTCATAGTTTTTTTTAAACATTTTTTATTTGACGTACGGATGTGGCACAATGTTGGTCCAGTGTTATGGGTTAAAATCTTGTGTGGTCTACAAATAGTTGTCCCTAGTCTGGGTGTTCTTTGTGTCCGTTGTTTAAATGTTTGTGAAGCCCTCGCGATACAGGAATATTGTTAATGGGGGAGTTGTCTTAAACAAAACTTTTTAAAGAGTCTTTCATGAATGTCAGCCCTCTGCCTTACAAACCATAAGCTGTATCGGTAAATATTGTCTGGCCCATTGGTCTAGAGGTTAGTGATCCTGAATGCAGAACCAGAGGTCATGGGTTCGATTCCCACCCAGGACAAGTAATTGTCTGATAAGCATGATCATTTCTTTTGTGCCTGGGTGTAGTTTATCTAATATGTATGTATTTAGTAATCACTCGTGGGAGAGCCATGCTTCGACTTCTATATGGGCCGGCTCGACCAGATTGATACCACGGCCTCACAGAAAACCGGCAAAGAAGCAATGCTTGCATTACAACCCCCCCCCCCCTCCTCCACCCTTCCCCTACTGCCATCTCTCGTGCTCATGGGCTGCGGTAGTCATTTAGCAACAGGTGACCCATCTGCTCGTTTGTCCTGATTACCTTAAAATATATATATACAAAGTTGTGAAATGTTTATCAGCAGTCTGGCGATGACACGTGATAGAAGAACTTGGAAGTCCTAATTCCTTTCTCTACCCATGACATACAATGAGTTATTTCACCACTTCTAAACTTACACGTAATATAATGTGATTAGATAAAACATGTAGATTTCTCACGTTCATTGTTAATTGCAGTTATTTCTTATTTAAACAATGCGAATAGACGGTCAACTAGATAATTGTCTTGTTTTGAGGGTAGTTGCAAATTGACGTGAGATATTTCTCTAGGGATTACTGTAGAGCAGGTATTCCCAAACTATTTTGAGCAAGAGACCCCTTTCCAAAATGAACTGATACCTCAGACCCCCATAGCCAAATTACTTTTAAAAGAATATCTCTAGTTGTTTCCTATTGATACAAAATACTAACCAAATTAAAAACTTTGCGGTTGGTTAAGTGAGTAAACTTGACATCACTTTCTCATCAAAATTTAACAAAATAAATAGACATAGAATTAAGTAAATATCCATTGTAATTAATAATGATTAATACAAATTACGTAAAAATACTTAAGTAGGTAATTATGATTTAAAAAAAAAAATTATATTGCAAAGTAAATATAAAAAATTCAGAGTAATGGATGAACCTGGTTACTTTCTACATCCAGCTAAATCCGGTCCAATATTGGTGAGATGCAGCCTTAAATATAATACATTGGCTTCGTCCATGGCTGTGTGTATTGTACGGATTTATTATCCAATGAGGAATTTGTAAATTTAAGAGATCCTCAAACCTCTTAGTAAAATCCTTGTATAATGCGTCCAGGTGAGTGACATATGATAAAATAACATAGTCCTGAAGCGTTTTTGGTAATTTTCACAAATGCCGGTAACGTAACACAACTTATATACGAGTAGTATTTTGAAATTTCAAAAAAGAACTTGTGTTAATTAATAGGGGTCGATTTTTAGATTTCGTCGACCACCAAAATCAGTTTTCGTTGAAGTCGACCCCAAGGGGTCGATATCGGCCACTTTGGGAATCCCTGCTGTAGAGGGTAGGGGTAAAATGAACTGTCTTATATCAAGGCCAAACTGAAAAGAATCCAGCTGAAGTCATTAAACAATAGTTGAAGAACCGAAGAAAATTTCGCTAGTATATGCAAAGATAACAAAATATGAAGTTAGCTGTTGTAAAGAGAGTGCAATTGAAATATTAAATTTTTTAACACGTTTTTATTAGCTTCAATTGTAAGAGGGGGAGAGGGGGGAAGAGCGGGAAGACGGGAGAGGGGGATTAAAGGGGAAGGACGGGAATAGGGAAGAGGGAAGGGTTAGGGCCTCCGGTATCCTCACTCACGCAGCGAAAAGCAATGCAAGTATTGTTTCACTGCCGGTTTTCTGTGAAGCCGTGGTATCAAGCGGAGTCGAGCCGGCCCAAACGTGCCGAAGCGTGGCTCTCCCACGTGAATTCTAATTGTCGGTTCAAAATGTAACATGTATGTATGTGTATGTACGTGTAGTGGATAGTGGCACTCTTCAGTGCCTACTAGTAAACCCCTCGAGCTTGGGCTTAAATGATTCGTTTTGACGAGTCCAATAGATTGGGCAGTAACGAGGGTCTGATGATGAAGCCAGGAGGGGGATAGTGAAGCTCTTTTTTACTGTTTAATGGTTCGCCATTAAAACGTGTTTTTTTTTAGTTTTACTAAACTTTAATTATTTGACGATTAGAGTAGTTGATGAAAAGATGAATGATGACAAAATTTCGTCAAATGTCTGCAGACTAATTTAGGTTATTGTTACAACAAAAGGTTCACCAATTTATTACCAAACTAGCAACCCGCTCCGGCGCGGCGGTAGTAGAGACATCTTCAGCAATCATCATCATATTTTATCCAATTTACACAAAACTTTAACAAATTATACAGCTAAACGTTCCTCATGAATCCTTCTGTCTATTGATGAAAACCGCTGGAAAATCCGTTCAGTAGTTTTTCAGTTTATCGCGAACAGATAGACAGACAGACTTTGTTTTATATGTAGTGAAGAGACACCATTTATTTTAATAATTCACAAATAACACAGTTACAAGTCACAGATACGATAAATTCTCGATTTATAAAATGTGGGACAGTCTATAAATAGACTATTAGTTCCGTTTCTTGACAAAAGATGGCGTGTGTCTCAATTTAGGCAATCGTAACCCTCTATGAATTCCTATACTCGACAATAGAAGGCGCCTGCAGATCTTTTAAGCTCCGAAATATTATTATAGTTTATTTGAAAAGTGATTACAACTACAATGTCAGATGTCGTGGGTTCGATTCTCAGTGCAAATATTAGAAATAGAATACAATAGAAATAAACTTTATTGTACAATAATAAAAATGTTTTTACAAGAAATACATCAGGTGAATGTGTACAAATTTCAAATGCAATTTCTTCCAGGTAACCTTTGGATAGACAAATCGAGAATTAATAAATGAAATCATGGATAGTTTTGGTGTGAAGTGCTGATGGACCTATGTGTGTATAAGAAATTTTTTTAAGAGGAAGAAGGGGGGGGGGGAGATGGGAGAGGAACCTAACTCACTCAGCGAAACTCAGTGAGACCATGGTGTCAATCCGGTTGAGCCGGCTCATACGTGCCGAAGCATGGTTCTCCCACAATAAAACTGCATGCTAAAGTAGGTAATGCCCTTTCAGAGATTAAAGCAACTGTCGCATTGTCGGATAGACCCTGTAGGTATGTTTTTTTTTCTTTTTTTTACGGTATAGGGGGCAAACGAGCAGACGTGTCACCTGATGGTAAATGACTGCAGCCGCCAATGGGCACCTGTAACTCAAGAGTCACAAGTGCGTTGCCGCCCTTTAAGGTGGGAGTAGGGGAAGAGTGGGAATGTACAGGGAAATTATCAAATAGCGTAGTTTTAAAATCACTATCGAAAAACAGTTTTAGCAAATTTGACATTGGATTATTTTCTGTTATAGGTACAATTTCTCATGGTAACCAGATAACAATTGATAGATGTTCAAGTCGTGATACTAAAAACCATTAGTTGTTCGTACAAATTGTTCAAAAGGTTAACGAATAAGATTATATTGTTATAACAAGCGGATCATCAATATTGGATGAGAGTTTGTGGGAATCTTTTAGTAAATAGTTAAGTGATTTTATCTTTAGATTTATTATGATGTAATGAGTATCGTTTTTTGGTCTAGCGGTTAGTGATCCTGACTGCTAAGCCAGAGTTCGTGGGTTCGATTCCCACCCAGGACAAATTTGTGTGACATTTTCAAAGTAAATAATTTGACGATAGCAAATTACGACGTCACAGGCTGTTACTTAATCAACACTGTGACAGTCAACTTTACTACCGTATTGAGAGTGTCTTAAAAACGGCGTTTAATAGCGCGAAAGTGCTACACATTCGCGGTATTGCACGCCGACTCTTATTTCACGTAATGCAAATACAATATCATTATCCTTTCTCCCAAACAGGACCGAGCTGACCCAGTATAGAACGTCCTCAGAATGTCAGTGAATGTTGACCTTTATCTTGGTCCATTCACTTGAAAGGACGATGGACAATTTACATAGATTGTGTTATTACGTAATTGTGTATCTTTGAGGCGTTTATAAAACAACGTTTAAAATATATATAATACTTGCTTTTTTTAATATACTGATAAGGTGGCAAAAAGCATACTGTTCACACATATGCTAAAGATGTACATCATTCCTGGAGGCTGACATCACTTTTCGGCACCAATCAAATCATTAGAACATGATGTGATAAACGAGTCGTGCAATTGGTTTAATATTGTTCCCTATCCCTACTATCCCTAATCGATGTAAACTTTGAATTCAAAAATATAGACACTCCAACTTGGTTTTTTCAACGTTACACCTGTTTTATTCTGAAATCCTATAAAGTACCATTGTGTATTGCGTTATAAGGAACCCCTCTTCCCCCCTTCCCCAACTCCCACCTTAAAGGCCGGCAACGCACTTGTGACTCTTGAGTTGCTTGCCCATGGGCGGCGGAAGTCGCTTACCATCAGGTGACTCGTCTGCTCGTTTGCCGCCTACTCTAAAAAAAAAAAATGGGTACCTATTTCGACCGAGCTTCGAGTTGACCGCGACCTCGTTTGCGTGGAAATATTGATGTGTATGTGTGAGTCTATCCAACGGAAACCGTAATTTTTTTCTGAATAAAAAGTCCTAGCCTATGTGCTTCCAAACTTAAATCTATCTCTGTACCAAATTTGCAGCCTGTAGCCCGTACACTTAGTAATTTATAAAAGACAATTTACATCAAGTACCAAGTACCTTTTTGTTAGTACCTATACTCGTGCTGACCTCAAACCGTGAAGAAAGCGTGAAGATACCCCAAGGTCGCGGCGAAAGACGCGACTCGCAACTTTTATGGTTCCCATAACAATTTGTTTGCAATAACGATGCACTATACTGCGGTCGACCAATTTTAATATTTGCTTTTATTTTAATGATAAACGACCTACGTGGAGTTGCGGAGGTTGCGGTAGAGCAATCAAAAAATCAAAGTATGTACCTACAATTGTTATCTATGTACTTCCGCCCTTTTATAGAAAGTTTATAAGTTCCCTTGCTGAAAAAATTATGAGAATGAGAATCAATGAAATCTTTGAAGGCGGCTTGAACAGCCTCATCGGAATTGAGTTTTTTTCCCAAATAATTGTCCAAATTCCGGAACAAATGGTAATCTGTTGGAGCAAGGTCCGGGAAGTATAGTTGGCAAAACATTCCAATCTCAGCTCCTCTAATTTTGCAACCGTCTGTTGTGCAGTGTGTGGTCTAGCGTTGTCCTGAAGTAGCAATGGGCGAGAGCAATCGACTAGTCTCGGTTGTCTAACGACTAGATTTTTCGTCATTGTTTGCAATTGTTGACAATATAGTTCTGCTGTAATTGTTGGGCCAGATTTTAGGATCCTGTAGAGAACAACACCAGCACTAATCCACTAGACACTTACCAGTACCTTTTTATGAGTCATATTTTGCCTGGAGCAAGATTTGGGCAGTTCTCCTGGGTTCAAAATTTTTTTTATTAGTTTATTAATGATCTAGAACCAATTATACAAGCGGTGATTAGTTTGGGTCCACATAGCGCTGTGTAGTAATTTCTAGAATGTCCTAGTCCTAGAGCATTCGATTGCAAAGTCGCGGAGTCGCAGGTTCGATACAATTATTTGTATGCATGAATACATATATGTATCGACATTTATATGACTTAGTATTAATGCATCTATGTATAATATGTATGTATTTATAAAAATGAAATGAAAGTACATACCGTGTTCTACTAAAAAAAAGTAGTCTAGATACCACAATGTAATATGTACTTGAATATCACAGTTTGATTCCTAGCGTTAGAAATTGGTGCTCGTTGGTAGTTATTCAATTATAGCCATAAGTTATAGTGAGGAGAGCTCGGCCATAACTCGGTAAAGAAAACTCTCTAAACTCAAAAACCCATCGTTCAAGCTATGCTTAGTTTAAGTCTAGAAAGCGCTGTGTTATATGTTCTATAATCTGCAAGCGTTAAAGTATCAAGATATTTCAACAGTATACTGTCACAAATATAAGCACAATTTGTCGATGGTCTGTTGTTCCCGCGACGTTACGACACGGCCCACTTAACATTTACTTCTAATGTATATAATCAGAACATTGTGCCATCTTATGAGCAACTTGATGTAAAAGATAATAGTTTGTTTATATATATATTAACATTTATGGCACAAATAGGCTAATAGTCTAGGTCACGCTCATTGTGATTACGTGAATTGTCGTATTATCGCAATATATGTGGGCAACCTTTGTGAAGACTAAAAAAAAAGTAAAAAATTTTAGATTTAAAGAATCTTTGAGAGTAAAACGTCAAAAAAAAAGCGTGGGGGGCTTGACATCAAATGTTACCCATTAGTTTATAAAAAAGTAGATTTATTATAAGCAAATAGTCGTGGGTTCGATTCCACCCAGGGCAAATAATTGTGTGATGAGCATGAGCATTTGTTCTTAGTCTGTGTGTAATTTATCTATAATATGTTTATGTTACATGTATTTAGAAATAAATAAGTATGTTTATCAGCAGTCTGTACCATAGTACAGCCTCTGCCTAGTTTGGGATCAGACGGCCGTGTGTGAGATATGTAAAGTTATTATTATTGTTATAGTTAATGTAAATTTAATCGTGGGAGATCCATCCTTCGGCACGTAAGGGCCGGCTCGACCGAAGCGATACAACAGCGTCTCAGAAAACACCGGTGAAGCAATGCTTCCATTGTATTTTACCGAGTGAGTGAGATTACCGGAGGTCCTAAGCCTTAAAAGCCGGCAACGTACTTGTGACTCTTGAGTTGGAGGTGTCCATGAGCGCAGGTAGTCACTTACCATCACGTGACCAGTCTGCTCGTTTGCCTAAACTTATGTATGTTTTTATACCTGAGAGTTTAGTGTAGTTTGTGTCTTTCGAAGTGCACTAGGCCAGCGTCGAGGACTAAACGGCCTTCGGTATCCATGAGCTCTTATTTAAGACCCACGGTTAGGATTATCCGCCCCCAGGACGCTGGCCAAATCGACGAAGCCAAGTGTTCCGCAAGACTCTCTTAATTACGAAGAGAGAACAAGGTCCCCCGGACACCACGTTAGTGTCCCCCAGGTATTCAATGGGCCTTTAGAATTTTCTAGCTTGGTTACACCTGAAGCCATGGCGAAAAGGGCCCATGAAGGAAAACTGTGTGGGTTTAATCGATTCATGTCTGACATTAAACATCGCTGACATTGGTGAGGTGACTACTCGTAGGGGCTTTAATACGTCAAAAAAGGCGTCGTTCATTACGGCCTCATCATATAATTTCTGACATCTTGTCTATTAACAATAAACCAGTAAAAAAAAAGGTAAATACAATTGAAATACAATAAAAAAAAAGGTAAATACAAATACAATTCACGAAGCTTTTCTAATTATGAACCGTGATTTGGAACGCATTTGTGACTGGAGTATCAACCATGGTCTACAGGTGAACCCCTCAAAAACACAAGTAATTATGGTGGGCAGTCCCAGGATGATTTCCCGCATTGAATGGACCCAGCTGCCACAAATAACGTTTAATGGTTTACCGCTACAAATCTGTAATAGCGTCAAAAATTAGGGAATATATATAGATAGAACTCTGTCATGGGGCCTACAACTGCAAGTTGTTGCAAATTGTTTGCTTCAGCGGGGTCCTTACGAAAACTGCGGAATTTCCTACCGACCGCTACAAAGATTTCGCTTGCACAGTCACTTCTACTGCCAATACTTGACTATACTAATGCCAGTTATCTTGATCTCACAGAGGAGCAACTCGATAAACTTGAGCGCCTTCAAAATTTTTGTATAAGGTTTATATTTGGCTTACGTAAATATGACCACGTATCTGAATACCGCAAATTGCTCAAGTGGCTCCTGATTCGCCTTCGTCGGAATACTCATATCCTCTCTCTACTTTATAACATATTGTTCAATCCGCTTACTCCCTCTTATCTCCAAGAACGTTTTAGGTTCCTACGTGACACACATTCAAGATTTTTGAGATCATCAGAAAACTTACAACTTCAAATACCAGTGCATACAACAAAGTTTGCTGATAAATCTTTCACAGTTGAAGCAGCGCGTCTCTGGAATGCCCTACCACCTAAGCAAAAATGTTAAAAGAATACTATCTGCAAAATTATGTCTAAGATAATATATATATAATCTAATACTATGCACAATTATAATGTATGTATTTAGGTGTATGTGTATATATATATATGTATTTGTGTATGTGTATATGTATGTATTTGTGTATACGTATGTAGTTGTATGTATATGTTTGTGTAAATATGTATGTGATAATACCTGTACTAGTAGTAGGTACATATTAGTTCAATTTGGTACGTAATATATATTTTACACCATAACCACCCACACTAAATCATTACAGTCCTGTCCATCCAAAGGTTGCCTGGAAGATATTGCTTGTTGTGATAAGGCCGCCCATTGTGCATTTTATGTTTAAGTTGTTTTTTTTATATGTATATATATCATGTGTTTGGTGTACAATAAAGAGTACTATCTATCTATCTAAATTTATAAAAAGTCAAATATTGCCACAACTATTTTTTATTTAATTAATCTAATTGTACAATCAGAACACTTATTTACAAAGGTCTCATTATTGTCAATTATTATCTCAAGAAATAATTAAGTGTTCACTTTTTAAAAACGGTTTGCAGCTAATTAGCCTTTTTTATTTTTATTACACAACTAAAATGGCAAAGAAACACACAACCCGCCTGATCATGAGCAGCTACAGATGCCTATAAACACTCGCAAAACTGGCTGTATGTGCCTAGTTTTCCTAAAGCTGCATTCTTTTAATGGAGTGGGATCTTAGAACCACCAGATCTCACTTATTTTCTGGCGAACTAAATGTGTCGTATGAAGTAGTATTAATAGAGACTCTGAAGTCTGAACCCTGAAGGAATGATTACCTGCTAGCTTTGGCTGGCGGCGGATTTTCAGACACCAATTGCTAGAATTACATTAAACCACTGGTAATTTTTCATAAATTCTAAGTGCTGATTTCTCTTTATAGTACACAATATTATTTTATAGTTATTATCAGTATTACCAGACTGTTTCCGTAGGCGGTTAATTAGGCCTGAGTAAGTAAGTTTACTTGTAATGTGAGTCTTGATTTTTTTTTTATATAATTTTTTTTTTAAAAGACCCGCAATAGGAATTACTCCTGTGTTGCGGGGGACTTTACAAACATACAAATAACGGACACAAAGAACACCTAGACTCAGGTGGGAACCGAACCCACGACCTGTAGCATAGCAGTCAGGGCTAACCACTAGGCCAACAAGCCAGTCTATTTAGAGAACTATTTGTAAGCAGGCAAATCTTGGGTGCCAAAAAAAAACTACGTTTAAAAAAACCGACTTCAAAAACTAAGTTATAAAATAACTTAATAAAGATTTAATTTAATACACCTCTTGTGCAAATCTAATACCTTTAATATTAATAAAATACTATTATTTGTATGGGCTACCTATTGAAGTTTGAAGTCGGTGCCAAGCCAAATGTAATAGTAGGTACCTACACTCGCCGCGCATGACTTTCGGTCAGTCGGTCGGTTTTTTTAAACGTAGTTTTTTTTATATCATAAAGTTTTCATCTGTTTCATATTAATTCATATTGTTATTTAGGTTTATTTACGTAGGTTAATCTTTAGTGTAGGAATTTCGGTACAGTAAGTAAGCTGTTTGTAATATTAAGTTTTATTTTGTTTAGGGCTTGGCACCGGCTTCAAACCCCAATATGTAGCACATACAAATAATAGTATTTTATTAATATTAAAGGTTTGCATAAGAGGTATATTAAATTAAATCTTTATTAAGTTATTTTATAACTTAGTTTTTGAAGTCGGTTTTTTTAAACGTAGTTTTTTTTTATTTTTAACTTTTTAGTGTCTGTAATAGGTTGTTCTGTAAACTACAGTAGGATTTTTTGAGATTACATCAGGTAGACTATAACATTTCGTTGCTTTTTATTGTCATATATTAAATAGTATTTTTTTTAAGTAGCTATGGGCAGGCCTACGAAAGGTGCCGAGCGCCTTAAACAATATAGATTCCAAGAAACGGGAACTGAAATAAATAATTACACAGACCACATGATAACAAAGCACTACAGGAAATGCAACGATTAAGACAGTTAAATCTAGTTTTTTTTTTTTTTTGAAATATCTTTTTATTTCTTCGTTCCGAGATTTTATGCAATCGTATTGGTTATAATATTTCTGAGTTTCTCTACTCCGCACGCTCGCTCCGCTTCAATGACAGGTAGCCTAAGACCCAGGGACACGGGTTAATAATAATACATTATCAACCTAAATGAGAACTCCTAAAAAACCCGTACACAAACTAAAATAACATCGTCCACGTAAACAAAAATGTTCATAAAAAAACATCGTCCACGTAAACAAAAATGTTCATAAAATAACATCGTCCACGTAAACAAAAATGTTCATAAAAAAACTACTGGGCCAAACTATGTTAAATTTTTATGGGACCAAATGGCAACTATTCCGCATCAAACTAAAGAAGAATCACGTAAATCGGATCATAAATCTCAGCGTAATCAGTGTACATACATTAAAAAAAAATACCAATCGAACTAAGAACCTCCTCCTTTTTGAAGTCGGTTAAAAAATCCCCCAGATCCATTTACATGCGTTGTGGGGGATTTTTGGTCCCCAGGATTTGTCTAACTTCTTACAAATAGTATTAAATGGTGCGGGCAAACTGAGTCCTTGTTCTAGTCTTACTAAAATGACAGACAGACAACTAAGTGATACGATAAGGGTTCCTTTTTTTCTTTTGAGAAAGGGAACCCTAAAAAGTACCAATTATAGTTCGCTATTTTTTTTATGAATTTTTTTGAAAGTTCAGAGTCTCATCATTACTTTGCCTAGACTTTAAAACGTTGTCACGCGATTATTTATTATCCACGTGCAAAGAAACGTGTGATTGGATGTTAAAAGAATGAATTATTCAATTACTTCATTAGGTGTATTAATTAAATATCAATTATGTTGTTTTTATAGACCTGTGTCGTGATTAACTTCTAATAACTATTACTATTCAGGGTTATAAGGGGAAGGGGTAAATAATTTCAATACATATTACACAGCGCTTTCTAAACCCAAAATAAGGACCCGAATTATATCATCATCTTCCGCGCCTTTTCCCAACTAAGATGAGGTCGGCATCGATATTTTACGTGAAGCGACTGCCATCAGACCTCCACAATCCAAGTACTAGGCGAGTTCTGTAGTTAGACGAGGGTGCCACAGATGTTCGTATGGCAACCGGAACCGACGGCTTAACGTGACCCCAATTATATACTTTAGAAAAAAAACACGTTGTGCGAACCAAATAAAAAAATTAATATTAATTACTCTAATCACCTCCTGGCTCCCTCAATAGACCATCGTTACGAAGCCCAATCTGTTGGACTCATCAGACCGAATCATAACTGGTACCCTAAACACAAGTTAAATCTTATTCTGGGTGCCAGAGTTCATCGTAAATACTATATGTCGTGTATGTGCAAAAAAAAAAAAGAGCCCAAACTCGAATTGTTTACTAGTAGCCACTGAAGAGTTCCATTATCCATCTCCAGGCTACAGCATCAGATCAGCTTCTTAGAAGTAGGTTAAAAACTGATTTCCAAGATTTGTTTAGATACATAGGTACAAAAAGCACGCGCGTATTATTTGCTAACAGGTTGTTTACACCTGCCACTGTCATTGGTTGCTTAGAAACGGTTTATTAATAAACATTACTTATTGAATTTGGCTGAAGTGCAGAACAAACTACCCCGGTTTCAACACCGGAGTTCTCAATCAAGCGGATCAAACTCTTTTTTATCTTTGAACCGGATGGCGAGGATGTAATCTCTGTCATAACCCAATTTGAACCTTCGCAAGAGACCATTTTATTGTTGTAAATGTAGAAACTAGACTTACTAAGTCTGCCATTTTAGCGACCATTGAACCCATTTCATTTTCTACGCAACTGATGTCGACTGTCAACATTTTCACTCAATATTATATCATGCTACAAAACTTGCGTGTGCGCTCACAACTGACAAATTCAACTGTCAATTTTAAATAATTTCCCCATTTCAAGTAATACCAGTGTTTCTAGTAAAAGAATGTTAGTTTATTTGTCTTTTTCTTTATTAATGAGTGACAAATGGCTGTAGGTAGCATCCTACGGAATTTTAAATGCGAATATGAGTTTTATTGTTTGTTACACTTCCATGTCTTGTTATCTGGGGTACAGATAATATGACAGGTTAGCTTTCATCCCGTAAACAAGCAATGTTACTTGAAATGAAACAATCTACATTAACGCAAGCCAAGTAATAGATGTTTCACGTAACTAGAGAGAAACATGGTCCGTTATCAAATAGTAAGGTTGGCTATGTTAAGATACAGTTTGAAAGGACATCGTATTAGATGTGTAAATCGGGACCTAATCGCGATAATATTAATAAGTTAAAAAAAAAATATTTACATTATATAGTGGCCCAGTTGGTCTAGTGGTTAGTGACCCTAACTACTGAGCCAGAGGTCGTGGGTTCGATTCCCACCCAGGACAAATAATTGTGTGATTCTACGTCTGTGTGTAATTTATCTATAATATGTTTATGTTACATGTATTTAGAAATATATAAGTATGGTTATCAGCAGTCTGGTTACCATAGTACAGAGTTTGCCTAGTTTGAGATCAGACGGCCGTATGTGAGATGTCTCAAGTTATTATTATTATTATATTAATAGCAACCCGCCCCGGCTTCGTACGGGTAGTAGAGACACCTTCAAAAATCATCATCATATTTCAACCAATTTACACAAAACGTTAACAAATTATACACCTAAACCTTCCTCATGAATCACTCTGTCTATTAGTGAAAAAAAATCCGTTCAGTAGTTTTTCAGTTTATCGCGAACAGACAGACAAACGCTGCGGGGGACTTTGTTTTATAATATGTGGTGATATTATTATTTTGCTAGTGTTGTAAAAAGACCGTGAAGAACAGCACATTTGTGCTCGATTTGAAGACGCTTTAGGGCACAGCGTTTTATTCGCTGGTTCTCATATAACTGGGTCTACTATACAACCCTAAAAAATGACATCACGTTTCTGTAACACCTTGTGTAAACGGCTTGACAATGTATTAAAACAGTATGACACGAAGCTTACAAAATTCACCTAAGAATTTCGCATACAACTTTTTCAAATACTAAAAAAAAAATTCATCTTTTAAGGTTAACATAGGTATATATAGAACGTCTCTTCACGTTTTTGGTTTGTTAATAAGAACTAGAGATCGCGTCGTGGTCGAATTTCGATAATGGTTTTTTCATTGGCCAGTATAATTTGAGCTGTCATTGTATAGACAAGTAATCACATATACTGGACGCTTGTAATTTCATTAAGCCATTTTTACGTAATTTTTAAAGTTGTAAGACACATTGTTTAAAATTTTTAGCTCTCTGCACTTCTTCTATATATAAACTGTAAATATTCCGAAATTCACGTTACTACGTTCACGACATTTTCTTAAAAAGGGGTAAAAGGAATTCTCTTTACGTATTAATATAATGATAATATTAATATCTGGTTCGGTGTTGCGCCTAACAGAATTCTATCTAACTAAAAAGTATTTCAATGTAAAACGATTACTATCAGGCGTTTATATTGAAAGTTTTAAGTAAAATGTATGGATATTATTAATGGCGTAACAACAGGGTGGCTGAGTGGGCAAAATGCCACGGGCCCATGGCTCGAGGGGGCCCCGGGCACCAAAGGTCCTAAACACTAATAACAAAATGTATTAATGAATTAGCCACGGGCCTCAGATGGTACAGTTACGCCACTGGATATTATTTTCAGTTATATAATCTGTTAATGACGGGCCTGGTGGCCTAGTGATCCTGACTGCTGAGCCAGGGGTCGTGGGTTCGATTTCAACCTAAGAAAAATAATTGTGTGATGAACACAAATTCATTTGTTCTGTGTCTAATAATAATGGTCTAATTGATCTATAATATGTATGTATTAGGTAGGATGCCCCCCAGCCAGATGGACCAACGACCTGAGGAAGGTAGCTGGGAGGGACTGGATGCGGAAGGCGGAGGACCGGGTGCTATGGCGCACATTGGGAGAGTTTTTGGTCGTCAAATAAATGTCAATAGCACCCTTTATGAACTATGTCAGGGTTGGCAAACAGAGGAGTAATAATTTTTTCATACATTAAGTTAAACGGTAATATATAATATATTATGTGGTTCGATCAGAAAATGTGATGAGCAAAAAATGCATGTCACCAAGATGAAAATGCTGCGACGGGCAGGTGTTGTGTCGAGGCTGGACAAAACCTAAAATAAGTACATCCACGGATCCTGTAAAGTAGCTGAAATACAAAAAATTAGAGAATTTCGTCTGCGCTGGTTTGGTCACGTAATGCGCTGTAGTAAAGACCATACCACCAGACAGGTGATGGTCATAAGGGATGGCGAAAGAGGCAATGGACGCCCACCGATTACATGGACAAGAACAGTCCACAATGATATGTTGACGATGGGCTTTATGTCAGAAATGACGCAAAATCGCCAAACGTAAAAGTATCAGGACGGCTGACCCCGAATAGGAAATAGGCCAGGGGATTGATTTATGGATATAAAATGTATGTTAGATGGTTCGTATTTTATGCGTCGCCGTTCCACTCATCCGATCATCATTAAATTTGGAATACACATTGCCAGGAATATAGAGAGGTATGGTACCTTTCATCTACAAAAACAAAATACTGTTCCCGCTTGGCTGAGAGGATTTGGGGTCGGGGTGTTCATGTACGAGGTTGTGAATTGAGAGAGGCTGAAGAATTAATAATGTATGTTGGACACTGAACTATCTACTTTTATAATTACAACTTTGTAAAGGCTTCATCGATTTGGTACAGCAACATGATAGTCGT
Source organism: Callimorpha dominula (assembly GCA_949752705.1). Lineage (NCBI taxonomy): Eukaryota > Metazoa > Arthropoda > Insecta > Lepidoptera > Erebidae > Callimorpha > Callimorpha dominula. The sequence goes on along the minus strand of OX457018.1, from coordinate 9,740,874 downwards.
CACCTCTGTCTGACTGCTCGCTGACACACATCTTTGGTTCTGATGACAATACAATTTAATATATTGAATATTATTGTAAATCCAAGATGGCCGCAGCTACAAAATGGTGGATTACATATTTTTATACCACCCCCTCAATATGAGTTTCAAATGAAAGGGCTTGACTAGTTAAATACTGGACACTATGATAAATTTCAAATCCAAGATGGTGGCCGCTACAAAATAACGGATTACTATTTCACAACTCCTTCAATATGGGTATCAAATGAAAGGAGTCGACTAGTAGAATAGAGAACACTAGGAATTTAGAGAGATTATTTACTAGAGAACACAACTTCTAGTTGTAGTACTGATTTAAAATTTTGCTAATATTGGAAGAATTTTCACCAATGTCTAATATTGTCGTACCGATTTAAAACTTTGCATATATATAATAAAGATGAAAACACAAAATTTGGTTCCATCGAGCTGATCTGATGATGGAATCAGGACATAGGTAGTGGAACTATTCAACGGTTAATAATAAACCCATCGAGTTTGGACTTATTTTGTTTGTTTTAACGAGTTGAATTACACTTGCTGATGAGGTTCTGCAAAGCTAACTATAGTAATTATTACTAACACGTTTTTATTCGCTTCTTGTGTGATAACTACGTAAACAAATCTTAGAAGAATTTTAACTTACTTCTAATTGTGGTATCGAAATCAAACGTCGTATGTATATGTAGTTTTGGATTCTAATGCTATAATTTGACATCTTGGAGCCGGGAGGTGGATAGTGGAACTCTTCAGAGGCCACGAGCTTATAAGCCAAATAATTCGTTTTGACGGTTCTAATACATTGGGCTTGGTAATGATGGTTAAATTATGAAGCCAGGAGGCGAATAGTGGAAATATTTTATTTTTGTGAAATGGCATAGGCGTTTGTCTTCTAACTCACCTGATGGAAAGTGACGATTAAGACGACGATGGTACACGCCTATCCAAGAGAAACACTATCACTATTCACTCTACACTTGAATATTCCAGGATTGTAATTGACTGGGAAAATAGACGCAGGCAGCTCATTCCACACGTTGGCGACTCGAACCAAAAAGAAACTTTCAAAGCGTTTAGTTCCACTTTTTGATGTTTCTTTTTTAATAAAAGACAACTCCCGGTTTTTACGTGAGAGACCCATGCTTTGGCACGTATGGGCCGGCTCGACTCCACTCGATACCACGGCCTCACAGAAAACCGGCAGTGAAACAATACCAGAGGCTCTAACCCTTCCCTCTCCCCTATTCCCGTCCGTCCCCTCTCCCCCTCTCCTCCCCTCTAATCTCCCTCTCCCGTCTTCCCGCTCTTCCCCCCTCTCCCCCTCTTCCCCTATTCCCACCTTAAAGGGCGACTGGGTGAACTCTTTGAGTTACAGGTGCCCATGGGCGGCGGTAGTCATTTATCATCAGGTGACCCGTGTGCTCGTTTGCCCCCTATACCATAAAAAAAGGAATATTTCTGTGTCGAGAGGGCTTCAAAAACATTCAAACAACGGACACAAAGACACCCAGACCCGGGACAACTATTTGTGGATCACACAATTTTTTGTCCCGTGTGGGATTTTAACCCACTCGGCGCGGGGTAGTGGCGAGGCGACCACTTAAACCATTGCGCCATCCGTGCAATCAGGTGTTTAGACAAAGAAAGGATTGAACCTGCTTCTGCGCCTAGTAGTCCGATAAAGGAATGGTCAGGGTTCGAAGAGAGCTTTCACATTCACCAAAGTGAATCCTATAAAATACCGATAAGCAAGCGACTTTACTACGATGCTCAAGGCTATGCAGCTCCCTATTTGTGAGCACGACTTCATTTATTAAGCTTACGGACTCTTCGTTCAACAGAGTCCAGAGCTTTTTTCTTTTACTAAACTGTAATTATATCCTTTATGGAAAACCCCGTGACGCGTATATGTCTTACGGGCGATCCTTTACAATGCGGTATTTTGTCGCGTTCCTTTAGTCAAGAAACGATTCGTTTTGCTTACGGACTAATTTCGTTGAATTTTCATCGCAAATGTTACCGCCCGTAAGCAAAACGAATCGTTTCTTGACTATGGGAACACGGCCTTAGACGGTCAAGTCAACTTAATTTCTCTTTATTCAAAGTCAAAACTGCACATTCTGTAGAAAACTTGTGTGGAATTACAAATTGTGACGTCATACATTGCTATCGTCAAATCAATTAATTTTATGTTTAGTTTTACAATTGAAAAAATAATAGACTGGAAAAGAAACTGTATCATGTATGAGAAATGTAAATTAATTAATTTATATACCCCCGCAAAAAAGAGGGGTGTTATAATTTTAACGTGTGAGTCTGTCTGTGGCATCATAGCTCCTCAACGGATGGGCCAATTTGTATTAAGTTTTTTTTGTTTAAATGGTCACTTCATCGAGAGTGTTCTTAGCTTATCTAGAAAATCAATCAGCCGTTCGAAAATCATCAGACCTTTTCTAATCGTTGCAGGGAATTTCAAGTCCCCCCGACTTGACATTTTTTGTTTAACATTTTTAATATAGATATATTAGTAGCGATAAGAAACTACCGCACTCCACGTGTTACCTTTTTAAAATACCTTACTTGAAACATCAAAGTTTTGTTTGGTTAATAACATCCCTTCTCAATAAACTCCCCACCGTGGGAAAGCAACCCCCTTTACTTTAATTAAGTTTTTGTAACCACCGGACATCGAACCCGTGTCAGATCCACTGAACCATGTTACTTCTTGAACCGTAGTGTACAGTGTGTTAGCATGCCATGCGTGAAGTACCGGTGTTAGTATGGTATGGAAGTTGCTCTACTTAATGATGTGTGTTCTATGCTTGGATGTCGGACTTGACATCTAGCCATTGCGGGTTTGATATTAAGCGTTCGGATGTCAATGCAGTTGACTAGACGTTTACCCTTATATTCGGACATTAATCGTGAGAGAGCCATGCTTCGGTTCGACTGGAGTGATACCTTACAGAAAACCAGCAGTGAAGCAATAGTTTCGTTGTGTTTCGCGGAGTGAGTGACATTTCTGGAGGCCCTAAGCCTTCCCTCTCCATCTCTTCCGCTCCGCACTTCCCCCCTCCTCTTCCCCTCTTTCCCTCTTCCCCTACTCCCACCTTAAAGGCCGGCAACGCACTTGTAACCCTTGAGCTGCAGGTGGCTATGGGTGGCGGTAGTCATTTGGGATTTTGAGGCACAGCCTTAACGAGGCCAAGAGGTGGTTCTGTTTTACTTAGAACCGAGGTTCCGAACTACGGGGTCTAGGTACAAAATATTTTTGTCTAAGTACACTTTAAATAGCGTGCGGCTTGGTCTGTGTTTTAGGATTTCTCTTTTTTTATTGCTATATTCGATATATCTCATCGCGGGTGTAACCTACAAAGGAAGTCTCTGAAATCACCAGATGATATTGCCACCTATTGAACGACAAGTCACCTATCGCTGAGAGAGGTGGACTTTACCCCCTCTAGTATGGGATCCCCTCTAATCTTTTGAGGCCAAAAATGATTTTGCTCGATATAAAATCATCATATATGCCATCCAGAAGAGGGCCGAGAGTATAAAAAATGAACCTTCCGTCCTCCGGCTTGACAATGTCATATTTTATACAAAATTATATCGTTAACTGTTTTAATATAAAAATAGAGCTACTTACTATTAATGTCCACGCATCACCTCTCCCACACAATATCCGTATGTAACACACGTACACGCACACATAGACTGAGTTCAACAGGTGCACACATAAGTGAGTGTATATACAGCGTGTTGCTTTTAGTACTTTAATCTTTAATTTTCATACCACATAACGACCAACTTAGTCCGAGGTCTTTGTGTTATAGGGACATAACACCCGTTCCTCCACAATTTAAAATCTCGAACAAGAAAACCATATGACTATGCTTTAGAAAAATCAATGTCAGTGAACGTAAATGAATGGCAAGAAAAACAAACTCTTGAAACATAATTTGTCTTAAAATAGAAACAGTTATATGTATACATGTCAGGTAACATCATCTATGCAACAATGGCGAATTAAATAACCATATAGGTATGATGATAATTAAATATTAATCAGAAAAAAACAATATGATTTTAGTACACGCTGTATATCTTATCACTACTTTACCTTTACTATATGAGTAATCTACAAACGCATATTTGCGAGCAGTAGAACATAAAATGAACTCTAACTGCATGATATAAGGCATTCAATTAAAAAATCTATTGACAAACATAATTTGGTAGGGACGTGCATCACAACCAGAATGTTTTGACCTTTCCCGTCCCCCTCTATCACATTATAGTTAGAACAGCAAAGGTAAAACTGTTCTAAGTTAAAAGGTCAATAGATACTGGTACCATCGCGTTCCGATTTTGAAAACTGAATTAGTTATTCATTCGCGAGTTGGACGTCGCGCGTAGCGGCCATTTTGTATTTTTTTCTTAAGATTCATTATTTTAGTGTTTTTGTTCGTTTTGTGGACACAAAGTTTTACCAAAATTTCTGTGATTTTTAAGGGATTTTCGTCTTAAAAGACCGTATTTTCTTAATTTTTATTGCATGTAAGTATTCATTTACGTAACATAGCAATAAAGTTTTAATTATTTATACATTTAGATAATGATCTAAATGGTTTTTCTGCTTCTTGTTACACAGTGTATTTTGCAATGACTCGAGTTGTAAATATGTAATGCGTTGTGTCATATTCAGTGCTCGGTCCTATAAAACATTATTAGCATTAATTTACTTGAATATGACTCTCATGAGATCTTAAATGTGTCATCACTGAGTTTATCAACCAATTTATTTTAAAACTAGCAAAGTTTCACGGCTTCGTCTTTCATTTATCGTTCCATAACATTGTGTTTATGATTGAGTACGAACGCGAGGTATGGTGATCGATTCTTTAGACTAGCAAATCGTTAGTATGTTCCATTCAATTTTGTACTAAGTGGTATTTCAAATAAGTTTCATTTTTTTTAGCTCTGACTCTCTCTACAAAACTTAGTATCATAAACATAAAAAAATATTAAATGCTAACTTTGGTGAATTATAAAAATTCGGGCAGGTCGCTTTTAAATCGGCATCAACACGCGATTTCAAGAATAACACAGATTGAGATATTTTTATTTAATTTTATTATTTAAATTTTTTACCACGGCAACACTACATTATCTACAAAATTGTATTATGTTGAAAAATTTATGTTGGTACATTTTGCATTTTTATGTTTTATTTTTAACTATCGGCCCCGCAATTTCACCTTCGTTTATGGTCATTGCTCCGCTCCTATTAGTTGCGGCGTGATGTTATATAGCCTATAGCATTCCTCGATAAATGGGCTATCCAACACTAAAATAATTTTTCAATTCGTACCAGTAGTTCCATACAAAACAAATAAACTCTTCAGCTTTATAATATTAGTATAGATAAGCCTGCTATTAAGTAGTTAAGAAGGGAAAACCCACGAATCAGCCTCTCTTTATTAACCTCAATGATAGCAACAGCCAAGAATAATAGAACTCACAGAATCGCCAAAGTTAGCGAAGGCTTAACCTTCCTTAAAAAAATCTATTTAAAAGGTTTGACAGGTACCTCCAAAACATTAATGAGCAACCTCTTCAAGGATGCCGGGTGTAGAGGCAAAACAAGTTTTTTTTATGGTATAGGGGGCAAACGAGCAGACGCGTCATCTGATGGTAAAGGACTACCGCCGCCCATGGGCACCTGTAACTCAAGAGTCACAAGTGCTTTGCCGCCCTTTAAAGTGGGAGTAGGAGACGAGGGAGAGAGGGGAAGAGTGGGGAGAGGGAAAGACGGGAATAGGGGAGAGGGAAGGGTTAGGGCCTCCGGTAACCTCACTGACGCGGCGAAATGCAATACAAACATTGCTTCACTGCCGATTTTCAATGAGGCTGTGGTATCGAGCGGAGTCGAGCCGGCCCATACGTGCCGAAGCGTGGCTCTCCCACGTTAAAAGTGTCGAAGTAAACTTCGTACTAACCGAAGATTGCGCATAATGACTTTGGAGGTACCTACCACATCTAGTTAGTAGATCTTTGTTGCAACAGTTAGGTGTTACCTTCTCGGTCTATTTCAAATGGTTGAGTTTTTTTATCAACTGTTGTCATTGTTCTTGTTACTAACCGAAGGTAAGGAGGATTTCCCACCACAATTAATATTAAACCATGAATTTTCGCCATTTCACGTCTAAATTATTACCGTAACCTTCATAACACGCTTAAGAACTCAACAAGTTTTTATGTTTAAACTACAACAGTAGTAAACAAGTGCTCAGTCATTTAAAATGCTAATCTGTACAAATAGCATAGAGGACACGACATAGCTATAATAAGATCAAATGACTGCACGGATGGCGCAATGGTTTTAGTGAGCACCTCGCCACTACGCCGCGCCGAGTGTTGTGGGTTCGAATCCCACACGGGACAAAATATTGTGTGATCCACAAATAGTTGTCCCGAGTCTGGGTGTTCTTTGTGTCCGTTGCTTGAATGTTTGTGAAGCCCCCTGCGACAAAGGATTATTCCTAATGCGGGAGTTGTCTTTTTAAAAGAAGAAAAACAGGAGAAGAAAATAAAATCATAAAATTCATTTTATAATGTGATGACTTCACAGAAAAATTAAGAATTAAAAAGAAGGAATATTCACCCGACTATCGCTTATCAAGTGATTATGAAAATAATAATAATAATAACTTTACACAACTCACACACGGCTGCTTAATCCCAAACAAGGCAGAGCCTGTACTATAGTAACCAGACTGCTGATAATAATACTTATCATCATCAGCCGACCCCAACTAAGTTGGGGTCGGCTTTTAGTCTAACTACGATACGGCCGAACTTTGATATTTGACGTGAAGCGACTGCCATCAGACCTCCACAACCCAAGTACTAGGCGATATCGAAGTTCTGTAGTTAGACAGGTTGTCGGACTTTTTAGGGCTCCAACTACCCGTAACGAATGCAAGAGATGTTTGTATGGCACCCAAGACCGACGGTTTAACGTGCTCTCCGAAGCACGGAGGGGTCTCAATGTGTTAAGAATGATCACCCATCCTTTTTTTTTTTTTTTTTAAATGTGTGGAAGCCCCCACGGGTCATCACCTCACCGGGGCCAGGCGGCGAGGTGGTATGTCGGACTCGAACCGACTAAAACCACACAGTGTTCCGTCATCGGGTCTTATAGCCGGGGCCTCAGGTGTACCCTAGAAAGGAAATCCCTGTGAACCCCAGCAGACTTGGTCGCCTGTTAAACCAGGCGACCCCACTTTGAGGCGCAGATGGTTCTCTAGTTTAGAGAGGCGCGCGCGGAACACGTCGCGCCACCGTCTCGGGCCTGCTTCTGCTAGGGCGACAGATAGCCCCTTCCGTCACCCCCAGGCAAGCGCTCATGGAGGCCGGAGATCGTCTTGCACTCTCCGGCGCCTGGTGCGTCTTCTGCGGGACGGAAGAGTACTTGTTCTCTCCCGTTCCCTCTCCGCCGCTTCTTTGGCATCCATCACTACCTCACAGAATGAGGCGGCGGAATCCCACGCACTCTCGCTCTGGACCATGAACGTAGTCATGGTCTCCAGCGAGAGGCTACCCACACCAATGGCCGCCGTGAGGTCAGCGCGCTGTTGCGCCCACGCAGATGATCACCCATCCTAGACTGACCTGGCTAGTATTACTTAACTTTGTAATATGCTAACCTACTCGGTTAACACTTAGCCACGAGCAACTTATATATGTATTACTAAATACATACATATCACTACATATTATAAAACAAAGTCCGATGCCGCATCTGTCTGTCAGTCTGTTCAAATATAAACTCAAAAACTACTTACGGAACGGGTTTTTATACAATCAATCGATCAATCAATTAACCTAAGTTAGTCCACTGCTGGACATAGGCCTCTGCCAATGTGCGCCATAGCACCCGGTCCTCCGCCTTCCTCCGGTTTTTATACGGTTTTCACTAATTCAACAACAGCCAGAGTGATTCATGAGGATGGTTTAGGTGTATAATTTGTTAAGGTTTTGTGTAAATTGGTTGAAATATGATGACGGTTGTTCAGGATGTCTCTGTTACTCGTGCGAAGCCAAGGCGGGTTGCTAGTCTATCTATATAAATAAAAATGAATCGCCAAATGTGTTGCTAAGCGCAAAACTCGAGAAAGGCTTGACCAACTCGGCTAATTTATTTTTTCATATTTTCATTAAGGCACAGGGAAGGTTCTTATGGAGAGAAAAAACGTAAAAATTGCGAGGAAAATAGTAAAAAAAACAACACTTTTCTTTTCCTATACAAACTAGAGTAAATAATAATTAAAACACATTTGACACAACGGAGTCTGTCGGGGCAGCTAGTTATAAATAAATTACACCCAGACACACAACAAATGATTGTGCTCATCATACAATTATTTGTCATTGGTTGAAAGACCGTCTGGATTCAACAGTTAAGCCCACCAATAGACCAACAGGCCCGTATTAGCGTTGGTCTGGGTGTTTCTGTTAATAATATGTACGTATTTACAATATATATGTAAGTATGTAAACAAACTATGCTTAGTTTGTGTCTGGACAGGGATGTGTACCTAATAGTTATGTCCATAGATTTTATTTTAATTTATTTTCATCGAACTGATTCAACAACAAGTAGGAAGTTCTGAGAAAAATTTCATTTAGTATGATCTGATTAATAAATCAAAAATTTCACGTCGCTAAAATATTTTCAGACAAACTCACCTGCCACTTCTTATCACCCGTTATAATGTTATCAGTGTTATCAAAGATAATAATATGTAGACTTATCAAACTATGTCCCACTGGAGTGACAATTTAAACCTTCCATTAATAACATTGTTACGTCAATATTTGAGGGGGTAAGCAGAATATAAAATAAATTGAGATTAAAAATAGAGCGCGCGACTGCAACGGGTTTTCAAGCTTCAGGCGTATCCAGTTAATAAGCTATTTAAAATATTAAAAAACACAGGTGTTAACCAAACGAATTATGCACCAATATGATTATTTAAAAAAAAAATTATAGCCAGTGTTACTCGGAATGATGTAAGGATTCTAGCGACGCCCCTTACATTCAAATCATACATACATCCCTTTTTGGGCAGCCGTTTAAGAACTAAAAGAGAAGTAGCGCCCTTACCACAGTCCAAAATTCGGCACAACATCGTTTTTTAGCAAAGCAGCACTGCTTATCATTATGATATAACTATGATAATATTATCATAAGCTAGACTAAAATTATCATAAATAGATTACCCTCGTATGCATCAATAAACTCATAAAGTCGTAACAGATATACAGACCGCGTTAATTTAATTCTTTATTCTGTTCTCTTCCGGGGTATTATGAGCAACAAAAGAATCTTCAGCAATTTTATTACATACATACACTGACTCCTGTATCCCTGAAGGAGTAGGTTGCGTATTGAGCACCCACATCCACCATGTAATAGGGGCAAGCCCTCAAGCCAGCTGTCAAGCCTGTTGTCGTCAAACATTTTCGCGCTTTGGGAATTGAAGATGGGGAAAAATGGGAGTAGGTATATTGAAAGGAAAAGATAGGTAAGCAGAGAAGCCATTGGAAGGAAAGGGATGGATGAATGGATTGAAGAGTGTCAGCAATAGCTTGAGCAGGTCAGGGTCTGTATAAAAGTTATCACACACTATAACGGCACTGCAACGGCACAGCTGCAGCACGGCGCCGACTGAAATTGAGGCTATCGCAGCATGCTTTTTTTCGCTGGCGACTCGCAGTCGGTGCGCTGTAAGCACGCGGACTGCGAGTCGAGTAGCAAGCGCGCTACTGCCCGCCGTTGGCTTTTTAATATTAATATTATCAAATATATTATACGACCACGTTTTAATGGTCAAATTTGAATGACAACTTAATTGCTGGGTTGGGGCCGTGCCGTTACCGTGACGGTGTAGTGTGTGATGATGACCTTTACTCGTATTTTCCGTTGCTGGGAAGTCCGATCTCTCCAATGACATTACTACTTTACTATCCCACTGTTATTTTACTATTAATAATACGAAAATTTCCCTAAATATTATTCATCCTCCGAGCCTTTTCCCAACTAAGTTGGATCGGTTTTCAAACTACGATAGGGCCGAACATCGATATTTAGCGATTCGATTTTTATATGAAGCTACTGCCATTAGACCTCTACAACCCAAGTACTAGGCGATATCGAGGTTCTGTAGTTAGACCAGGTTGCCGGATTTTTTTCCCTAAATATTATTAATCTGTACGATGGCTGGCGTGTGCGTCATGCTCGTGAACGGGTGCCGTTGGTCGTAGCTGGTCATCTCTGGACTGCTATTACTTAAATATGTATAGTAGTAATTAGCGCGTCTATTTATATTTTAGAATAATAGGTACGTTACATTGTCCTCACATTTCATTTACGCTTATAAGCAATGTAACCAGAAATGTGTAAAAACATTTTGAAAAAGAGTGGCCTTGGAGTTTCTTGCCTGTCTTCTCCATAGGATCTCCGCATTGGAACAGGCAACTACCTTCACGACTGACTTAGTCTGACTGACTCCTACTCCTGACAATTCAAAAATACCTATTATTGGTTTAATTGAAATAAATGGTTTTGATTTTGATTTGATTTTGAATATCTTAAAATAAACTGCAAATATGTAAAACCCGCGCAACTTCATCCGCGTTTGTAAATTTTTCCCGTTTTTGCAACATTTTTCATTGATGCTCCGCTCCTATTGGTTGTAGCGTGATGTTAGCATTAGTGTGTTGATAGCCTGTAACCTTCTTCGATAAAAGGGCTATCCAACACTACTATATTTTTTCAATTCGAACTAATTGGAATGGCGCAGCTCGTGTAAAAAAAAAACTATGAGACATTATTATCGTTATTATTTTCAATTGTATTATCATTTTTTATTGTTAGACCAAACATTAAAATAAATGTTTTAACGATAGAAAAGTATGACGTCACAAGTTGGTCAGGCGTGTAAATAGCCCAACCAGGGTGTGATTGCTCAACAGTTAGCGTACGAGGTGTAGGGAAGTAAACCACTTCTATCGATCAAAACAATCATGCCAGCACTAACCTGCAACACCGACCAAGTCCCGATCCTCCAGAAGGCAGCGAGCAGCGGCGAGGTTTCTACGGTCTCTTGCAAGGTATTGACCGGCCGGTCACGATCGTAGACTGGAGCACTCCACATACACCTTGTAAAGGTTACAAGCGAGTCCAAACACTACACGGCTATAGGACTAACGGAAAATCAGCTTCTTTTCACGAGAAATATAACTGATGTCCGTGGCGGAACAAAATTTTTATATTAAAGGGCGTCTTCTTAGCGTCTTAGCGAAAAGCGATGAGAGCAGGGTATGTCCGTTTTTTCTTGCACCAATCAGGGTGCAGCGCGCTTACACTATTTGAAGACTGCTAACGCCATCTCTTGAGATCGTCGAGTACATTGGCGATATTACAGCAGTACCAGCACTAATTGCATTCGACAAACAGAATGTGGTTTACATAAAGACTATGAAATTAATAATATAACGAAATATATTATGGTGCGATTATGTATGCATTTTATAAATATATTGGCGCTCCACCATGCACCCCGCCTTGGAACATCACAAGATGTTTCAAAACACGCGAATTTTCTAACTGACCGAGAGTAACACATGCATTATGCGATTAAATAATAAATATGATAAGTATAGCGGCCTAAACTAAAAAATAAGGTTTAAACTAAGTTGAATTTATTGTGTAGGAATAGGATATAATTTAGTTACAGCGCGTTTGTAAATTCCAGTTTGCGTTTTAACTATCGCCACGCGTACAACGTTATCAGAGCCTCTGAACACGTCCGTAATTACTCCTAACGGCCAATGCAACGGTGGAGAATTCTCCTGCTCAAGAAGAACAACGGTTCCGATTTCTACCGGTTTGTCGGGAGTAGCCCATTTTTGCCTAACTTGCAACGTGTGCAAATACTCTAAGTGCCATTTCTTCCAAAAGGATTGGACCATACTATCTAACAACTTTTTACGTTCTAACAGACTCAATCGTTGATCTGACAAATCAGCAGCGGGTAAATATTGCAACGGAGTAGACATCAAAAAATGCGCGGGAGTTAACACCTCAGGATAAGGGTCTGACGATAATACGCTCAATGGACGAGAGTTAAGAATACACTCTATCTGAGTAAGAACAGTTTGCAGTTCTTCGTATGTAAGTAACTGACTTCCTATTACTCTATATAAATGCGTTTTCATGCTCTTTATATTCCCTTCCCACATCCCACCAAAATTTGGTGATCTTGGGGGAATCATCTTCCACTCTATGCGTCGAGAGAGCAACTCATTCGACAGCGCGTTTTTGAAGCTAGAGTTCAATAAAAAACTATACAGCTCATCTAAATGTGCCTTCGCACCGATGAAAGTAGATCCATTATCGGAATAGAGACATGAAACTGGTCCTCGACGGGAAATAAAGCGTTTAAAAGCGGCTAGAAAGTTTTCAGTAGTTAAATCACTGGTCACTTCAATATGTAGACTACGTGTGACCATGCAAACAAAAAGAACGATGTACGCCTTTTGCGCATGTTGACCTCTGCGGCGAGAAAGGATTGTCCTTATCGGACCAGCGTAATCTACACCAGTGTGACAAAATGCCTTGGCCTCTGAAACACGGTAATCAGGAAGATCAGCCATTATAGGCGTTGGATGCGTTGGGTTGCATTTAAAGCAAGTGTTGCACTTTCGCAACTTGGACCTGATAACAGTCCTGGCATCCAAGATCCAGTAGCGTTGTCGTATAATAGACATAAGAAGTCCAGGTCCGGTGTGACAATTAACAACATGAAAATGCTGTATTATTAAGTCAACGACATGATCGCGTTTAGGGAGAAGAACCGGATGTTTAGCTTCGAAAGGAAGCATTGATCCAGAAAGTCTTCCTCCAATGCGTAAAATCCCTTGTTTGTCTAAGAAGACGAAGAGGCTTTGCAGCTTTTTTGAAGGTAATTTATCAGCCTTGATCAATTTGATATCTTCACAGAAGTGCACAGATTGAACGGCGAGAATTAACGCATTCTCAGCACTTGTAAACCCTGCTATAGAACGAGGTTCGACCTTAACTTTAGGTCTTGCGAATTTTAATACATATGCGGTGATACGTAGCAACTTTTCCCAAGAAGAAACACGTTGTGCTAACGTACACAGCAACGGCGGCTCTGTGTGAGTCATGGCAGCCAACACATTTGCCTTGAGTTCAGGCAAGACAGAGCAATTATTAAGCGAGAATGGCTTAATCGGCCACTTCTCAGATGAGCTGCGAATCCACGGAGGACCTTTCCACCACAAATCGTGGGTCAAAAGTTGCGATGGAAGCATACCACGCGAAAGACAATCACTTGGATTACTAGCTCCGGCAATATGATAAAAATGTTTAGAGTCCAAGTTTTCTTGGCACTGAGCGACGCGATTACCGACGAAAACTGACCAACGATGTGGTGAAGAATGAACCCATGATAAAGCAATAGTGGAATCAGAAAATGCGTATATCCCGGCAATGGTCATACGTGTTGCATATGTGTCTCGCACAGTTTTTATTAATTTTGACATAAGTAAAATAGCGCATAATTCTAAGCGAGCGAGCGTAGTGATTTTTGTTGGCGAAACCTTTGATTTAGCGCAAAGAATGCGAGTTTGAATGCCAGACGGGTAGGTACAATGGGCATAAATGACACATCCCAGACCATTCATGCTAGCATCACAAAAAGCAACAAGACGTAATTCACAACCAACTTCGACGCCTACATGACGTGGAATCCTTAAAGTGTCAAGCATTTGAAGTTCTTGCGCAAGAGCGAAAAAACGGGTGCGTATGTGCTCCGGTGCAGGATCGTCCCAATCACACTTGCTGAGCCACAGTTCCTTAATTAACAACTTGGCATAGAGAATCACAGGCGCGACCAATCCGAGCACGTCAAATAGTCGTGCAACCATCGAGAGTATGTTTCTCTTGGTGCACCTTTCATTAATTGCGGCGCATGTGAAATGAAAATTATCTTCACATGGTTCCCATGAGAGACCTAAGACCTTAGAGACATTATTGTCAACATCAAAATCAAGCGACTTGCGGTGCGTGTCGGGAAGCGAGTCAAGTAGCACTGGTGAATTGCTAGACCACTTCACTAAGTCAAAGTCACCCGATTTGAAAAACTTAATCAAGTTGTGAGCTAATTGCGTGGCAGTATCCTCATTTGCAATAGAAAGAACCAAATCGTCCATATACAGACAGGTCTCTGCCACTTTCGCGGCATCAGGATAGAGCGGACTCATGTCAGTAGCCAGCTGTCGCACAGTGCGCATAGCTATGTAAGGGCTTGACTTGAGACCGAAAGGTTGCCTATTAAAGGCAAAAGTTCGAATTTTTTCCGATTCGTTGAATCTAAATAAAATGCGTAGGTATTTATGTTGGTCTACTGGTACACCAATCCGTAAATAATGTTGTTTTATATCAGCGTTCATTGCAATAGGAAATAATCTAAAACCTAACAATAATAAAAACAGATCGGCCTGTAAATTGGGTCCAATATGTAATATATCGTTAAGCGAAAGTCCTGTATGCGTTTTAGCACTCGCGTCCAATACGATGCGCGGCATCGGTTTATCAGGTCGGACTACTGCGTGATGCGGTATATAATAACCATCAGAGGACAGCTCAGATTCTTTAACAGGACTGAGGTAATTGTTATCAATATAATCCTGAATAACCTTGTTATAATTTTCGCGCACTATCGGTGCCTGACGGAGCTTACGCTCGAGTGAAACGAAACGGCGATAAGCGGTAGCGTGCGAATTACCTAATTCCGAAGGGTCCCTACAGAACGGTAATGCAACTGTATAACGACCTACGTCGTCACGGGTCACGGTAGCCGTGAAAATATTTTCGCAATCTGTCTCCTCTGGTGACAACAAGCGTTTCATGGGTACTTCTTCAAGTTCCCAGAACTTTTGCACTATATCATTAAGCGCTAACGCAGAAAAAGACGCGGCAGTAGGTAAAATATGTTTACGCGGGTAATCTCCCATAAGTACGTAACCAAATGTTGTAGATAAAGCACACGGTGCGCGCGGCCCACACTCGACCATATTTCGTAAGTATATAAATGGGAATAGCTGGGCACCTAACAATAAATCAATCTTGCCCGGAATATTCCAGCTTAAGTCAGCGAGCGGAAGGTTACGAAAATCTAGGTCGCGATCACAATCGATGAATTTCGAAGGCAATTGATCCGTAATGCCTTCTACAACAAGCGCATGTATAGTGTATTTCTGATCCGGATAAATACGGGATTCAATGTCTAAATGAACATAACCGATTATCGGACTTGAAGCGGAACCAACACCTTTAACATAGGAATTATTCAACGGTATTATCGGTAAATTTAATAAACTAGAACAAGCAGATGTTATTAGATTATTCTGCGAGCCATTATCTATCAAACACCTAACTACAGATTTGATACCAGCGCTACCCTTAGAGCGCGCGTATACCTGAGCGGTTGACAAAAGTATATCACCCTTATGACAAGAAGTGTAAGACTGTGTATGTGTAACTGGTTCTGTAGCAAGCGGGGGCGCTCGAATGCATGACGAAGTCGTGTGAGCGCGATGAGAAGGCGCGGGCGAAGTAACGGTCACTCGATGAGCGGGCGGCGGCGAGTACGCGACGGCGGTATTTACCATAGCCGCATGCGATTGCGAATTATTACTATCAAAATGCAATAACCTATGGTGTCTTTTATTACAGAAACAGACTGACGTACTCTTACAATCCGGAAGTTTATGTAAAGTGCTTAAACAATTAACGCAACCGTACTTCGATTTAATAAACTCATATCTAGCCCTTGCGTCTCGCATATTTTTAAACTGAGCGCAATCATATAAATGTCGATGGTTACCACTACACAAACAACAATTCGCGGTAACTGCTGCGTAAGATTTGGAGGTGTGATGAACGCGCCGGTCGCGTGAGGGCGACGTAACAACAGCAGCGGGTTTCGTATATGACGAATTTCGCGGGTTTGAGCGCTCCAAAATCTTAGCCTGATCTTGTATAAAAGCGATAAGCTGTTGTGTCGTAGGCACTTCCACATCCCGAATCGAAAGTTCAAAGGCTTGGATGGTTTGAGGATCCATCCTTCTCAAAGCGCATTGAAGAAAAATAAAATCAGTTAGATCTGTTATGCCTAATTCTTTTAGAGCTGATATCGAAGCGGAGTATTTACTAACAAAGGTATCAAGAGCGTTCGCAGTGTGCGAGCAAGTTTTTAAGTCCAGTATATTATTGAGATAATATGTACCTAATGAGCGTTTGTCGTGGTATTTCTTAACCAAACTATCCCACAGTATTTTATATGTTTCACCTGACGGAATAATACCGGAAGTGAATTTTAGTGCGTCGTGGGTGAGTTTAGAAATTAGATACTGTACACGTTGCGAGTCAGAAAGCTGTTGATTCAAATGAATATTAGCTTTAAAAGACTGATAAAAGGTATTCCAGTTTTCAGGGCGTCCGTCAAAACTCGGAATTACTAAAGGTTCTAATTTCACTACGGACTTGATCGAGCTACTGGTCTCGAGTGAACGCACCTTAGAAGTGGTTAATATATTATTTCTAACGCGTTTAACTCTCGAGTATAAATCATCAAATGAATCGAGGCAAGAATACTCGGGATTGACCGTAATCTTTGATAACAAATTTATATTATTTATTTTATCAACAATGGACTCAAATTTATCGCGTAACTCATCTATCATCTCCGTTTCAGCCAGAAAATTCTCGTTAGCTCGCGTTGATGAATCGAAAGAAATTATACCTTTCGACGATGTGTACATACGATTAATACGTTGAAATAATAATTCTTTCTTTTGATTCAACATAACCAACATGACTTCGCGACTTGATTCACTTTCCGTCATGTTTATAAAATAATATCACAATACAACTACAAAGTGATAGGTATATCTACCTAGTTAGTGTAAAAACACAAATTAAATTTAAATCTTAAAATGACTTAGCGTAAAGTACAGTGGTGGAGCGGTTAATAAGTGGGTAGGTATAAATAAGTTCAACTAAATTGAGTATAATGGATATTATTACCAATTAATACGTAATTCACCAAATCTAACAATTAATTATATTTAAGTACGAGTCTACCAATAATTACGTAGTTCTCGTGCGTTTTAAACACAGAATTTACCAATTTTACGTAAATCTGTGAGCGAGGAAAAAAGGCGGCAAGAATTCACTAGAATTACGTGAATCTTTTTTATGATATGAAAAGTAAATTCACCAATATTTACGTGAATCACTGGCCTATCCGGCTCGTAAGGACCAAATTATATGGTCAGGCGTGTAAATAGCCCAACCAGGGTGTGATTGCTCAACAGTTAGCGTACGAGGTGTAGGGAAGTAAACCACTTCTATCGATCAAAACAATCATGCCAGCACTAACCTGCAACACCGACCAAGTCCCGATCCTCCAGAAGGCAGCGAGCAGCGGCGAGGTTTCTACGGTCTCTTGCAAGGTATTGACCGGCCGGTCACGATCGTAGACTGGAGCACTCCACATACACCTTGTAAAGGTTACAAGCGAGTCCAAACACTACACGGCTATAGGACTAACGGAAAATCAGCTTCTTTTCACGAGAAATATAACTGATGTCCGTGGCGGAACAAAATTTTTATATTAAAGGGCGTCTTCTTAGCGTCTTAGCGAAAAGCGATGAGAGCAGGGTATGTCCGTTTTTTCTTGCACCAATCAGGGTGCAGCGCGCTTACACTATTTGAAGACTGCTAACGCCATCTCTTGAGATCGTCGAGTACATTGGCGATATTACAGCAGTACCAGCACTAATTGCATTCGACAAACAGAATGTGGTTTACATAAAGACTATGAAATTAATAATATAACGAAATATATTATGGTGCGATTATGTATGCATTTTATAAATATATTGGCGCTCCACCACAAGTTGTTACTAAAAACAAGTACCTATTGTACAGAACGTACCGATCTGGTAATTTAGTAAGGAGAAACAAATTTAATTTGACAATCAACAACCTTATACGAGTACATACCTAATAAATGCTAGCCGTACCCCGCAGTGTCAACCGCGTTTATGGTCACTGCTCCACACCTAAAGGTCGCAACGTGATGTTACATGCTTATACTATTCCTCAGGAATCTGGCTATCATACAGAAAAAGATTTTTCTGAATCCCACTTATAGTTTCAGAGATAATCGCGTTTAAACAAACAAACAAACAAAAAAATTTACAGCTTTTTATCATCACTACATATTTTATTATAAAACAAAGTCCCCCGCCGCGTCTGTTTGTCTGTCTGTCTATGTGTCTGTTTGCGATAAATTGAAAAACCACTTAACAGATTTTCATGCGGTTTTCACCAAAAGATAGAGTGATTCATGGGGAAAGTTTAGGTGTATAATTTGTTAAGGTTTTGTGTAAATTGGTTGAAATATGATGATGATTGTTAAAGATGTCTCTGCTACCCGTGCAAAGCCGGAGCGGGTTGCTTGTATTAGTATAAAAGTATGGATGACGACATTTAATGCAAATAAGTATGCAATCATGTTTCTTGCACAATCTACCTGCCGATATCATTATCTAAATTATTCATATCTACAAACTTATCTATTAAAAATTTACATTTATTTTTGGAACTCATAACTAATTAAATAAACCGTGTGCATTGAAGATTACATGTGAAAAATATCTTATTTAGGTAACATTTCGATCTCAATCAATTAATGACTTAATAGTATACTATTATTTTATTTCGTGGCTCGTGGCTAAGTGGTAACCGAGTAGGTTAGCACATTACATGGTTAAGTAATACTAGACAGGTCAGTCTTAGAATGGGTGACCGTTCTTAACATATTGAGACCCCTCCGTGCCTCGGAGAGCACGCTAAGCCGTCTGTCCCGGTTGCCATTCGAACATCTGTGACACTCGTTAGGGGTAGTTAGAGCCCTAAAAAGTCCGACAACCTGGTCTAATTACAGAACTTCGATATCGCCTCGTACTTGGGTTGTGGAGGTCTGATGGCAGTCGGTTTATTAGTTAGATTGAAAGCCGACCCCAACTTAGTTGGCAAAAGGCGCGGAGGATGGAGTATACCATTATTTTAATAGTCTGGTCCGGGTACATAGCCGAACGTTTTGGAACTGTTGACGTTTCGACCAGATTACACTGCCCACCGTCACATTTAGCTTGTGACATATCCCCAAACTAAGCTTAGCTTGTATTTATGGCTTGTAGAACATGAGTATACAGTGCTACCAAAAGATGTGTCCCAATTTTAGGAGTGTTGATTAAACTTGAAAAAGAAAATTAATTTTGAAAACCAATTCTTTTTTCGGAAAATGGTTTCCGAAAAAACATATAAGTGTGTGTACAACATATATTATGATTTTTTATGTAGATAATGTAATGATGTTGTTTTATTTTATTTTTATGTAGATATTTTCAGGTAATTCTGATCATTCCATCGACATCTTTAGTATTAAATACCCATCGCTAAAATCATGTAAGCCCTCTCTCATACGAAATACTGCTTTATCTGTCAATTTTCAACTTCAATTTGTCAGTTTTAAAATAATATTTCTGTATTAAAATACTAAAACCATTTTTATATACTCACGCACATATATTTCTAAGGAGGTAGGCAGAAACCCATTACATAGACATTTCTTCAGTTAAGTATATTTTTAGTCCCACGTATAAGATAAAAGATAAAAAAATCGGTTGTCTGTAAAGTCGGTTTACTGACGATAGTTGAACGTGACAACGTCATAGGAACGCCTCTGAGCGAAGTAACGCCGCATGAGTCATGTTTTTTCGTGCGTGCAGCCGCCTCCATCGAATTATAAGACGTAGTCACATCAAAAATACAATCACTCATAGAATGACTCTCATTTGATACTAAGCTTATTGAAGTTATCTATCAGTGGAGTTTCTTTTCCAATCAGGTTTAGGCTCTAATTCGAGTCGTAAGTCCTAAGGTTATTTTACAGATACTCTATTTTACATTAATATTTCAGTTTTCTGTTTACAAAAAAAATAAAACTGTAGCGTAATATATGCTATAAAATACATAAGAATTTATACAAACACAGCTTTCAAGGTTAAAAATAATTGTGTACACTGAAGTCGACTCAACAATGAGTTTATTCAAGTGCAGTGTGGCAACGGCAATAATTTCTCAGCGTTGTATATGAGTTTGAGAACTACATAAAAATATATTAATAATACATTTTGACAATCTAACTTATATTTTAAACGTGAAAGTTTGTGAGGATGTATGAGTGTTTTTTCCTCTTTCACGGAAAAACTACATAAACGATTGCGATGAAACTTGGTATGTAGATAGCTGAAGACCTGGATTAACACATAGGCTACTTTTTTATCCCGATATTCAAACGGAACCCGGGCTTTCGCGAGTAAAGGCAAAAAAATTTTGTGAGGAAGGATGGATAGATGTTTGTGACTCTTTCACGCAAAAACGGCTTAACGGATCTGGGTGACATTTGGCAGAGAGATAGATTATAGCCTGGAATAGCACATAGGCGGTGAGTAGGATAGATTGCAACAAAACTTCCACACGAACGAAGTCGCAAGCAACAGTTAGTAAATTATCCAAAGAGAAACCAAACATGCTTTTCAGGAACTGAGCTCTTGTATGGATGGAATGTACACTATATCCTTTTCTACCTCTGACGACGTGTACACAACATTTCGATTGAGTAGTTGATACGTGAAAGCGTAACAATCAAACTTACATTCACATTCATAACATCCTGTTTCCCCGAAGAGGTATACAGAGGCGAATTTTTTCCATCATCCCATTTTCATTACATAGGGCACACTGAAAGTTCTGCGCTCCTGGTCGCCCATAAATGTTTGAATTTCGAATGTTATATTTTGCTAAACATAAAACACTCAATCATTGATTTAAAAAAATTGGCGAGAAATCGCGTGTCAATTGTTATTTATCACAAGTTGAAGTTCGTCGTCCGTAGCAAAAATGGAAATTCATTCCAAAAATCTGCAAGCGGTTATCGAACATGCGCACACGCACCTGTTGCAGTATTTTCAACCGTGGGGTCCGAATTTAGGGGAACATGTGTGTTTATCCGTTACAAATTAGAAGCAGGTGCGTAAACAAAAAATGTATCAGTGAGTTACCTGCCATACTTTAAATGCATTAATCGGAAATCTGTTTTGACTAATAAATATATTTTTCTTCAGTTAGATAAAGTCTCTTTTATGATTTTTTGTCATATTGTACCACATAACCATGCATACAATTATTTGCACTGGTAATCGAACGCGAGACCCCCGGCGTGGCAGTCGAATGCTCTACCAGCGCAGAACAGAGGTCATTAAAGTTATTTATTGTCTTATTTTTGTTTTTGTGCAATTTTTAGGGTTCCGTTCCTCAAAATTAAAAAAGGAACCCTTATAGGGTAATTTTGTTGTCCGTCTGTCTGTCTGTCTGTCAAGACCTTTTTTCTCAGGAACCCAATCCACCCAGGAAATTAATAATAAATACATAAGTCTGCAGTCCCTTGAAGCTGTAAAAAAAAACAAGCTTCTAAATCAAGTCAATGTCGACTTTACGTGGGAGAGCCATGCTTCGGCACGTATGGGCCGGCTCAACTCCGCTCCAGACCACGGCCTAACAGAAAACCGGCAGTGAAACAATGCTTGCATTGCTTTTCGCCGCGTGACTGACCTCTCACCTTAAAGGGCGGCAACACACTTGTGACTCTTGAGTTACAGGTGCCCATGGGCGGCGGTAGTCATTTACCATCAGGTGACACGTCTGCTCACAAATGTTTTTCATAGCTCATGAATATATTTGACTGGCCTGTTGGTCTAGTCGTTGGTGACCTTGACTGCTTAGCCAGAGCTCGTGGGTTCGATTCAAACCCAGGACAAATAAATGTGTGATGAGCACAATAATTTATTCTGTGTCTGGGTGTAATTTATCTATAATATGTATGTATTTAGTAATATATAAGTATGTTTATCTGCAGTCTGGTTACCAGTGGCTCTGCCTAGTTTGGGATAAGACGGCCGTGCGTGTGGGAGATGTGTAGAGTTATTATTACTTTTATTAATGCTAGCTGTTGCCCACGACTTGGTTCGTTTTAACGAAAGAATAACAACATCCATCCATCCATCCATTACACTTTAGCCTTTATAATATTAGTAATATTTACGAGCTATGAAATATTTCTATATAAACTCAGATGTTGTGCTACAATTAATATAAAAATAACACCACACTCAAGGTGACTGTTATCAGGCTTGCTTATCAGTGACAAAGAAAAATGAGTGACAATTATTAGGCTCGTGGCTAAGTGGTAAGGTAGGCAAGCATATTTCAAAGTTACTTAAGTAATACTAGCCAGGTCAGTGTTAGGATAGGTGACCATTCTTAGCGTCAAAGGGACACATAAATCTTTTCTCTTTAACAAAATAATCACGACCAGATCAGGGCATGCAAAATATCTTCTGGTTACAGTTATCGAACCCGAAAATATCGAATTGCGCGGAACTCAATTCTTTTTCCAAAATAAAAGTAACCTAAATTACTACTTATAACACCAGCTATATACCAGTGAAATTCCCGTGGAAAACGGTTCACCTGTTCCGGAGATTAACCGGATCAAACAGACAGACAGCTATGAAGCTTAGATGTGCTGAGAAGCTTTTACATTCCTTATAATTTTTTACTCCATTTTTAGATGCCCACTTGTGCATTTGTTGGTGTTTTTTTTAATGTTTTCCTATTCGGGGTATCCTAGTTTAGGTTCCTGACTCACACAAAAGCTTTGTATAAATGTTGTTTCTCAAAGATACTCTATGTTCTTTTAAGCATCCTTCAGAACATGTGTGCAACATTGTATGGTGTTCGATTGAGTAGTTTAAACGTGAATGCGAAACAAAGAAACACATGCGAAACAAAGAAACACATGCGAAACAAGTCACTTTCACATTTATAATATTACGTAGAATGAGGTGTACGTTTCTTGAGCACTACTATCTCTCGGATAGAACGATTTCGTATAACAGATACATATCTTGTATTCGCTATACCATTTCTTAATGCCAATAGGCGAGGCTGGATACCTGGTGGCTTTTCAAATCAATGAAATCCACTCGCAGGACAAAAAACGGATCATAGGAATAGGAATTCCTATGATCCCTAGCAGACTTCAGTCGGTAAATTGCTGAGAAGAGCAATTTACCTGTAACTTGAATAAAAGACCCTGGCTCTCAACGCTATTAATCGCTACACATAAGTATGTGTAGCGATTAATAGCGTTGAGTAATGTAAGTACATATCTTCTTTTAGGATGACCTATTAAATTAGAACCGATTTATTACTGGTTTTGTTTTCTTCTCTCCAGGTAAAACTATGAGAAGAAGAGGCAGTGGACATTTTATTAAAGTATAAAGTGATGTCATAATTCAAGATGGCGGAGACCGAAGGACCTGTCACCATTGATGATCTGCCTGTGACTTTTCAAGTGAGTGAAATATGTGAAACCAATACTATGCAAAACTAGCAATTTCCCTGCGGTTATACTCACTGCTGCGCTCCTAAGGGCTGTAGCGTGATGTTGGTTCTGCCTCATTTTTGATACTTGCCTTAAGCAAAATTATAATAAGAATTATAATAAAACAGACAGACAGACGCGGCGGGGGACTTTGTTTTATAATATGTAGTGATATGTATGTATTTAGTGATTTATAAGTATGTTTACCAGCTGTCTGGTTACCATAGTACAGGCTCTGCCTAATTTGGGATAAGACGGCCGTGTGTGAGGTGTGTCAAATTATAATTTGACACACCTCACACACTGTCTGTCTGTTCGCGATAAACTAAAAAACTACTGAACGGATTTTCATGCGGTTTTCACTAATAGACAGAGCGATTCAAAGGTTTAGGTGTATAATTTGGGGAGGCTCGTTATAATAATAATTTGACATACCTCACACACGGCCGTCTGATCCCAAATTAGGCATAGCCTGTACTATGGTAACCGGACTGCTGATTAACATACCTACATATTACTAAATACATACATATTGTTATAAAAATAGAAAAAAAAATTACACCCAGACACAGAACAAACGATCATGCGCATCACACAATATTTGTCCTGGGTGGGAATCGAACCCACTCAGCAGTCAGGATCACTAGCCACTAGACCAACAGGCCAGTCAAGCAAACAAAATGGTTTATTTGAGAAATCATAACTGTTATAGTTGTATAAATTTTAATCCAGGAATAATTGTTTTGGTAATTGCTTTAATGTTGATTTGTGAAGAAATTATGTCATTCTTTCTTCTCCAAATCCATTTTTTTAAGCTAAATCATCTATTTGTCTGCTACACACAACACTCCTTAATATTTTAGCACACATTTCTATAGCATCCTCTATAATAAATTACTAAACTAACTCAAACTAGGTAAGTATCTACATTTGTATAATTATATCAAATAGTTATATATTTATACTGGACCGGCCTGTTGGTCTAGTGGTTAGTGACCCTGACCACAGATAAGATAATAGTTACTTCGTAACAGATACATCACTCCCATACAAAACTCAAAATACCTACGTTATAATAGCCTACAAAATTTACATAATAATACCTGGCGTTAGCTGCGACCAGAAATATATCTTATTTACGCTATTCGAAAGTTGAGAACGCCTTGCCCACCGCGCGACCTTCATCTGTG
Source organism: Callimorpha dominula (assembly GCA_949752705.1). Taxonomy (NCBI): domain Eukaryota; kingdom Metazoa; phylum Arthropoda; class Insecta; order Lepidoptera; family Erebidae; genus Callimorpha; species Callimorpha dominula. Next base: position 9,715,967 of record OX457018.1, on the reverse strand, counting down.
CGTGTAGCCGAACTGCCGGACACTCTAGGGTTGTACAAAGTACACAAATAATGAAATAAATTATTTATTTGGGGTATGTCCCGATATACACTGCGAGCACTGTTCAGTGCTCTTACTGGGGGTAATTTCGTTCCGTTATGGACTGACAGTATACTGCCGCAGTATCCTAGAGAAGTATATGACGTCATAAATCGTCGCCATTTTTGTACTCTAAGTACTGGCGTTTTCGAGGAAAGGTGCTCTCAGTGCTTTGATCATGCGATCAACTGCAATTTTTTTCCAGTTAAATAAGAAACAATTATTTGTCGAAATATGTCCATCACTTTTACCGTACATAGATAGCCCCATTTAAATAATTCGGTTATAAAGTTATTATGCATTCGGTTACTTAAAAAACGATATTTTCTTTTAATAAAAAGTAAACTTACTTTTATTATGCGAGTAATTGTCAATTGACAATTATAATGAATATTAAATTTTTAAATATAACTACATTCAAACTATTTTTTTTCTTGTTGAACAGATAACGTGTACATATATATGATAATTATTTTCACGTCATAACAGCGCCAAAAAACATAGATGGCAGTATACTGGACTGTGTTCCGTATTAAACAGTAACCAGTAAAGCTAATTATAAAGGAACGGCTTCGCAGTATACTAAATTGACGTCAGTTCTTATAGTGCTCGCAGTGCATTTCGGAACACACACTTGATAATAAAATTTATGAGTGTTGAGTTTTATATAATGATAAATAAAATTATTTCCCCTATGAAATTTATATCTTTAATTTATATAGGTAATAAAAATATCCTTAAACCTTCGATAGTAACATAAAATGTTGACGCTGTAGACATATACATCACTATGGGGCGGGTTGCTAGTAATGGCTGTTGGGTAGACTAGAGAAAGATTCTCTTATAATTTAATACTTTTGTATTACATATTATGTTACACAAAATTATTAAATAACAAATAACTACCTACTCAAATAAAAACCTCAATCCGTGGCGCTCTCAATATGTTTTACATTTCAGTAGCTCTTATTATTATTTTTTTCACTATATTTCTAACTATATTACATATTGTGTGAGAGAAGCAGCCGTCAGTTCGCCTTGCCTACAAGTTACAACAAATGAATACGCTGGGAGTCCACACCTACTAAGTTCATCACCTTTCGTAGAAATTATGGGTTTATTATTGACGGTTTAATAGACTACATTTATTACAACATCACTCTGGCCAATCACTCAAAACCTGATTTAGTACACACGTTGTTTAACCATATTAATTATTTCTAATGAATATTTTGGTAGTCAAATAAAAAATAACTAACTTATTGAGAGGATGGAGTCTATGACTAAAAGAAGAATGGAGCGCTGTGGTCTATTGACGGCCTATAAAAATAACAAAACACCAACCATTAATTTTCTTAATTCAAAGTACTTCATTAACTTAATTGACATATTCAAAGTTTAACAGTGGGACAGCCATGCTTCGGCACGTATGGGCCGGCCCGAAAGGAGTGATATCATGGCCTCACAGAAAACCGGCAGTGAACTTCGTTGTACTTCGCCAAGCGAGTGAGGTTACCAGTGGCCCTAACCCTTCCCTCTATCTATCTTCCCCCCCCCATCTCTCCATCTCCCCTCCTCTCCTACTCCCACCTTAAAGGTCGGCAAGGCACTTGTGGCTCTCGAGTTGCAGGTGCCCATGGGCGTCGGTAGTCACTTACCATCAGGTGACCCGTCTGCTCGTTAACCCCCTATTCCATAAAAAAAAAGTTTGACATCGACTTGACGGCAATCGATTATAACAATCGCACTTTCTATTTTCGCTGGGTTAAATACTTTAAAAAAATGGTACCAAAGAAAGTAAAAATACTAATATCGCTATTAAAAAACAGGTGTTGATCGTAGAGGGTTGAAAATTCAGGGTTTTATGTATTTTCTAATGCTGTATCATAAAAAAATAAAATTTATCTAAAAATTAAAAAAATAAATTAGGGGTGGACTACCCTTAACATTTAGGGTGATGAAAAATAGATGTTGTTCTATTCTCAGACCTACCCAATATGCACACAAAATTTCATGAGAATCGGTCAAGCCGTTTCGGAGGAGTTTCATTACAAATACCGCGACACGAGAATTTTATATATTAGATATATATAAGTAACATTTATTTTTTTGTTGAGAAGATAATTATTATTTATTATTAGTACAGCCACGCGGCAATGGCAAGTAAAGAATAAATACCTAAAGTATTTTTATATTATATTGACAAAAAAGTAATAGCTAAAATCATTTTTGCAACTTATTTTTAAAGGATTTTACAGATGACTAACATCTAACAATAACGCAATTTAACATAATAAATACATATAGCAATAACAAAACATCTCCACTTCATAATAAGTTCTATTTGACATTTTGTTTTTATTTACGGAGAATACCGTTCTGCCGAGCGTGCGTGCTCTCCGCTACGCGTTGTCGCCCCTACTGACACTTTTACCGTGGACGGGAAGCTAAATTGGTAGGTATATAAAACGCGACCTCGAGCGAGTGATGTAGCCCTGCCCTGACTGCTAAGCCAGAGGTCGTGGGTTCGATTCCCACCCAGGACAAATAATTGTGTGATGAGCACGATTATTTGTTCTGTGTCTGGGTGTAATTTATCTATAATATGTATGTATTTAGAAATATATAAGTATTTTTATCAGCAGTCTGGTTACCATAGTACAGGCTCTGCCTAGTTTGGGATCAGACAGCCGTGTGTGAGATGTGTGAGGTTATTATTATTATTATTATATATTATTATTATTTATAAACGTTGATGAATAAATGATTCACAAAGCAATCTTGCTCTTCTGATGCGTTACTTTTGTTGTCGAGATTATCCTGATATTTCATGAACACTAAAAACAGCAAGTACTTCAAACGAACGTCCATAATCCTAAAAAGAATTTCATAAATTACCATCATATAGATTTGAATCAAACCTCCAACAATACACCATAAAGTACATCGTAATTAGAGCGGCCATGTTGGCAGCCGGATGTGACGTCACTATACATGCATTTGAATCAACGGTAAATTAACTTGTATAATGGGGACGTTTAACAAATGGGTCATTGGTATTTTTATTCGCGAACAGTGATATCATTAAAAGGGATATAGGGCCCGATACGGAATTACCTATAAACAGCAAGAATATTCGACGACATAGGCATTATACATTACTGTCTAGACCTAAACTAATCAGAGCTTGTACTATGAGTGCTAACACACAGATAAACATATTTAGTTGCATTTTCCTTTGTAAACTAAAATCCATATAATTATATATTATACATATAATATGCAAATTGCTTAGTACATTTGTTTTAATGTTGTTTTAGCGGTCGTCCTTTAATCACGGGATGATTTTAGCAAATTTTTACGACCCCTAACGTCATATCTAGCTGTTCCTACGCACTGACTCCCAAAATACAGCTTTGGGAGATAGGAGTCCTATACATCAATGAAATAAAAAGTGCATTGCTACTAGTGAAAAGAGCAATTGTGAAAGAAATAAATTATTAAAACATCCAGATCAACGCAAATAGATATACCTATTCATTAACATTAAATACAGTGATAAAGTCGGAAATTTATGTTGTGCTGGGGTCCTCAGCTGTAGAACAAATGTTTGCTGCTGTTGGGTCCCTGCATAGGCTTAAAAATGATCCGCCTGTTGCCATAAAAAAAAAATGCCGTCGCACATTCAATCCTCTTTCCCATTCTTTGTTATGCCGATGAGAGTTTTCCTGTGCAAATCGTGGACCAACTTAATAAACTGGAGAGACTCCAAAATTTTTTAATAAGATTCATATTTGGACTTCGTTAATATGATCATGTCTCTGAGTTTTGAACAAAGCTCAAGTATTTAGGCATACGCCTTCGCCGGAATGCCCACATTCTTTCTCATCAACTATGAGCTGAACTTCAATATTTTACGTAAAGCGACTGCCACCAGACCTCAGCAATCCGCCACTGGGACCGACGGTTCATTCTACCTAAAAAACCGTTTTGCCTTTCTTCATGAAACACACTCTAGATCCTTAAGATCATCGGACAATTTGAGGTTAAAAACCTCTGCTGCTGGGACACCCTCCTTTTAATATGGATTTACCACCATACGACTTTGAACTATTCTCTAGATAAGGATCTTATAGGAGCTTTTGAGCAATGTGTTCAACACCTGGTTTCACTTATGAAGACTTGTGTTACTGCCAATAGAGACTACTTAGAAAAAATAATAATCAAAACGTACGACAAAAACTATGTAGCGCCTTAGTATTTGATATTCATTACACGATTTTCTAATAAAGGTCCCAAGTAATGAAGGTTTGGATCCGAAAGAAAGCTTTACGTGATACGTTTATAAATTGTTATAAAACTAAAAGGTTTTCTATAAGATAGGTCGCATAGTACCTTTTTACGGATAGCTTAATAAATAAATTATTTTCTTGAGTGCAAACCTGCGATGCTTTCTAATGACGTGTTTATAAGTGATGGAAGACTTGGTCTTATGTCTCTCAAACACAAAGGAGGAAGTCTCAGACCAGGCTAAGTGATAATGCCTGGTGAACCGCGGCCCAACGGGTGACATTGGGAACTTCTATGCACAATTATTTATGCGAGAACTTTCATGGCACGCTTCAGGATTAATAATTACTATGCAGTTAAGCTTGTCTTTGCTCGATTACATTGAAGTATTTTGTTCTCACCGATAACTCAGAACTGTATGACTGGGAATCAAACTCGAACGGCGTCGGTATAGGTCATTTGTTATTTATATATAAGATGCATAAATCGGAACTTATTTGCGATTATTAGTTTAAAGTCCCATACCTGGTTGTAAAGGGTAAATTTTGATTACGCTTTTAGTCACTTCACCCATGACTATAATCAGTGTAATTTGGTCGAAACGTTTACACATCAAATTCGTTATTGGCGTCTAATTATCCCAAACCTGCTCAATAATGAAATAAACACAAGTTTCTTTATGATTCCAGGTCAAATACTTGGGTCAAAGCGATGCCCGAGGCTTATGGGGTATCAAGCACACGAGGAAGCCAGTGGATTTAATGGTAGCCGCCGCCAAAGCTCTGCCACCTGGTAAGAAAAATACTCATAATTATATACTTTGAAGTACATCATACCCAACACTGACGATGGTGGATCAGTTTTTACTAGCTAGTGGCGACATCTATATAAAGTAATAAAAATGTACATCCGCGCCATCTAGTAGCGATACACCAAACTACCTAGTAACTTATGTTCCTACCTCGCGCAATAAAATATTTCACACTGATTAGTATTTATTTATTTATTTAATGCATGGAAGACTTACAGCTATATAACGATATAATAAAAATGGAGAATTTAGTTTTCAGAGAGCCAATAACCAGTACTCACTTATAGTAATTGAATAACAAACAACATGCAAACAAACTCATTGAAACTCATGACGTGTAACACCCAGAAAGTTAAATACACAATTATCTAATCAAAAACAACACGTCACATGCATATAACAAATTTACTTCGCAATGAAACATAACATCAATTTGTAGGTTTGAAAATTTTAAGACTCAAACACCTTCTTGCCGCGGGCACACTGGTCCAAAAAGGGTCAACATCGCACTGTCTACATAGCCTGTTAATGTTTCTACTTGCTCTCACAATAAGACTATTGTGCCTATAGTTTGTAGTAGCACTTGGTATTTGCAACGGTGGGATAAAACGGATTGACTTACAGGGTACATTAAAGGAAAACTTAGATAAGAGCTCGGGGCTATTAATATTATTATTTAATATTTTGATTTTTGACAACGCTTTTTTGACAATAATATATCAACATGTGTCGCAAAGGAAAGCTTGCAGTCACGGTCCTAAGTAAGTCCATGGCACCTAAGTCACGTACAGTGGCACTTCTTGGTAAGGTTATACTTCCCAGTGTGTATTTAGTGGATATAGGTGCCAATTTCCTAGCATATGTCGGAACTGAGCATTTTGAGGGGTTTAGGTCCAGTTTGTAAGTTCGACAATAATCTTCAAGACGGCAGAGGTCATTTTGACACATTGTTAGGTGATGATATAGTGTTAAATATTTTCATATCATCTGCAAAACATAGGAGTGAGGACGAATGCAAACATTGCTCGATGTCGTTAACATATATGATGAATAATAAGGGACCAAGCAGAGAACCTTGAGGAACTCCACTAGGTACAAGAACCCAGCTAGAAAGGTAGTTGTTAAGTACAACTACTTGTGACCTATTATTTATATATGACGAGAACCATCTCAGTAGGTCCCCATGTATTCCGATGTCATGTAATTTCTTTAATAAGATATTGTGTTCAATTCTATGAAATGCCTTGCTGTAGTCTGTATACACAACATCAACCTGTCGACCATCAACCATAGCCTATAGCATATTCACAACTTCCTAATATCAATCGTCAGTTCGCGGTCCGCCAGACATTATTACTTTTTACTGCGCGATACAGGGTCCATTGAATAATTATACATACGAGTAGTTCGAGTTTCGTTTTTATGACGACCGATTCAGTAACTTTATTCATTTTATAATTCCAGGACAAATCCTTCCCATAGTTAAACTAACAGTGACAGTAGACGGTGTCCACCTGGAGACAGCCCACCATGGCACAAAGCGAGACGAGTTCGAGCACATGTCAGTCTTCTTCAACATCGAGTCTATATCCTATGGAGTCCAGGATCTGGTCTACACCAGGGTTTTCTCCATGATCATAGTGAAGGACAATGCGGATGTGAAAGGGTTGAACCCTTTTGAGTGCCATGCTTTTGTCTGTGAATCGAGGTAAGTGAGTTGTTTTCTTAGTACAGACATTTTGACCCATTACTAGGGGTAGTTGGCGAAGTGGACTTTCAAGTCACTTGGCCAACAGGTTAGTTATAGAGGAACGGGGTGTTATGTCGCTCCAACATAAAGGTAGGATTCTCCAAACAGGCTCATAGTTTGCGGCTCATGCTCAGAACCAAGGCTCATGCTTAGTGGACCGCGATCCAACGGTTGGTTTTGAAAATTTTTAATAAACAAAATGTTACAGAGAGTTGTGGTCAAATTTTAAGAGTGTTATGTGTAGCCCAAAAATTGTTGATTTAGCTAAAAAAAAGTTTTTCCTTGTGGAGGTCAACATTTCTTAAAAACATATTGTCAATTTTCAAGTCAATTTCTACGGTATTGTTTTTTATTTTCTTATGCGGACATTTTAAGAAAAATCCTGACCTTCCACCAACATCCTCGGTGTTAAATATCCTAGTTTCATTCATGTCAGCCCTCTCCCTAACACCCTGTATACTAACCTGCTCGAAACCTTTCATTCGCGATACATGATCAGTAGTTACTACGTAGTTTGGCTTGTCTTCGCAAAATGGCTCTGAAGTTTATTTTCCTGTTTGTTGATGTCACCACATGTCATCATCAATAAACCAAAGCTGAATGAGGAGGTAATATATCGAAATGATGGTACTAAAATAAAATAAAATCCACTTGCAATTTTGTCAGGGGTAGGTTAGTAGCTGATAACCCGCGTATAAACTGGGAATAAATACGTAGGCATCCTAGTAGTATCAGGACTCTTAGTTGGTATTGTTGGTGTACGTTAGAGGGCTCTGACTTCCCGGCAACGGCCAGTTCTAGTTACAAGTATGTGATCCTGACCTTTTCGAGCTTACCCTCCCTAATCACTCCATCATAACCACTGGTTCGCTATCCTCGACGCCAGGGGAAGCTCTAAATGCACTACTAAGCCTGACTCCGCTCAGCATCTATGTGCAAAAAGAAGCTGGCTAAAGCATATATAGGATATGTACACAGACGAAACCAAAGTGGCAATCACGAACACTAAACTCACTAAGTCGGTTTTCAGAATAAAATCTCTGAACATGCCAGCGGATAAGCAATATATCTTTCCTTTTGCGTCCTTGCTTTTCCCTTTCCTATCAATATTCTCCCAATTTTCCCATCTTTAATTTTAAAGTACCTTGTTAAGGTTGGTAAAATGAGAGTGTTTACAACGCATCTGCCTACCCCTCCAATATTCAGGGATACAGGCATGAGTGTATGTTTGTATACAATTACATTATAGGGAGTTAACATGATGGTTTGGTTAAGTTATGGTCATTTGGTCGAAACGTCAGACAGTCAAACGGGCCAAATTCATTGAAATCTTAATTTTCGCGACTGGTCCAGGTCTTCAGACTTCAGGTTTTTAGATAAGCATCCCAACTTCTTGTAATGTTTCTCAACATATTTACTATCCCACAAATATTTTATCATATTTATCAAGAGATAAAACTAACCCAGTTTATAAGATAACGTATTTTGTAAACAAATATTACAAAATTATCATCTTCATATTCGATCTATATGACGTATCAGACGTATCTTGACATTTTGAAGTGAGGCCTCGGACTTTAATTAGGACACATACCATATCAATGGGAAACAGATAAGTTACGGAATAATTAATCATTGGTTTTAATCCTTCATCTTTAGATTTGACATTATTTTAAAATGGGTCTAAGAGGGCACAAAAACTCCTACATGAATGAATTGAAGTATTTTTATGAAATAAGTAACATTTATTGTTTAATAAGTAACTTAGATCTTAAAAACTGCCCGATAAAGCTAGAATTTCGTAAGGGAGATAGAAAGCGTTGCCAAAGATATGGGTATTTAATGCTAAAAGTTTTGGTGGAATATCCGGATTTTTCTAAAAATGTCTGCATACTCGTAAAAAATATAAAAACTAAACTATTGTAATTGACCTGAAAGTTCATAATATATTATGTAGAAATGTGCATCAATACCAGGAAAAGCATTTAACGAATTTCGGTTTTTTTTTATTTTCAACTACATATAACGCCTACGCCCACATAACCTAAAATTTGACTACACCTTGCCTTGACACCTACACCTACTTCCTTAAGTAGTGTTCACATTTTATGTGTATTCCAGGATTAATGAACTAATTTTGGGGCTTTTACTTCACCCCTTGAAAAAAATCCCCTGTCGTACAAATCTACTTTATAGCTGTTATTTGACCAGGAATATGATATTGGAGTTTAATATAGTTCTGGTGTTTTCCAGAAATGCTGCAAGACGTTTGACCTATTCGTTAGCTGCTGCCTTCCAAGATTATTCTAGAAGAGTAAAAGAAATGCAAGCCAATAATGGTAAGTTATTATTTAAAAAGGTTTTCTTTGAGGGTCTGAAAGAGCCACTGTTCTTCTCCAAAGCTGGTGAAGGTTAAAAATTCTAAATTGTTGTATGTAGTGTTCTGCATAACATGGTTTTATTTCACTCATCTGTTTTCCCGGTTTTCACATGGCTAAATAGTTTGCAATAATCTTGTTTGCCCTATCTCATCGTAACTTTATTTAATGTTAGCTGGTGGTCAGGACTTCGTCTGCGTATAATTAGTATTTCTAGAAGCCAATTTTCATCAAAAATTCTTACCAAAATTATAGACATGATGATTTTTTATAGCACTAAACATGATAAATGATTGGGCTTCCAAAAAAAATGTCATTCCTCCTATTTTACACCGTTCAAGTTAAAATATTATGACAAAAAGTAGCCCAAGTAATTATCAAGCCTTTTTATCGCATACCTGTCACTCCAATTGGCTCTTGTCGGGATCTCCGAGCCCACTCACATTTCATTATACATATATCCAGATCGATGCAAATAGACATTCATGCGTACAAGTATTTTCACTGAGCAGGACTCAAACCGACGACCATGCCAAATACCCAAATATATTTGCTGAAAATTAACATAAGGTTTTCTGATTCCAGAAATAGATGGGCGACCATCGAGTATGAAGAAACGCTTCGCCATAGACCTTAGGACTCCAGAAGAAATAGAAGCTGACTTAGAAACAGAAGCGTAGTTATATATGTCAAGAATAATAAGAGAGAATAATATATAAAGTTGAAGAGTACGTCTTTTGGTTGAACGAGTTAATTTCTAGAACTTAGCAATCGGTTTGAAAAATCTTCTTACATTTGATAGCCCAATTCTTGAGGAGTTGCGATGACGGCCGAAAGGGGAAGTTTATAGGCTATATACTATTTACGCTATGAGGCTTAGGCACGGAGCAGTGATCATAAAAGAAGGTGAAACTGTTGAGAACAGTTAGTATGTTATAAGTCTCCCCATAATATCACCTGGAGTGTTTTTTTTTTATTGCCAGTAATTATTTTAGACGTTAGAATAAAACCTTTTGATTATTATAAAACAGACTCTCGTGTGTAGGAATACGATACATAATAGCTTAAACGAGTTACGACAAGAATTTTTGTTTTGAAAACGGAATGTAAATTGTACTTTATTGCTTAAGTTTGAGAGTCGCTATTCTTTTCTCTTTTACTAATGAGCTGTTGTGTATATTATGATTAGGTGCTAGAGTTCCATAGGTCCTAGGGTCGGATTCTTCTGATATCGTGAGTTCTTTTAGATAACGGTAACTGCTTACTATCAGAAAGGCTGTATATTTCTTTAATATATAATCGCTCGAAACCAAAATTATTTTAAAATATATTTTTTTATTCGTCCATACCAAATACAAAGTATTACTCTATAGGCATCGGTAACCGCTTACCGTCAAGCAAGGCATGTGCTTGTTTGCCACCTTAGTCGTTTGAAGACATATAAACTTTCTCCATTTATTGTATAATGTAGTTTTTATGTATGTATACATTTTAGTAATGCAAGTTTTTATATTTTTAAGTTTTGTAAAATGTAAAAAAGGGGTATGAATATTTTTGTGTTAAATTTTAATATATAGTTATATGTTGCCGTAAGATTGGGAACATCGTTGGTTTATAAACAATTTCGCAATATTATAAGCAAACAAAAAATTATGAACTGCACTCACCATTTACAATTTCACTTATTACTGTCATTGTGTACTGTCAATGTCAAATCGTCAAATTGTGAACTGATACGTAACTAGCACGAGACGGAACGCACCTTGCTCGCTGATTGGCTGAACGTGAAGTGTTCCGAGCCGCCATGTTTGGCTGTCATCATTTTAAGTCGCCGAACGTAAACAAACAAATGTCCTTGAGACTTTCTTATGATACTATTACTGTTTAAATAATTTTTCTGAAAAAAAACTTGTGCACTGTAGGTACTGTACTATTGAGCCTATATCCCATTTAGTTACTAGTTTTATAGCATGACGTTAGTAGTTTTCGATTTCTTTACATTTATTTTTATTTTACTTATAAATCTAAACTATTAAAGACATACCTGATGTCAAACCATTGTCAAACAATTAATTGTGAATTTTCTTTATTAAACGATACCTGGGTTTGTTTCCTAATTCTATGGATACAGAACGAGCTACCACCAAAACCGACTCATCAGGCACCCGGTTTACGAATGTACGGGTGATAAATGAATTATGAGCCCTGCTGCCATATTGTGAACGAATCATATGACGATTTGACATTAATAGATTAAAAACTATCGAGAAATGTGTTGGGTGCAGTTCATAATATTTCTTCAATTTATAATGTTGTGAAATTGTTTATAAACTAACTATTGTGTATCACTATAGTACCCGTACACATGAACACTTCACTCACTCGGTAACTCACTATAGTTATGCAAGCTAACACGTCTGGCCATCTAAAATTTAACACGTGGCTCCCTCAATACTGACTGACGGACGTGCGCTCTCCACAGTCAGCATGAGACAATGATTAGAACTATGATTAAGTTCTACCCTACATACACTAAACTATGTTCACAATCTTACGGAGACATATATACTGAAGCCAAATGCGATAAAAAATATCTGAATTTAAATGTGTATGACAACCGCCTCCCTTCTAGTAGAAGAATGTTATGAATTATACTGTTTGCATGAGTTTTTGGACGTACACGATGAACGCCGACGAGTTTCTCTGTACACTATGATGTTTGTCAGAGTTTTATCCAATACACTATTCATTTATGGTATTTTTTTTCAAATTTGGCTCAGGTGTAACTATCATTCCAGTATATTAAGATAATAAAACTTTGTGTTGTATTTATTATTAGCTGTAATATTATAGTTGGTTAGATTTTATTTACTAGTTTTTAGGATAAGAATTATTTTAATACCAAAAATGATACAACATTACGTACATTAATAGGCCTCTCCAACACTCCTGACTATTTCTTGAATACCGATACCGAATCGGTAATGAATCGGTATTAAAATCAAAACTCTGTAGGGTCCAACAGATATTTGTTTGAATTAGAGTTTAATTAGGGGAACTGCCGTAGCTAAACTCCAATTGCAAATCTCGGCTATACTCTGTAGAGGAGTTGGCGACAAAAAGCTTTACAGCTCCGTGGAATGTGGAACTGTTGTTTGTAGGTACTTGGTTACAGGAACCGATTAACATCAAGCGAGCCGCATGTTGGTTTTCCAACTTAGTGATATAGAAGTACCCTTTCAGACGTATTACATATGGTATATTGATATTTAAGCAACGGAACTGAGAGAAGCATGTGCCAGTTGTAATAATATCGAAATCGAAAATACCGGTATTTTGAATACCGATCGGTGACAAAGGAGGAGTGTGGGAGAGTCTTAATTTTTTATAAGTTTTGTGTCATTTTTATAATAAAAGTGTTTATATTGTATTTTATACAAGAAGAGGCTAAATAAGTAATATTAATTATGTTATTTTTCAATCCGAGCCATCAAGTACTTTGGAAAGTGAAGTGATACCGGTCTTGTTGATCTCGTGGCATAAGCCCTGGGTTCGATTCCAGGTTTTGGTAAAATGGTTTTTGTGTTAGCACATTAGAAGTCTGGAAATATATACCATTAGAGGACAGTAGAGTGGCCCCTAACACGTGTGGTGAAAAATATAGATATCGAAATGTGGGTGTGCCTATAATATTTTTTTTTTAAATAAATGTTAAGCAGGTTTGACTTTTAACCCCCTCAAAAGTCTATAAAAGTATTCGTTTATAGTCAAAATAATAGGTAAAGTACATTGTGTTACCTCAAAGTATACATATTAATTAATATTTTAATAGTTATGTACCAAAATAATAATCATGTGATTTTAGTGTAAAACATTATGATAAGGAATTTGTTTTTCAATAAAGTTTTGTTTTTAAAATTTTTCTTTTTTTATTATAGTCACGTCAATGAATACTTAAGACAGGCAATCTTCGGTAGTCCTCAGAAATAGCTCCGTTTTTGATGTTTTGAATAATCATTTTATATACTAATTTCGTACGCGCTCCAAAATATTTCTGTTTTAAATTATCTAAAAAAAATCGGAGCTGTTTCTGAAGACTTCCGAGAAAAAAGCTTTGGCCATTAGGCAGCATTCAGTTTAATTTAAATGTTCGCACCAAGCTTTCTTTTAACTCAACCAATGAGTAAAAGCTCAAATATCACAAAACCGGTGGAGTTACCGGAAAAAATCACACGGTGTTCAGTCATGGTTTCTTACGGCCGGAGCTTCAGGTGTAAACTAAACCTTGTGAACCCTAGTAGACTGGGCACCTGTTGAACAACAGACTATTGCACACTACACACGCCGCGCTGCTGTTTCTGGGTTGTATCAGCTAAAATTATGGATATCCTATCCATCGCCCAGCGCTCATAATAGCAAGAAATTGTTTTGCTCTCTCCGACCCCTTTTGCATATATTATCTTTTTGTAATAACCATTATCATAGTAGTGTAAAGTAGGTCCCAGGATACACCCTTGGCGAACACCGCCACAGTTTTAAATCTTATCAAGTGTGAGATTTTTAAAATTCACAGTTTCTTTCATTTCGTATTTAAGATCTGTACGATAACTTTTGTAAACATCTTGTTTTGGTATCGTTTCCAAGTCACTTAATGATGCTGGTGGATGATGTCAAAGGCCTCTGTATAATATAATAACACAATAAAAGTCAGAAATTCTATTCCAAATTACTTTTAATCTCATCTAAAATCTTTAACACAAAAAGCACCTCTTCAAGTGTTCTTTTGGATTCTTTTTTATGAGTTTTCATATATTGTATGAAGTCCTTCTCCAGACCATTTTCACAGCTGTTTTCAATCAAGTCAATTAGTCTGGAGAAAGATATATGCAGAAGTAATTCTCGAAGGTGTTTCTCGTCTGACGTCAAATATAACTCTTTAATATTCTCGAACCAATTTTGCTGCTTGAACTTTGTTACCTTAGCTATATTTGTTATAGCTTCGTGTAACTGAAAAAATATATAAAAATTATATGTACCCACTGTATGACACATCAAAATCTCTTCTAATGTAACAAAATAGATCTAATTCAGAATCTATATCGGTGTGAGAGCGTGTAAGATTCCGCAACCATTGAAAATAGCTACGGAAAAGCTTGAGGAAGTTATAGCTCTTTCACAGATCCAAGGACAACCCGCAGATGACGCACTAGATGCCAGGAAATCCCAAATAAACTTGTGCCGAACAAAGCCCGATAGGGAACATCGCTCTAGTGAAACAGGCTTAAGACAATAAGGCGACTTTTACCGTTTCTTTTTTTAAGGACTGCTTAGAGTTGTAACATTATTACTTCATCTAAAAAATATACCTAAGAATCTTAGGCTATTTCATTAATATTCTGTGCCATAATATTCAAAATATTGAGGGTTTGTATTGCACCCGTGACCTAGAAAGAAAGAAAGAAAAGAGTTCCCTCGATTTCTCCAGGATACCATAATCAGATCCTGACCTGATGACCATGGGACCATCTAGGAACTATGCCCTTTCAAACAAACGAAGAATTTTCCAAATTGGTCCCGGCGTTTTGGGTAATTGGGAAACATACATAAAAAAAGATAAGCGGCGGTAGAGCGATGGATAGTGGTTGCAGGTTCGAACCCCACCCAGTGCATTACCGACTTGAACCTACTCCTAACACAAGCAATTAGTTTAGCTGGAGGGGTTAACAAGAATACTAATAATGTGTTAACCACGTTTAAGAGTGCTAAGTCTTAAAAAAAAAAATCCAAGGAATTGAGAACCCCCTTCTTTTTTTGAAGCCGGTTAAAAATACTTACATCGTATAATGCATTTTCCACATCTGAAAGAAATTCATGCAAATTTTTAATTCCATCATCTGCCCCCAAATCTGGTAACAGAGTTCTCAAATACAACCAAACTCTGTTTAATAATCCTTTTTCTTTTAGCACTTTACTTTTCTTCTTCTTATTATTCCTCGGAAGGAGTTTCACTCGCCCTCTTAACTCACTTTTGATTTGGTTAGCTCCTCTTAGTTCTAACGCAAAGTTGTGAATGAAAACAGCATACTTAAGTATTTGAATATCAGCTGGATGTATTGGTTTACTGTTTCTCTTCTGTAATCTGTAACAAAATATAGCATAACAGTACATAGGATAAGTTCCTCTCCTAGATTTTCCCTTTCCGGTTCACGTTAATAAAAATTTAAATTAAAAATATATTAATATACAGCCTGTATCTAACAATGCGACCCTTGCTTAAAGTACTGTAAGGGCACTATAGTATGCATTTTAGATAAAATCTTTTTAACGAAAAATTAAACCGACGAAAAGAACTAAAAAGCAAAAAATAAATAAACCTTAAGTCTTAAGTATTGAGCTTATTTACATAAACTATCTAATTTTCTATAAACTTATTTTGAGTCGGCGCCAAACAAAAAACTGATTAATTATCAAAATTTTATTTGGCGCCGACTAAAAATAAGTTTATATAAAATTAGATAGTTTATGTAAATAAGCTCAATACTTAAGACTTAAGGTTTATTTATTTTTTTCTTTTTAGTTCTTTTCGTCGGGTTAATTTTTTGTTAAAAAGATTTTATTTTATGGTTTATTCAGCATCATGATGATGATGATGAAAAATTATGATGATTTCTAAACGCAATACCTGATAAAGTAATGAAAAGTAAACAGAAACACTATTTGTTTTAATACTACTACAATACTGTTGTTTCTCTCAATTTTTTCAGGATCCCATCATCAGATCCTGACTTTCTTGACATGGGACCACCCTTGAGGTATACCCTATCTAACAAAAAAAGAATAATCAAAATCGGTTCATAAATAACGGAGTGAGGGCTGAACAGACACAAAAAAAAAAATGCGGTTATACGGTCGAATTGAGAACCCCTTTTTTTTCGTCGGTTAAAAATTATTAAAAAAAAAAAGATAACTATGGGCCGTAATGTGAAGTTATAGTAAAAGAAGGCTATGTGGGCTCAAAACTAGGTATGTTATTAAGCCCTGACGCAAAAGAAGGGTACTTATAAGCTTCTAAACGGATGGGCCGATTATGATTCTTTTTTGTTTCAATGGTGACTCGATTAAATGTGTTCTTAGTTATAATTCAAGAAAATATGGTCAGTCGTTCGAAAATGAAAGACTTTTGGGTCGGGAGTATTTTTTTTATGTATGCCAATAGTACGCGTGTTCTAAAGCAGATAGACAAACAAAGCATCGTGGAAACCCCTGATCTCGCTACAATACCATAACAAATTTACTGTACACGAAAAAACTAATATATTAATCATAAACCGTAAAGTTCGACGATCTTATCGCTTGTGATTATATTTCTAACAGCCCACCATTACTCGTAGCAGGAAAGGAGTATGACGAATGTTGATAACTGGTAACAACTAACAATCGGTGCACGAGAATTTAACATATTTACTGTTTTAGATACCATTACCTTACGTCAGACAGGATCGGTTGAGTACAAAATAAAAAAAAAATGGGTGCGTGTACTTATGTACGCGCGTGAGAAGTTATACTCCTTTGGCATCATTAAAAAAGTATAAAAGCACAATTTTTTTCATTATCATTTAAGAATAGTAAATAATATTAATCAAAATATTCAATTTAAATCACTACTGAATATTATTTATTAGCACATATATAATTCGCACTTGTATGAAACTAAAACACGTGTTGTGAATGTAGAAACTGTGGATAAATATGAAAACAGTGATCAGAGGCGACGAGCGTGCCAACATGCGCGACCAATAGAGGTTCAATTTCTACTTTGTTGGTAATTAGCGGTTTAGCGAGGAACTTCACTCTCATTAATGAGCGGTTTAGCGGGTGACTTCATCCTGTTACTTTTGTGTTACAGTGATGCGCGCGCATCTTAAAGTTTTACTCTCATTATTTTTTCATCTCGCGCCTAAAAAAGTATAACTTCAATAAGCGAACAAACACAAACTTACATTCGCGTTTAAAATATTTATTGGAATTGAGGCTCCTACAGAAACGACTAAAAAGAACCGCTGGTGTAAAAATAGATAGATAGATAGATAGATTATTATTGTACTCAGCGCCATCTATCAAACACAATCTGAACTTCGTGGTTACTGCGTTCCTGTTTCACGCAATGAAAATTCTCAATTTTATGAATATGTATACATATATTATATACTAAATTCCGGCCGCCATATCGGATCTTATTAGACCCGTTGGAAATGTAAATTACAAAAACTATATTATGTACTTTTACTTGCATAACTGAAGTTTCTAATCGATTTATGCCGCGTTCCAATAAACAAGAAAAGATTCGTTTTTCTTACGGTAATATTCGGCGAGATAACAATGACGTTTAAGACATCACATTAGGGCTTGATTAAGCTATCACTTCTGAATATCAACCAAAAAACTGAATTAGTTAAATCCAAATAACTTTGGATACATTTTACATAGAAACTAGCAGCGCCCCGCGCTTTAACCCGCGTAAGTCCCGATCCCGTGGGAATATCGGGATAAAAAGTAGCCTATACGTTAATCCAAGTCTCCAGCTATCTACATACCAAGTTTCATCGCAATCAGTTTAGTAGTTTTGGCGTGAAAGAGTAACAAACATGCATCCATCCATCCATCCATCCAAACATTCACATTTATATTATTAGTGGGATAAATAGTGGGATAACACGGCAGTATACATACCTATAGTTACGTCGAGGACAGTGCTGGAACATCTTAAATAGTACACCATTAGAAACATTATAATTTACTAGTAGGTGTTACATTATTTCTACATAGTTTACATAGTTAGTTACAAGTGAAGCTAAAAAAAGCGTATTAAATAATAAAAGGGATCCCAATGTGAATATAAAAATGTGTAAAATCTATAGTCTATTCAACTTCCTCTGAGACAAAAGGTAAACAAACCAGAAAAAGGTTTTTTAATAGGTCACATTTTATATGCATCTAGAATCAATAAAAACAAAGTGACATTAAAATCACCTAAAACTGTAGCTGTTCTCAAACATTGAACGTATTATAACACTACTAAATTGAGGAGTAGTGATAAGGTAAATAATTTACGTAGAAATATGAAATTTTGTAATTAGTTTGGTTACACCGGCCATCTTTACTATCGATCAACTCGTTGAGAAACATTGGTTTCTTTGTTTACCTCTTGTCTCAGAGGAAGTTGAATAGAGTATAGAGATAAATAAACGTCGTACGAGTAAAGCTTCAACTGTGACCTTAATTTTGAAACACTGAAAAATATAGACCACTTACATTAGTTTAAACAACTTCTCCAAAGCTGACTGTATCTGAACAGTTGTTGCCAACCAATTGTATTGTTTCAAAGCCTTACTGTCCTGTTCTATCAAGTCCTTCAACACTTTCATATATATGCCAACTTTAACGTCCTCATTCCTTCTCATCAACTTTAAATTTAATTGTTGAAGTTTTTCCAGAGTCACAAAAACATCTTTTTCATCTGTCACACTAAGTATTTTAGCTATTGTACTGATATTACTATGTTCATTTTGTATGGGGCCCTTTTGAGGTCGGTTTTCATGATCGTCAGTTAATTTTTGGCGTGCGTAATTCATAATTAATAATTCATTCATGTCGTGCGTCTCAGGACTATTTTGACCTTGCAAGCGGTGTAAGCCTTTAGTTTTATCATTTAGACCTTTCATTCTACCAAAATAATAGTCTATGTCAATATCTCTGTTACGACCGTCGTGAGCTCTAAGAACGGGAGGCGTTGTCTCATCGTCGAAATTTGTGTAAGGATTTTTGTCAAATATGTCGGTTTTATAAACTTGTTTTTTAAAAAGTACATCTCTTATAGCTCTTATATGGGTTTTCAGACCATTTTTCATACTGTTAATTGGATGTAGGTTTTCATCGGAATCTGGAAAATGCATTACCGTATTCCTTTCTTCTGAAGAGTCTTGGTTAGCAGGGGTTGTGGAGGCTACAGATTCCTGTTCATATTTGTTGTGTTTCTTTTTATACACTCCGAATTTTCTTAATTCATCGTTTAGCTGTAATATGAATTCATTTGGTTCTGGTTTTTTCCCGTTATTTTTTCCTTCTCGCAAAAGATTCGTTTCAAGTTCTATTGAATTTTCTTCAACGGCGTTTGGCCCACGGCGATTAGTGGGATTATAATATGCATAGTTTGGTGAATATTTGTAGACAGGGACGAAATTAGGTTGGTCTTGTATGGGTTCTGGGTTTCTTAGGAATGGTTTGTCTTCAGTCGAATCGGGCCACGCTAAAGTAAAATTATTTTATAAATTATTTTCATGTTTATTTTTTATTTTTATTGCCTAGTATATTAGTGATCGATCATCTAGCCAATATAATAACAGGTTACCATGATATTACTGTCCAATAGAATTCTCGTTTCATTAAACAGATCTCTCGCTATTTATTTACTCACTTATTTGTTCTTTTAATTCATTACCTACATATTATGTTAATTCCATTATGAACAATATATTTTTGTTATTGTCCGTTTTTTTTAAATGAAAGGAGTTATTTTAAAATACAGTTAACTTGATGTTAAGCTCAAACCAACATAGCTAAAATAAATGATCGCGCTACCAATGGATGTTGATGACGCCAACAATCTTTTTTTGAGGAAGGATTGGAAGATCCGTCCTTAGAGGGGCAAAGGAGTCTTTCAAACTCTTACCGTCTAAAAACCACCCGGTGTTCCATGCCTTCCCTATAATATCTTGGCCTCCCCTGGGAGCAAGAATCGTCATTTTATTCCTTGGCATTAATCCCTCGACAGGCACCCTCAACGGGACCCGTAACCCGTCGGCCGCACTCCTCTGACAAGCGCACGCGGAATGTAGCCATCAATCTCAAGTAATCAAATATAAGTATAGCAACCCTGTTCACCAGCTTAATAGGGTGAAGATACTTCCCGAGGTGAGCTTATAATTTGAACAGAAGTCTTCTTACGGTTACCTCCGTTTTTTTAGAAAGTTAATTGTGTAGCCAAAAGCGTTTTAAAAGAATCTGGTATGGTAAACTTTCAAAGCCGTGGCAAACATATTTACGAATACAAAATAATATTTTTACTGAGC
Source organism: Callimorpha dominula (assembly GCA_949752705.1). Classification (NCBI taxonomy): domain Eukaryota; kingdom Metazoa; phylum Arthropoda; class Insecta; order Lepidoptera; family Erebidae; genus Callimorpha; species Callimorpha dominula. The sequence goes on along the minus strand of OX457018.1, from coordinate 9,695,531 downwards.
GACCTCATATTGCAGTCGAATGTTATAACTAGTTGAAATATATAATAATAATATTTATCTACTTACGGATTTCATAAACTTGATAAGGATGTAAATTTGCATGTTCTTCATATTTCTTGCTAAAATTTGCATTCGCCTTTTTCAAATCATATTCTGATTTACTTTTCTTCAACGCGTTGCTAGCAAAATAAGTAATGAAAGTTGTGTTTTCTGAATTCTTTTTAATTTTTATTTTTTTCTTCGGCTTTTCAGTAATTTTCACTTCAATATTTGTTGGAATCAGAACTGGCATTCCTGTAGTCGTTAAAACACTTGTTTTTATTGCTACTTTTGGTATTTTATTTTCTGATACTTCTCCATAATTCACCGTTGTAGCCATATTAGATTTAAATGCGTTTGCTGAATGTGTCGAATATTTATTGGGAGCAGCTGATTCTCTGGTTGTCAGATAAGATGTTAAATCAATAAAAATATCTGTGTTACTTTCATCAGTTAAAGAACTGGTTACAGTATTATTAGCTTTCGGATTCATAGTAGAATATTCCTCTAAATATTCATCTGTGGTAGCTGAAATTGCTTCGATATTTGAGCTATTTATTATAGATTTATTTTCAGCTTCTAAGTCAGTATTAGGTGTTTGAGTCTCATTTTTTGCAATTGTGCTATCCAATGTGTAACTATTATTATTTCCTATTGATGGTATTGCTTCAGTAGATTTTGATTCACTTTCATCATTAGAGTTTGAATTATTTTCGTCACTTGATCCGACTGGTACTTTATATTCTGTTTCGTTTTCATAAGTCGTGGATGTATTATGATTTGTTTCTTCAACTCTTACATCTTGAAATTCTGTGGTTGATTCCAAGTATTTTGGTTCTTCTGTTTGCATTTTAAAGTCTGAAATAGAGGTGCTTATAGTATTTGACTCTGTAATTATTTTTTCTTCTTCTTGTGATTTTTTGCTAACCAAATCCTTTTCAGGTTCATTGCTTTCACCATCAGTATTTACAAATCTTTTCTGCATAGGCATTATGTTTTCAGTAACTATTTCAACCTTAATATAATCTGTTGAACTTTCCTGTATCGCGTCATCGATACTCCTTCGTTTTATATTTGCAGACAAATTTGCATTTTTAGTGTCACTAGATTTATCAATTTTATCACTATCATCATTCTCAGTTATCTCTAGATTCAAAGGTTTGACTTCTAAATTTTCACTTGCGTTCTTGTCGTCATCACTATTTCTATCATCTGCTTCACGCTTCGTCATACGTTCAGATTCTTCTTTCAATACGTCCTGAACAAATTTATTATGTCCCTTTAACTCTTCTTCAGTAAGTTCTCTGCTAGATTGATCTCCATTCTCTGTAGTTTTAACTGTCTTCAATATTCTCCTAGCGACCGTATTTAAAAACTCTTCTTTGTCTTCTTCGGGTAGGAGATCAATATATTTCTCATGACTATTGGCTAAAGCAGTTGTCAAAAAAATTGCTAATATTATTAACATGATTCTTCATAACATTTTTTTTACAGTTGTTCGTTGCTAACGGTTATATGGTACTAATATTTTGCTCCTACGCAGTAGATATTGGAATGAAATCAGCCATGAAAAGTTATTTAAGTTGTCTGATAAGAAATAATTAGTTTTTGCAATGACAGTATAACAAGAAGCGTGTAACATGATTTAATTCATGAGTTTCAATCAAAAACTTGTTGTAAGTAATTATTAATTGACCTGGCATGGTAGAAGAATAACTTCTTTTTTTACAGTCAAAGAGAGTTTAATACAAATTTAGAATTCTGTTTTAGTAATTTTGATAGAATATAAGATATGAAAATTAGCACTTTAGTAAAAAAACCAAATTAACTTTCACTGTCGCACTGTAGGGAAAAAGTGGCAATGGCAAGGAACCAGACTTATAACTAATGGTGAACCACACTTAGCCCACTACTGAAGTGACAAAATTGCTGTAAAATAAACAAAAAATAATTTTACTTCATCCTTTAATTCTGAAGTTAATATTTACAAAAAATAATATTATTATATAGTAAATTGGCCACGGGGAAACTTAAATACTATTTAAATTAATATATTTAATTTTAAAGTCTTTACTTTTTCCAATGTACCACTTAATTTTGATTCTTATAAACGGATAAGTGCGAAACGTATTAACGTACTAAACGTTCCGCACTACAAAAATGTGGGTGATATTAACAGTACTACATTTTGAGCCGCTGGCAATTTTTTTTAATAGGTCTTATACCCTTTCATCATCTCATGATCATTATTTTTGAGTTATTTTACTGGTCCAATCAATACAAATAAATAAAATTGAAGTGTCTGTTTGTAATGTCATTTTACTTAACGCACCATTTACAAAAAAATATTTAAAATGTTTGTCTACCTGTCTGTCTATTTGTTCCGGCTAGTCTCCTTAACGGGAGAACCGATTTCCACGGGTCTTTCAATAGCAGATAGCTGGTGTTGGAAGGAGTAACTCAGGCTACATTTATTTTGGAAAACATATAAAATATCAACAGATTAAAATAAAATTCATTAACATTCTGACATTTGTTTCCAAGACCCGTTTTTAGCACTGCATGCCACAGTATAAATATATGCCAGGAAAGTTTATTATTCTAAGTTTACTGAAAGTATAAGAACGGAAAGATTTCAAGAATAGATCAAACTCAAATGCTTTACTAAACAATATTTATTTCTATACACTGTCTTGCAGTAAAAAAGTAAAGATCTACAATACTGTCATCAAAGGATTAAAATTAATCCTCCAATATTTAGATAAATTTCATTTATTGCATGGCTGAGGTCAAAAAGCTTCGTAAATCTTTTTGTTTAGTTATTTACACATCACTCTTAAACCTAAAACTTCCTCTCCTCATCTGCCTCTCTTGTCGCATATTTCTTTCCATGACCATTCTATCCAATTCTTCTTCTTTTTCTTTCTCTTCTTGACTACTCACTGGATCTACGTCTTCAATTATTGTTTCTATTAAAATAGGACTTTCGGCTCCTTCTGTATTTTTTATTCCAAGCTCAATCTCCTGTAATTTCTCTTTCAATTCATCTTTTAAAATATCTTTTATGAAGCTCTCCATCACAATGTTTTCTTTTCTTTTAACTTCTTTCCGCTTTTGCGTCTTTCTGCTTTCTTTCTTCTCTTTTTCAGTGGTTTTATTGGATTCTTTACCGATTTCTTCGTTCAAGTGGTAGAAGTTTGGAGATTCTTCACAAGGGATCGAATCGATGGGTCTGGTGCAGGTCAGTACTTCCTGAAAATTGAAAAGCTTTATTGGCATGTTCAAGTACAATTTTTTTCCAAAATATGTTCCTATACAAAAAAAAATATACAATAACTAAATAGTTTCAGCATTTTCAATGGGTTTTTATTAAATGTAAACTCAGGTGCAAGCAGGATTACTTCTAAGTGTTGTCATATCCTGTTCCTTGCCAACAGTAGGGTAGTTCAATATTTGACAAGACTGTAGTAGAAAGAAAAAGACTCCTTGATTAACATAGACTTAACAGAACCGTTAAAAATAATGGAGAAAGAGCTAAACATACATAAAGAAAAAAATATATAGATACAGTCGAATTTTTTTTTCGTCGGTGAAAAAAAGTAAAAAAATTCTCTCGAAAATGTTTTTTTCTGGTCTAGGTGCACATTTCCAAACTGTATGTTATTAATTTTCAATCAAACAATTTTAAATGGCTTTACTTTATTTAATTTTTTTTGACAAATCCGGCCTTAGCAGAATATCAGCGTCGCTTCAAGCGGCACTATGCTGAGATAAGGATCATGTTTGTTTCACACATAGTTACAAGTACGTTTTTGCTAGGGAAAACTACATATTTTGTAGTATTTATGTATGCATAATTGCATATGCATAAGTATGTATTAGTTTGGGTGTGCTAACAAAATAAATGTATCCTTAGTTTAATTCATGACAACACTCTTTCTAACGAAACTAGATATGTTACAATTGTCAGTTTGAAATTAAGGTTTCTGTATTCAAAAGCTTCTGTAACTAATAAACTACAGAGACGAATGTCTCTGTAGTTTATTAGTTACTACCAGCACTAGCAGTGCCCCGCGGTTACACCCGCGTAAGTCCTGATCCTTTGAGAATATCGGGATAAAAAGTAGCCTATGTGCTAATCCAGGTCTCCAGCTATCTACATACCAAGTTTCATCGCAATCGGTTCAGTAGTTTTGGCATGAAAGAGTAACAAACATCCATCCAAACATTCACATTTACAATATTAGTGGGATAGTATAATTGAGACAGCCAGTTCGACTTACAGGTTTGCAATTTTGACCTGCTCAATCTATTCTCGATCTATTTCTTACACGCCCCAGTTCATCCGTATATGCAACATCCTTTCCTCCTCTTGCCTCCCTCCCTAATTACATTTCCCTTTCAATATACTCTCAAATTTCTCATCTTTAAGTTCTAAAGTATAACACAAGCAAACCTATTGCTGTTAACCGGGCGGTTAACAGCAATAGGCTTGCTTAAACCAATAGAAACATAGATATGTAGATACAATTTATTACACATCAAATATCACATCCACAGTAGGTAACATACTTTTATAAACCAATAGATTAACAATGAGCGATCTTATTGCAAGCTGCGATCTCTTTTAAACAACCTTTAGGTAGATAACGAGCAGATTTGACGGGCATGTTAGTGATCCTAACTGCTGAGCCAGAGGTCGTGGGTTTAAGTTCCACCCAGAACAAATATTTGTGTGATGAGCCCGATCATTTGGCCTCTGCCTGGGTGTAATTTATTTATTTATTTATTTATTAATGCTTCATGCACAGACTGTACAAAGGCGGACTTAATGCCTTAGGCATTCTCTGCCAGTCAACCTTGGGGTGATGCAGAAATAAAAGTGGTAGGTGCAAAAGACATGATAAAGAGAGAAAACAGAGAAAGAGAGAGAGAGAGAGAGAGAGAGAGAGAGAGAGAGAGAGAGAGAGATGTTATTCCAAAGATACGAATTTAGGTCTTATAATAATTTTGATAGATAAATCAAACCATGAACTAAATATACACGTTAAATACATAAATAAAATACATAGGTGCAAAGTTTGCTATGTGTCATTGATAGATAATATACTACATAATATATACATATCATAAACATACATATATACACACATAGAGAGTTATGTACTAGCGCTGTGTCAATTCCGCCAACTCATTGTGGAGCAGATCCCGTACTCTCCTCTTAAATGTAAAGCGGTTTGTGGACATCCTGATTTCGAGTGGGAGTGCATTCCAGAGAAGAACTGCTTGGACATAGAACGAAGAGTTCACGAAATCGGAGTTATGTGGGGGACATAAGAGAAGGTTGTTATTTGTAGAACGAAGATTTCTATTATGATTTGAGCACAAGAATCGAAGGTAGGGAGCTAAATAAGAAGGTGGAGATGGAGAGTTAAGAAAAGAGAAAAGAGAAGTTAGTGCTCGTAGATTACGGCGCTGGCGAATAGGTAGCCATTTTAATTCGGAACGTAAAGCAGACACGTGGTCATACTTGCGAAGATTGAATATAAATCGAATGCAGTTATTAAGAAGACGGTCTAGTTTGTTGAGAAGGTCTGCATTCAGGTCGAAATAACACACATCACCATAGTCGATGATAGGAATGATTAGGGACTGCATTAGGATAGTTTTGGTTTTAGTAGGAAGGAAATTTTTTAACCGATATAAATTTCGGAGAGTGCCAGTCACTTTCTGGCTTACGTGAGTCACCTGGGCACGCCAATCAAGGGATGAGTCTATGTGCAAACCCAGGTCTTTAACCACTGAGCTCAGGGGTATGAATGAGCCATTGAAGACTACAGGTGAGATGGTAGTAGAATCTATCCTGCACATAATACGTTTGCTTCCAACAATAATCGCCTGACATTTTGCAGGATTTACGGATAAACCGAACTTCATCGACCAGCGTTTTATTGACTCTAAATCGTTGTTGATTTTATCAATGGCTTTCGATATGTCTTCAATGCTGGCCTGTGTATATAGCTGCAAGTCGTCGGCGTATAGGTGATACGCACACTGAAGTTCTTGAGTTATGAGGTTAATATACATTGAAAACAAAAGTGGAGATAGAATACCGCCTTGAGGGACACCAGTGTAGAGATCACACCAATTTGATGAGAAGTCATCAATGCGTACGCACTGTTGTCGTCCCTGAAGATAAGTGGAGAACCATTCCAATGCTTCTGAGGAGATCATAAGATACGATAGAATGGATAGTAGGACTTCGTGACTGACGGTATTGAAGGCATTCGAGAAGTCAATCAAAACTAGGACAGTAACTTTGGTGCCCTCCATGCCCTCCCTAATATCGCCAGTCACTTTAAGGAGTGCAGTAACAGTGCTGTGACCGCTCCTGAAGCCAGATTGAAGAGGACTTAGGAGATTATTTTTAAGGACAAAATGTGAGAGCTGTTTGTGTACACAAGCCTCAAGGACTTTGGATAGAAATGGAAGAATAGAAATTGGACGGAAGTGGTCAGGAAGACTAGGATTACTTTTTTTAGGCAACGGGATGATGTAAGCTTTACGCCAGAGAGAGGGGAAGGTTCCAGAGTCAAGAGAAAAATTAATAATATGAGTAATAACATGAAGAACGTGTTCGAGAATAGTAACAATCATCCTACGGCTAATGTCATCACAGCCCACAGCACTGGAACGGATGGACAGGATGATCTTTTTGATGTCCTCAGAAGCTACCGGAGAAAATTTAAAGTTATTGATGTTGGGTCTAGTTAGATTAGCAATATGGTCTAGGGTGAGACATTTGGTTTGATGATCGAGCTGAGTTGTAGATGAAAAATGACGGTTGATATCATTCAAACCAATTGTTGTCTGAAACTCAGTACGTTGTTGTTTGCCAATACCCAAAGTGCTAAGAAACTTCCAGATACTGGAGGGAGATGAAGCCTCTATGTTTTGTAGAATGTGTCGGCGTTTTGCGTTGCGTATCACCTGGTTACACCGGTTCCTTGCCGCTTTAAAAATATTCCACTTGTCCTCACAGCGATCCTTTCTGAATTTTTGGAAAGTCCGATCTCTCCGCTTCATTGCCATTCGTACCTCTTCCGTCATCCATGGTGCTGGCGGGCGCTTCAATTTTACCCTCTTAACCGGAGCATGAATATCGTATAATTGGATGACGGTGTTATTAAAAACGTTGACTTTATCATCCACGTTGGTAGTCGTTGCCACATTCATCCAGTCTAGTTTAGAAGCATCTGCACATAGTTTCTCAACATCCATACGTCTATAGCATCGCACATGTAAAAATTTAGGAGGGAATTTAGGAGTTTTCAGGACATAAGATAGGAAAATCAGGTCGTGACGGGAAAATCCAGGAGCAGGGTGTTGACCGTGAGAAGAAACAAGGTTGGGAGCAGAGGTGAGCATTAAGTCAAGCCAGGTGTCTTGGCTATCAATATTATGGTGAGTTGCTTGGAGGGGTAGGACATGGAGGCAGGCTGAGTGGATGATATCAAGGAGATTGCGCGTTCGAGGCGAGGTAGGCACTAGTAAGTCTGTGTTAAAATCGCCCATAATGATATGGTGTGAGTATTCCGACCCTAAAGATTCCAGAACTGTTTCCAGACTGGAGAAGTAGTTGACAACAGGGGGGCAATACACTACGCCTAGAATAATCTTGACCCCTTTGACACAAACCTCAAGAAAAAGGAATTCTGCAGTGGTAGAAGAGTTGGAAGGAGAAAAAGTGAGAATTTTATAAGGTAAGGAACTTCGAAGGTAGATGGCAACACCACCACCTCTTATATCTAATCTGTCGTTACGAATGAGGACGAAGCCGGGGAGAGGGTATGAGGTAGAAGGTAGGTGAGGCTTGAGCCAGGACTCCGAAATCAGGATGGCATGAACGCCATTGTCGATGAAAGTTTCATGTAAATCACTGAAGTGACTGGGGACGCTCTGTGCATTAATGTGACACACATTTAGAAGAGAACGGGTTTGTTCAAATGTTTGACGCAATCTATCACCTAGTGTTTCTGTCAAGGAACTAAAGCTCTCATCATCGGAATAGTCGTTGGCAGAAAAGTACGCATCATTATCATCGGTCATTAAATAATAGTATGTATAATAATAATATGTTAATATACTTAAATATATAATTATCTAATAGATTGGTCTAGGTTGGTATAATTTACTTCTACACCACCCGCCAGCTGTCACACACAGTAATTAAAAACAAAATAAAAAAAAAAAATCAACACAAAAGCAACAAAACAACTTATAAGTAAAAATTTTAAGAAACAGAGTATACGCATTACAAGCAAGATTGAATCAGTATAAAACCAAACAGAGTAATCCGACTGTCCTGTTAAAAGAAGTTACATGTTTCCGAACGTTTCGTGATTAGCACATACGAAACGTCGATTTGACAATTTGATGTAACTTTGACATATAAAAGCTGTCACTGTTTCGTAGTTGTAAAAAAAAATAAAAGGAGGTATTAAATAGAAAAAGTTTGTTTTGTTGTCATTAAATGAAAGGTAATAAATCGAAGAAGAAGTCAAGTATTTTTACATTATGTAAATTATCAAGTAAACTAAATATAAGTGGATTTTATAAAATAATAACAAAAGGCAGCAAACAGCAATGTTGCATATTGGCTACTATCTTCGGGAACCTTTTGTGTTTACGCCGGGATTCGCATTTACGGAATCGCTCCTGCTTGTGGATATGGCTTTTGGGTACTTAGCTGTCAAAGGTTTCAGCTCTTCCGCAGATGTTATTTTATGACGACTATTATCCGGGGCTTTGATGACTACAGTGCCGTCCTGCGTCCAACAAGAAGACATGCCGAAATGTTGTCGGGCCATGCTGAAGGCCGTCTGTCGGATTTTAGTTAAAAACTCCCTTACCGAGAAGCCGGATCCCTTCAAAGCCGTCTTCGCCTTCCACACCACAGATCTTACCTCCGCCGTGGCGAATCTCACCAATATTGGACGATGATGTTCCTTGCCTGGGGCACCAATGCGGTGACAGACCTTGATGTTAAGTGGTGTGATGTCCTTACGACCCATCTTCTTGCTGATTATATCGAGAAGAGTTCTACTGGAATCCTCTCCGTCAGCCTCAGGTACACCCAGGAAGATAAGGGCTTTATGTCGATGCCGAGTCTCTATTACATCAATCATCTTGACGCATTCACCAATCTGTTTCCGGAGAAGACTCAACATGCTGAACATAAGCTCCCGGAATGTCCTGAACTCTTCTGACACTCGAGCCACTGTCTCTTTGGTGTTCCCTGCAGTGTGTAGCTGCGCCTCCAGTTCAGCCATCCTCTTCGAGAAGCTCTCCTCTAGACTGCTCTGAGCCATTTGGATATCCGCGAGTTGGGACATTATTGTTATTGAAATTAGATAAAAAGTGTTGATAACAAGTTTTGTTTTAAGTAATATTGCAATAATACTGTGCAGATGTGCTGGCAGGTGGTTTAAATACTTGGTTTATATCATGTAGTGTTTTAAAATTGGAAGTATGATATATACAACCTTTTTTTTTTTATTATTTATCGTAATAAATAATTTAAATCACAAGAGATCTCAGTTATGTGTGTTAACTTTTCAACACCTACCCGCGAAAGCCATAAATATGGTTACTATAGAACAGGCTTTGCCTAGTTTGGGATCAGACGGCAGTGTGTGAGGTGTTTAGTTATTTTTGTTAAAGATTGTGCTGACTGATGTTTTTACCTGATTAAATATTGTTTCATTTGGACAGATAAAGCTGTATCTATACGTGATGTTGCGTCCTGAAGGGGTCTGCGTGGGGACACACACGTGGAATACTTGACATTCGTTGTCTACATCCGCGTAGTAGCCGTATGTCCGGTTTTCACAACTATAGAAAAAAAAAACAGATATCATAAAAAAAAAAGTTAAATACTATTGAACGTACGTACTTAATCCACTTCTTGAGGAAGGCTATCAATCAATCTCCTGGCTTTATTCCCTATTCAGGGTCGGCCTTCCTGATACTTTTACGCAACTCTTGGTGATTTTGCGTCATTTCTGACGTTAAGCTCACCGTTAATGTATCGCTCTTATGCGACAATAGCGACATAACTAAAAATTATTGATTTTAGAGAATGGCAATGATTTGTGATTTCTGCTAGAGTATTTTGTTCTAAATATATCATGAACTTGTCGCTTTCTAACGAACGTTAGCACGAAATCGGCGTTGCATCTTTGTTCACCTTAAAACATCAAAGATTTATGATCGTTGAGCATACTTATTTCAATTCGACAGGAATTTTGAATTATGTCGATATTCTCGCAAACAAGCGATATCGTTGTGGATTGTTCTAGTCCATGTAGTCGGTGGGCATCCTCTGCCTCTTTTGCCTTCCCTATGGCCCAACACATATCTGGTGATATGGTCTTGATTAGGTGACCAAACCAGTTAATAATAATAGCTTCTTGAGGAAGGCTATATAACGGGTTCAAACTGCGCGAAGTGGCTAGCCTACATTTACAAAGGGAAAGACAATAAAGTTTAGTACCTTTTTCTTCCCTGTTTGTCAACTGATTTTCTTTGTTTTGTGCCTATTGACTAGCTTTAATTCCCTATAAAATATTACTTTAGAGTTTGGTAGAAATCAATTTATAAGGTTACGTAAAAAAAAATTTTTGATTTATTTTGCTTGACTTTTCGTGGCCTGTACATAGCTTTCAAATATACATGCTGAAACATGCTCAACCGAATTCATAGGATACATACACTGTGGCGAGCTCTTCACACGAGTATATACTACTACCCCACACCCTTTGCGGCCGTCTGGCGTGAATGCGATCGTGGGAGAGCCATGCTTCGGCACGTATGGGCCGGCTCGAACGGAGTCATACCACGGCCTCACAGAAAGCTGGCAGTGAAATAATGCTTGCATTGCTTTTAGCTAAGTGATTGAGGTTACCGAATGGCCTACCCCTTCCCCCCCCCCTTTCTCCCTCTCCCACCCTTCCCCTACTCCCACCTTATAGGAAAGTCCCACTTATGAAGTGCGTGAAATTTATACCCACTGCTTTTGTAAATTGATAAAAAATATCATTTAGCTTCAGTTATAACTAGAAAGAAAGAAAGAAACAAAGAAAAGGAATTTATTTAGTAAAACAAGGCATACAACTTATTTCTCTAAAATATCATGTCTAAAAGACTTGTTCTCAAACTCACTCTAGAGTGAGGTCAGGTGATATAACAATAATCTGTGGTGTGTTGAGTGAGTTGTTGACGTGGCGTGCTGACGTATCATAGACCACGTTTATTACATAGGTTAAAAGTAATTATAATATTATACACAATTAGTGCTTTACTTTATATCCTACGTCATGCCTATGATACAAGCATATATATTAACGAGGGTTGTACACCGTGTCCCACTAAAAGGTGGACTCTCAGCATTTACTGCGATAGGCGTGGCCCACCCCAGCACTGATTTTCAGTGCCCACCGTAGTTGTCGACCTGACGCCGACAGATGCAATTACCACATCATACTTTAATAATCATGGTAAGTAATTTTCATATTTAACTAAAACTAAAAACTTTACAAAGAACTTTACAAAGTACAAACTCAAATAAAATATAGGTACTTAAATTATGGATGATCAGTCGCCACAAAATGCATGGTGATAATTATATCAAGCACTACCCTTACACATCTATATACAAACGTAGATATGTATATACATACATATACACATGATATTGCCATTTTCATTAACCAGCTCTTATTACAGGTTCCTAAACTAGTAAAGTAACTAATTATATTGCAATAAGTTTAGTTCCCTATTTTCGACGGAGCTTTTTTGTTATCAACGATATTTAGTGAAATACAGTCAAATTTCGACATCTGTTTCACCCACGTTTATGGCCACTGCACCACTCTTATGCATCATAGCGTGATTTTACATAGCCTACAACCTTCCTCAATGAATACTCCATCGAATACAAAAATAATTATTTAAATCTGACTGACAGTTCCAGAGATTAGCGCGTTTAAACAAACAAACAATCGAACAAATAAACTATTCAGCTTTATTATTCTTCCCCCATCCTACTCCTACATAGGGTGTATTATCCCAAACAGTGCTTACCTAAAAGTATCTGTAATATTTTCTCTGATAGACGAAGCATTTGCAGGCAGATTCAAAGAATCAGCCTTGGTTTCGTTAGACATGTCCTGAAAGTAAAAAAAAAAAATTAAAATGTAGGTATATGGTTCTTCCATACCATAGGAGGGGCTTAACACATTGAGACCCCTCCGTGCCTCGGAGAGCACGTTAAACCGTCGGTCCCGGGTGCCATACAAACATCTGTGGCATTCGTTACGGGTAGTTGGAGCCCTAAAAAGTCCGACAACCTGGTCTAACTACAGAACTTCGATATCGCCTAGTACTCGGGTTGTGGAGGTCTGATGGCAGTCGCTTCACGTAAAATATCAAAGTTCGGCCGTATCGTAGTTAGACTGAAAGCCGACCCCAACTTAGTTGGGAAAAAGCGCGGAGGATGATGTAGGTATATGGTTCTTCAGCATATAACTTTAAATGAGTCCAGGATAAATGTTTGTGGAGGGACGGGTGTCATGTCCCTCCAACACAAAGGGAGGATCCTCCGACCAGGCGACCTCGCAGCGCCAGGCCGCGGCCCAACGGTTGATGTTGGGAAGTTGTGTATATACTAATCGGCGCGAGAACTCTCATGACGCGATGCAGATGAGTTTCTTGCCTGTTCTTCTCCACTGGATCTACGAATTGGAACAGGCAACTAGCTTCGCGACTGACTTAGTCTGACTTACTACTACTCCTGACAAGTCAAAAATACCTGTAATGGTTTAATTGAAATAAATGATTTTGATTTGATTTCCAGGATTAGTAGTTACTCAGTATTTCAGCTCGTCTTCGCTAGATGATGTTAGACTATGTTTTTGCTATATGTGGAAGTCGCCAGAATGTTGAACTGTCATGGTACGAAAAGTCTATAGAATAACCGTTCAAGTTAGTAAAGATGGTCATATAAAAAAAAATATATAAAAGATAATGACTTATAGTCGAAGTCGTTTCCATAACCTTGGGCTTTTTATACAGAATAAGGTATTTTAAGTGGTTATACGGAATTACTACCTTCTGACTCTTCATACTCACGAGATGTAAGCACGGATGCCTATAAATACGCAAAGCATCAAGCATTTTTGTACCTTCTTTCGTTCTAAAGCGAAACGAAGGCGAAGGCGATGCAAAGGGAAGCGAAAATTAAAACATTGAAGAAATTCAAAAACAGATTTCGGAACATTAAACTAGGGGTCTGACTCTGCGACTTCGTGGGACATTTGCCTTGTCGACACTACCCATTTGTCATTGAGATGTCATCCGAGCAGTTAGTGCTGTGTGTTCCACGGAAGACAAAGCAACACGCGTTCTCATTAATCAAAAGCTGTCGGGCGACTTCGAGGGACTTTTCCGAGAAATATTGCTAATCAAATCTCTGCTTCATTTCATTCAATTCGAATTGGATGAACTCCATTTCAATTTATATCACACTTTTAAAAGAGGCTTGTCACAGCAGGTTTCTGCTCTAATTGTGGTTCCTACCGCACTTCTCAATTAAATACCACTATTAACGTGATATTTTACCCAACTACCTTAAAACAAGATAAATAACTTACCCTCAAAGCCTTCAGCAATATATTATCATTGATTGTAAAGTCGATCCCATCAGCGCCCGCTGATATCATCACGAATATTAAGAACAGGTATCTGGCTCGAAGGACCATTTTGTAGATTTGTCTGAAGTCATAACAATAATAAAAATATCATGTTATAATTTATTTATTTATTATGTGTTTAAATATATTACGTTTATTGGAGTACCCTGCTTCTCCAACGGGACTAATAAGTATCAAAACCTTCGCTAGGTCACTCCTTGGAAGCCAATCGGTATTGCTTCGGTAGTCTTTTGGCTTGGAAGGCAATATTGGCTAACATTAATAAATGACTTTGTACATTATTAAGTTCTAATCAGAAGAAATAAATAATATGATCAAATTAAGATTAATAAATAATAAGATATTTCTAGTCCTTGCAAAATTTAAGTAAATTAAGACATGTTTCATTCATTCATTCAATGTTTAAATTACCTAATTGCCACTAAGACGCTATTTCTTTGTCTTGGATAGTGTTTAAATTAATTATAAACTACCATACGTGTAACTTGTAAACGGATAGATTTTTTTTTATTTTTTTATTAAAACTGCATGCTAGAGTCCTTATCAGTGATTCAGGTAAGTTCAGATCAGTGATTTAAGTAAGTTCTTTAAGTGTTCTATTTTCAAATACAACCTGTATGAGTACATATTATAAAACAAAGTCCCATGCCGCGTCTGTCTGTCTGTTCGCGATAAACTGAAAAAGTACTGAACGGATTTTCATGCGGTTTTCACTAATAGACAGAGTGATTCATGAGGAAGGTTTACGTGTATAATTTGTACCCGTGCGAAGCCGGGACGGGTTGCTAGTATACAAATAAATAAAATGGAAGTGTCTGTTTGTAACGTCATAATTACAATTTTTATACTAAGTGCATCTAAATGTTTACACGGTACATTTACGAAAAAAAACCTTTTAATTTTTTTTGTGTTTCAGTCTGTCGGTTAGTTCCGCCTAATCTCTGGACTGTGGGACTTCACCAGCAGACAGCTGATATTATAAGAAGTAAATTAGACTACTTTTATTTTAGAAAAATAATTAGGGCACAGAGCTACTTTAATATAAAACTAAAATACAATTTAAGTGAAATGAAAAAAAAAATGGGCTCTGACAGACATTTTCAATCTACCCTGATCACAGGGGCTGGGCTGGCGCCGGAGCGACGTAAATGTATGATTGAACGTCGCCTAGTTTTAGGAGGTGAGGTGTAGGAGGAGGCGTTAGGAGGGCCCACTGATGTTATGACATTATGCCATTTCCAGGACATCTCCTATTTCTCTCTCTTTCTCTTCTCTGTTTTTTTTGAAGACAACTCCCGTATTAGTAATATTCCTGTGTCGCGGAGGGCTTCACAAATATTCAAACAACGAACACAAAGAACACCCAGATTCGGGACAACTGTTTATGGATCACACACAAGCGGGATTTGAACCCACAATAATCGGCGGGGCGTAGTGGCGAGGTGACCACTTAAACCATAGCGCCATCCGCCAAGCGCTGGTGGTGTGGCACTGTGGTCGTCATCACCACCTCCAGACGTAGAAAAATAAAAAGGATCTATTTCACAGCCCTTTAATACACTATATTTTTTTTTTATGTTTTTAAAATATCTTTACATCACAAATTTAATAAAGCGCTCACAATTAGAACCTACCTTAAATAAAAGAATCACTTACAGTGTATCACCACACTCACTCACACACTTCACAATGTCAAGCACCCGGCGAATCTCGCGATTACAAGGCTATATGGAAACCGATCTAAAGTTCAGCTCTTTTATAAACGTAAACCGAATCCCAGCGCTGAATTCGCAATGATTTTGGTAGCGACAGCAAAAAAAAACAGAAACCGAACATAAAAAACCACTTTAAATTTTTACGCTCATTTCTTCCAAAAGGTTGCCTGAATATATTTTGTGTTTTGTTTGGTATGCAATTTGTCTAACATCTAAAATGGAACTACCACTACACCGCGCCAAATATTGGGAACTCGAGTTCTACACGGAACCGCAAATAATTATTATTCCGTGTCTGGGTGTTCTTTGTGTCCGTTGTTTTATTGTTTGTAAAGTTCCCCGCGACCCATAAACTATCCTTATAGTACGAGATCCGGCTGTAGAACTAGTGCGCTCATCGAGTATTTGCTAAAAACTAAACTTTTACGCATATTTATGATTAGGAAAATATATATCTACCAGGCTGCCTATCAAAATGTGGCCGCTAGTATATTTAATTAAATTATTGTTAATTGATTTTTGGGAACTTAATATAACATATGCGTATGTAACTTTGTTTATTTGTTTTATTGTGACGCTTTCACACCTTAAAATAGAACTG
The DNA here is from genome assembly GCA_949752705.1 of Callimorpha dominula. Lineage (NCBI taxonomy): Eukaryota > Metazoa > Arthropoda > Insecta > Lepidoptera > Erebidae > Callimorpha > Callimorpha dominula. The sequence goes on along the minus strand of OX457018.1, from coordinate 9,679,404 downwards.
CATGTCAGAACTGAAAACACACACATCTGTATATACAATATATTTGAGCGTGACCATACCAAATACCTCCATACCATTTCTTTCTTCTTTAAAAAAAACTTTTTTTGCTGTCCATACCTCGTTCTATCCGAGCTTTGGCAGTCTCCGTAGTACATGACATGAAATTTTAATGTCTACAAAAAGCTCGCCAAATCATTTTGTCAATAGATAACGTCCATTGACAACATTCTATGGATAACTTCACGCGCTCAACTATCGATAGGAATTTGCTTATTACATCCCACGGTAGTAGTCATGGGGGAAGAGGGGAGGGCAGGGACCCCCTCACTGGCGGCATCAATTTTTTTTTTTGCTCTGGGCCGCTAAAAACGTGTTTGAGATCGGGCTTAAGAAACGTCCCCTGAGTCAAAAACCATGGTAGTAGAACATTTTAGAAAGCACCCCTTCGTTGATTCTATGTTATTTTATGGAAGAACTTTATATCTGGTTTGTTTTTTAAACAAGAACTCTTTTGATAATGGGAAAAAGCACTCAACTCGCTTGACCATCACGCTCAGATACATATATTATATACATGTGTGTGTTTATGTATATATGTAAGTAATATGACTGGCCTGTTGGTCTAGTGGTTAGTGACCCTGACTGCTGAACCAGAGGTCGTGGGTTCGATTCCCATCTGAGTCTGGGTGTTCTTCGTGTCCGTAGTTTGTATGTTTGTAAAGTCCCCCGCGACACAGGAGTAATTCCTAATGCGGGAGTTGTCTTTTTTTAAATAAAGAAAAAAAATAAAACAAAAAAATATATTCAAAGCAATAGGATACAATTTTTTACGTATATCTAAATACTTGCCAGCATAAGTGACCTTATCGCAGTTTGCGATCTCTTCCTGGCAACCATTGCATGGATTGAGAAACATAGACGAAAAGAAGGGCTGCAGTATACACATAAGGAGCCTATGTAATCGTGGCTAAGTGGTAACCGAGTAGGTTAACACATTACAAGGTTAATTAAAATTAAATTAGCCAGGTCAGTCTTAGCTTGGGTGTGTTCATTCTTAACACATTGAGATCCCTCCGTGTCTCAGAGCGCACGTTAATCCGTCGGTCCCGGTTGCCATACGATCATCTATGACGTTCATGGACTCAGGCGGGTGAAACCGCTTGGCGAAGCTAGTACATAATACATATAAGTAATTACGAAGGATCTTGCTACAATTGTCCGGATTAGTAAAAAATCTTTGAAATTTAGGGTTGGGGAAATGATAATGTAGGGTTAATTTATTTTTCTACTGGCTCTGAGTGGTGCACGCCCTCAGCTCTCAGCCTGTGACGACGGCCAGTGCAACCTGGTCGAAACGTCAGGCAATTCAGAGGTATGTAATACCTTTTCGTGATCGCGTTAATTCCCGTAAATATGTAGATAATATTATATCATGGAACGCGAAACTTTAAAAGTTAGGATAATGTAAATTGAACAGGAATGCACTTATCAGTTGTCTCGAAACACTCGCGATCCTCTGGTACCCGTGATGAAGATTCTTTCCCCCAGTAGCTGTGGTGACCTTATTCTATGACTAAAATACAATCTGCCTGAAGTATATATTATATTTTAACTAATAATTTAGTAATTAATTACTTTAACTACTAATTAATTTAGTAGTAATCTTTCGTGGTTTTTCTCGATACTTTAACTAATGAATTAGTAATTCTCTGTAACAGATGAAAAAAATGCTATATTGAGGAAAATAATTGTGTCGGAAAGAAACTTTTTATCTTCTTGGAAAACCGTATTTCTCATTTACCGTAATTCACCTAATCCAGATGTGATCAAAGTCGTAAATTCTTTATAACAGTAAGCTTAGTACTGTACTTTTGCCGCCAAATATTTTGCGTCGCCTGCGCGTGCGACGAATTGCCAATAACATTTTTTTTTGTAGTTAGATTTACGGGATTTTTTACGTCACCGTGGGTCTTTGGGCTTTTACCGAAACGACGGTTAAAAGGGTCATACGTGACTCTTTTTGATATTTTTATTGTTCAGCATTGACCTAATAACTTTTATAGTATTGGGCTTAAGAAAATTTATTCGGTTTGAGAATTATTTTATACTAGCAGCGCCCCGCGGTTTCACTCGCGTAAGTCCCGCCCCCGTGAGAATATCGGGATAAAAAGTAGCATATATGTTAATCCAGGTCTCCAGCTATGCACATACCAAATTTCATCGCAATCGGTTGTGTAGTTTTGGCGTGAAAGAGTAACAAACATCCATACATCCATAGCACCACACATCCATACATCCTCACAAACTTTCACGTTTATAATATTAGTAGGACTAGCAGCGCCCCGCGGTTTCACCCGCGTAAGTCCCGCTCCCGTGGGAATATCGGGATAAAAATTAGCTTATATGTTAATCCAGGTCTTCAACTAGCTACGTACCAAGTTTCATCGCAATCGGTTCAGTAGTTTTGGCGTGAAAGAGTAACAAACATCCATTCATCCGTCCTGAAAACTTGGTATGTAGATAGCTGGAGACCTGGATTAACATATAGGCTACTTTTTATCCCGATATTCCCACGGGATCGGGACTTACGCGGGTGAAACTGCGGGGCGCTGCTAGTTTATAATATTAGTAGGATTATTTTTTAAACTCACTTACCTAGTTTAGGATTAGACGGCCCTGTGCGAGATGTGTGAAGTTATTATTATTATTTTAACTTGTGTTCCGTGAAGCAGCCTTCATGAAGCAGATCTTCAGCATCATCATCGCCACCATCGTATACACTCCTACAGCAATGAGCGGTAATCAAGTCTCAGCCAGCCAGCATCCTCGGCCCCAACAGGGATGCCACACGCCTGCAGTGACCGCTCCAGCCTGGTTACCCCTACGGCCTCATCAGCGTCTAGGCACAGCACACTGCCCCTACGGTCCACGTAAGAAGAGCATCTCTCTCACGTCTACGCAGCAGCCAGCCACTACGCAGCAACCGCCCCGACTCACTGGGGACTTCACCGCAACACCGCACGCAGCACCGCACGCAGCACCGCACGCGGCCCCGACTCACTGGGACCAGCGGACTTCAGCCCCGACTCACTGGGACTAGCGGCATTCAGTTCCGACTCACTGGAACTAGCGGAATACAGTTCCGACTCACTGGAACTTGCGGCACTCAGTTCCGACTCACCGGAACTACTCACTACTGGCCCTGGCACGCTCCTTAATAGAGCATAGACAGCTGACTCACCAAGATATCGACCTCCGGTCTTGGAGGGGAGTGATGTGGCGACTTCCACATACAGCAACAAGAAACATCTACAACCTACTAATCCTGCATCGCGCTATGAGAGTTCTCGCGTCGATTAGTATACATACTACTTCCCAACGTCAACCGTTGGGCCGCGGTCCGCCAGGCATGATCACCTCGCCTGGTCGGAGGATCCTCCCTTTGTGTTGGATTGACCTCTGACGGGCCTTTTTCCCTCACGATTTGTGGGCTAATTACAGCCCTTAAACCACATTGGCAGATCATCTGATCGCCACATTGAGCCACCAACCTACAACGCCGGGGACCAACGACGTGCGGGGGGCTTCCTTAACCTCGCAGAACACTGCGTGTATACCCTCAATAGCTTCAGCATTTACACCGGAGAATACTGGGACCACTTGGAAGAAGGTTTAGAACAGCCCTACTCCCAACCACTGCTTTACTGTGTAGAAACGGACTCCCCGTCCGTCGGAGGATCCTCCCTTTGTGTTGGAGGAACATGACACTCGTTCCTCCACACCAGAGATTAGCACTTTCAAACAAACACAAACCTTTTAGCTGTTTTATATTAGTAAAGATAAACTCTTTTTAATTTACATAGTCTAAATCAAGTACGATTAAAGGCTTGCTCGCTATTACGTGTGTGGAACTTATTTATTTTTCAAAATGGGTGTTTATTACGCCTTTTATTTTGTGCGTGTGGAAACCACCGCAGGCCGTCACCCACCTGGGTTTTCAGTGGGGCGGCGTGTCGGAATTGAACTGACTAAAACCACACGGTGTGCCGTACTGCGCCTAAAATAGGAGGGTGCCGGGAACAGCTTTTATTAAGACATCAGGGAGACAGGTGTGAGTGTATGTATGCTGTACCCACATCATCCTCCGCGCCTTTTCCCAACTAAGTAGGGGTTCGCTTTTAGTCTAACTACGATACGACCGAACTTCGATATTTTACGTGAAGCGACTGCCATTAGACCTCCACATCACAAGTACTAGGCGATGTAGAACTTCTGTAGTTAAACAAGGTTGTAGGACTTTTTAGGGCTCCAATTACTCGTAACGAATGCCACAGATGTTCGTATGGCAACTGGGACCGACGGCTTAACGAGCCTGACCTGGCTAGTAATACTTTGTCTAAACCACGAGCCCCTCTATGTATGCTGTACCTACGGAGGTATATAACATCAGGCTAAATTTCATAGCTTAGCAACTATAAATGAAGTTGCGGGCACATTTGATTTAAATAAATATGACTACTTCAAATGAATTATTTATCTTCTTATTCGCCGCCTTTCTCGAAAAAAGCTCTGTTATCAGAAATTCACGTTTCGTCCTAAAAACTAGCCGCCATCTTGTGTCTAGATCTTAGGACTCTCGACCCCTAAATGTATGACACAGGTTTAACATTGACGTAATCTAGAACAAAGCAATGGAGATAACATTGCGTTATTTTTTTTTTTAATTTTCACACATAAATTCACTTGTTGATAGTTGTTAGAAAGATTATTTTATTTTAAGAATTCTAGTAAATTGAGTGACACATTACTAGTTTTGTTGTTAACCCCTCTAGCGAGGCAAAATTGAGTGAGCAGAAAGTTAGTAAGTTCACGTCGGTACTGGGAATAATTTGAACCCGCAGCTACTCGTAAGTCGCACGTCTTGGCCCGGACATTATTGAGATTATCTATTACACTTTAGCCTATCAATGACTACTCAATGCATGTAGCTTTGCGGAAGTCTATATACTTCAAGGGCTCCTAGTAGTACTGGTGACAATACTGAAGCATAAACACAACACTATGCAAAGATGTGTTGTTTGTTTTGTTTAATACTAATCTAATATTACAATCATCATCTATCTGACCATTTCCCAATTTTCATTAGGGTCAGCGCATTGCGTAACATAGCAAAGGGTTTTGACTGGTTCCTTATATTGCCGGCCGCTTGCGTGACGCCAACTCTCTTTGGGAATGTAATCGTTTTAAGATGGGAAAGAAGGAAGAAGGTAAAAATATAATGGGTAGGGAGAGGAACCTAGGGTAAGTGATAACGCAAGTCTCGAATGGGGAACGGGACTGAGACTGCAGTAGCTCGCAGAGACCGGGGTCGCGTACCCGAATGTCCTGTATTTCCTACGACTGAAGAGGCCACTAGGACAGGAACACCGGCTGGCATGACTACTGAAATCTAGACTAATATATAAAGCTGAAGAGTTTGTTTGTTTGCTAGAATGCACTAATCTCAAGAACTACTGGTCCGATTTAAAATATTCTTTCAGTGTTTGATAGCACATTTATCGAGTAAGGCTATAGGCTATATATCATCACGCATAGACCAATAGAAGCGGAGCACCAATGAAAAATGTTGAAAAAACGGGGAAAATTTACAAACGCGGACGAAGTTGCGTGGGTCAGCTAGTATTACAATATGCATCAAAATTACTTCTGTGTGTGTTATGTTTTCTGATTTTCTAAGTATGTTTATAATAAAATACAACAGTATTAAATTTTAATCCATTACTTAAAATGCAATGATATAAAATATTTAGTACGTACAGCAACTCTACGCAGTTTGGTCTGCTCAGGTTAACGACCCCGTGTGAGTTTATATCAGGAGTATACTACAGAAAATCCACATTTGTCGTGTTCGGAATATAATAAATAAATAATTTAGTGAAATATATATACTTTTAAATGATACACTATGAGTGAAATACGCGATGTCAGCTGTCAGTCTGTCAGCGTCGGACTTATGCCAAGTAAGTAGGCATAATTCACACACCTTCCGAGGACAGGATTTGTATTACATATTAAAAGCTAGCCGGTCTTCACAGTTTCACCCACGTTTATGTCACTGTTCCCCCCTAAAGATCGAGGCGTGATATTAAATAAACTATGACCTTCCTCAAGAATTAAGGTATCGAAAGCAAAAAGGTTCATTTAAATCCGACTGGAAGTTCCTGAGATTGGCACGTTCAACCAAAAAACAAGCTCTTCAATTTTGTTATAACTAGTGATAATTAAATTTTTGATTCATTTCATTGGCCAGTATAACTTGAGCTGTCATTGTATAGAAATAAGTACCATGACAGGTCAACGTACATAATGGACACGTGTAGCTTGATGTAGCTGTTTTCACGTAATTTTTAAATTTGTAAAACATATTGTTTAAAAATTTTAACTTTCCACACTTATTCTATGCATAAACTTTAGGTATTTCTAATTTTTATGTTCCTCCGTTAGCGAAAAGAAAAATCTTCCTGTATTTACGATAACTAGCTGCACCCCGCGGTTTCACCCACGTAAGTCCCGATCCCGTAGGAATATCGGGTTGAAAAGTAGCCTATGTGTTAATCCAGGTCTCCAGCTATCTACGTACAAAGTTTCATCGCAATCGGAGCAGTAGTTTTTGCGTGAAGAAGTAATAACCATCCATACATCGTCACAAACTTTCCCGTTCATAATATTAGTAGGATATTGTAATAATATAACACTGTTAATCACCTATTAGTCGTAGCGTGATGTTACATAGCCTATAACCATCCTCAATAAATACTCTATCCAATAAAAAAAGAATCATTCAAATCTGACTGACAGCTCCAGATATTAGAGCGTTTAAACAAACAAACAGTGAAACGGAAAAACCCTGCAGTTTTATAATGTTAGTATAAATTACAGATTATACAACTAAAACACATACTCACAACAAATATTTCTATTCTAACTGCTTCAATATACTGCTGATTATATTCGTCGTGGGTTTTAATACAGTTTAATGAACGCGAGGACTCGCCAAATATCTACTATAAAAACGGTATTTTGTACTTTTACTTGAGGTCTGCAAATCAAACACGCTTACAGATTTATTACACACTAGCTGCGCCCCGCGGTTTCACCGGCGTAAGTCCCGATCCCGTAGGAATATCGGGATAAAAAGAAGCCTATGCGTTAATCCAGGTCTCCAGCTATCTACATACCAAGTTTCATCGCAATCAGTTCAGTAGTTTTGGCGTGAAAGAGTAACAAACATCCATCCATCCATACTCACAAACTTTCACGTTTATAATATTAGTAGGATATTGATATAGAAAAACAAAGATTACGTAACAATCTTCAAAGTCCCTTCTTTCGAACAAGAAAAGAATAAAATCTGACTACGTGTTTCATCCCCCTTCTCAAGGAAACCCTCGTGAATTACGTAATAAAAAGCATTTTATGTCCTAGTAGTATGAACTCAAAACATGCCAAGTTTAATTTGAATCCGTTCAGTAGTCTTGACGTGATGCGCGGACATAATACAGACAGACAGACAGACGGACAGACAGACAAAAATGAAAAAAATATAGTTTTGGCTTCAGTATCAATTATAGAAACCATCATCCTCCGCGCCTTTTCCCAACTAACTTGGGGTCGGCTTTCAGGCTAACTACGATACGGCCGAATTTCGATATTTTACGTGAAGCGACTGCCATCAGACCTCCACAACCCAAGTACTAGGCGACATCGAAGCTCTGTAGTTAGACTAATTAGTTGGCAGACTTTTTAGGGCTCCAACTACCCGTTACGAATGCCACAAATGTTCGTATGGTAACCGGGACCGACGGCTTAACGTGCTCTCCGAGGCACGGAGGGGTCTCAATGTGTTATGAATAGTCTCACATCCTAAGACTGCTGCTAATCTACTCGGTTACCACTTAGCCACGAGCCCCTCAATTATAGAGCGCTTCCAAAATTTTATTTTAAAAAAAATCTTCAATGTACAGAATTTCACTTGTTACATTTTAATTTTAAATATAGATAAATTACACCCAGACACAGAACAAATGATCGTGCTCATCACACAATTATTTGTCCGAACTTGACTGGACGTTGAGGTTACGCGAAGGTAGGTGCTAAGAGGGGACTGGATATCTTAACAACAGCAGTTCCTGGACCCCTCCTATTTTAGGCGCAGTATCGCACGCCCGGTATTCAGGGTGGTGGTGGTTCGAAGAGAATCACTTGATCACAAGTCAGACACCTTAACCAATACGCTTTCACCACTTAAAAGAAATACGTTGCTCTTTCAAACAAATTTTCATTATTTAATATGCAAAATACATACACTCACGCTTGTATTCTTGAAGGAGTGAGTAGAAGCATATTGACCGCACATATTTTGCCAACTGTAATTAATTTATCCGCGCGTCTACACTTGGGAACTTTGGGAATCCACATGGATAAGAAGATTGGAAGTATATTTATGGACAATGGTTACTAGAAGAAGAGGCAATGGAAGGAAAGGGCTTGATAGGGATGAATTGGGGAGTGTAAGCTTGAACAGGTCAGGTTCCCATACCTGTAACTTGAGCTGGCTGTTGGCGGGAACGAGTCGAATCCTCGAGTGTCATAATCCTACTAATATTATAAACGTGAAAGTTTGTGAGGATGTATGGATGTATGGATGTTTGTTACTCTTTCACGCCAAAATTACTGAACCGATTGCGATGACACTTGGTATGTAGATAGCTGGAGACCTGGATTAGCATATAGGCTACTTTTTATCCCGATATTCCCACGGGATCGAGACTTACGCGAGTGAAACGGCGGGGCGCTGCTAGTACTTATTTAATACATTATTATTAAAATAGCCAAATACAATTTGTCCATCTCATCCAAACTTAAAAGTATAGTAAGTTGTCTATACACAACGCTTATGTATTTTAGGTAGATTTCGAAGAATTTTCTACCTAGTGGTTTTGTAACAGTTGTCGAGTTTTCCAAAAATATCTTCACAACCGCCAGTTAAAAAGTTTATATATATATATATGTATGGTTTTATATATACGATAGAGGTCGCAATTATGCACCGATTGCTTACAAACTTCTACGAAAAATCAACAGGGCAAAAATGAAGGTTAAGTTCGTAAATGGGGGATATTCCCCCAAGGGGGGGGGGGGGGTGATTTTAAAAAAAATTAAAAACACGAAATCTACCTGCTGCGGGCCAGGATTTTTTTTAGAGATATAATGAACGTCAGTGTCTATGATAGTGTGCTTCCTCTTACAATCTATGTGATATTAGTTAGTTTAGCATTGACAAGATGTCATATACTCATTAATTATATAACAGCAACTCAACTTAAGTTGCTGTTACATACTTAATCAGTACATTTCGTTACATATATGGTTTATATTCAAAACTTACAATGTACATGCTTCATAGTGAGTTTGAGGAGTGTGTCAGTTTATAGATGTATATTTGTGTGTATGTGCGTGTACATGTGTATGTGTGTGTGCGCGTGTGTCTGTTTATGTGTGTGCTGAGCTGTTGTTGAATTTTATTTATAGTTAAGGGGTTTTTTTTTAATATAGTTTCTCAGTCTCATCGTTAGTCAACTTTTGAAGGTAAGGCATATACATTACAGATTGTTGATAGTATTGTATAGATGACCGCTGAGACTTGGGTAACTTCGGCTCCCAGATAATAGGTATATTATTTTCTAACAAATATTATGTAAAGGACCTAAAAGGTCGTTGCCTCCAAGGTCCTATTCTGTATGCTATGCCAATATAATTTGTCATTCAGAACACATAGAATATGTAAATATATTGATACTGTGAATCACATTACATTACAGGTAAGCCATTTTGTGCGTAAATTGTCGCAATACAATCACTCTTCTATGTATGGAGAGTTTGAAAAATAGTATTTTAACGCCAAATTATGATAAATTGTAAAAAAGTTTGGCCAGTTGATGTACCTGTCCTGGAGTACGCGACCTCGGCCTCTTCGATCTACTGCAGTCTCAGTCTTGTTTCCCCATCCGAGACTTGTATCCTCTCCTTATCTTATATATCTTATCCTAATTTACCTTCTTCCTCTGTCCCGTCTGAAAATGACTACATTCCCAAGGCTAGTATCAGGCAGGCGGTCGGCCACAAAACTAGTCAAAACCTATTGAGATGTTACACATTTCACCGACCTCCAGTAATTGGAAAATTGTCTTCAAATTTAAATGGGACCAATCTAGAGTAAGCCTATTCAATCATAAAGAATTGTGTAGCTAGAAAGACTTCCTCTTGGTAATTAATTTTTTTTTCCCAGGTGCATTTCTGGCCTTTAGGTAAGATAAGGTAATTAATCTGTTAACATTTTAAATTTAATTTTTTCATCATTAGTCGTTTCTTCGACTACTCTGGTCTCAAAAAAATATATTTGAACTCAAAAATCTTTACTCCATCTACAAATGCTAAATTCATTTCGTTCTCTTTTAACATACTTGCGCCATGCGCCATTCTAATCGATTTTTGAACTGTTATTCAATGCCTACTATAGACACTTGGGTTTGATTCTCATAATTATGTTAATTAAGAAGGTAAGTACTATTTAAATACCCCTTTTTTGTGTGGAAACCCTCACGGGACGTCACCCCACCTGGTCTAAGCGGTAGGGTGGTATGTTAGACTCGAACCTACTAAAACCACACGGTGTTCCGTCAATTACCAGGGCCTCAGGTGTACCCTTACAAAGAAATCGCTGTGAACCCTGACAGACTTAGCCGCCTGTTAAGCAACAGGCGACCCCACTGTGTTGTGGGAGATTTTATCCCCTATCAGTGAGAGAGTCACGCGCAGAACACGGCGTCAACGTCTCGGGCCTGCTTCTGCTAGGGCGCCGGATAACCCTGTCCGTCGCCCCCAGGCAAACTATTATACCCTATTATTCATGAGTCAGGCTCTTCTCAACTTAATATACATCTATTACCTATAGTGCTAACTATTATTATGATTGTTTTTAGAGTTCCGTCCCTCAAAAGGAAAAAGAAACCCTTATAGGATTATTTTGTTGTCTGTCTGTCTGTGAAAACCCTTATTCTCAGGAACGCGTAGAGGTATCAAGTTGATATTAACATCAGATAGGTAGGTACTTATGTTTGCGGTCCCTTGAATAAATTTGTGTGTAAATAGGAAACGCAATCAAAAGATACGCGTTCAACCTTTATTATTATTATTCTGAAGTAAAATTTGTTAGTTTTTATGTTTGGCGTGATGTCTAGAATTTCTAAGCTGATTCTAAAAATACTACTGATATTTAGCTATAAATAAAAGAATGGAGATTCCACATAAGACTCGATCAACGATCTATAACGAACGATCAAACATATTTTCTCGTAATAGTCTTCTGTTGATTATTAAATACCCCAAATATGTAGCAGATTGGGGTAATCAATCGTTTTTTTAGGGTTCCGTTCTTTAAAAGGAAAAAAAACGGAACCCTTATAAGATAAGACTTCGTTGTCCGTCTGTATGTCTGATTGTCGCTTCAGTTTGATTCTCATATAATACGTTAATGAAGTAGATAATTACTATTTAAATACTGGCCTGTTGGCCTTGTGGTTAGTGACCCTGACTGCTATGCCATAGGTCGATTCCCACCCGAGTACCCAGACTCGGGTGGGAATCGACCTTTCTTTGTGTCCGTTCTTTGTATATTTGTAAAGTCCCCCGCGACAACGGAGTCATTCCTAATGCGGGAGTTGTCTTTTTTAAGATAAAAAAATAACCTATTATGCATGGAGTCAGGCTTGTCTTAACTTAATATAAATATATTACCTATAACGCCTCTTATTATTATATAGTTTTTAAGGTTCCATCCCTCAAAAGGAAAAGAAACCCTTATAGAATTACTTTGTTGTCCGTCTGTCTGTCTGTCTAGACCCCTATTTCTCAGAAACGCTTCGAGGTATCAAGTTGAAATTAACATCAAATGCTTATATCTGCGGTCCCTTGATACTGTAAAAAAATTAAGCTTCTAAATCAACGCAATCAAAAGATATGGCCATTTAAACCTTGTTATTTTTACATTTCGCATCAAAACCTATAGGGTACTTCCCATCAACCTAGAATCATGAAAATTGGTAAGAAGCAAGGTCTCGCAGCGCAAGTAAAGGAAAAACCGAACGTTGTTAATTTGTTGTTATATCACACGAAAAGGTCTTGACAGACAGACAGACGGACAACAAAGTCATCCTATTAGGTTTATTTTTACCTTTTGAAGAACGGAACCCTAAAAATGAAGATCAAGTGTGGCTAGTTACCAAAACTCGCAAATCACGGAGGCGTCACTGAACCTCACCTGCCTACATGTGACCACGATCGGTGCAATTTGCTAATACACCTAATAAATAACACCACGATTAAGTCCCATATTTACCCATCTAAAGTGCATACAAGTCGTGAAATTTTAAATACAATAACCTTAAGACATGTCAAGGTTAGATCAATGACAGAACCATTCAATCTACCAACCGCTTGTAATGACAGTCACTAAAGCGTTGTAAGATTGACAACGTAAGGCGCTTGTCCCACTGTGGCCAAGAAAGCGATTCTTCATTGTAATAAAGTTTATTCGTAAAACCAAATTACATAACAGCTATTCACAGGTAAACTTTAAAAATCAAAGAATTTGTCAAGCTTTTGGGTTTGTGGCGGAAAAAATGTTGAGGGTTTTGATCTAAATATTTAAAAATAGCAATTTCTTACCCTCTTAACCCCCAACGCAAAAAGAGCGATGTTATAACTTTGACGTGTCTGTGTGTCTGTGGGTCTGAGTGTCTGTGTGTCTGTCTGTGTCATCGTAGCTCTCACTAACCTCGTCATTTCTAACTAATTGACCGATTCAAGTGCGCTTTTTTTTGTTTGCAAGGTGACTTGATCGAGAGTGTACTTAGATATAAGTCAAGAAACTCTGTTGAGGTGTTCGAAGATCATCAGCTTTTTTCTAATCGTTGAAGGAATTTTAGAGTCTTTTACACTCAAGAATTAGGCTTTCGATTAAAATCATCCGACGGGCCTGTTAGTCTAGTGGTTAGTGACCCTGACAGCTGATCCAGAGGTCGTGGGTTCCCTCCCAGGACAAATAATTGTGTGATGAACACGATCATTTGTTCTGTGTCTGGGTGTAATTTGTAAAATAATTTAGTAGGTAATATATAAGTATGTTTATCAGCAGTCTGGTTACCATAGTACAGGCTCTGCCTAGTTTGGGATCAGACGGCCGTGTATCTCACACACGGCCGTCTAAAGACATTATAAATTTCAAAAGAATTATTGAAATCCGTCTCATGATTCTAAAGATTACCCCGTTCAAGTAAAGAAACAAACGCCATCGCTTAATTATATTAGAGTATATAACAAAATCCCAACATTCAACAGAATGTCTTACAAGCATACGAAACACATTGTGTTAATAATATTCAGTTCAATCAATACCTAAGCAAGTCACGCACAAATAAAAACACCTGGATTTTATTTAAAAACATTGCCAAGTTCTCTTTAAAAGAAATATGTGTGAACCGGTACTTATCGTCTGAATAACGGTAATTAAATAGCTATTGTAATGTTAGGACTAACGTTCTACTTGACATTGACATTTTTGCAGTATAAATATAAATAGTTATACTTACATAATTTTAAGTCAGAAGTACCTGAAACCTGAAGAAGGAAGGAGAGCTTGGCTTAAAGTTTAATGACAGTAGAGAAAGCTCGTGAGGTAGGTATGAATGGCGGGCTGTTGTCTATGCCTACCCCGAAGGGAGATAGGTGAGCGTATGTATGTATAACTTTAGATTAGGGAACATACCCATACTACGTGACCCATTTTTTACAATTTTACATACCCCTCCCCCCCCCCCTTCGGCGACCACCCGTAATATATGCCAAGACCCCCTCCTCCCCCACAAATTTTTACGTAGTAATTTATAAATATGGTTTTAAATCAAAAGAAGAAAGTTAAAAAGCGCTAAACGCTTGCTTGTTGCCACCTGTGAGTTTAAAAAGCGCTAAACGCTTGCTTGTTGCCACCTGTGAGTTTAAAAAGCGCTAAACGCTGCGGGCCATATTTGAATATAGCTCGAAAAATCACGAGATTTCCCTAGAGGATATTGACTACGTGACGAAAACCTAAGCCCCCCCCCCCCTCCGACTCTTAGACCAAGCGTGGTATTTTGAAGACCCCCTCCCCCTCCAGAACGGGTCACGTAGTATGGGTACGTTCCCTTAAACAGAGCTACGACATGATTTTACATATCCTACTATAACATGAAAGATAATGAGAATGGATGTGTGTTTGTTACTTTTTCACGCAAAGACTTCTAAAGGGATATTGATGGAACTTTACAAAAATATAAGTCGTACATCAGAATAACACAACAACACACATCAAAGCTGAAAGAATTCCTTCCACAAGGGTGAAGCCATTGAAGCCAATGACATTAAGTATTTTAACCCCCAATGCAAAAGGGAGGGGTTGTTATAAGTTTAACATGTGAATCTGTGTATCAGTGTCACTGTCTCTGGCATCATAACTCCTGGATTAGATGGATAGATAACAGTTTATTTGTACACCATTGTTACAGTAGAAGTATCATACATACATTTGTCAGACAGATAATGTACAAAAAGCGGCCTTATTGCAAAATGCAATGTCTTCCAGGCAACCTTAAACTTTACTTTAGCCAATTATATATAATATATAATAACCTTTCAAGTCAAAAACTCTTTTTAACGTCAAAAAGTAACACTTATAAAAACACAAAACTGTTCAAAAAAATTTTCTAGTAAATATTAATTGCCAAATTTTCAAAACTCAACTGTTATTGCAAATATCGACACTTATCGGATTTAAATTAAACTAAGTAGCTCTAATTATTATAACTAATCGTGGGGGAGCCACCCTTCGGCACGTATGGGCCGGCTCGACCGGAGTGATACCACGGCCTCACAGAAAACCGAAGCAATGTTTGCATTGCTTCTCTCCAAGTGACTGAGGTTACCGGAGTCCCTAACCCTCCCCCCACCTTCTCCCCCTCTTCCACCCTTCCCCTACTCCCATCTTAAAGGCCGGCAACGCACTTGTGACTCTCGAGTTACAGGTGCCCATAGGCGGCGGTAGTCGTTTACCATCAGGGGACCCGTCTGCTCGTTTGCCCCCTATACCATAAAAAAAAGTAATTATAAATCCTACTTCTTTAACATTAAGAAAATTCCTACCGCTATTGGTGTTCATTTCAATCAGTCAATAATTCATAAAATCTGTTAATTATCTACGTACCTAGTGTAATAACTAATTAAACACTCCTAAGCCAATCAAAAAGCGCCATAATTTTTTTTTTAAGTCTGGAAGTTGTTTTTCTCATTTGACTTCTTTCGCGCATCTTTCCACCTGTCGCGATGCAGATGGCGCCTAGAGCGACCACTCGCTCTACCCTAATGTTAGCGCTGGAAAAAATAAATATGTTATGGACCAAATAATTAATATAGCATTATTCATAAAGTCCAGACCTTAAAAAATAGCCCAATATGAGTAGTCATCCTACTAATATTATAAACGTGAAAGTTTGTGAGGATGTAGGGATGTATGTATGTATGGATGTTTGTTTGTTACTCTTTCTCGCCAAAACTACGCAATCGATTGCGATGAAACTTGGTATGTAGATAGCTGGAGACCTGGATTAACATATAGGCTACTTTTTATCCCGATATTCCCAGGGGATCGGGATATAACATGTATCTATTTAGAATAGAATAGAATAGAATAGAATATTCTTTATTGTACACCATAATACATTAAACTACAATGATTGATCTTAATATTAATGTTATGTCGGTCTTATCGTAAGAGGTAGGTAAGAGCGATCTCTACCAGACAACCTTAGGATGGATTTAGTGGCAGAATTAAGTAGTAGTTGTCGGTGTACTACATATATACACACACATATACCTAGTCTTATACATAAGCATACAATATACATATATAAATATACAAATATATATATATATCTATATATACATATATTTTCATATATACCGAAGCAATAACATGAATAATAAAATTAAATGCTGAAAAAAAACATACCAATATTCTGCAAATAAACATGATAACGATAAAGTGTCACATGAATTCAGTATACCTCTTGATGGAGCTATAAGGTTAGGTAGTGACTTTTCACCATTGCTTTGAAGGCGTTTACAGTTTGAGCCTTTCTTATTTCTATAGGTAGTGCATTCCACAACCTTGTTGCAACAACGGTGAAAGATTTGTCGAAGAACGATGTGGAGTGCAAAGGCATTTTTAACTCTAAGTTTTCTGATGATCTTAAGAATCTCGAATAGGTGTCATGAAGGAACTCAAAGCGTCTAAGATAGGAAGGTGTGGAAGGGTTAAACAATATATATTATTATATAATAAAGAAAGGATATGAGCATTCCGGCGAAGGCGTATGGGTAACCACTCAAGCTTTTGACGAAATTCTGAGACGTGATCATACTTGCGTAAACCAAATATAAATCTTATACAAAGATTTTGGAGTCGCTCGAGTTTGTCTAATTGGGCCTCGGTGAGATCTGGATAGCTGACATCTGCGTAATCAAGTATTGGGAGTAGTAGCGTGTTTGCAAGTGCAATTTTGGTGACAGTAGGAAGAAAGTTGCGTAGCCGTCTCAATGATCCCGCAGATGAAAACATTTTGCGGCTTACTTCCTGCAATTGTGGGCCCCAAGATAACTCATGGTCAATAAAGATCCCTAAATTTTTTACTTTTTGACTGATTGGAATCGGGATACCATCAAAAATAACCTGCGGAAGTTGGGTCCAGGTAACCCTTGAAATCTTCCTAGAGCTGCCAACAATAAAAACTGGGGCTTGGTTGGATTTAAGGTAAGCCCATGTGACACACTCCAATCACGGATTCGAACCAGATCAGTATTAATATTGTCAACTGCTTCAGACAGTTTTTCTAAAGGTGCTTGAGAGTATATCTGAAGGTCATCTGCATAAAGGTTGTAGTGAGAAAGAAGTTGATGTGAGATTGAATTTATAAAAATTGCGAAAAGAAGAGGAGATAGAACGCCACCCTGGGGTACGCCGGCACATATGTTGCACCAAGATGAATTAGTGTTATCGATGCATATGCGCTGACGGCGACCGCACAGGTAACTACGACGCCAATCAATTGACGTTGGAGATATATTAAGAGAGCTTAGTATGCCGAGCAGAATGTCGAAATCTACTGTGTTAAAAGCATTGGAAAAATCGAGGAGAGCAAAAACAGTAAGATTTCCATTTGTTCTTATGTCATCCGTAACATTCACCAGGGCTGTGACAGTACTATGACCGGGACGAAAACCAGATTGGTGGGAGTTAAAAAGGCAATTTTTGGCCAAGAATGAACTAAGTTGGTTGTGGACGAGGCGCTCAAGGACTTTAGAAAGGAAAGGCAGTATGGAAATCGGACGATAGTCAGAGTGGGATACAGGGTTTGGTTTTTTTGGTATGGGTGTGACTTGGGCATCTTTCCAAGTAGATGGAAAAACTCCGCTGGATAATGAATGGTTAAGGATATGGGTAACGATAGGAAGAATTTCGTCAAGGATAGGAAGAATCACGTTACGGCTGACATAGTCACTACCAACTGCATTAGATGCAATCCCTAAAATGCTCTTCTTAACATCACAATCCGAGAATTAATTAAAAATAAAAGAATCATAACTAGGCGTTGGAATGTAAGAAAGATTGTTCAGCGTAATTGCCTTAATAGTCCCATCAAAATTTGACAGGGCAGTGAAGTGTTGATTAAGTAAATCAATATTTAAAGTTTTTGGGGTGATATTATGCCGTGATTTTCCAACTCCAAGTGTCTTAAGAAATTTCCAGACTTTTGCTAGATCTCCGTTTTGAACAGAGTTGTGAATATGTTGGCGTTGTGCATCTCTACACACCTTATTGCAGCGATGTCGTATCGATATATATTTTTCTTTGTTACTGTCGCTAGGCCTTATCTTAAGTTTATATTTAGCTGCAGCTTTCCTGGACAAGAGTGCCTTTATCTCGCTTGTTAGCCATGGTGAAGGTGCGTGCTTTAGCTTAACAGGTCTTACTGGAGCGTGTTGTCGTACAGATTCAGGATACAGGTAGTAAAAAAATCAACCTTATTACCAACTGAATCTGTAGCTAACAAAGGTGACCAGTCGATGCTGTTGACATCATCACGCAAATCATTCACGTCCATGCATCCAAAATTGCGCTGCATGAGTATTTTAGGTTTAGGTTTAGGAGGACGGACTTTGTAGGACAGGAATAGGAGGTCATGATGGGAGAACGCGTCGGCTGAGTACTGACCGTACTTGGCGACGTGGCCTCTGGAAGAAACTAGGATAAGGTCAAGAAGAGATGGAATGGAATTTGGAAAATGATGAGTAGCATTGAGTTGGAGAGACCAAAGGTTAGTAGATTGAAGTATCGAGATAAGAGAGGAAGATCGGAAGTCATTTTTTAAAAGACAAGTATTGAAGCCGCCTCTGATAATTGTATGTTTATAGGATGGGATTAGGTTCTCCAGTAGGTTTTCAAAGGATGGGAAGAAGTTGATGAGCAGGGAAGGACTATAGTATACACCGAGTAGGATTTTAGTATGATTGAGTTCGACTTCTATAAAGAGATGTTCACCCGCATTTGTGGCGACATGTCAACAATGTTATGAGGAATATTAGTCCGGAGATATATAGCTACACCACCCCCACCACCAGTCGCACGATCATTTCTTATGAGCTCGAACCCAGGTAGGGAGTATACTCGTAAAGAGGAGGGGAGACATGGTTTCAGCCAGGACTCGGAAACAAGGATTGCGTGTAAATGTTTACAACTAAAACTCGCCAGCATATCCGTGAAGTGTGCCGGAATATTAAAATTCTTAGAAACATCAGAAAATTGTACTTCAAGATTGTCAGACAACGGCGGAATACTGACAAAACTATCGTCACTGCTTATCGCTGAAAAATAACTTTCGCTGTCACTGCTATCAGACATAGTAGTATATGAAAAAAAAAAATATATATATATAATAGTAATAATAAGTACAATAAAAACAAAACAATATAGATTAACTAAAATTAAATCAAAAATATATCAATAATAAGTTAACTTATCCATCTGCCAGTTGTGTTTATCTTAAAAAAAAAAAGTAATAATATAAAAAATAACTACATTAAACGTATCATTTGTTAATAGTGGTAAGACAAAAAGTGAACTGACCATTTCGATTAATACGCAAATTAGGCTTGCTAATTGTTATATGTTACACGGTCATAATAATTACCATAAAAAAGAGAGCAGATGTACCGTTACAAGCACAGCTAAAATAAGTACAAACTACGTTTGGTAACCACCGTTTCTGAGACTTCACATAAAACGTAGTATAATACAATTATGTACGTTAAACTAATTAATAATAAGAGATATAACAAGAAAAAAAGAAAGAAAGAATAAACAAACTTGATATTAGAATTATTTTAAGCGAAGTAATCTAGCCGAGACCCAAACATCGCTACCCAAACAGTGGAGTCAACATTAGAAGTTTGGGTTTTAGAACGAAGTTGAAGTGTCAACTCAGTGACTAGTTTTGATAGTGGGTAGACGAGAAAGAAATTGTGCAAGTACAAACAAAAGTTAATAAGTTTATGCGAGTTAACTGAGTTTACAGCCAGTACTATAAAAGAATGTATACCCAAAACAGAAATGACTTAGTAATATAAAAGTATGTTTATCAGCAGTCACAACAGGACAGGTTCTGCCTAGTTATCTATAAAAACGGCAAAAAAAGCATGTCTGTTGTACGGGAGCCCCCTTAAATATTTATTTTATTCTGTTTTTTTAGTATTTGTTGTTATAGCGGCAACAGAAATACATCGACTGTGAAGATTTCACCTGCCTAACTATCACGGTTAATGAGAAACAGCCTGGTGACCGACGGACAGACAGACGGACGGACAGCGGAGTCTTAGTAATAGGTGGTGGAGCGCCAATATATTTATAAAATGCATACATAATCGCACCATAATATATTTCGTTATATTATAAATTTCATAGTCTTTATAGTAAACCACATTCTGTTTGTCGAATGCAATTAGTGCTGGTACTGCTGTAATATTGCCAATGTACTCGACGATCTCAAGAGATGGCGTTAGCAGTCTTCAAATAATGTAAACGCGCTGCACCTGATTGGTGCAAGAAAAAACGGATATACCCTGCTCTCATCGCTTTTCGCTAAGAGGACTCCTTTAATATAAAAATTTTGTTCCGCCACGGACATCAGTTATATTTCTCGTGAAAAGAAGCTGATTTTCCGTTAGTCCTATAGCCGTGTAGTGTTTGGACTCGCTTGTAACCTTTACAAGGTGTATGTGGAGTGCTCCAGTCTACGATCGTGACCGGCCGGTCAATACCTTGCAAGAGACCGTAGAAACCTCGCCGCTGCTCGCTGCCTTCTGGAGGATCGGGACTTGGTCGGTGTTGCAGGTTAGTGCTGGCATGATTGTTTTGATCGATAGAAGTGGTTTACTTCCCTACACCTCGTACGCTAACTGTTGAGCAATCACACCCTGGTCGGGCTATTTACACGCCTGACCATATAATTTGGTCCTTCGAGCCGGATAGGCCAGTGATTCACGTAAATATTGGTGAATTTACTTTTCTATTCATATCATAAAAAAGATTCACGTAATTCTAGTGAATTCTTGCAGCCATTTTTCCTCGCTCACAGATTTACGTAAAATTGGTAAATTCTGTGTTTAAAACGCACGAGAACTACGTAATTATTGGTAGACTCGTATTTAAATATAATTAATTGTTAGATTTGGTGAATTACGTATTAATTGGTAATAATATCCATTATACTCAATTTAGTTGAACTTATTTATACCTACCCACTTATTTACCGCTCCACCACTGTACTTTACGCTAAGTCATTTTAGGATTTAAATTTAACTTGTGTTTTTACACTAACTAGGTAGATATACCTATCACTTTGTAGTTGTATTGTGATATTATTTTATAAACATGACGGAAAGCGAATCAAGCCGCGAAGTCATGTTGGTTATGTTGAATCAAAAGAAAGAATTATTATTTCAACGTATTAATCGTATGTACACATCGTCGAAAGGTATAATTTCTTTCGATTCATCAACGCGAGCTAACGAGAATTTTCTGGCTGAAACGGAGATAATAGATGAGTTACGCGATAAATTTGAGTCCATTGTTGATAAAATAAATAATATAAATTTGTTATCAAAGATTACGGTCAATCCCGAGTATTCTTGCCTCGATTCATTTGATGATTTATACTCGAGAGTTAAACGCGTTAGAAATAAAATATTAACCACTTCTAAGGTGCGTTCACTCGAGACCAGTAGCTCGATCAAGTCCGTAGTGAAATTAGAACCTTTAGTAATTCCGAGTTTTGACGGACGCCCTGAAAACTGGAATACCTTTTATCAGTCTTTTAAAGCTAATATTCATTTGAATCAACAGCTTTCTGACTCGCAACGTGTACAGTATCTAATTTCTAAACTCACCCACGACGCACTAAAATTCACTTCCGGTATTATTCCGTCAGGTGAAACATATAAAATACTGTGGGATAGTTTGGTTAAGAAATACCACGACAAACGCTCATTAGGTACATATTATCTCAATAATATACTGGACTTAAAAACTTGCTCGCACACTGCGAACGCTCTTGATACCTTTGTTAGTAAATACTCCGCTTCGATTTCAGCTCTAAAAGAATTAGGCATAACAGATCTAACTGATTTTATTTTTCTTCAATGCGCTTTGAGAAGGATGGATCCTCAAACCATCCAAGCCTTTGAACTTTCGATTCGGGATGTGGAAGTGCCTACGACACAACAGCTTATCGCTTTTATACAAGATCAGGCTAAGATTTTGGAGCGCTCAAACCCGCGAAATTCGTCATATACGAAACCCGCTGCTGTTGTTACGTCGCCCTCACGCGACCGGCGCGTTCATCACACCTCCAAATCTTTTGTCGCCAGTGAGTCCGCTAATAATGCAAATACTCTCACATATTCGGCGCCCGCAGCAGTTACCGCGAATTGTTGTTTGTGTAGTGGTAACCATCGACATTTATATGATTGCGCTCAGTTTAAAAATATGCGAGACGCAAGGGCTAGATATGAGTTTATTAAATCGAAGTACGGTTGCGTTAATTGTTTAAGCACTTTACATAAACTTCCGGATTGTAAGAGTACGTCAGTCTGTTTCTGTAATAAAAGACACCATAGGTTATTGCATTTTGATAGTAATAATTCGCAATCGCATGCGGCTATGGTAAATACCGCCGTCGCGTACTCGCCGCCGCCCGCTCATCGAGCGACCGTTACTTCGCCCGCGCCTTCTCATCGCGCTCACACGACTTCGTCATGCATTCGAGCGCCCCCGCTTGCTACAGAACCAGTTACACATACACAGTCTTACACTTCTTGTCATAAGGGTGATATACTTTTGTCAACCGCTCAGGTATACGCGCGCTCTAAGGGTAGCGCTGGTATCAAATCTGTAGTTAGGTGTTTGATAGATAATGGCTCGCAGAATAATCTAATAACATCTGCTTGTTCTAGTTTATTAAATTTACCGATAATACCGTTGAATAATTCCTATGTTAAAGGTGTTGGTTCCGCTTCAAGTCCGATAATCGGTTATGTTCATTTAGACATTGAATCCCGTATTTATCCGGATCAGAAATACACTATACATGCGCTTGTTGTAGAATGCATTACGGATCAATTGCCTTCGAAATTTATCGATTGTGATCGCGACCTAGATTTTCGTAACCTTCCGCTCGCTGACTTAAGCTGGAATATTCCGGGCAAGATTGATTTATTGTTAGGTGCCCAGCTATTCCCATTTATATACTTAGGAAATATGGTCGAGTGTGGGCCGCGCGCACCGTGTGCTTTATCTACAACATTTGGTTACGTACTTATGGGAGATTACCCGCGTAAACATATTTTACCTACTGCCGCGTCTTTTTCTGCGTTAGCGCTTAATGATATAGTGCAAAAGTTCTGGGAACTTGAAGAAGTACCCATGAAACGCTTGTTGTCACCAGAGGAGACAGATTGCGAAAATATTTTCACGGCTACCGTGACCCGTGACGACGTAGGTCGTTATACAGTTGCATTACCGTTCTGTAGGGACCCTTCGGAATTAGGTAATTCGCACGCTACCGCTTATCGCCGTTTCGTTTCACTCGAGCGTAAGCTCCGTCAGGCACCGATAGTGCGCGAAAATTATAACAAGGTTATTCAGGATTATATTGATAACAATTACCTCAGTCCTGTTAAAGAATCTGAGCTGTCCTCTGATGGTTATTATATACCGCATCACGCAGTAGTCCGACCTGATAAACCGATGCCGCGCATCGTATTGGACGCGAGTGCTAAAACGCATACAGGACTTTCGCTTAACGATATATTACATATTGGACCCAATTTACAGGCCGATCTGTTTTTATTATTGTTAGGTTTTAGATTATTTCCTATTGCAATGAACGCTGATATAAAACAATATTATTTACGGATTGGTGTACCAGTAGACCAACATAAATACCTACGCATTTTATTTAGATTCAACGAATCGGAAAAAATTCGAACTTATGCCTTTAATAGGCAACCTTTCGGTCTCAAGTCAAGCCCTTACATAGCTATGCGCACTGTGCGACAGCTGGCTACTGACATGAGTCCGCTCTATCCTGATGCCGCGAAAGTGGCAGAGACCTGTCTGTATATGGACGATTTGGTTCTTTCTATTGCAAATGAGGATACTGCCACGCAATTAGCTCACAACTTGATTAAGTTTTTCAAATCGGGTGACTTTGACTTAGTGAAGTGGTCTAGCAATTCACCAGTGCTACTTGACTCGCTTCCCGACACGCACCGCAAGTCGCTTGATTTTGATGTTGACAATAATGTCTCTAAGGTCTTAGGTCTCTCATGGGAACCATGTGAAGATAATTTTCATTTCACATGCGCCGCAATTAATGAAAGGTGCACCAAGAGAAACATACTCTCGATGGTTGCACGACTATTTGACGTGCTCGGATTGGTCGCGCCTGTGATTCTCTATGCCAAGTTGTTAATTAAGGAACTGTGGCTCAGCAAGTGTGATTGGGACGATCCTGCACCGGAGCACATACGCACCCGTTTTTTCGCGCTTGCGCAAGAACTTCAAATGCTTGACACTTTAAGGATTCCACGTCATGTAGGCGTCGAAGTTGGTTGTGAATTACGTCTTGTTGCTTTTTGTGATGCTAGCATGTGGGATGTGTCATTTATGCCCATTGTACCTACCCGTCTGGCATTCAAACTCGCATTCTTTGCGCTAAATCAAAGGTTTCGCCAACAAAAATCACTACGCTCGCTCGCTTAGAATTATGCGCTATTTTACTTATGTCAAAATTAATAAAAACTGTGCGAGACACATATGCGACACGTATGCCCATTGCCGGGATATACGCATTTTCTGATTCCACTATTGCTTTATCATGGGTTCATTCTTCACCACATCGTTGGTCAGTTTTCGTCGGTAATCGCGTCGCTCAGTGCCAAGAAAACTTGGACTCTAAACATTTTTATCATATTGCCGGAGCTAGTAATCCAAGTGATTGTCTTTCGCGTGGTATGCTTCCATCGCAACTTTTGACCCACGATTTGTGGTGGAAAGGTCCTCCGTGGATTCGCAGCTCATCTGAGAAGTGGCCGATTAAGCCATTCTCGCTTAATAATTGCTCTGTCTTGCCTGAACTCAAGGCAAATGTGTTGGCTGCCATTACTCACACAGAGCCGCCGTTGCTGTGTACGTTAGCACAACGTGTTTCTTCTTGGGAAAAGTTGCTACGTATCACCGCATATGTATTAAAATTCGCAAGACCTAAAGTTAAGGTCGAACCTCGTTCTATAGCAGGGTTGACAAGTGCTGAGAATGCGTTAATTCTCGCCGTTCAATCTGTGCACTTCTGTGAAGATATCAAATTGATCAAGGCTGATAAATTACCTTCAAAAAAGCTGCAAAGCCTCTTCGTCTTCTTAGACAAACAAGGGATTTTACGCATTGGAGGAAGACTTTCTGGATCAATGCTTCCTTTCGAAGCAAAACATCCGGTTCTTCTCCCTAAACGCGATCATGTCGTTGACTTAATAATACAGCATTTTCATGTTGTTAATTGTCACACCGGACCTGGACTTCTTATGTCTATTATACGACAACGCTACTGGATCTTGGATGCCAGGACTGTTATCAGGTCTAAGTTGCGAAAGTGCAACACTTGCTTTAAATGCAACCCAACGCATCCAACGCCTATAATGGCTGATCTTCCTGATTACCGTGTTTCAGAGGCCAAGGCATTTTGTCACACTGGTGTAGATTACGCTGGTCCGATAAGGACAATCCTTTCTCGCCGCAGAGGTCAACATGCGCAAAAGGCGTACATCGTTCTTTTTGTTTGCATGGTCACACGTAGTCTACATATTGAAGTGACCAGTGATTTAACTACTGAAAACTTTCTAGCCGCTTTTAAACGCTTTATTTCCCGTCGAGGACCAGTTTCATGTCTCTATTCCGATAATGGATCTACTTTCATCGGTGCGAAGGCACATTTAGATGAGCTGTATAGTTTTTTATTGAACTCTAGCTTCAAAAACGCGCTGTCGAATGAGTTGCTCTCTCGACGCATAGAGTGGAAGATGATTCCCCCAAGATCACCAAATTTTGGTGGGATGTGGGAAGGGAATATAAAGAGCATGAAAACGCATTTATATAGAGTAATAGGAAGTCAGTTACTTACATACGAAGAACTGCAAACTGTTCTTACTCAGATAGAGTGTATTCTTAACTCTCGTCCATTGAGCGTATTATCGTCAGACCCTTATCCTGAGGTGTTAACTCCCGCGCATTTTTTGATGTCTACTCCGTTGCAATATTTACCCGCTGCTGATTTGTCAGATCAACGATTGAGTCTGTTAGAACGTAAAAAGTTGTTAGATAGTATGGTCCAATCCTTTTGGAAGAAATGGCACTTAGAGTATTTGCACACGTTGCAAGTTAGGCAAAAATGGGCTACTCCCGACAAACCGGTAGAAATCGGAACTGTTGTTCTTCTTGAGCAGGAGAATTCTCCACCGTTGCATTGGCCGTTAGGAGTAATTACGGACGTGTTCAGAGGCTCTGATAACGTT
The DNA here is from genome assembly GCA_949752705.1 of Callimorpha dominula. Lineage (NCBI taxonomy): Eukaryota > Metazoa > Arthropoda > Insecta > Lepidoptera > Erebidae > Callimorpha > Callimorpha dominula. The sequence goes on along the minus strand of OX457018.1, from coordinate 9,653,073 downwards.
GTACGCGTGGCGATAGTTAAAACGCAAACTGGAATTTACAAACGCGCTGTAACTAAATTATATCCTATTCCTACACAATAAATTCAACTTAGTTTCAACCTTATTTTTTAGTTTAGGCCGCTATATTTATCATATTTATTATTTAATCGCATAATGCATGTGTTACTCTCGGTCAGTTAGAAAATTCGCGTGTTTTGAAACATCTTGTGATGTTCCAAGGCGGGGTGCATGGTGGAGCGCCAATATATTTATAAAATGCATACATAATCGCACCATAATATATTTCGTTATATTATAAATTTCATAGTCTTTATAGTAAACCACATTCTGTTTGTCGAATGCAATTAGTGCTGGTACTGCTGTAATATTGCCAATGTACTCGACGATCTCAAGAGATGGCGTTAGCAGTCTTCAAATAATGTAAACGCGCTGCACCTGATTGGTGCAAGAAAAAACGGATATACCCTGCTCTCATCGCTTTTCGCTAAGAGGACTCCTTTAATATAAAAATTTTGTTCCGCCACGGACATCAGTTATATTTCTCGTGAAAAGAAGCTGATTTTCCGTTAGTCCTATAGCCGTGTAGTGTTTGGACTCGCTTGTAACCTTTACAAGGTGTATGTGGAGTGCTCCAGTCTACGATCGTGACCGGCCGGTCAATACCTTGCAAGAGACCGTAGAAACCTCGCCGCTGCTCGCTGCCTTCTGGAGGATCGGGACTTGGTCGGTGTTGCAGGTTAGTGCTGGCATGATTGTTTTGATCGATAGAAGTGGTTTACTTCCCTACACCTCGTACGCTAACTGTTGAGCAATCACACCCTGGTCGGGCTATTTACACGCCTGACCAATAGGGACCCGTTTTACCCTTTGGGTACGGAACCCTAAAAACGATTGAAAAAGGTAAATTGACCGGGCTGTATAAATAATGTGCCGAATCTAAAATTGGGCAGAGTAATAAGAATGTTTTATTCAATAGAGAATATGCACGTGATTCCAAAGTAGCCTAAGTGTGTTTAATTTTAGTTTTTTTTGGCATAGAAATATACTTACCTATTTATCGTATTTTAATTGTGAAATTTAATCATAAAGAAACAGATATTTTAAACTTCCCTCGCTAATTTCTAATACGCGACGCTATTCAGTGATGGTAGGTGGAAGTTTTGATATTTACCTAGATACTTACCTATGAAGTTATTATGAATACAAAAAAAAATGTTAACAATAATTAGGTGTTGTTTACGATATTTGTTCACGTTAGCTGTGACGGAACTATCCTTGTGTTGATTTTACAGCGAACGTCACGGCATCTTGTGTTCAATTTGTAAACTACAATGAAATAAGAAACACATAGATGGCAATGCAATGAAACTACTTTTGTCTTAAAGTTGATTTAAATGACTTTGGATTTCCTAAATACTCATTAAGAAATTGCTGTACACCTTGTACACAGTGTACACTTATTATGGGATTATCCCACAGAATAGAGTGGGTTATCCAATGAATAAAACACTAAAACCAACAGTGTTTTTAGTGGTAGTTGCTATGGCAACACTACCGCGTCTATGTCAAAACTGTTGTTTATCATTAAAAAAAAGGAATTTGTTGTAAAAATGTCAAGGGACTGTAATTAAATGCATTAAAAATAAAGCTAACAAAAAATGTCAGAAGAAGAAGAATCCCACTGTCGTTTATGCGCTGAACCAACACCGACAACACAGCTCATAGCTCCAAATGAAGACGTGGGACTCAATTCAAAAATAGCAATGAAAATGTTATGGATTAATATTAATGTTTCCATTGAAAGTGGACTTCCAAACTCTATCTGCTTTTCATGTTTCGACGCACTGCAACGTACTTGGCTCTTTCTTCATGCCGTAAGAACCGCTCAAACGAAATTAAACCAGATTTACCTTAAGAAAAGTGCACCAGAAAAAGAGTCATCAGACGTCAAAACAGACCCTGACGTTAGTGGACAGCCTATTAATGAGGACTGGGAAGAGTTTGAACTTCCAAAGCAAGAGATAAAACCTGAAATTTTGGACACGCAACAACATGTTGTACCGGTAGATGCCAACACCTTGCTAGGCCTGGATGGAATTAAAACAGAATTGGATAGTGATGGTGAACGTAATGATTCCGATGGGTTTAACACGACTGATAGTGACTTACCTCTTTACTTAACTGCAAAGAAGAGAATCAAGAAGAAAAAGAAAATAAAGTACATTTCTGAGAATGATTCAGACACCTTAACTGAACAGTGTGCTAAGATGACTTGGGATGATTACATGTGCCGATGTGCGGATTGTGATGCCCAATGCAAGAATATTATGTCATTACGTCTTCACTCCTTACAAATTCATGCCCACTGTTGCATATTTAAGTGCTCCGATTGTGGTAAAGTGATAACAAGTTACAAAACTTTTGTAAACCATGTGAGAACTCATAAAAAGCTTCTACGGTATTGCTGCGAGTTCTGTAATAAGTGTTTCTTAAAGACTTCAAACCTCAAATCTCACCGTAGTCGAATGCATAAGGATGTTCATACAACAACCTGCCATAGCTGCGGTTCATCATTTGAAAACACGGAGCAACTTCAAGATCATATAATTTTATACACCAAAACTTACAGAAAACGTATTGTAAAGAAAGAGAAAGTAGACATTACGGAGGACTTAAAATGTGAGCATTGTCATAAGGAATTTAAATCACGGAGCAATTTACATCAACACAAACTCGTTCATACTGAACGTAGCAGAGATTTTTCTTGTCATGTATGCGGTAAAATGTTCTTTACTAAGGGCACTTTGAGTACACATATGATGACGCATGACGATACCAAACCTTTCAAGTGTGAGTTCTGTCCAATGTCTTTTCGTGCAAGAGGTAACCTCCAATCGCATATAAGTCTTCATTCTGGTGCTAAACCATTTGTGTGTGAACAGTGTGGGAAAAGTTTCCGTGTGAAACGTCATTTGAAATCACATTCCATAATACACACGGACTTAATGCCTTACGTTTGTAATTATTGCAATAAGACTTTTAGATTTAAAACTAGATTAAATCTGCATTTGCGTCAGCACACTGGAGCTAAACCGTACAATTGTGTATTCTGTCAAAGGGATTTCACTAATGGATCTAATTTCAAGAAGCATATGAAACGTAAACATAATATTGATACATCTTCTAGAAAGAAATTAAGTAACATTGCAACGCAATACAGTAATACGGAAGAGCAACACTTAGAGACAAGTGATATTGAGAGAAATTAATTAAATGTAGGTTAGTTTTATAATATATTAGTATACTGTCCTCCAAAGGTATTGTACAGTATGTATTAAGTTTTACGTCAAGATGTAACGGAAGTCTGGTAGTCTTTAAAACGTTATAGACATTATATTATGATCATTTTATTACCAGGATCTAGAAAGACAAAGCTCGGACAACCTAATGATCTGACAGTTACAAGTTAGCTCTTAGCTGAGTGTTTATTTTAACCAATTTACAAATAATTGATTTAGTTCATTGTTTTATGTGAAGTCTGAATGTTTTGTTAGTCAAAAGGCTGCTTACACAACAGTATACCAATTTGTTTTAAATGTTAATTTTTTAAAATTTATATACATCAATTCAAAATTTGCTATTCAGAAGACATAATATATTTCAAATGTAATGGTAGTGTAAATTCTAGCTTTTATATTCTAAACGAACTTGTGGTTTCGATTGCGTCAAAGTTATTTTTCTATCCCTCGAGAAAAATACTTTTTTCAGAAGGAATAGTACCCTTTGTGGAGGAAAAGTACCCCTTTGTGGAGGGAACGTACCCTTTGTGGAGGAAAAATACCTGTTGTGGAGGAAAAGTTCCCTTTATGTAGGAAAAGTACCCTTTGCCCATTTCAGTACCCCTGATAAGGTGCAAAGCGTACCAAACAAACCCACTTTGTTATTTGTAATATTACTTAGGATTTGATAATGCGAACACCAGATTATTACACAAATGTAGAATAGTTTATTTATTAAAAGTACCCTATTTTTAAAATGCTACTGGTAGTAAAGGAATTTCCATTTGAAAATCCCTTTAAAATTAATTTCATGCAAAATATTTTTTTCAGATTTAGGTACTTTGTTTAAACTATTTGTTTTGAAAGAAAGGAAGTTTCAGAAATTCGGGCCTGCAGCAGGCCGAGGTAGACTTCGTGTTTTTTATTTTTTTTGTAAATCTGCCCCCCCTCCTTTGGGGAAATATACCCATTCACGAACTTAACCTTCACCTTTGCCCTGTTGATTTGTCGTCCAAGTTTGAAAGCAGTAGGTGCATAATTGCGACCTCTATCGTGCCGGTAAAATTGAGGTACATACATATAAACATATATACATATATACTTTTTAATGGGCGGTCGTTTTGGGGTCTAGGGATTATAACTAGACTCCTGTGAAGAAATTTTTGGAAAACTCGACAACTGGTACTAAACCTATAGGTAGACTTTTCTTCGAAATGTTCCTAAAAGTCTATGTTATCAAATGTATACATTTATTTTATGATATACCACAATAATCATTACATTTTACAACATTAAAAACAATTACAATGTGTTCTTGTATTTATATCGGCAGTTTATAACAATATGTCTGCAATTTTATTGTATGAAAACCTTTCTATCCTAGTACTTTATTTTTTGGATGACAGTATAAATCAGAAGTGTATCTTCAAATCTAAATTAAGCTCTCAAATATGTATATTGAAAAATGTCACAAATAAAAAAATATTAATTAAAGTCAAGGAATTTTAACAAAAAGAGGTCACAAATGTACTTAAACATGATAGTTATTTGATATTACAATTGGCTGTAATGAATTGTAATAAAATAAAAAAAAAATTATATATTGAGTATTTGTCATTCCTCGCAGTTTCATTCGCGTTAATAACGCGTTAATAACTACTCGGCTCCAGAGGTGCGTAGCTTAGATTAGCTTAGATTACCCAAAAATATGTGGGTACGAGAAAATGTCATCACTACTTCTTCTTTTATATATAAAAATCAATATGTTTGTTTGTTCTTATTATATGCACTGCCTTACCGTTCATCCCACAGAACTGCAAATAAGTAGTTAGCAAGGCCATCATCAGCGGATTTTTTTTTGAAATCGCGTGTCGCCAGTTGCATACACTAAACGATAAACATAAACACTAGCTGCGCCCCGCGGTTTCACCCTCGTAAGTCCCGCTGCCGTGGGAATATCGGTATAAAAAGCAGCCTATGTGTTAATCCAGGTTTCCAGCTATCTACATACCAAGTTTCATAGCAATCGGTTCTCTAGTTTTTGCGTGAAAGAGTCACAAACATCCATAAATCCTCTCAAACTTACACGTTTCAAATATTAGTAGGATACCGAAAATACAGAACTCTAAGCTAATTCATCACAGAGGATTAATTATCAAAAATGATTACTAAACGCCATATTATACTAAATACAACCCTTACGTTCCTACTTATTCTCAGTTCTGTGGTTCATCTGATCATCATGAAAATTTGCATATAGCTTGCCAGAGATACAGAAGGCGATAGGGTTACCTTTTAATCGAACTTAGGTACGATACCTTTTTTTGTGTAGCCGACATTGCGATGGATTGCGCCATTTGCACCGTTTGTGTCACGTGTTCAAAGTTAAACGTGGGCCGTGCGTGACCACGATCGTTTTCGATTGATTCGCCCCAAAAAGGGATTTACATCTCTAATAATGTATGTTGTCGTTTGCTAATCACCAGAAACTATTTTTACTATATATTTATACTCATGAATAATACTATAATCAGCTATTATCTGCTAGGTACTGATTCCAAAATATTAATAAAAATTGTAAATGTTTACCACACTACAAAGTCACTTATTGATAAAGAATTAAGTAACATACATACAGTCACACCTTATCCCCGAAGGGGTAAACAGAGGTGTATTGAACCCCCAAATTTTGCCAACTATAAATTTGATCCATCTAACGTAATAGGGGGCAAAGTTATTGTTGTCAACCGGGTACTTTATTTAAGAATTTAGAGAACTGTGTAACAAATTGAAAGTAAACGGTGGGTAATGGAAAAGGAAGTAAATGGAATGGAAAACAAGGGAAGGAAAGGGATATGGGTTATACCAGGGGTCGGCAACCTTCCATACGCAAATATTATTTATAACCAAATTACCTTTTGATTAATATTTTTATCCGCAACAACTCCAAGTATGGGGTGTCCCAAAATATTTTGTATATGCGGCATTATGAGAGGATATTCTTTTTACGACGAACAACTGGCTGTTTAAAAACTTTGAAATTTTGTAAATTGTAATTTTGAATCTTGCGACTCAAAAGGTTGCCAACCCCTGGGTGATACGGATAAATTGGGGAGTGTAAGCAATAAATTTCAGGATCTTTATTTCATAAAAATTATCATCAATTATTCGAAATCGTCAATTTAAAAAACAATTATTATAATTTAAAATTATAGATCAACACACACAGAGTCACCGCAACAATAGTTTGCTTTGTCAAATGTAAAATTATAAAAAAAAATGGATAACATAATATCACATCTGCCTGTGTCGATCCATAATCGCCCGTTTCCAAAAGATTGAGCCGTGTGAGAAGAAACCGAGCAAAGAAACTCACGGCTATAAACATGATCTTTTAAAAAAAAGTATCACCGACTTCAACGTGCTTTTTAGTGGAAAGTAGATGTATTTTGTTTAAATATAATATGGGTAGGACAACTAAACGCACTGCTCCAATGCGACAGCGAGGTTTCGGAGCAAACGAAAACATCATCGATGTATACAATTTTTAGATATTTGTTGATTTTTAAGAAACCGCTCGACTGATTTCGATAAAATTTAAATGGGACCACCTTTGAAACAAAAAAAGAACTTTCAAAATTGATTCTGGCGTCTTTTCTTGCTTTTTCTATTTCTCCGTTTTGGTAGTCGGTTAAAATATAACTCGAACAGGTTAGGGAGGCATGCCCGTAATTAGAACCGGCCTTTACCGGGTTATCCGGGGCTCCGAGCCCTCTAAGAATTACTTACATTTAAAATGAAACTTTTAAGAATGTTTGTAAAATATTTTTTTGACATGATTACTATAATCTATAATATAATTTTAAAATTTAATATAAATAATAAAAAATAATTTGACTGGCCTGTTGGTCTAGTGGTTAGTGACCCTGACTGCTGAGCCAGAGGTCGTGGGTTCGATTCCCATCTGAGTCTGGGTGTTCTTTGTGTCCGTTGTTTGTATGTTTGTAAAGTCCCCCGCGACACAGGAGTAATTCCTAATGCGGGAGTTGTATTTTCTTAAAAAAAAAATAAAAATAAATCAAGAAACGATTTGTTTTGCTTACGGACGGTAAAATTTTCGTTGAATACTAAGTTTATGCATCAAATAGTGACACTCAATAGCTCGCAATATTACGTGCATGCATTTAATATGCCATCGTAATAATACACCAGACCATACAATGAATGTTTCTGTGAATAAAAGTTGTAATATGTTAATATAAAAACTGCAATGTAGCCTCCGTCTGTAGTTTATTACTTACCACAACGGAGCGTATTACACTCGTGGTAAGTATTCCACACGCACGCTCGCTAGAGTGTTACATACAGGTACGCTGCTAAATATTTAAAAAATAACTAACTTTTTAAATTATCGTTTGTTACAGTGTCATTATAAAACTTTAGAGAATTAAAGCTATGGTAAATATATTATTCTTATCCAAAGTACGACATTTCATGCCTTCTTTACATTTTTAAAGCATACTTAGTTTTAGCATTTTTCGACTAGGTACACTACCTCGACCATTTCTGGTCATTTGTGGTCTTACTTTAAAGTTCACTGCTCAGACTTATGGCTTCGAGAAACCTTCAGATCCTATTAGCAGTGATTGTTTGTATTTCCTGCGGTTGCATGATGTGCAACCCAAGGTTAATACTACGGTACCAATACAGTGGGCCACATAAGCATGGAATATGCATTGCAGTTTCTTCTGCCTCTCGAGAGCATTTGCATATTGTTATTGCTCAACTTTCGGTTGAACATATTGTTTGTAGTGTCCGGCGATGATGATTGTTAGTGCACAGGTTTTGTATCTTTTGAGCTCCAGAAGCTCAAACGAGCAGACATGTCACCTGATGGTAAATTACTACCGCCGCCCATGGGCACCTGCAACTCAAGAATCACAAGTGCGTTGCCGGCCTTCAAGGTAGGAGTACGGGAAGAAGGGGAGAGGTGAGGAGGGGAGAGGGAAGGGTTAGGCCTCCTGTAATCTCACTCACTCGACGAAAAGCAATGCAAACGTTGCTTCACTGCCGGTTTTCTGTGAGGCTGTGGTATCACTCCGATGCCGCAGACTACACCTGAAACGTCACACCGTCACAATCAAACATCTATGGTATATTTGATCGCCAGCTAAATAGTAAGCGGTTACCAATGGGTAGAAACTTCAAACACTTGTGTATTGCCAAATCTAAAAATTAAGGCTCTGGCTTTCTATTTTAGATTTCTTTTGCTTTTCAGACATTTTGTACGAATCGTTATTAGTAATTACAGTTAAGAAACCATGATTATTTAAGATACCTAAGAATAATATAATAATTAATACCTTTCAAGAACAAATATTACGATTCGTTTCAATTAGAAAGTCATGAGGCTTAATTTAAAAGATGTATTTTTGTACTAGATAGTGTACTTATTTAAACATAAATATAAATGTGAGACGTGAGAATCGAACCCACAACATACGGCGCGTCGATGAGGCGAGGCGACCACTTTAACCTTTGCGCCACCTGTGCAGTCAAAGTAGGCTGCAGCGAATGATACTTAAACCAAAAAAACCTGGTTACGAATGAATTCGGCCTGATGCGTTTTCATATTATATACAAATAAAATAAAAAATTTTTTGGAGTTTAATTTGAAATTCCAGTTAAATTTCTAATTATTAATTTTTTACTTTGTAATAGATACTAATTCGACATCATAGCATCAATTTACTATTTCAACTTCGAGTTATTACTTTCCTAGCTGACCCCGCGGTTTCACCTCTTCAAAAGTAGCCTGTGTTAATCCAGGTCTCCAGCTATCTACATACCAAGTTTCATCGCAACCGGTTCAGTAGTTTTGGCGTGAAAGAGTAACAAACATACATACATACATCCTCATAAACTTTCACGTTTATAATATTAGTAGGACGTTTGGTAAGAAATAATTTATATTTAAGTACGAAGTACGACTGCGATGAAGCCAAAAAAAGGACCTATGTGTTCCACCTGTATGTATGTATGTCCGACCTTCGTTACTACTAAACGGCTAAACCGCTTTTGATGAGTGATTTGTGAGACAGTCGCCAGAGCAACTTGAAATAAAATGATCTGAAAGCGTAACAGAAAACTTTCGACATTTTTTCGAGCGTTCATAGCCGCAATATTTCGCCATCGTTCAACGCGACAAAACTATCATCCCCATCACCTGGATAATTGGCAATCCACCACTGTGCGGTTCTTCAGATTCTTTTACCTCGCACAACTAATCTCTGGAACAGATTGTCGCCTGCGGTATTTCCGGACCGATACGACCTTCAAACCTTCAAGAAAAGAGCGTATTCCCATCTTAAAGGCCGACAACGCACTTGTGACCCTTGAGTTGCAGGTGTCCATGGGCGACGGTAGTCACTTACCATCAGGTGACCCGTCTGCTCGTTTGTATAATATAAAAAAAAACTTAAAATCAACTAAGAAATATCTGTGCCTTATAGCGTCTAAAAAAAGGTAATTAGCACACTACCAGACAGACATACAAGACGTTTATATAATACGTGAAGTTAAGCTATATTACCGTATCACTCATGTGTACCTACCTACCTAATTATAATCTCAACAAGTGAATGTCACATCCCGACGCCATCTTGTCAGCCATTTTGAATAGAAACGTGACACTTCTGATACGGTCTGTATAGTACATTGTTACTTGAATCCGGTGTAACACTGCTTTTGTTGGCGAGATTTGAACGCATCGGTGCGGATATATGAGAGCGAGGATTTTGGTAAGGGTACCTGGAATAATGCCTTATGTAAGGCGGCTGTCTGAAAATTGTTATTGTTGTTATTGTCCTGTTTACCTCTCGTGTAACACTAACACTATTGTACCTGAAGATCTGACTTTTAAAAAGAGTGGCCATGAGTTTCTTTGCGAGTATTCTTCTCATAAGGCCCTACGCATTTTGGAAACTGGAAGTTATAGATCGACACAAACAGGCAGTAGATTTTGGTGTTTTTCACCTAATTGACCTTGACAATCCAGTACATGCTGTGGCGTCTGTTTGTGCCGATCTATGATTTTAACTCTAGCTTCAATTTAACGTTCATAAATGTCACTTAGTGTCTTAATTGAATAAATGATTTTGAATTTGAATTTGAATTCAATGCGGGACTTGGGGACTTATTATACAGGAGAAAGGTATAAATAAACTTTTGTCGCTAAATAATACTTACTGAAGATATTTATTTCTAAAATGTATCGCTAGACTAGCATAAAACTGCCCCTATAACATCTTTACCTTAAGGTAGCACGTAGTGCTCCGAATTTCTATGAGTATTTCTCGGACGTCCATATTGAATTCGTCAACAAAAAACTCTTTTGGAAAGCGAATTCTGCCCTGGTAAGTAAACCAGGTACTGGAAGTTGGCCAAACAGTTTATTTTATGATATTTCGCTTTATTGTACATTTTCAAAGAGCTCAATCCATCGTTATTCTGTACTGTACTTCATCTCCTCCTTTAGGACATCGTCATTGTGGGCTATGGGTGTGTGTGTAGTGAGTACAGTAGAGTTGAAAAATATTCATGCAAGACATACAGAACGCATACCACGTTTTGCGGGACTATTTTACTGAATATTGCAAAGTGGGACTACACCTGGCATGACGGGACTGTCCCGCAAAATGCGGGACGGTTGGCCGCCTTAGCCTTATGAAACAAAATTAACAATAAATACTCGTAATAGAAGTATCTCCCCTCACAAAATAACACGCACAATTAGCAATCAGTATTATTATAAGGTATTATAGACAGGTGTAATCAAATTTTAGTAGCATTCAGAGTGGCCGATAAATAGTTCATTTTTATGATTTTTCACATTTTTCTACGTTTATAACGATAATGATTTTGCTTTTAAATACCCATGGTTTTATGTTCCTGTCCTAATGACCTCTTCGAACACAGGGCGGACATATCTTCGAGCTCCTGCAGTCTCAGTCCCGTTTCCCTGTCCGAGATATTTTGAGATAAGTATACATTTTTTTTACGCGACGCATAAAAAGTAAAAAAAGTATACTTTAAAATGTCGTTATAAAACCGGTTAAAACCGATATTTCTTAAAAACTCCAAAGGGCTCGTAAACTTTAATGGTTTTATGAATGTTTTACGTAACCAAACATAAAACTTATATATGCACATTTGTACACTTTTGCTATGGAGAAAAAGCACTGAACTCGTGACCGTCACGCTAATAATACATATTTAGATCTATTAGAGGGCGCTAATCTAAACATTGAGTTCTGTCAGTTCCTTATTAATTAATGTCACCAACTTGATAATGTGACGTTTTAAGTTCGTCGTTTCGTTTAAGTTTTCACTTCTGACGGCAGTCCCATGACTACCTATTTTTTATTTATATCAGTTTAATATACTTAAGTCATGTGTACAAGCAGTTAGTCTTAGAAGAGTATGTCACACTATAACACGCGATGGCGCGACACGGACTGATACACATGACAATATTAACCAGAGATTTATTCCTTGCGATTTATCCGATGATATATGCATACCGAGACGACGTTGATCTAGAATCATCAAGAATTTTTGCAATGTTGCAATCTCTTTACGAAGTTGAAATAATAATACAGTTTTTACACATAACCCCCTTGACCCTAACTAAGCATAGCTTGTACTATAGCTTCTTGAACATAATATACTAAAGCCCAGTTGAAAACCAGCGTCAGATCCTTGTGGTCTGGCAGATGCTGAACTGGATTCCTAGGTGCTGCAGCCGTGGGACATGTATATTTATATTTATAAAATTTGATAGTTTATGTAAATAAGCTCAATACTTAAGACTTAAAAGGTTTATTTATTTTATGCTTTTTAGTTCTTTTCGTCGGTTTAATTTTTTGTTAAAAAGATTTTTATGAAGTGATAACTTCTTATGGGAGGGTAAACCGCTTCGTTACGTAACGCGGTACGGTGCCAGTCTGTCTGGCGTTTAAGTTATCACTTCCGTCGGGCGTCCCAGACCCATACTTTTTTTTAAGTGTTTTATTAAGGTCAGTCGATCCAGACCAATGTTTACTCTTTCCCATTTCTGAGTGTAGACCTCCTTTACCTACATCTACATGAGAGCGGTTAGGAGACTTAGTCCAGGATAAGGTTAGTATTTTATTCACATTTTAAAGTGCTCATTTTGCCGCTCAATTTAACTTGACCCTAAGGCGTAGTCCTCGCTGACCCAGAACAATTTAAGATGGTCTACTTCCCGAACCTTTGAGAAACTTATTGAGATTTCGGATTTACAAGTTCACACATGTTGTCCTTCATCGCTTAAACATTACACACGTTATAAGGTACAAGCTGTCAACCTGGCAGTTTAAACAAGTGTTAATTCAAATATGACTGGCCTGTTGATCTAGCGGTTAGTGACCCTGACTGCTAAGCCCAGAGGTCGTGGGTTCCATTCCCACCCAGGACAAATAATTGTGTGATGAGCACGATAATTTGTTCTGTGTGTGGGTGTAATTTATCTATAATAGTATGTATTTAGAAATATATAATAAAGTATGTTTATCAGTAGTCTGGTTACCATAGTACAGGCTCTGCCTAGTTTGGGATCAGATGTCCGTGTGTGAGACGTGTGGAGTTATTATTATTATTATTATAAACCTCATGTTCGGGCCGTCTACGTAAGTCGACTAAATTGATGATGGACATATTTATAGTCTATACTCGGAACGTGCCGCCACTATTCACGCATATTTTTGTACTTAACAAGATGGAGAAACCTGTAACTAAATGAAAAATACAGCCTATTAGACCTTCAATCTGTTTCCTTTGTTCCTTACCGAACACCTTATAACCTACAATAAAAACTTTCGTGAGTGATATTCATGTTTATTAAACACTGGCGCGGAACCCTAATTCTTTTTCCAAAATAAAGTAGCTTGACTTACTTATAACACCAGGTATCTGCCCGTGAAAATCGGTCCACCCGCTCCGGACATTAGCCGAAAAAAACAGGCAGACAAAAATTAAAAAAACAGATTTTTAGGTATTATGCAAATAACTGTATGAGCTTAAAAAAAAAAATTATTTTGACCCTACAAACAAACACTTCAATTTTATTTATTTGTATTGAAAAAATTCGATTTTCGGGATGCCCGACTAATTTCAGACCCGACGGGGGCCCTTTTTCTTCAAGGAGTGAAGCGTCCTGCCGCGACGGTGTACGTCGTCACACCGTGTGACGCAATAAACCTAAAAAGAAAAAGAAGTAGATCCTACTCAGCACTGTTGCCGCTTGCAACATTGGAGGTAGCATTTTTCACTTTTTCCCACCTTAGTGGTAAATGAACAATTTTTGGTAGTAAGTATATAGAAACATCTACTCAGCTGTTGCTGTGTTATAAAAAATAAAAAGATACTTAACGTTATTTACAGCAGCCGTCGTTGACCATTCTTTAAGCTATGGTGATAGCAAAAATAAAAATAAATATTTTCCATAAACTAATATCAACATGAAAAATTCTATACCTTTGTTGAATCTCAAGATGTATTGTGGCTCGTGCCACTCCCCTCAACTCGCAGCGTGTTCATCAAAGCATGCAGAAAACAAAAGCAACGGAAATATTACTCCAGTCGACGACAAGAAAGCCCACGGGACAGTTTTCCATACCAATATTGTACCCAAACTATTAATTGTACCAAAAAATTTGGCTGTGTGCTTGCTTACCGTTGCCTCATAGTCTAATTAAAAACAACGCCTGTCAAAAATTGCCGCGCAATTTATGTAAATAAATATGTTTAATTTTAATTACAAAATGAAAATTCAAAAAATATGATGTGTTAATTTGACTGAAGAGTTAACAAATTGTTACAAGTTTTAATTGTATGTTTTTTTTTAATAAGTGTTTAGATTGATGATCATATCTTGGAAAGACGGCTTATATTTTTAAAATGGACGTTCTCAAAGGCGCGACCGTGTTGCGTCTCATATTATTTGCTTTCTTCACACGGTATGCACAATCTCAGGAGTACTTTAGAATGGTAAGTATAGCAATTATCTCTAATTTATCGCTTTAGATCAAGAAATCACCCACTATACACCAATAAAATCTAAATAACATACGTTATACGTGTTATCTAACCATGCATAGACAATGATATTTTTTTAACTTTTGTCGACTGGGTAACTTTGACATTATTATCGGTTTGAGAAACCCATTATAGAATGCCAATTGTTTATACAAACGTGGTATGCTGAATGTATTACAACATGAAACATCTTACCCTGTGTATCTTGTAGTTAGGGCTGCCACATTTTTTGGACAATATATATTTCTTATTATAATAAAAAAAAAATAGTTTCCTTTGGGAAGTTCAAGAAAAAAATAGTACACATTGAATAATTATTTCGCACCGGGATTGCGTTTTATAGTGAAATTACACATCCTGCGCTACGGTTGCATTCCACTGTTTTATAATATTTTGTTTTCGTACTGTTTTTTAATATGTACATAATATATACATATTACAATTGAGTACCTACGATCCAATGTGTTATAGTACGAGTGACAACCCTGGTTGCCCAATGAAAATATAATATATGGCGAGTGGCGACCTCTTTTAGACGTTCCCATTATTAGATGCAGTATTGCACAAACTAAATATCTCGCTAACAGATATGTGTAACGAGAATCTTTATGTCGCTGGGTCGATTTCAATGTCTAAACACTAATATGATCGCTACATAGCACTTCTCTTTTGTAATTCCACTGTAAAAGCTTTTTTATTGTAGTTTTAAAACACACATATACCCAGAAAAAAGTAAACCCAATCACCAAACAATCATTTGTGGGTCTTAAGGGTAGAACCCAAGGCACACCCAGCTTTTGGTCCAAAGGGTACAATTTATTTTTGTTGGTTTAGGGGGGGAAATAAAAAAAATACTTAAACCACTTAATACTAGGTAAGCATACAAAAGCCAGGACAGGGCCAGCTGCAATCTCGTGCCACCCGCCAATCGTCGAACCTAGCTAGAACAATCTTCAGGCTAGCAGTTAGCAAGGTGACCGCTTAAATGACTGCGTTATACCTACAGTAAACGCCCCTCCATTTTAAAGAAAAGCACGCTTAACCAGTACCTTCTACTACTACTGCAGTGTGATGACAATCATATAATTCAACTAGCATTTGACCGCTGTTTTGTTGGCGTTAATATAGATTTTTTCTATCAATAGGGACAGGTACTATGTCCTTTTAAGGTGTACCTACGCAAAACTTCATGATGGTCTGTTGAGTATTTAGGGCGTGAAAGCGTGACAAACTAACAATCAAACTCCCACTCACTATCTGTATCATAATATTCATAATTGTTCAATTAAATGAGAAGAAATTCAAAACTTGTACGACGCATGCTATGTAAACAAGCATATTATAAACTAGATCGATTATTTAGCTGATAGAAATGCTTTACAAAATGGTTGTTCTGCTCCACAGCCATATTGTAAATGAGTGGGGGTCTTTAGAAGCAGAAGCTTCGCATGAAGCAAATTGTTTATTTGTTTTCATCTGACATGGATCGGCTTGTTGATGTTTTTCGTTTTTATGTTACATTGTGCATGTGAAAACTGTGAAGTCACTTACATATTAAGTTAGTTTGCTATATTGCCTGGCAGTTTTGAGCATGCCATGCTCGCTTATAGGTCCTGCCGGGGGCGTAGGTGTCGGGTCTTTCGGATCCCTTTAACATGCTTGGGGTGGACGATGGCCAACGTGTATGTCAAGCTCGTGAACGAGTACCGTTGGTATTACCTATGTAGTATGATTGTAAACTGTTTATATTTTAGAACAATATGCTACACTGTCCTCACATTTTATTTATTTTGCGCTTATAAGTAATGTACCAGTGTAACCAGAAACTTGTAAAAACCATGTTGAAAACATGAAGGAAAAGAGTGTTCTTTGAGTTTCTTGCCTGTTCTTCTCCATAGTATTTTACGTATTGAAACAGGCAACAAGCTTCACGACTTAGGTACTTAGTCTGATTGATTACTAAATGATTTTGATTTGATTTGATTATCCGTTTGTCTCTCGCTTTGTTAAAGAGGTGTATGGATTTATAGTTTTTCTTCTTCTTATGAAATTCGTTGCGTTTTCCAAGACAGTTTAACTTTCCCTGGGACTTGACGAGTACCATGCTCTGTGTTTTCGTGGGTCTCCTTCGTCTCCTTGGTGTACCGGAGGAAATGTAGTTAGAATTAGTGCCAATTTAGAGCAGTGCTGCTGGTAAATAAGATTGCAAGAGTTGATTGGGGGAGGATAGGATTGTCTTTGTAAGCTGCATACTGCTGCGAATCAATGGGCCTACAAGAAGCTAAATATGATGGAAGAGTGTTACTGTGTCAGTGACAGAGAATTACATATGATTTTATTTAATACTAGTTTTTGCTAGCAGTTTCGCTTACGTAAAATATTTTTCCCATCCCTAGAGCACATTACTTGTATTTATGAAAAGTAAGTACCATATGTTATTTGCATATCCCTGGGGACGTGTATACACAAATTTATGCTTTTCGGATGAACCGTACGTACGTAATGTTCATTGATTTTTAGATTTCCAAATGATGTTCGTGATTTTCTGGATTATTTTCCTAGGTCAGTCTAATTTCTTTTAAGTTTTTCTGTTAAGAAACCTTCAAATAGCACGGAAAAAAATGCTAGGTGGTTGGTAATAGGTGTCGTTTCCATGACATTAAATTGATTACATGAAAAAATACCCATTTTACTACGTGGAAAAAATTCTTCAGAGATATGCAGACTTAAATAATCTCTAAACTTGAGTATTATGTATTTAAGGCACCCAAAATGACTAAAACTTACTCACCATAAAAACCAATTCCCCAAATGTTATTTTTTTCTTATTTCATAAACAATTTGTCATCTCGGCCATGAAGATCATACCGTGAAGGTTGGACTACAAAAAAATGTCTCCCGTATGTAATTATGTAAGCTTATGCCGTGACCAGAGACAATGATATACAAGCTTGACAATTAAGGTCATGGTGTCCACAGTGTGCTTTAAAAGTTGTATATTGCACACTTAAAACAAACAAAACCGTCTTGATTATTTATGAAGAATTTTATCGTGGGAGAGAAATGCTTTGGCACGTATGGGCCGGCTCGACCGGTGTTATACCACGGCCTCACAGAAAACCGGCAATGAAGCAATTTGCTTTTCGCCGAGTGAGTGAGTTTACCGGAGGCCCTAACCCTTCCCCCCCCCTCTCCTCCTCTTCTACCCTTCCCTCACCCCCACCGTAAAGACCGGCAACGCACTTGTGACTCTTGAGTTGCAGGTGCCCATGGGCGGCGGTAGGTAGTCATTTACGATCAGGTGACCCATCTGTTAACCCAAAGTTACCTATTTAATCGACTTTGAATAATTAAAAAGTAGAAAAAGATCCACAATACAGCTCTTTACCACATCATCAGACCATCGTTGCTAAGCCACATCTGTTAGACTTCTCGAAACGAATCATATGAACAAAAAATTAAAGGGGCTTACTAGTAGCCACTGAAGACCTCCACTATTCACTAGCCATTGAAAACTTTCACTATTCACCTCCTGGCTCCATCATCAGATCAGCTAGAAGATGTCAAATTATAGTATTATCATCCAAACTACCTACATATACCTACAAAGTTTAATTTCGATATGACAAAATTAGAAGTAGATTGCAATTTACTACTAAGATTTGTTTACACACTTAGTTCCAAACAAGTGAAGTTAAAAAGGTATCTTAAGCGGTCCCTAGATGATCATTCGGCATGACATGCGTTACGTGCTGTTATGCACGCATGATTGTTTAATTGTATCGATTGATGGGAATGACACGTGAACTATGTGCGTGACATGCAAACTACGTGCTGGCAGTTGATTGACTATTCCTTTTATATTTATAAATTTATTTATTTATAAATCTGCCTTTGACAAAGACCTTTTCATACCAGAGATTTCCATACCAGCACAGAAGACCTCTTCACTGTACTATTTATATCGACTGAATAAAATGATTATACCAAGCGAATTATCATACTGCATGATACTCTTAATAGGTCACTCATGCAGCATGAAGACTCAGCATGTCATGCCGCATGAAGATTCAGCAAGTCATGCCGCATGATCGTCTAGGGATCGCTTTAAGTTGGTCATTCCTTAATACTTTATGTGATCAAATACACATAAACGCTTGACCAAATATGGATCTAGATCTCACTTAAACCCGCGCAGTCTAATATGTGCTTTAATCGGTACTAGAAGTGCTAAGGTGAGAAAGCCTAAACAATTAAAGACGCTATTTAGCAGCAGAATGCATAAAAAATCATTTGAATTTTACTTTACGACATGTCAAAATTTCGTAACTTTCTTTGTGTGTTCTTTCGTCGCACGTCCCATCGAGCGCGTGTCTGTAGTATTAGCCCCCCGGATAGGCGGCTATTCGACAATTTGCGTAACCCGGACCTGGTCAGACATTACCTATTAAAACTCTAAAATACCTAAATTAGACAACAGGAACCACGTGTCTCGTATAACTTTCATTGCATCCATTGTTTCTATACAGACGACTGTAATGAACAGACGGATGTCTGACAATGGCGACTTTCGTTTTTATACATTGTATTTAAGATCACTATAAAATGTATTTGCGATAAAATCCAGCTTACTTTTGTTACAGAGCTCAATGGAGTAATATATGTTTTTATATTTTTCTATCCCTCGTTAACATTAATTTTTTTGCCATGATAGATAGTTCAGGGCATGCAAAATAATAATTAGGTTTTTATTTCAGGATTTTATCCATAGTTTGTTAGTTTTTTTATGGTATACGGCAAACGAGCAGACGGATCACCTGATGGTAAATGGCACCTGTAACTAAAGAGTCACAAGTGCGTTGCCGCCCCTTAAAGGTGGGAGTAGGGGAAGATAGGGAGAGGGGAGGGACGGGAATAGGTAACCTCACTCACGCGGCGAAAAGCAATGCAAGTGTTTCAATGCCGGTTTTCTGTGAATCTTATAACGTATGTTAGTAATTCGTAATTATTTTACATTAAAGCTGCACTTTCCAAGGGGAATTGCATGCCAATGTCTTACTATTGGACAATCTATTTTCTAACATGGTATTTAGGAGGCCGCTAGTGACGTCCCGTATTAGACGAATCAGGGAGGCCGCTCTTTTCCTAATTATTGCTTTGAAGCAGTCCGTGCTGGCCTCAGCAAACATTACTGATGCGCTGCAAAAACGTGGCAGCCCCAGCTGCATCCTTAAACCATTATTGTAGAAGACTCGAAGGGAACCGAGAGATCTCTACGTATAACAGACCCAGAGGCTGAAGGGTGTAAAAAGCTTGGCAGTATGTTTTAAAAAGTGCAATTTTAACGGGGTTTGATCACCTTGAAAACCTGCGAGATAGCATATTGCATCTTACTGCACATGCCCTTTGCTCCCTCTCAATGGCCAAGTCATCGGAGAGTTCCTCTGTAACCCAGTGTCCCAGGTATTTAATTTTACTGGTTCTCCTTAGCGGTACTCAGCCTAGACTGACTGACGGAACAGTCTTAGGTAATTTATTCCCCGCCTTAAATATAAGTAGTTCAACTACTCCAACCCATACTCTCAAAAAAATGAGCCCTCCCATTTTACCATATAAGTCTGGTTGTTGTACCTACCAGTAACTTTCGGTGTATCAGTCTCTTCCCGGAGTTTATCCCATAAGACGTTGTAAGACACCAGGTCGAATGCTTTCGACAAGTCCAGAAAACAAGCATATATAAGCGTTTTCCTTGTAGTATAGTACTGGATAGTATGCTTAAGTCGCAGTATGGCAGTTTCGGTCGACTACCCAGTTCTAAATCCAAACCGGGACTCGTGCAGATGAGTATGCTTACTTCTTTGACTATCAAGCAGACTACCCAACACTTTTGTCAAAAAAAACTTACCATTTGGTTGAAAAATATAAAAGGTGGCAAAACGGCTTAAAAAGTCAAACTAAATCCAAGTTGTTAAATCTATGGAGACAAATAAACAGATGAGCACCGAGGGCTTATTAAACTTTTTCCGAGTTACAAACTTAACTTTGCGGTTCTAAAAATACTCTTCCATACATCGATGTACGTCATAGTCAATTTCCTAAGCATAAATATTTAGATTTATAATTGCAAAAAAAAAAATATGCCATGTAACGAAAGGGTAAACTACTTGTGAGAGTTGTGAATGTGAGTGAGTGGGAATGAAGAATACTTCCATTGACCTTGAATCATTGAACTTGATAAGAATCGAATTTCATGATTCTTGGTCGATGGGAAGTATCCTATAGTTTTTGATTTGCCTACGAAATCTTTTGATGACGTTGACTTAGAAGCTTAACTTTATACAGCTTCAAGGGATCGCTTTTGATGTTAATTTCAACTTCATACCACCACGCGTCCCTGAGAAAAAGAATCTTGACAAACAGACGAACGGACAACGAAGTGATCCTATAAGAGTTCCCTTTCTCCTTTTGAGGAACCCTAGTAACTTACTACTACAGGTTTCAAGGCTGCACTACCTGAACTTAAAAAGGTGACATGTTCTTGGGATGAAGGTTAAATATAATGACATTATTACCTACTGTAACGGTCATAATTCAAGTAATAACCTAAAAGACTTCCGCCGTTTTACTGACGTTCTTTTATTCTAATAAATATATTGCACAGAGTGTTTTTGAATTAGTGTAAGTATTTCGAAATAAACCACGTAGTCTGCGACTCATATGGAAGGACCTAGATCTATATTGTCTTAAACGTTTATGTCTATTTGATCAACTGCTGCACTGCACAGATTGCGCAATGGTTTAAGTGGTCACCTCGCCACTACGGCTGTTGGCTGCCAGACAGACAGACAAAATATTTTTTGGTATTAGTACCGTGTAAACATTCAGATGCATTTAGTAAAAAGCTATTTTTGTAAAGATAACTCTGTTGATAAATTGAACTTGAAAAGGTAAACTTGATTAAAATTGATCTCATTTCTTTGCAAGCAATAATCACTACATCTTTGATTATATACATGTCTATATAATCAAAGCACTACATATTATAAAACAAAGTCACCCGTCTGTCTTTTCGCGATAAACTGAAAAACTACGGAACGGATTTTCATGCAGTTTCCACTAACAGACAGAATGATTAATGGGGAAGGTTTAGGTGTATAATTTGTTGAGATTTTGTGTAAATTGATATGTTGATGATTGTAGAAGATGTCTCTGCTACCCGTGCGAAGCCGGGGCGGGTTCGGTATTATTCGCAGAACAAATTTATTGTCTAATATAATACATACTTATGTGTTTCCTTCAATTCTCAGGGTGTAAATACCAATTCGGCGGAGGCATCACAATTTCTTCGGGAATACGACAGAGAAGCGTCCGCAATGTGTTACAGGTTAGTTAAGATTGCTTTTCATTGAGATAAGTATAAGAATCAATGGGGGTACGACACAACCTAAGGGTCTTGCTGTACCATTGCCGGTAGCAGCTGTGAAAACAACACGTGAAATCATGAAAAAAAAAATTATCTTCACTACATATTATAAATCAAAGTCCCTTGCCGCGTCTGTCTGTCTGTTCGCGACAAACTAAAAAAATACTTAACGTATTTTCATGCGGTTTTCAAAAATAGACAAACTGATTCATGAGGAAGGTTTAGGTATATAGTTTGTTAACGTTTTGTGTAAATTGGTTGAAATATTAAGAAGTCTCTACTACCCGCCAAATAATAAAAGGTTTGTTATTTGGCGTCGACTCAAAATAAGCTCAATATTTAAGACTGAAAAGGTTTATTTATTTTTTGCTTTTTAGATCTTTTCGTCGGTTTAATTTATTGTTAAAAAGGTTTTTGAAGTGAAAACTTCTTTAGCGGCGTTATACACTTTTAGATGGGTAAAAAATGTTAAACTCGCGTCAGGACACGTGACCCTGATGTCGGACACTGATGTCTGACCCTGATGTCGGACACTGATGTCCGACCCTGACGTCCGTCCGCATACGAAAATCGTACAACGGATCCGAGTTTGTTATATTTACATGTACAGCGTGAGAGAGAGCGTGAAAAGAGGGAGAGAGAGGGGAGGGGGGAGAGAGAGAGAGAGACAGAGGGGGTGGGAGAGAGAGAGGGGGAGAGAAAGAGAGAGAACTTGTGACCGTCACGCTAATAATACATATATAGATTCATCAATCCATAACTAATAAATACTTATATACATACACATACACATTCATATACATATACAGTTATTTGCTGGAGATAATATAGTATTATAGATAGCAGTTTAGATCTTAGTTATGGTAAAGAATAGAATAATAGTATTAAAATGACATATAATGTGGCTTGACCAAATTTTTAAAGACTGTAAGGGTATCAGCTTTCCGAATTTGTACCGGTAATGCATTCTACAAACGAACGGACAGAACCATAAATGATTTATCAAAGAAAGATGTTGAATGCAACTTTAAGTATTCCAAGGTTCACGATCCTGTGTTTTTCGCAAAATTTTCTTAAAAATGTGTACAAATAACTCTCTTCTCGTAATAATATACTCGTATACTACAGGTTTTTTATTGGGCAGTATAACTTGAGCTGTTATTGTATAGACTTATCTACCATGACAGGTAATCACATATACTGGACACGTGTAATTTCATTAAGCCATTTTTTATTTATTAAAACTTTATGCACAAAAATGTACAATGGCGGACTTAATGCCATAGGCATTCTCTACCAGTCTACCCTAGGGTGGTGTAGAAATGGGTGAAGTAGGTGCACTAAATTTAGATTATACACTTTAACGTTTTTTTTTTAAACAGAAAAAAAAGCGAGGAGTAACATATGGGAATATATAAATATATTCATCAAGCGGCGGTAGCGTAATGGCTAAGGCGTCGGACTTGCGATCAAGTGGTTGCGGGTTCGAACCCCACCCAGTGCACTACCGGCGTGAACTCACTCCTAACACAAGCATTTAGTTTAGCTGGAGGGGTTAACAAGAATACTAGTAATGTGTGACCCACGTTGCTAGTATTCTTTTACACAAAAAAAAAAAAAAAACTTGAAGGATAGGCGACTGGGTGCTATTCTGATGTCCTGAGGAAGAGCGTTCCAGAGGAGAACAGATTGTATGAAGAAGGAAGAATGGACACATGCAGAAGTATGAGAGGGGCATAACAGAAGAAGATTATTTGTAGAACGGAGAGTTCTGTTATGATTATAACAGAGGAACTGGAAGGAGGAAGTCAAGTATGTAGGAAAAGTAGGTGAGTTGAGAATAGTTTAAAGGGTGGTTAGTGCGCGCAGTTGACGGCGCTGACGAATCGGAAGCCAACTTAACTCAAGACGAAAATAGGAAACATGGTCAAATTTACGAAGGTTAAAAATGAATCGAATGCAGTTATTCAGAAGAGGTCAGGTCGTAGTAGCACACATCACTATAATCAATAATGGGAATAATTAGGGTCTGTACCAACATCGCTCGTCGTATTTGTCTCGGATGGAAGAAAGTTCTTGAGCCGGTATAAGGCTCGTAGCGTTCCTGTAACTTTCTGGCTGACGCTTGTAACTTCGGTTGAGCTGAAGTTGTTGTCAATGAACAGACCCAGATCTTTAACAGAGGAACTTAAAGGTATGATTGATCCGTTAAAGATTATAGATGGCAGTTTATCTGAATCAAGCCTCCTAGTCATTCGCTGACTGCCTACGATGATAGCCTGGCACTTGGTAGGGTTTACAGCCAAACCAAACCTGTTCGACCAGCCGCTGATGGCATCCAGGTCGCGGTTAACCATAGAAATAGCCTCTGTTATTTTTTCTATGGAAGCATGATAGCAAAGTTGCAAGTCATCGGCATAAAGATGGTACGCACACTGAAGATTTTGAGTGATGAAATTAATAAAAATTGAGAATAATAGAGGAGAGAGAATGTCGCCTTGAGGGACACCAGAGTCAAGATCACACCAACTTGAGGTGGATTCCTCGACACGGGCGGACTGCTGGCGCCCTCGAAGATATGACGAGAACCATTCCAGTGCATCAGGTGGAATCATATGATAGGAGAGGATAGACAGAAGGATATCGTGACTGACGGTGTTAAATGCATTTGAAAAATCAACCAAAGCTGACACGGTAACTTTAGAATCTTCAATGCCGGCCCGGATGTCACCAGTCACCAGTCACTTTAAGGAGAGCGAAAGTTGTGCTGTGACCAGGCCTAAACCCCGATTGAAAAGGACTTAGTAAATTGTTCCGATACACGAATTGTGATAGCTGTTGGTGCACACACGCCTCAAGCACTTTGGGTAGGAAGGGAAGAATGGATATTGGTCGTAAGTGATTCAGAAGGGTAGGATTAGGAATCTTGGGGAGAGGAATAACAAACAGCGAAGGGAAAGTCCCTGAGTCTAGTGAAAAATTTACTATATGCGTAAGCGCGGGAAGTAGGTGTTCGAGGATAGGTGTGATCATGCGACGATTGATGTTATCACTTCCCATGGCGTTGGACTTGATTGATAGGATTATCTTTTTGACTTCATCTGGTGCAACTGGAGAAAACTAAAAAGAGTCAATGCTGGGGCGAGGTAGGTCAGCCAGGTACCTTAATGTACGACACTTTGTTAGATGATCAAACTGTGGAAGTGAAGTAAAATGTCGGTTAATATCATCCAAATCAAAGGTCAGAGGTAGGTTACATTTCCCGGATTTGCCGATACACAGGGTGCCAAGGAACTTCCAGATAGACGAAGCAGAAGAACAATTGAGATTTTTAAGAATATGGCAGCGTTTATGATTACGCACCACCTGATTACACCGATTTCTTGCAACTTTATATAGACACCAATTTTCGCACCGGTTTTTCTGAAATTTTCGGAACGCTTTGTCTCTGCGCCTCATTGCTTCTCGAACACCTACAGTCATCCACGGGGCTAGAGAACGTTTTATTTTAACTTTTGTAATTGGGGCGTGCTGGTCATAAAGATTAATTACTAAAGTACGAAATATGTGAACCTTATCGTCTACCGTAGACGCCTCTAGCAGAGGCTTCCAATTTAATTTAGAGGCATCACTGCCCAGTTTGTCTTCATTCATCCGTCCGAGACAGCGAATATGAAGAAAATGAGGGCGGGGCTTAGGAGGTTTCAGGGCATAGGACAGGTAGATAAGATCATGTTGGGAAAAACCTGGGGCATGGTGTTGGCCATGACTACGGACAAGGGAAGGAGAGGAGGTAAGGATTAGGTCCAGCCAAGTACCAGGTCCATCGATGTTGTGATGAGTGGCTGACAGTGGTAGCACATGCAAACTGCATGACTCGATGACCTGGAGGAGTTTACGGGAACGAGGGGAGTTGGAAGCAAGGAGATTGGTATTAAAATCGCCCATGACGATGTGATGTGTATACTCTGACCCTAAAGATTCCAGAACAGATTCGAGACTGGAGAAGTAGTCGACGATGGGGGGACAATAAATCACCCCCAGCACTGTTTTGGCGCCCTTGATACAAACCTCAAGGAACAGGTATTCTGCTGAGCCAGCACAAGAGGGAGAGGAAGAGGTTAAGATTTTGTATGAGAATGAGCTGTGTAGATAAATAGCAACTAAACCTCCTCTTCTGTCAATTCTGTCATTGCGTATGAGAATGAAACCAGGGAGAGAGTACGAGGTCGACAGTAAATGAAGTTTGAACCAGGTCTCAGAAATCAGAATAGCATGCACTTCGGTGTCGGAGAAAGCTTCAAGTAAGTCACTGTAGTGGCTGGGAATACTCTGAGCGTTGATATGACAAACATTTTCAGGTAATTTTTAAAGTTGTAAGACATATTGTTTATAAATTTTAGCTTTCTGCACTTCTTCTGTATGAAACTGTAAACATTCCAAAATTCACGTTACTACGTACGCGAAATTTTCTTGAAAAGGGGTACAAAGAATTCTTTTCACGTATTAATATAATGATACTCCATCCTCTTCCAGAGTGACCATGTCACAATGGAAGTTCGTGACCAATATCACTGATTATAACCGGCGTCGGATGACGGAGGAACTGGCTCTGAGCTCCAAGTTTGAGCGTCTCTCCTGGAGAAAGGCTGCAGCCTACGACAGCTCCAGGCTGCCTGATCCCCAGAGCAGGCGGCAAATGATGAAGATTGTGCAGGGAAGCAGGAGTGCGCTACCAGATGATAAGTTTGCGGAGGTAAGAGGAAACTGACTCTTTTATTAATAACAAGTGGAAGAGTCTCCAGAAAACGTCATATATTATATTAATTGCTTCTTCCTATTTTGAACCCCGAATGTAAAAACGAGATTAGTTAATGTAAGTTAAACTTCAGTGTATTTGAGAGTGTCTGTCTGTGGCATCATAGCTTCTAAACAGAATGACCTATTTGGATTTAGTTTTTTTTTTTGTTTAAACACAGTTACTCATACTCACCCGCAAACACTTACAAACTTCCTTTAGTTAATCCATTTTAAGACATTAATCCAGCATATAACAAAAAACTCACACAGATTCGCAATAAAAATTTTAGAATTAGGATTAAGTCAAATGGACCCTTGGGCCTTGGTAGGAATGATCCTAAAGTTGCTCTACCATCAATGTTGTAGACTGAAGCAGTCTTACACATAATCAAATCGGGAGAGAAAATCGCACAGGTAGCCACTTTACTAGGCCGTATACTTACTTTTCTACTGAGTAGCATGGAATGAATATTAAACTTATTTTTGTACCTTTTCAGTTACAACAAATAATAGCAGAAATGAAAGAGATATACAACACAGCAAAGATATGCCCTTACAACCAAAAGCCTTACGACCCTCATATACCAAGGATCCCTTACAGCCACGAATACCAGGACAATTCTATGAATATAGGATACCAGCTCTCTAACCAGGGGTACCAACATTATCAACCTATCACTGAACCCACGGAGTCGTCGAACTTCTGTAACATGCAGTTGGACCCTGAGATCTCCAGGATCCTGGCACATTCGAGGATTGAGAGTGAACTGCTGTATGTTTGGAGGAACTTTAGAGACCAGACTGGACCTAAGTTGAGGAACCGGTTCATGAGATATGTGGCGTTGGTGAATGAGGCAGCTGTCGCTACAGGTGAGTTGACTATTATTTGATTAATTGGCATTCAGTTAATTTTAGCATACTACTTAATTTAGCAAAAAAGGCGGATTGCTGGTAGTGAATAATCAAGATTCTTTGAACAGCGATTCCATTTACTACCCTAGAACGTAAAAAAAAAGAACAATTTTGAGAACTTCACTCCATCGATATCTCCTATATTCATATTCATACCCCAGCCGGCTCGACCGGCCTCACAGAAAAACCGACGGAATGCAATGCTTACGTTGTGTTTCGCCTAGCGAGTAGGGTTAACGGAGATCCTAAAAACCCTTCCCCTACTCCCACCTTAAAGGTTGGCAACGCACTTGTGACTTTTGAGCTGCAGGTGCCCATATGCGGCGATGGTTACTTCCCATAGTGACTGTTTTAAAAATAAAATACTGCTTTCTGCTGGATACTTGGTGGTCCTTACCAGGGTTGTCAACTATCAAATGGCAGTTCTGGTGTTGCTTCCATAGATTACGGTAACGATTTTTTTTATATTGCCTTTCTGTTTTATAGGCTACCAAAACGCCGGAGATCAAATGCGCTCATCATACGAAGACACTTCATTCAGAGCAAGCGTTGAAGAGATCTACAACCAGATAGCTCCGTTATACAAGCAGCTGTTCACTTATGTGAGGAGGAAACTGGTCCAGAGATATGGAGAGACCACCGTTAGAGCTGATGGACCTATACCGGCTCACCTGCTGGGTAAGTTGACCGACAGGGTCATATACAGGGTGCATCTAGCAATGGCACAGTTACTTTCATCACTCAAATGACTCTAGCATGCAGTTCATCTATCCGTTTAAAAGTTATGACCGTTTGAATTTCTAGGTATTATCATCTCCGTTTCTTATAAAAGCAGGTGGAATGTGTAAAGATAAAGATTTAAAAGAAAACCTGAAACCTGTCTACGTATCAAGTTAGACTTACTACAAAAAACTTGTGTGTGCGACCCCTTGAAGCTGTAAAAATCAAGCTTCTAAGTTAACGCTGTCAATAGATAAGGCCACTTAAGAATTAGATTTGACCAATCCACGGAACCATCATAATGGTGTCTAAGACAGCAAGTCTTGGTCACTTTTGCAATGGTTTCGGCCCGTCTATATCTAACTATGAAACTTTCGCGTTCCATGTTATAATTATGTATTCATCGGGAGTTAACGCGATTACGAAAAGGTATAACATACCTCTAAATTGCCTAATGTTTCGACCAGGTTGCACTGGCCGTCACAGGCTGACTGGCTCAGTGGTGAACGCCCTCCGTCGTAGAGAACGTGAGGTAGAAAATTCTTCATCCACCCGCATATTTTCGACATTTTTGATATTTTTGTTTCGCCATGTACCGTCACATACTTCACCGACTTACGGACTTTTTAGGGCTCCAAATACCCGTAACGAATGTCACAGATGTTTGTATGGCACCCGGGACTGACGGTTTAACGTGCTCTTCGATCCGTGCTGGCCAAACAATCCTTCACAATCCCACTAATTCCATATTATAGATGTTAAAGTTTGGATGGATGGATGTTTGTTACTTTTTCACGCCAAAACTACTGAACCGATTGCGATGAAACTTGGTATGTAGATAGCTGGAAACCTGGATTAACATAATAGGTTACTTTTTGTCATGATATACGGGATCGGGACTAAAGCGGATGAAACCGCAGGGTGCTGCTAGTATATTATACACTTCATAAATATTCTGTTCCATAGGTAACATGTGGGCACAGAACTGGAAGTCCATCATGGACTTGGTGATGCCGTTCCCCCAGAGTCCCAATGTGGACGTCACTGCCGAAATGCTTCGTCAAGGATTTACACCTTTACGGTATGTAGCGAGAGAAAGAGAGAGTTAGAACGAAATCTCTTTTTCTTTTACTCAATTTTGACCTCTGACGCAAACAGAGTTGTGTCATTAACTTATTTTGAGTCCTTCTTATTTTAAGAGTGACTTGATCAACAGTGGTTTTAGACCATGATTTGAGATAATCTGTTCAGTCTTTTGAAGATTTTTAACTTGTAACGTAAAAAAATTTATTTAACTTTCCAGAATGTTCCAAATGGCAGAAGAATTTTACACATCTATGGGCCTTAAGCCTGTACCTCCCGAGTTCTGGCGAGGGTCTATGCTGGTCAGGCCTTCTCAAAGAAGCGTGCAGTGTACTGCTAGTGCCTGGGACTTTTGTAACAGGATTGATTACAGGTAAGAAGACTTCAAGGTCCAAAGGTGGACTTTGGTGCATTGGTGCAGGACTGTGGTAATCTATACTAATGTTGTATGTATATGCGAAATTACCTCTGTGTGTCTGTTAAGCTTTTCCGCCTAAACTGTTGATCCAATTTTGATGA
Organism: Callimorpha dominula; assembly: GCA_949752705.1. NCBI lineage: Eukaryota > Metazoa > Arthropoda > Insecta > Lepidoptera > Erebidae > Callimorpha > Callimorpha dominula. The sequence goes on along the minus strand of OX457018.1, from coordinate 9,623,220 downwards.
CTTTTGGTATAGAGATAGATGGAACCGTGAAGAAGCACGTGCGTATTACGTTTTGTAGCCAAAATAATACTTTTCACTTTTCTACAGAATTAAACAATGCACAGAAGTTACGATGCAAGATCTTGTCTCCACTCACCACGAGATGGCACACATCCAATATTACCTCCAATATGCTGACCAGTCCCAACTCTTTAGGGATGGAGCCAATCCTGGTGAGAGAATCAGTATGATAAACTGTTACGTCTTGCAGGATTTTTTGCAGGGACAGTGCTGTGGACCATTGTCCAAATCCAAGTAGTGAGTTACTTTGAACAAATTATGAAATTTTATAATAATATGTTAAAAAAGTATTAACGACTTCAATGCATCTAAATCATTGTCCATTCAAATATTTTTTTTTCTTCCCCTTAATTATCCATGTTCAGAAAAAAAAACACAGTAAAATTGCTATGTTCCACCACCAACCACAACTTCCCGATATATGACGGCAGAGCAAGACCACTCACTCAAAAGACAACTTTATGCCAATACAAATAATGTTCAAATTGGCAGCGTTCCACGAGGCAGTTGCGAACGCGGCAACATTGTCCGTCTACAACCTGCCACATCTACAGAGAGTAGGGCTTTATCAAAACAAGTAAGTATTTTTTAATGTTCTGGAACATTGCTATGTAGACCCAAATTAAGTATAGCATGTACTGTAGGTTATAAAACGGGTATACATATATACATAATACACAAGTACATATATACAGGGTGTAAGTGCCACCGTACCGAATCCTGAAATAGTGTATTCAGCCAAAATAGACCATCATTCTGAGTGGAAAATTATTCGAAATTTCTGCCGGAAAGTTCATTTTTTTTTGCTTAAAAGTGATATCATATCACTCATCTACTCATGTAAACAGAACATTTTACCGAAAAAAAACAGTAAATACCCCATTCGACCAAAAATTGCAAAGTAAAACATTTATGCAATCAGCTGCTTCGACGGCGCAGTGCGCTGAAGGTCATTCACCGTACCGCACAGTACGCGTGTTGTGTTACACTGCGTAGTTCAAAATCAAACTAATGACTATAAATCTTTAATCTCGCATTTTTATGATGAACTAACTTTTGTATTGTGATAGTATCCAAAGAAAGACGTTTTTGTAATTTTTTCGCGACGGTGACACTTACACGCTGTATATTTTATTATCGAATTTAATTTACTACTAAAGACCATTTCAAGCTTTTTCAAATTAACTTTACTTTAAAAAAGTAATAATAATAATTTAATAATAACTTTAATAACTTGACACAGCTCACACGCGCCCGTCTGATCCCAAACTAGGCAGAGCCTGTACTATGTTAACCAGACTGCTGATAAACATACTTATATATTTCTAAATACTTATATTATAGAATAACCGACTTTAATGTAATTTTCATCCCTGAATATACCACCCTTAGCGATGAAATATTTTCTTCAAATTTAAATGCGATTAACTTTAAGTACAACTTGTGGCGACTTCCACATACAGCAAAAAGAAACATACTCCAACATCATTTACAACCTACTAATCCTGCATCGCGCTATGAGAGTTCTCGCGCCGATTAGTATATATACAACTTCCCAACATCAACCGTTAGGCCGCGGCCCGCCAGGCATGATCACCTCGCCTGGTCGAAGGATCCTCTCTTTCTGTTGGAGGGACATGATACCCGTTCCTCCACAAACTCAATCAATCAATCAGTCTATCTTAGTCCACTGCTGGGCATAAGCCGCTCCCAATGTTCGCACTGGCACCCGGTCCTCCGCCTTCCGCATCGTCTCCATCCCTGCTACCTTTTTCAGGTCATCACCGACCCATTTGCTCCAACGGCCATCGGTCCTTCGACATACGTGGCTAACCCATTCTGATTATTGAGTACAACTAAATCAATTACAAAAATAATTATTGGAATCGGTTCGAAATTTCGGAAGACATTGCATAACAAACACACAAAGAAACTGTCGAATTGAGAAATTCATCTTTTTTACTGTCGGTTAATATATTTAAAATAATCTTCTTGCGTTCTCAGAAGTCACGACCCTTATGAAGTCAGCATGAATTTCCTGATGACAATGGCTTTAGAGAAGATAGCTTACTTACCATTTGCGTTTATGGTTGACCAGGTAAAAATGAAACATTATTTCTTCGTAGCCACCTTTTGCAATACAATACTTTTTTAAAGTTAAAATAAATTATTTGACACAGTTTAGTTAATAACGTATTGTAAAAGATTACTAAAATTCGTTAATTGTTGTGTTTTTACGTTTTTCTATAGATAACAGTATAGTATGGCGTCAAAAAACTTACGTTGCTTTTTTTTTATGGGCACGTGCAACTGAAGAGTCATAAGTGCGTTGCCGCCCTTTAAGGTGTGAATAGGGGAAGAGCGGGAGGACGGGAGAGAGGGATTAGAGGGGAGGAGAGGGGGAGATTGAAGGGTTAGGGCCTCCGGCAACCTCACTCACGAGGCGAAAAGCAATGCAAGCATTGTTTCACTGCCGGTTTTCTGTGAGCACAAGCATGGCTCTCCCACGTATGATTCGTTAAGACAAGGCTTTCAACTAATATTTTGTGACAGTTGCTTTGTCGGCCCTGTCATTTTTAACTCCTCGTTTTGTTAGATACGGAAAAAATCATAATAGTTGGTAGTTTTAAAAATATGTTGCTTCCAGTGGCGTTGGTCTGTCTTTGAAGATGGCGTCCAAAACATGAATACAAAATGGTGGCAACTGAAGCTGAGATATCAGGTAACATTTTTATCTTTAAGTCATCATCACCATTTCTCATTCCCCAGTGATGGCATTTCCCTCCAATGGCATTCAAATAAGCAATGAGAAGCATTCGCTGCATCTACACAGATACAGATACAAAAATAATATTTGTGTTTGTATCTGTTCAGACACCTTATTAGTAATAAGGTATTTCTATACGTCTAGTCAGACATCTCTCACTGCCCAGTGATGGCGTTTCCCGCCAACGGCATTCAAGTAAGCAGTGTCAATGCTGGTATATTCAATGTCGTTTAGATAAATTGTTATTAATAAGGTTAAGCCCAGCTACAAAAAACTTATTTGGGTCTGTATCTATACAGATACAAATAAGTTTTTTGTATGCGTCTTTGATCTATAATTTATCTTTACGCATGGTATACTTACCTGTATCCATATGTCTATACAATATGATACTCTCTACAGTGCAAATGTATTAGTTATCTCTGTAGCAACCCCAGGTACAAATGTAAACTTGTCTTATTTCCAGGGTGTGATACCACCGACTCCAAGATCCGAGGGCGACTTTGATCCTGGCTCTAAATACCATATCATTTCTGATCAGGTAAGGACTTCTTTTATTTAAGAGACTCAAGGAATCAGATACTGATGCTGGCTTTACCTGAAAACAAATGTTAATCAAAATTACAGTAATGTTAGTTCATATTTTAAGGTCGTGTAGTAGACCCTGTGATTAACGTAGTTTTAATAAATTCTAACAAAATTTGTAATTTTAACTAGACACATCTCACTCACGTTTGTCTAATCCAACACTAGGCAGAGCCTGTACTATGGTAACCCGACTGCTGATAAGCATATAATTATATACTTCTAAATACATATATATTATAGATAAATTACACCCAGACATAGAAAACAAACGATCATGCTCATCACACAATTATTTATCCTGGGTAGGAATCGAACCCACGACCTCTGGCATAGCAGTCAGGATCACCACCCACTAGACCAGCAGGCCAGTTTAACTTTATATATATAAACCTAACTTTGTAATTAAAATTATGTACTACATAATTTAGCGATGAAGCAAATTTGTTAAAAGAGATATGCTCAATAAAACTGCAAGTAAAACATACTAAGGAATTTGATTTTTATCCATAAAATTCATGTACACATGTGAGTGCACACCATTCTGTATGATATTGTAAGTGGACAAATCCGGAAATAACTTAAAATTCTTCCTCTCATCGAGCCATCCATGCTGGTATTATTATTCCAGGAATATATCAAATACTTCCTAGCTACAATCCTGGAGTTCCAGATCTTCGAACAGCTGTGCTCCGTGTCCGGACACACTGGACATCTCTACGAATGTGATGTCTACAGGAGCAGGGATGCTGGGAGACTGCTCAGGTAGCTACTGGGACATAGCGCTATCAAGACCTAAAAACCTTCTGTAGTTCACAGGACACAGTAATTAGATTTTCGCGTTTTCTGTAAAAAGTTTTTTTTAGTTAATACCTGTTTAGATCTAGGTGTGCGATATGTTGTTTAGAAATTAGTACCGACACTAGGGCGTAGAATAAAATAGTACAGGTCCCACTCAGCAAAATCGTTTAAATAAATAGCGACTCTTGGTCCGACACAATAAGGTCGCAATTTAGATTACACAACGCTGATTACCTACAGTTATATTCACCTAGATACTCTATCGTCCCTCTCTTTCTATCGCGTAAATTTTATCTGTTCTGACGACGCTGCGATGTTAGGGTTGTAATTTTTTTAAGAATTCATTAATCTGAATATTTAATATTAGAAATTTGTGCCTATTACTCTATTTTTGTGAAGAATTAAACCTAGGCTAGGTGCTAATAACTCGATAGTCTAGATACAAAACTAAATCAAAATCGGTCCATTCATTTAGGAGTTATGATGCCACAGACAGACACAGATGTTCACAGATGAACACGTTAACCGGTCGAGGTTGTTAATTAAAAATAGAAAAGTACAGACTTATTCCCCATTGGTTTCTAACCCAGTCGGGGTTCAACCTGCTACCACTAGACGCGTTTTAGCTACGAAGACCCCATGATCACGTTAATATAAATAAACATTTGTTCCAGTGAAATAATGCAAGCAGGATCTTCGAAGCCAGCTTCAGAAATAATCAAGTCTATGATGAGGGGAAAGACGAACAGAATATCCCCTGAAGCCCTCGTTAAGTAAGTTCTTAGAATTTCAATGACATACAGTTAGGTGACAAACCTATTATAGAAACAAATTGAGATTTAAATATTTGGCAATCCACTACTATGCGCTTCTTCAGAAACCTTTTGCCTCGTACAACCAATCTGTGGAACACGTTGTCGCCTGCAAAAGTGTACTCCCCCTTCAAAGGCTGGTAACGCCCCCTATACCATGAAAATAAAATATAATTCCGGGACACACACACACGTATACACACACGCACGCATACACACACACACGCATACACACACACACACACACACACACACACACACACACACACACGCACACACACACACACAAACACACCCACACGCACACATACCTTCCTGGTCATAACATACTTTATCTAAGGAGAAACATGGGTGGAATTTCATTCCACAAGTTTCCTTTTTTTTTCTTTGCCAAACCAGGGTCGAGACATCATTCTAGAATCTAGTGTTCTTAATCATTCTCAGATACTTCCGTCCCCTCGAACTCTGGCTCCGTGTTCAAAATAGAGATGAGCCCCTCATTGGTTGGAGTTCTAACTACCATGACGTGGCACTCTTCGCTCCACGACGAGGATCCAGTACATCATTGAAGGCGTCTTCAGTTGCTCTCTTATCACTCCTACTAACTGTTACTATTTCATCTTGGTACCTATGTTATAATTAAGAAATAAATTTAGTAAAACAAATGTAATTTGGTTTTTATTTATTTTTTGTTTCCGCACAGGTCATTAAGACCTGTGCTGAAACAAACAGAGTCAGAGTCTTTTAAGAAATCGCTAGTGTCTTGAAAATTCCTATTACGGACACAACCGTCAACAACGTCTGCCCACACGCGTCTGCCCGCGTTCGGGTGGCTCACGCCACGCGGCGATGAGCGATGTTTCCCTCCCCTCGCCCGCACAATTTTATATAGTCGTAACTTTTAAAATATTTGACCAAATTACGTACTTTAAAAGACAAAGTTTATCTACGTTGAATTTCAGAAGCGATAAAAGTATTTATTTTGATAAAAATCAATATGTTACTGCTAAATGTGAAAAAAAAAAATTATTGTATTTATGGTTCACTATTTTGGTAATAATGGCTTACACATAAATGATAGATGTATACTGTCGCGGATTTTTTTGTAGAACTATTTAATGAAAACAATCCCACCGCATATTATATTCGTGTAACTCTTACAGTTTTCCCACCGCACGCCAGAATAGCTCGCAGATGACAGATTTTTTTTCCGACATAGTTAACACTTATCGTTATATTTTGGACAGTATACACAATATTTTCATAAATTATAGCCTATGTTTTATTCTGATATATAAGCTATATTGTTGTCAAATTTCATTAAAATCCATACAGTAGTTTTTGCGTGAAATAGTAACAAACATCCATACATTCATACATCCATACATCCTCAGAAAATTTCACGTTTATAATATTAGTAGGATAGTAGGATAATATAAGTAGGATATTGCATTTAGTAATGTATGACTTACTTATGTTCCTGTGTCCCTTAGATAGGGCAGAGGGCGTCCACAGTGCACCGCCATCCCGCTCAGTCTTGAGCTTCTCGCTTCATTTCGCTCCAAGTCTTCCCTATGTTCTTCGTCTCTGCGATGATCCTTCGTCGCCAGGTCTACTTAGGGCGAGCACGTTTACGCTTTCCTTGGGGATTCCAGTCTAGGGCTTCTCTTGGTATATGTTCAGGGACCTTTCGGAGCGTGTGGCCGATCCAGTTCCACTTGCGACGTTTGATCTGTTGGTCGACCGGGGTTTCAACGCAGCGTTCCCACAGATTTAGGTTGGAGATTTTCTCGGGCCAGTAAACACCGAGAATATGGCGAACACAGCAGTTGATAATGACCTGGAGTTAATGCGAGATGTCTTTTGTGACCTTGCACGTCTCACACCCGTACAGCAACACGGTTTTGACGTTGGACCGGAATATCATGAGCTTAACTCTTCTAGTCAGTTTCCGCGATTGCCACACGGGACGGAGAAGTGCTAAGGTTGCTCTTGCTTTGGCGATCCTCGAAGCGATGTCTTCTTCGGTCCCTCCAGTTTTCAACACTACACTACCGAGGTAAATGAACTTGTGAACCCTTTCCACAGCCTCTGTGCTAATGAGCAACGGCAAAAAGCTTGTCTCCCCGCATCTCATTTTCATGATCTTCCGGGTGTTGATTTTCAGTCCCGTCTCCTTTGCTTCTCGTCTTAGGTCGGACAACTTGGCTTGCAAGTCAGCGCGTGTGTGGTTTAGCAGACATAGGTCATCGGCGTAATCCAGATCTTCCAGGACCCTGGATAGTCCCCACTCTATGCCGCGGCGCTTGTTGTTTATCATGTTGCTCATGATGCCATCCAGAACAATAAGAAAGAGAAGAGATGAGAGAAGACACCCCTGTCGTACTCCTGCTAGCACCGGTATGTCCTCCGAAACGAGGCCGTCGTGTGTCACTCTACAAGAGTAATTCCCGTAGATTGCCCTAATCAAGTTCTTGATTTTATCGGGGACCCTAATTTCACGCAGTTGGTCCCAGATAGAACTCCACCTCAGCGTATCGAAGGCTTTCTCGAAGCCCACGAAGGTCAAATACATTTCCCTCTGCCATTCATAACCGCTAGTTTCCAAATGGCTAAGCCATGTGACAAGAAATCATACTCATACAAACTCACGGCCATTTCAATCACCAGAGGCATTGACTATCCACATTAATTTTATAGAAAAAACAAGGCAAACATATTTACTAGAACAAAGAGAAGAATAGAGCGGCCTGTAATGAATTTAAAAAAATAAAAGTATTTTATGTACTCGTACTTGCATACTTATTTTTTCTTTGCTTTTTTTTTTAATCTCGCCTCTCGAAGTCTGTCTCGACGAGTGAAAGTAATTTGCATGGCACCTTCATGAAATTAGAGAGTTTGAGAAAAGGTGAGGTCCGACTGTTAGCGGGATGAGTGAAAATATTTATATATGTCTCCTTGCAGTTTCACCAGCGTTTATGGTTACTTCTCCGCTCCTAAGGTTCACAGCGTGCTGCACATGCTATACACAATAACATTGTAAGCTTTTTTCTTTTTGAGGTCGATTTTTTTACTATAATACTAGTATTCTATTCTTTACCATAACTAAGATCTAAATTGCTATCTATTATACTATATTATCTCCACTAAGTAACTGTATATGTGTATGAATTTGTATATGTATGTATGTATATAAGTATTTGTCAATATCTCGAATAGTACGCCATCAACTACTACTCGTATGTTTTTATTAAATAATTTTGATATTATCTCCATCCTAAGGTTGTCTGGTAGAAATCGCCTTTAGCGATAACACCGCTTATTGTACTCTAGTTTGTAAGATAATTATTTTTTAAACTGTATTTTATTAATGGTGTGCAATAAAGAAAATTCTATCTATCTATCTGAAGGGCAAAGTTCGTGAGGATGGAAGGATGTATATTTGTTACTCTTCCACCCAAACACGGCTCCACGAATCTGGATAACATTTGGAACTGAAATAGATTACAGTAGGAATAGTACATAGGCTACTTTTCATCATGAAAAAATGTAGGTTACGGGATAGATTTCACCAAAATTTCCGCTATAACAAAGTCGCGCGCAACAGCTGGTATTATAAATGCGAATGTTTGTTTATTCGTTCGTTTGTGACTCTTTCACGCCTGTAGTACTCAATCGATTACCACAAAATTCTGCATACACATTGTCAAGGTTGCAGGAATAGGGTACCTTTCCTTACCTTTTATAATTAAAGCGAGAGCGAGAAATCATCCTACAATGGGACCTCGCCTTATTTTTTTTTACTCCTCACGCGTAACTTTACACCATGTCACAAAAACTGGACTTGAAATTAGAATTATTAAGATATACATATACTTTCAATGAAATACTGTTAATGAGATTAGTTAGTTTATTTTTTTTAATTATCTAATAGTGGTCTCAATTATAATGACAATGGTTATCGTGTTTGACAAGGTATATTTTCTTAAATGTAATAGTTTAAAAAAAAAGTGTGTGTGTGTGTACTTATGTACGCACGTAAGAAGTTATACTTCTTTGGCGCTAGTTTAATGAAGTTTATTTAAATATCATAATAAATAGTACATACCTTCAACTAACCTCAAATTCTACAAATGTACTTAAAGTAATATGTAAAAACCATTTTTATCACTTATACTCACAGTAAATTATCTTTAAATCAATGAATTGTTAATAAATATCAGTCACCATGATATATTATGTAAAAAAATATATATTTTATTCAGACGGATACAAAACACGTGTTGTAAGTTCAGAAACACTAGAATAAATATCGTGAAGTTGGTAACTTTTTTTGAAAAACTAAAATGTTGACCAGCTAACTTCAGGGCGTCGATTTTTCGTGACGATGTGCGCGCATCGTAAAAATTTACACTCATCATTTTTCAAAAGAAGTATTACCTCAAAAACTTTATATTATCAAGAACCTGGCAAGAGGCTAGTAACATTACCTATTATGCAACTGTCTAATACCAAGCTTAAAAACATATTTTTCAACTACTTAGTTAAGTGTTAATTAGTTTCTAGATACCTATACCCATACTTCCATTCTAAAATATTAGAGAATTATAAAAATAGGAAGGTAACTCTGTTCGTCATATTACGTCATATACATATCGAATTTTGGTGCAGAGGTAAACAAGACCTTGAACAAGGACATATGCTCCATTTTATAGCGAAACTAATCCTTGAAGTTGGCAAAATAGGGGATCAAAGTTTGTTTGGGAGGCCAATCAAGTAACAAGTTCAGGAATAGAAAAATTAATCATACCCATTACTTTTGCTGAGAAATAAAGAATGTTCTGTGTTTTTTCAATACTAATTTGCCATTTCTGTTTAAAAGAGTAGAGTTTTCCCTGAAAGTAGATTTCGCGATGTCAATAGACCAAGCTCAAGGAAAAGCATTTAGAGTAGCAGGTGTACATTAATACCGCGTTCCAATAAACAAACGGACGGAACGAAAATTTTCATCGAAATTTTACCGTCCGTAAGCAAAACGAATCGTTTCTAGTTTATTAGAATGCGACATTAGTGTAGTGCTCCTGCGTGAGATGCTGCTTCCAATATTGGCCAAAGAGACGGCGGAAAGGGAACGGAGGAGGACGAATACTCTCCTGTCACGTAAAAGACGCCGGAGAGTGCGAAACGGTCTCCGGGCAATGGACAGGTTCATTCTAGCAGAAGCCTTTCTGGGTCAGAGGAGGCAACGCCCCTCGCACTCCACATTGGAGTCACCCATTGTTCAAGAGGTGGCCAAGTGTATCTGGTTTTACAGGAATTTCTAAGCTATTCCTGAGACCCCGGCAAATAGGACTCCGTGACGGGACACTATGTGGTTTTAGTCAGTTTGAGTCCAACATACCACCATTACCATTATCCACACGGGTTTCCACACGGGGTAAACAAAATAGTATATAATTATGGAAAAAAAAAATATTGTGTTTTTATCGTATAGGGGGCCAGCAGACGGGTCACCTGATGTTATTATGACTAGCGCCGCCCATAAGTACCTGGAACTCAAGAGACACAAGTGCGTTGCCGGCCTTTAAGGTAGGAGTAGGGAAAGGTAGAAGAGGGGGAGATGGGGGCGGATTTAAGTCCTCCGGAAACTTTCACTGCCGGTTTTCTGTATGGCCGTCTCACTCTGGTCGAGCGGAAAAAGTTTTCGTAGTTAGTTTTTGTGGTTTTTCTTAGGAATGAAATGCTATCTTCTTATTTGTACGTAGATACCACTATTTTTTATATTTATAACTACTTAATTATTATAGAGATTGATGAAAGCTTGGAGAAAGAAAACAGCCAGCGTAGGACTGCACGTCAGAAGTGAAAACACACATCTGTCATATTTGTCATCTGAGCGTGACGGTCACACACACTCACTTCTGTGCTTTAAAAGTGCCCAACGTGCCTAAAGAAGTTTTCACTCCAAAAATAGACTATCCGAAGTAATTATTCTAAGCAGTCACGGCCACCGGCTAGTATATATATATTTAATTCTATTAAAAGTGAACTTGTTTTTGCTATTAAATATTTTTTAAGATTTCATGTTGAATTATTTAATGTTTAAAAAAAAATTAGAAAGTTTATGGTTATATTTAACTAAATTTAAATTTATGGTAATGTAATTTTTTTTTTGTTTTATTGTATATTTTTTTTTTCATTTGCATGCTGTGGTTATCATTAATTGAGGGAACACATAATTTGTATGGCTTATTATATTATGACACGGCTCTGTATATCCTTTATGGAGATCTTGAGTTGCAGGTGTTCATGGGCGATGGTAGGCACTTACTAATGGCTGACCCGTCTGCTCGATTGCCTCCTATACCATAAAAAATAATGGATGTACGGATGTTTTTTACTCTTTCACGCAAAAACGGCCGAACAGATCTTAATGAAATTTGGCACAGAGATCGATTATAGTCTGGAATAGCATATATGCTAAGAAAAATGTTCGGTTTCTGTGGGATAGATTTCACAAAAAATTCCACGCAAACGCCTAATGAATAAATAAACTGCATTCTCAACTGCAATTTGATCTTCTTGCTTACGCCAAGTGAGTGAGGTTACCGGAGGACCTAACCTCCCCCCCTCTCCCCCTCTTCCACACTTCCCCTACCTCCACCTTAAAGGCCGGCAACGCACTTGTGATGTGCAAAGGTCCAATGGACATACTGGCAAAAATTAATAAAATTATCTGGGATATATACACAAAGTTACCTAGACCCAAGCTAAGCATACCTTGTACTAACACATGTAGAAACACTTTTGCATATAAACATTTGCACTAAGTGGGAATCGAACCCGCGAATTCTAAATGCCGTCGAATGCAGTACCGCCGCACCACAGGGGTCCTCTAGGTAATTAAGTGATTCCCAAAAAAAAAAGTGAATAGATTTTGCGTTTTATATGTTCAGTGGCTTACTGCATTCAGTCAAAGAAAAAAATCTTTTAGTTTGGTTACAACAACAACAAAAGTGAATTATTCAATAATTTCTAAAGACCATACAATCATAAAAGAGGTAACAAAGATTAAGACATCAAAATTTGGAAAAGAAATGTGTATGTAAAAGTGACCTTTATATATTACGGGACGGATACTACACGACTATGAAACGGATTTCTGTTTTTAAATGTTTTTCTATCAAATGATCAGTTATTTTTAAAGTTTTCTTATTAACCCCTCCGGCCAAGCTAAATGCTCATATCTTGCCTGGCTACGATCATATCGGTGGTATTCGAACCTGAAGTGCTTACTAATTATCCGTCCATCTGTCTAAGAACACAAAATTAGGTGCTAATTGCTCGCCACCCTATTAGTAATGACAGTAGTTTATTTTTCTATTACCTCCACCATCCATAATTATAAAGTCGGCAGCTCCAGTTCGAATACGATCCAATGCACATTAAGATAACTTAATGTGCATTGCCCGATATTAGTATAATTTTACTAAGAAGCCCTGGAAGCCCTACTAAGAATAACTGGGATGCTTATTAGATAGATTTTAACTTAAACGGCCTGAAAGAAAAAGATATAAAACAATAGTATTCATGATAACTTACATAGTAATTTCGGACCGATACGACCTTCAAACCTTCATGAAAAGAGCGTTCTTCTATCTCAAAGGCCGGTAACGCACTTGTGACTCTTGATTTGCAAGTGTCCATGGGCGGTGATAGCCACTTACCATCAGGTGACCAGTTTGCTTGTTTGCCCGCTATAACATAAAAAATTACCTATAGTAACCTCGCTTTGGTATAGTCTAATATACTTATGCGTTAAGATAAACTACGTTAAGTTTTCGTTATTAGATTTATCATAGTGATTGGTGGTTACTGATTTTTAACTAAATACTTCAAGCTTTTAGGAACTAAAGATAATGTTTTAAATTAGTGTTTGCATGCTCATTTGTATGCAGGAATATAATTTTTTTTAAATCCCTAATAATTGTACCCAATGACCAACATCGTCAGTGTCACGTCACGTATCCGTCCATATTAAAAGCGCCATGGGAAGTAGTGAGCTTTTGTTAAAACGTACATTGTGGCATTTCTTCATGAAAAGCCACAAAACAGCGGCCAATTTTCTCATGGACCATATGAATTTATTTAGAAATTATTGTGTACGGAACCTCAAACTTGAGAATCAAAGGTTCCGTATATAAAACATAAATAATTACGTATGAGGTAGAAAATTTGATTTCCGCGTCGTGCAAATTTTTGTATAAATGATTTTTTTTATAGTATAGGTGGCAAACGAGCAGATGGGTCACCTGATGGTAAATGACTACCGCCGCCCATACGCACCTGCAACTCAAGAGTCACAAGTGCGTTGCCGGCCTTTAAGGTGGGAGTAGAGGAATGGTGGAAAGGGGGAAGGGTGGAAGAGAGGAAGGGAAGGGTTAGGGTGTCCTGTAACCTCACTCACTCGTGGAAAAGCAATGCAAGCATTGCGTCACTGCCGTTTTTCTGTGAGGCCGTGGTATAACTATTTCTATTTGATTTGTTTGGGTGGTTCTATGTATTATAATATGTATTTACAAAAAAAAAACTGTCAGTCTTAGAACTAAACAGCAGAAGTGACACACACACACCCATCTGTATACATGTATCTGACCGTGACGGTCACGCAAGTTCAGTGCTTATTCCCCATACCAAAAGTGCCCCTTCACGCATAAACCGGTAAACGCAATACAGGACGCATAGTTAAAGATTATAGAGCCTATTTATTAGACTTTTAAAAAGAGTGGCCATGAGTTTCTTTGCCAGTATTCTTCTCATAAGGCCCTACGCATTTAGGAAACTGGAAGTTATAGATCGACACAAGCAGGCAGTAGATTTTGGTGTTTTCACCTAATTTACCTCGACAATCCAGTACATGCTGTGGCGTCTGTTTGCGCCGATCTATGATTTTAACTCTAGCTTCAATTTAACGTTCATAAATGTCACTTAGTGTCTTAATTGAATAAATGATTTTGAATTGAATTTAACCAGTTTTATACAAGTCCGATTCCACATTGGAGCCTCATTTATCAATATGCCAAACACAAAGCTTTAAAGTTGACAATAGAAAGAATATTAAAATGTTTGTTTAAATATTTTAACGACTTTGCGCTGTGAAATACTAGTAAGTTTGCAACTATTTACAAATATTTTTAGACTTATATAGTGTCTGTCCAGGGTCTGATGAACTTAAAATTGGCCAAAGGAAGGTTTCGTTGTAATTGCCTTAACGAGGACTATATAATTAGATAATGTCCAGGGTCGGTTTAGGTCGGGCGTTCTAATTAAAAAACATAAAATAAAATATGACGACTGTCATGTAATAGCAAAAATTAAATAAATGAAAAAACCTTTTCAAAAATAAGCTTTTATTTAGGCTAGATACTACAACGAATAAAATAAGGAGTGGTTTTGTTGATTAATACTGAAGTGGACTTTCGCAATCTGCTGAAACAACTTCAGTTCTTGAATTCATACCCATACCAGGCCTATGTCACTCGATGTACTTGCGCGCGCTAAATACGCTTGTCCGTCGGCGGACCTTATACGCAGTATCGTCGCAATGGGTTGCCGACATCTCTATCGCACGCACACGCTTTTATTTTTAACTAGCAGCGCCCCGCGGTTTCACCCGCGTAAGTCTCGATCCCGTGAATATGATTAATTACCTACGTAGAGCCATGTCCATTTCTACGTAGGTACCTACATATAAAATTCTAATAATTAATCAGTTTGTTGTTTGGCGCCGACTCAAAATAAGTTTATATAAAATTTGAAAGTTTATGTAAATAAGCTCAATACTTAAGACTTAAGGTTTATTTATTTTTTACTTTTTAGTTCTTATCGTCGGTTTAATTTTTTGTTAAAAAGATTTTTATTTTATGATTTTTTTTTCATCATCATTGTAGGGAGTGATTTATCTGTTACGTAGTAACTACTTAGTAATCTGTGCCCATACTGCGTACTGGCCCACTAAATATCCTCTACACAAAACCTATCTACTTGTTGCTATTATGTAGCGAATCCTCTTTGTACTTATGCGAACTTAAATTGTATCTGACAATTACTAAGTATATCTACCTATAACCGCGCATGCATGATGTTCAACAAAATAAAAATTCTCTGTGGTAGCTATATAACTGTGTGCAAAGCAGTAGCGCCAAAAAAACTTATCTTAATTCAAAAAGAAAACATCAATGTCAATGGCCGCGAATATTTAATTGAAACGTGTTGAAAACAAAATGAGCAAAGTTGATAATTAACGCTAGAGTGCACGCGCGGGCTACATGTGTAGCCCGGCGTGTAATAGTCTTATGTGTTCGTTTAGTCAAGTGTATTCCTCAAGTATTAACCCCCGCCCCCGCCAGTTTCAAATTCAAATTCAAAATTAAAATAATTTATTCAATTAAGACACTAAGTGACATTTATGAACGTTAAATTGAAGCTAGAGTTAAAATCATAAATCGGCGCAAACAGACGCCACAGCATGTACTGGATTGTCGAGTTAAATTAGGTGAAAACACCAAAATCTACTGCCTGCTTGTGTCGAACTTCCAGTTTCCAAAATGCGTAGAGTATTCTTCTCATAAGAGAAGAATACTGGCAAAGAAACTCATGGCCACTCTTTTTAAAAGTCACTAACGTTCCAACCCCTTTTTTTTCTTTATCGTGTGGAAACGCCCACGGGTCATCACCTCACCGAGGGTGCAGTGGTATGTCGGACTTTAACTGACTAAAACCACACGATGTTCCATCACAAATGAGTCTATTGCTGGTGACCCGGGATACCCTAGGAAGGAAGCTTCCGAGAACCCTTGCAGACTTTGGCCTCCTGATCAGCAGGCGACCACACCGTGCAATAGGGTCTTATTTACTTAGAGAGTTGTACCGTCTCAGGCCTGCTTCTGCTGGGGTAACGGTCAGCCCAACCTGCTTACCCCAGGCCAGCGCTCATGGAGGACGGAGATCATTCAGTCCTCTCCAGCGCCTGGTGCGCCTTCTGCGGGATGGGAGAGTGATTGTCCTCTCCCGTTCCCGTTCCGCCTTCTCTTTAGCCAACATCACCTCCTGGCAACGTTCCAACCCCTGCAGTTCACGAACTTTTGTGAATTAGTTGTTAAAGTTGGTGGGCTACACCTGTAACCCACGCGTGTGCTAGAGGAAAATTAATGTGTTGTGCCCATAGGCCGTTTTTTCGTTTCACTTCGATTATTAGAAACAAAGCGTCCAAATGATATTGGTTTTTAAGGAATTTACGTTAATGTTTCAAATTATATTTAAGAAGGTAAATTTTACTGATTATTTATGCCATTACGATAGAAATAAAGATGATTAGTGTTTAGGTACATGTTGTTTCACCTATTTTTAGGTTACGACTGTAGCCTGTAGCGCTCAAGGAATGTTTATGGGCGCGCACTCTAGTGTTAAGCAGACATTTAAAACGTGTATCTTATATGTAACACGCGAAATGTAATTAAATAAAACATAGAAGTATTTTATCATATTCATTATATCGGTGTGTGGTCTCGAATTATGTTTAAGAAGCTAAACTAGACCCGTAGTTTTAGTATTACATTTGGACTGTGTTTGAAAGGTCCTAAAAACACAACCCTTAATGAATACCATACATGGCTATTTCTATTTATTTTTTTTTTTATTTTTTTTTTATTTTTTTTTTTAGGCCGTATTATTTATTTTTGAATAGTTTATTATGTTACAAATAATTATGTTACAAATAATAGTTTTAGCACTATGTTACAAATTATACCCAATTATTTTAATTATTTTTTTATTAATCATTATTAATTATTAATTTATTAATTATTATTATACCCAAGGTCATTTTGTTGACCCCTGTGTAGAAAAATTACCGCAATGGGAGTGTGGGTCTGTGGGTGGGTTTAGTTGCAATATTAATATAATTCTAATAGTCTTAGTCTATTAAACATAGCAGTCGTAGCAAATAACTTAAGTACGATAAGTAGCATTTTTTAAGCTTTCTACATTCAATAGGCAAATGTACTAAGTTCTTTGGTCTGAGAGTCCCGCTACTTATTGTATGCCTTCTTATAGAGTGAGACCCCAGGGCCGCCTGACCTTACTTATTTTCTGACATCACTATTAGTTATTTCCTCTCTATTATCTAATTCTTCTCTTTTTATTAAAGCTTTATACTGAAGAAATGAGATTAAAATAAGAAATACGCAAATTATTATATCAAGGTGTTTTTTGCGACTTGAAGATACTTATAAGTGCAAATACTTACTCAGCCTAATATTTAGACATCCGATGAAAAAAACAAAATTCCGCTGAAAGAAACAAAAAAGAAGTACATAAAAGGGCAGGTAGCCATATAATCATAGTATTTTTTTCTTAGTACAGCAGATATTAAACAAAAAAATTGGTATTCTGAAAATAAAAAAAAATTGGCAGTCATGGGACTGCCGTCAGAAGTGAAAACTTAAACGAAACGACGAACTTAAAACGTCACATTAGCAGGTTGGTGACATCATACTAATATTATAAACGCGAAAGTTTGTAAGTATGGATGGATGGATGTTTGTTACTCTTTCACGTAAAAACTACTGAACCGTAAACGGTATGTAGATAGCTAGAGACCTGGATTAACATATAGGCTATCCCGATATTCCCACGGAATCGGGACTTACGCGGGTGAAACCGCGGGGCGCTGCTAGTTAATAAGCGCCCTCTAGTGGATATATATATATGTATTATTAGCGTGACGGTCACGTGTTCAGTGCTTTTTCCCTATAGCAAAAATGCACAAACGTGCCTAAAGAAGTTTTCACTTCAATAACAGTTTGCCTGCGCTCTCAATCTTCAATTTAGACAAGTGTAAAAATGCCAAAAAACTTTCAAAACTATGTCTCTCTAACTATACAAAAATAAAAGGCACCAAACCAATAATTATGAATGACCTACTTAATACCTATGTAAAATCAACTACAATAGAGTTCAATTAATACTTAGTAGGTACCTGGGAGACCGCGGTAGCTTTCTGCAAAATCGTATTTTTTTTTTGTGAAATTGCGTTTTACAGGAAATACAACTATGCACTTGAACTTAAAATACAAAACAAAACTGTATCTGTATTCAAAATTTCATCAAAATCGTTAGAGCCGTTTCCGAAATACAGGAAATATCATAATTATTCATAATACAAGAATTGCTCGTTTAAAGTAATAAGATATGATCATATGATACATTAAATAATTTTTAATGTTATGCAAATTCATGCAAATCTGAATCCATTTAACTTAGATCCTGTTTACGGTATAAACTGTATTAAATTGGAGATCTTTATAATTCAAACACTATTCGCGAGATAACTTTGGAAGTAAGGAACATTGAATAGTCGCATTTTCGAAACGTGAGCGAACGCGCGCATTTTTAATTCAAATTTCGAAAATGGAATCAATACCGAAAATATTTTTTTTAATAATTTTTTGTTTAAAAATCAAAATAAATTGGGCCGAAAATGGTTTAATAACAGTTTTTGAAGAAAAACTTCAAAATAAATTAAGTGAATATACAAATTATATTGCAAAATGGTTAGAAGAATATAATGATCGACATATTGGAAACAGTGAAATAGGTAAAATGTTGGGATACGATGTTCTGAAACCTGAATTGGGAACAACGGCACGAGGTTAGTTACTTTTTTAATGTTTCTCAGAACCAAGAAGAAGGTTACCTTTGCTCCATGCGTATTCTTTTTAACAGCATTGTATGTTTAAATTTTATTGGAATTTTTACGTATATTTTAAGTTATCTGATTTTATATTTGTTGTTCAATCGTTCTAACAAAACAATGCACAAAACATCCAACTATAATATCAGGTAATCTATATTAATATTAAAGTTGGACATTGGTATATACCGGGTGCTAGTCAAACACTCCCGAAAATGAAGACGGATGATTGTGCTAATGATACCTTTGATGATAGGTCAGAAAAAAAATCGAGCAGGTCAAGGTCGCATGCCTGTCACTTGAATTGGCTGTCACCGGGATGTCAAAGCCCTCTAACTTAAAGACACTCGAGAAGAAAAAAAGTGTGTGTGTGCAATTGACACACGGCAGAAGTGAAACTTCAGAAACGTAGCCTACGAGAGAATGAGGAATGAAAGTAAAATCAACACAAATAATTTACTAATGTTAATAAATTTAATTTTAGATCATTATATAAAAGTTATTGTTCAAATTAACACAGATGTGTTAAACAATTAACATAAATTAATTAACCAACGAATTTTAATACGCAAATGCACAAAAATTATACACGTGAATGATACACCACGTTGACTATGACGCATTTTCTGAAGGCTTCGTAGTACACAGGCGCTGACACGTGCTAGCATACGAAGATTATAGGAAACACTGTATACTTGTATTTTATTTCATTCTCTCGCAGTCCTATTTATGAATATGTTTGTCTCCTATATATATATATATGTTTGTTTCATCGAATTTTCAAATCACAACGATTCTAAAGAAGTTTCACTTCAAAAAACTCGTAGTACTAATTCTTATTTCAAATTAATTACCAAAAAATCCTAAATGTGAATGTGAGATTGCTTGTTAGTCTTTCCTTGACTACTTAACCGATCATCGAGATTTTTTCACATACACGTTATCCGGGGTACAGTCAAACAAAGGGTCAGGACAAAAGGTACCCTTCATCCAAAAAAAAGTGTGTGTGTGTGTGTGTGTGTGTGCGTGAGTGCGTGCGTGCGTGCGTGCGTGCATGCGTGCGTGCGTGCGTGCGTGCGTGCGTGCGTGCGTGCATACGTGCGTGCTTGCGTGCGTGTGTTTTATGTAATACCCTATGAATCCTGTGTTCGAAATAAAGATTTATTATTCTTATGAAATCACTGACACTCTTTGATATGTGAATATTTATGAATGAAGCGTTTAACTTCGTGTTTAAGTGTGTGTGATATGCTTGGTGTTTCACTGCGCGATCGAATGAGAAATGAGGAGATACGCAGACGAATGAAGGTTACCGATATAGCCGAACGGGTCAGCAAATTGAAGTAGCAATGGGCAGGGTACATAGCACTTGGAACGGATGGTCGATGGGCCCAAAAAGTTTTTGAATGGAGACCACGGACCGGAAAGCGCAGCGTAGGACGTCCATTATCGTGGTTGTCAGATAACCTAGTAAAGATCGCAGGCCGCTTATAACCGGTCTTCTTGAAAGTCATTAAGGTAGGCCTAAGTATAACAGTGGACGTCCTATGGGTGAATTGGTACTTTAAGCCAATGTTATGGACTAAAATCAGATGATTTAAAGTATTTTACAGGAATAAAAAGTTGGAGTTTAAAAATTAACGCCTCAAGTGTATCTAGGTACAATTTGAATACAAAAAAAAATCAGGGCCCGCAGCAGGCCCGCAGAGGTAGATTTCGTGTTTTTTTTTTTTTATCTGCCCCTGCCTTTTGGGAAATATCCGAACTTAACCTCCATTTTTGCATTTTGCATTTTTAAATCAATCGGTGTAATATATATAAATCGGTACAATGTATATAAACTTTTTAACTGGCGATTTTTTTGGGGTCTAGGGATCATAACTTTATGAAAAAAAGATTTTTTTGGAAAACTCGACAACTGGTACAAAACCAATAGGTTGACTTTTCTTCGAAATCTACCTGAAATGCCTATTACGTCTCGTAGTTTTTGCGTAAACCTCGAAATCAGACCAATAATCAAGCGGTTCAAAAGGAAATCTTGTTATGATTTACTTATCAAGCGAAACGTCTGTCGGATCCACTTCAGCACTTCTTTTCGCCGTATGCTCTTTCTTCTTTCTGAAATAATCTGAATGTTTGTTTTGTGCTTTTCTCTTCTACCAATTGTATTTCTCAAATATTATTCACAAACCTTTGCTCAATATTTATTGCCATTCCACAGTGTGTAGTCATAAATGGTAAAGTTAAAAATGTGTATCATCGTGGACCCTGTCGAGCACAGTACTGGCTGATTGGAAGACATAAAGAGGGCTCAATGTATGTATCATGGTTGATTTTTGAGCACAGCAATTACTAAAGTCTAGCATTGTACGAAATAGAAAACTTATTTTTGTAAGTAATCTTTGTTTATTATTGAGACATTAAATCAATAAATAAATTAGTTATCAGTCTGAACTGAAATACTTAGTTTATTTTTTCTATTGGCCTGCGACAGGCCAAAAACCTTTGACAGGATGAAGGCTGTCAGGGCAGCTAGTACTATATAATTGTATATCCTATCCTCTGATAACAGGCTAATACATGTTACACTAGCTGCGCCCGGCGGTTTCACCAACCATCCATCCGCCATCATTCATGCCTTAGAAACTGAGTTAATAATACCTGGAAATTCTAACGTTCGTAACTTGTACCTAAACGTCTAGTTTTTTTTAAATGTTTTTAACTACTGCAATTGTTGTGTAAGTAAGTAAGTAACCACTCTGTATAATCACTACATATTATAAAACAATAACATAAAACTGTTCGCCATAAACTCGAAAACCACTGAACGGATTTTCATACGGTTTTCACTAATAGATAGAACAATTCATGAGGAAGGTTTAGGTATATAATTTGTTAAGGTTTTTTTGTAAATTGGTGGAAATATGATGATGATTGTTGAAGATGTCTCTGCTACCCGTGCGAAGCCGGAGCGGGTTGCCAGTAATAACTAATTGAATTGGGTTCGATTCTCCTTCACTGCACATATTTGTATGCATGACTTAGTCTGTTTGTATGTATATAAGTATTTTTATCCGCGTCCTGGAATCCATAACGCTAAGCTTAATTTGGTTCTAGATATAAAAAAAAATACTTATTTTCAAACTACCGTCAAAACCTTTTCTTCTCTTCTTCATCAGAAAGCAAGAGTATGAAGAAGATGTCCATGGCCCTGATACCGCTCATCTTCCACGTCGGAGCTACCTCCACGTTCATGCTCCTGACCAGCATCATGGCTGTCAAGTCCGTCACCATAGGGCTTGTGTTACTCGTGTTCAAAATCGCCGTCAGCTCAGCTAAGGTAAGTCATAGGAGCCTACTAACTTTGAGTTAGTCAAGTCGTAGTTCTGAGTACAACAAACTACGCAACAGAAACAGTCACCTAACGTCAGATCAGTCATTGGAATCATTGCCAATCCAGTATAGCTGACACGCGAACCGTACGCGTACCTACTCCCTTTTTTTTGTGCGTGTGGAAACCCTCTCGGGCCGTAACCCACCGGAGTTTTCGGTGGGGTGGAGTGTTGGAATTGAACCGACTAAAACCACACGGTGTGCCGTACTGCGCCTTAAATAGGAGGGATCCGGGAACAGCTTTTATTACGACATACGGACACCCCCTGGCACCTGCCCGTAAAACCTCTCAATTAGGCGACGTCCAGGCACACGTAGACGCCGCCTCCTCGCGGGGGCCACTATAGCAGGTGGAGGGGAAAACCCGTCCCGTCAACCCGCGGCCACACTCAGGCCGGCATGAGACGCTGGGCGTCCCTTCTCCCTATCTCAAGCCATCACACACACACACTTTGCCTCTCCACGCCTCGGCAGCTTACCCGCCGCGCGAAGACTCCGCTCTTTTCCGCTCCAGACTACAACGAAGTTAAGTACCTTCACCTATCTGCGCCGGAGCTACTTAGATAATATCCAATTCTGTAAATAACTTTTTCTACAAGTTAAAATGTTAAACAGTGAAAGTGTCCGCACTTAAATTCACCTAGGGGGGACCACATGTAGACCACGAGGCCACTCTCCACGTGACATAGCGCCTAACATTGACGGGACAGGTCGGTTCACCACTTGATTAAGGGCCCCTGTCGGGCCCTTAATAATGTGAGAAAAACTGTATATCTTAGTTCCCACTAATATTATAAACGTAAAAATTTGTGAAGATGTATGGATATTTGTTGCTCTTTCACGTAAAAAACTACTGAACCGATTGCGATGAAACTTGGTATGTAGATAGCTGGAGACCTATATTAACACGTAGGCTCCTTTTTATCTCGTCGGATCACGCGGGTGAAACCGCAGGGCGCAACTATATAATTATATATATGACGACGCGAATAGTGATGTAAATTAAACAAAAACAACCTTTCGCTATACATAAATATATTTATGCCGCGTCCCAATAAACAAAAAACGATTCGTTTTGCTTACGGACGGTAAAATTTCGTTGAAAATTTACCGTCCGTAAGCAAAACGAATCGTTTTTTGTTTATTGAAACGCGGCATTAATTGATTGAATAAATTGTATTAAAAATGTAGTAAATATTGTAAAAACTCGAAATTAAAATTGCGCTATATATGTGAAAGTTTAACAAAAAAAAACAAACTTTATTTACCAAATTCTTAGTAACAAGAATAATAAAATTCTACTTCTAGCTCCAAAGACCCTCGGTAGACGGTTACGTACTACCTACATAAATTAGTGGTTGGCAGTAAAAGGTTGAACGTAAAAACGAAATAATATAATAATAATCACTTGACACATCTCACACACGGCCGACAAACTAATCAGAGCCTGTACTATGGTAACCAGAATTCATCATAATATTGTGTTAAGTTCAACCTCGACAGATGGCGTAATGCCGTAATCTACATCGCGATATGGTTTGATTGCCATGCGTAGTATAAGTGCGTGAACATTTTTTTTAAAATTAGGAGCTATTAAATCAAAATACAGTGGTCTATATTATATTCCCTAGTATTCACACCCAGTACAGTGCCAAAATATCTTGACAGGTCAAAATTACCGGCTTTGGTAATTAACGCTGCTAATAAACATACTTCTATATAACTAAGGTACACTAAGCTCAAATTCCGCTGACACTCACACACACCACCGACTTTCTTTAAACAACTTTAAAATATAATTCTATTTTAAAGTTATTTTCCTTTCAAAATTTGATATCTTCATTCCAAATGACCCAAAAAGATCTATTAATGTCATGTAGCATTAAATTGTGGTCATAATAATGTCTAAATGCAAATAAGGACAGTGGATTTTAAGTTTATCTAACTGTCACTCAGCCAAATTACAGATATCCATGGCGTCCATGCATCATGATCATCTTCATTCTCTTTTCCCTAAGGTAATATTACAAAGAGTTTTGCCTGTTTCTTTTATGGTCGGCCGCCTGACTGTCGCTAACCCTCCTTGGGAATGTAATGGTTTGCAGAAGGCACAAAGTAAGAAGGTAAATTGGGGTAAGGAAAATGGATAGGGCGAGGGAGCTAGGGTTAGGGATACCGCAAGTCCTCGGATGGAGAAACGGGACGGGGACTGCAGTAGATTGAAGAGGCCGAGGTCGCATACTCGGATGTCCGTCCTGTGATTGTAGAGGCCACTAGGACAGGAACGTTACAAAACGTCCAGAAGTATTTTTTTACTTTTTTATATAAAACTAGCAACCCGCCCCGGCATCGCACGCAGAGACATCTTCAACAATCATCAACATATTTCAATCAATTTACACAAAATCTTAACAAATTATACACCTAAACCTTTCTCATGAATCACTCTGTATTTAAGTGAAAACCGAATGAAAATCCGTCCTGTAGATTTTGAGTTTATCGCGAACAGACAGACGCGGCGGCGGACTTTGTTTTATAATATCTAGTGATAACAAAGCAAAACACATTTTTTTTAGGCAGGTAAATAATTCTACCGATTTATATACTTCTAAAAAAATATATAACTTAATTATAATTGGATTACCGAGATTATTTAATTTTGTGTGTCAACGAACAAGTTCACAAATAAATATAAATACAAAGCCTATTAATATTATAAACGTGAAAGTTTGTGAGTATAGATGTATGGATGTTTGTTACTCTTTCACGCCAAAACTACCCAACCGATTGCGATGAAACTTGGTATGTAGATAGCTGGAGACCTGGATTAACATATAGACTACTTTTTATCCCGATGTTCCCACGGGATCGGGACTTACGCGGGTGAAACCGCGGGGCGCTGCTAGTATTATAAAGTGAAAGCTTGTGAGTATGGATGTATGGATGTTTGTTACTCTTTCACGCCAAAACTACCGAACCGATTGCTATGAAACTTGGTATGTAGATAGTTGGAGACCTGTATTAACATATAGGCTATTTTTTATCCCAATATTCCAAAGGGATCGGGACTTACGCGGGTGAAACCGCTGGGCGCTGCTATTACAGATATAAATATAAAATATCCGGAAATAAAATCGTGTGGCGTATTATACATAACATATTTACTCAGATTACGTATTGCAAAACAGTTTCAAATATACCTACTCGCTATTTAATTTCTTGGTCGCCAATACAGTTTTACATAAATTTCTTTGAGCTCTAGCCGTGACGTGCAACCACAATAGCTTACAGGAATTAAGACATGCGTGAAATTTACTGTCATATTTAAAGTTTGTTAAAATAAATTATTTGGGTACATAGGCAGCCGTAAAATGGTAAAACTATATGTCGGCGACAATTTACTGTTGTACTCGCCGACAGTAAAAACAAAAAGAAAAAAAAAACTTTTTTTTTATACTATACTTGGCAAACAAACAGATGGGTCACCTGTTGGTAAGTGACTAGGCCACCTGCAACTCAAGAGTCACAACTGCGTTGCCGGCCTTTAAGAAAGGAGTAGGGGAAGGGGGGGGTAGAAGGGGAGAGAGGGGGAGAGGGAAGAGTTAGGACCTCCGGTAACCTCACTCACTCGGCGAAATACAATGCACGCATTCCTTCACTACCGGTTTTCTGTGAGACCGTGGTATCATTCCGGTCACAGATAATATAATACTATACCAGTAATTCCGGTCAAGCCGGCCCATACGTGCTCTCCCACTACAATTTATTCTACCCAATAAATATATTTATATATACTGAATATACATAATAGTATTGTCATCGAAACTAAAGGTGTGTTTCAAATCAATTGGTCAACAGGAAGGGGAATTGCAATTACTATATTTGAAAAAACATAACATTTATCCGTGCATGGCGTGCATAGGAACTTGCGCGCCGATACGACGTACCTCGCTAGATTCATTACTTTATCTTTAACAGTAAAAATAGTTTCTCCTTTACTTAATACGTTTTTGATAGAAAATTTGACGTAGAATATGACAGTAACATTTAAAACTCGAGGGTGGGGCAATTGTCAAAAACGATTTTAATATTTTAATTGTTTATAACAATATAAATTTGTTATTCGACTTACTTACTTTTATTAAAATATTTTTTTTTTCGAAAAATATTTTTTTTAGTTTTAAAATGAAAAAAAAAAGAAGTTTCTACCTCTAATAAAACCGGAGTTATGAATTTTAGAAAATGGGTCTCCAAAGCAAAATTCATAAAATTTTGCTTTGGATTGGATTTGGCTTTTTTCCCAAAATATTAGGAAAAAAAGAAATCCTCGAACACGGATATCTTTTTTTCGATATAGAACCCGTAAAAAGAAATTCAGACAAATGAAAAACGTGTCATTTCCTTGATAAGTATCGCGAAGAGTCTGCCGAGGTGCAGTACGAGGCCTCGTAATAACTATACCCAGTTTTTCAGCTAGCTCTTGGGCCTCGACAAATAAGTTGTGAAATTTGATTTTGGGGTGGGGGTCATGTCCCCTGTGACACCCCCCCCCCCTTCGGACTTTTTATTTATTTAGATATTGTTTTATAGTTTAACTTTCTTCGCTTCTTCTATATATATTTATTCTTCTATATATTCTATACAAAGAATTCCTTTCACGCATAAAATTGACACACCAAAACCCCTCGTGTTAGGTGTGTTTTTTTTTTTCAAGCAGGTCGTCCCCCACTGGGAAATTATTTTATTGTCGCTTTAGCTTCCTATAAATTTGAAGTAAAAGTAACTTGAATTTTATACAATACTAGCAACCGGCCCCGGCTTCGCACGGGTACAAATTATACACCTAAACCTTCCTCATTAATCACTCTGTCTATTAGTGAAAAGCGCATAAAAATCCGTTCAGTAGTTTTTCAGTTTATCGCGAATTAACAGACAGACGTGACGAGGAACTTTGTTTTATAATATGTAGTGATTATATAGAGATTTAACACTGTTTAATGTTCACGATTGTTTCGCTCCAAAATCTAAAGCGAGCTGGTCAACAGCTCGCATTTAGTGAATGTACTGCTTGATCATAGTTTAAAATGCTGAAGCAAATCGGCAGAATCCAACTTTCCATCTTAAACTGTCGAACCTTCCACATCGGTCATCGTATTTTCCTGTTTCAATAATTTTCTCTACTACAATAAAGACTAAAAAATATATTGTATGGTGTATTGATTTTGTTCACAGATGGCGTCGTTCTTCACTTCGTTCAAGGCTAAACAAAACAATCAACACGACTGGTCGTGGTCACCACATTTTGAACATCACGGTAAGCATATTGAGTTTTGTAGATACGTAGGAAGATGACGAACCGGTCTTCGGACAGAAAATTGGAAGTCAGGGCATTTAACGTCTAAGACTATTTAAAATAAAGAATTTTGAATACAAAGAAACCATTAATTTAAACAAAACCGTAGTAAAAATTACTGTAAAATAAAAAACTATGTTTACAATATATGAGAATTTATTATAGTATTTAGATATGTTGTAATACTGTCTCTCCGTCCGTGTCCTTTTTATAACTATTTTTAAACTGTTTTTTAACCGACTTCAAGAAAGGAGGAGGTTCTATGTTCCACTGTATATTTTTTTTTATGTATTTCACTGATTACTCAAAGACGCCTGGACCGATTTGGAAAATTCTACTTTTGTTTGAAAGCTCTTCTTCCCGGGTGGTCCCATGGTCATCAGGTCAGGATCTGATGATGGGATCCTTTAAATCGAGGGAACTCTTCAAATTTTATAGCCACACTTGAACCGATTTGGGTATTTTGAGGCGCATTAAAGTCGGTGAAACTTTTTTTAAAAGATAATTTTACTATTCATTTTCATCGCACACTGTACTGTATGTGATACATTAGTACACTTGTATTTGTAACACATTCAGTGCGTAACGTATCGTAAGATCTGTCCTTAAGGACTTTCATCACTTGTGCATCGCACTGCCTCCCCCGCACCACTGTCACGTCGGAGGCGACGACCGAGTTATGGGATCGGTCTTTAGGACTCGGAATTTAGGATTGTTATCTAACAAAATCTTATTCAAAATACTTATTGAATGATCTGTTTCTGTTCACAGGTCATGTTCGAAGTCTTACTGATGAAGGTAAAAAAATTATGATTTTATTCACAATTAAAAATGGGATAAGATTTTGTTCGGTAACTAAATAGTTCCACATTCGTATCAGCATGTTTCGTACCACATAATATGGAGGTAAGATAGGAATACCATCTCTGTATATGAAAAAGTGTCCGTCAGTTGTCGATAATTAGGTGGTGGTAGCTAGAGACTAGTGATGCATCGTTAAGAATGTGTATCCGTGGAAACGGATACGCACACGGATTACATATACGGACCTCAGTTATTTTAAAAGTTCAAACGACATTTTCCGTTAGAGATTAGAATAAAAAAAAGCACTGAATTAAAAAAAACATATCAAGAAGCTTTGAGGTTTCATCACCATTTGATCATCTTGATGTCATACCATATTAGAAATCGTAGGGTATCTACTTTTATGATAATGTCGAACAACCGATCGACATTTTAGAGAATAATCGACCTAAACTATTACAAGCCACAAAAGTCGTATTCTCGATAATCATATTCAACGATACGAGTCAGCATATAACCAGAGCCTACGGTGAAGTTTTTTTTAATGAGACAACTCCCGCACTAGGAATGATTCCTGTGTCGCGGGGGACTTTACAAACATAAAAACAACGGACACAAAGAACACCCAGACCCGGGACAACTATTTGTGGATCACACAAATTTTTGTCCTGTGCGGGAATCGAACCCACAACACTCGGCGTGGCGTAGTGGCGAGGCAACCACGTTAATCATTGCGCCATCCATGCAGTAAAAAACATTAAAAGCTTCAGAATCCTAACTAATATACTCCTTAACTATTGAACCGATCATCAAGGCACACACGTTGTCAAGGGTACAAAAAAGGATATGGAGTAACTTTCATCCAGAAAAAAGTGCTGTTCCTTGGGGACAGAAAAATAATTTTAAAGCCGCAGGTAAAAAATGTCTCGATAATCATATCCGAGGAAATGGGTTATACCTCCCCGGGACCAACGATTAAGTTGTACGTCGGAACTGAACGCCAATGTGTCAGGCATGGACGTCCCTCAAATAATGCAGGTCAAAGGAGGGGACTAGATTTTTCTTATTGCTTTCTTAATGATCTTTTCTCTGAAAATGAGGCCTTCCACGAGGCTCATCTTCGGCAGCTCTTAAAAAAAAATGTTTTTTACCATATTTCTTTATCTCACACTCAGGTTCACAAGTACCTTCGTCGTGGAACTCATACGCACCTCAAGCTCATGACGTCTCTGGGCCCAGTTACAAGGCGATGCCGACGCAGGTAGAACGATACGAAGAGTTGGGGTACAAAACAAACCTTAAGAAACGACAAATTAGTCATAGTTGATAATATTTATTTATATATTTCTGTTTAATCATTTTGTGACGATCCAAACTGACTAGCCTGTTGGTCTAGTGGTTAGTGACCCTGACTGCTAAGCCAGAGGTCTTGGGTTCGATTCCCACCCATGATAAATAGTTGTGTGATGAGCACGATAATTTGTTCTGTTTCTGGGTGTAATTTATCTATGATATGTATGTATTTAGAAATATATAAGTATGTTTATCAGCAGTCTTGTTACCATAGTCCAGGCTCTGCTTAGTTTGGGATCAGACGGCCGTGTGTGAGATGTGTGAAGTTATTATTCTTTTGTCTATTCCTGTCCTGTTCTGTCCTGTGGGTCCTGCGCCTAACATCTCTCTTCTCGTGTCGGACTATAAGAAATAGAGAGTGCATTTCATCATCTTCTTTAAACAAACTTTTTCAATCTACTCTTTAACATCTCCTGCAAACTAAATTTGGTCAGGTCAGTTCAAAAGTATATTATTGTTAACAATATTATGTAAGGAGTTAACAGTAAAGAAATGACAGAAGATGAAAAGGTTTTTTAAATTATGGTTTTAATCCTTGATGATATATCAACCAACGAAAAAAAAATGGACGAACAATATCAATTTAACATAATGATCACTATAACTTTACTATGTTGGACGCATTGTAGAACTGCACCGTAATCGACTTTGCAAGTCAACAAGTCTAAAATTTCAATGCACGAATTTGAATTAATGTTGGCCAATAGTACAGCGCGTCCATCAGTGAGCATCTGGCCATCTCTTTTACACTCAACACCTACCGACCGTGTGGCGATTACAGAATGCTTAACGCACGGACCGTCTCTGACCTACCTACCATATTATGTATAATACGGTAACTGTCCATGACTAGCGATAATATTTCTGGTTGTGCTCTATTTTCCACCATAGATTTAACGAAAGCCAACGAATACCCATTTACATATGAGGCCAATATTCCAAAGACTGCTATCACAACACCCTTTGGACTATATGAGTTCCCCTTCATGGCTTTTGGTCTGCGAAATGCAGCTGAAACGTTTCAAAGGTTAATCAATGAAGTTATGAGGGGACTCGATTTTTGCTATTGCTTTGTTAATGATTTTGTCTTTTATTCTGAAAATGAGGCCTATCTCTTTACATGACTTTCAGCTCTTTACACGAATGAAGGAATTTGAAGTACTCATCAATATCGCTAAGTGCGTGTTGTGGATCGCTAAGTAGAGGCCATTCAAAACTACCCCAGGCCTAAGACAGATAAACAATTTCGTCGCTTTGTAGGCATGGTGAATTTTTATCATCAGTTTTTGTCACACTCTGCCAGGATTGAAGCCCTTTTAAACGCTTGGCTCACGGGTTATGTCAAAGGATTTCACGCCATAGAGCTCTCTGGCGATGCTTCATTAGCTTTTGATGAGTGTAAGGCTAGTTTGTCTAAAGCTGCAATGCTGGCTAACCCGGATTGTCAAGCCAAACTTGCTATGCTCACTGATGCATCTGATCTGGCAATAGCTGCTGTTTTGCCACAGTTACAAGGCGATGGCAACTTTTAGGTTTTTTCTCACGGAAGGTCAGTCCCTTAAAACAAAAGTATTTCCCTTACGATAGAAATCGTTGGCTATCTATGAAGGTCTCAAAAGACTTCGTGGTATATACCGACCATTAACCACTCAGTTATGGTTTCAATAAAAAGAAAGGCCACTGTTCCTGTCGGCAGTTCCGATGTTTCGATTACATCGCACAGTTACAACCGACATTAGATCCAGTAAAAATAATGCAGATGCCCATCGATCATGTCTTGCTCGCCTTATCACAAGCTGCTGTCCAAGAGTTGTCACACGTTACAAAAGATGAAGGTAACCGATAGTCAGAAAAAAGCTTTATTGTGACGTGAGCACCACCTCCACTAGGTATTTCGTCACCAAGCCTTAGAGATGGCAAGTATTTGAAAGCCTTCACAGCCTTAGTCATCCAGGCGCTAATGCGACTGCTACACTTGTCGCTAAGCAATTCTTTAGCCGGACTACGCAAAGACTGTCGAGAATGGTCACGTCAATGCCTAGCCTGTCAACGCTTAAAGGTGCATTGACATTATTCACGTGGACATAGTAGAGCCTTTACCTATATCATTACATAAAGGCCATTAAGTCCGCCTTATGCATTGTATTTGCTGCAAGGGTAAATAAAAAAGTAAATTAGGCTATCGACATTGTTTGACGGTAGTAGATCGGTTCACACGCTGTTCTAAAGTCATTCCTATGATGGGCATGACAGCAGACACATTGGAATAAACATTAATATCGTGAATATCCAGACATGGATGTCCATCTGATATTATCACCGACGGAGAGCGACAGTTCAAATCTTCTCTTTTCCAATACCTTGGAAAAGTGATGGGATTGAAACATCGCAAAAAAAGGAAGGCCATTAAGTCCGCCTTATGCAATGTATTTGCAGGAAGTGTAAATAAATAAATAGTCATAGTAAAAGTAATTCCCATGACGGGCATGACAGCACAGACAGTGGAAAACACATTAATATCGTGAATATCCAGATATGGATGTCCATCTGATATTATCACCGACGAAGAGCGACAGTTCAAATCTTCTCTTTTCCATTACCTTGGAAAAGTGATGGGATTCAAACATCGCAAAATAACCTGGTATGACCCATCTTATAACCGTCACCGTCAACTGAAGGTTGCTATAATGTGCCCTGCTGATGGCAATTGGGTGGACACACTACCCTTCGTGGTGTTGGTTCATTTAAAGATCTTTAAGTCTCATCAGCTGAAATGGTACGAATTATTACGTCAGAAAAGAGATTTTTTTTTTAATGCCAGGGGATTTTTTTCAAGCCTGAAAACATAGATGTATCGGCTTTTGTCTCCCGCCTACGCCAATGGGTAACTGCAACCTTCCCCTGCTACACGGTATACCAAGGACAAAATTTTTATACACAAGGATTTGCACTCGTCTAGCCATGTCTTTCTGAGAGACGATACATTAAGTGGCACCTTACAGCCTCTTGACATTGGTCCTGGTATAAAGATAGATATTCAAATTCATAATCATTTATTCATTTAAGACACTAAGTGACATTTATGAACGTTAAATTGAAGCTAGAGTTAAAATCATAGAGCGGCGCAAACAGACGCCACAGCATGTACTGGATTGTCGAAGTAAATTAAGTGAAAACACCAAAATCTACTGCCTGCTTGTGTCGATCTATAACTTCCAGTTTTCAAAATGCGTAGAGCCTTATGAGAAGAATACTGGCAAAGAAACTCATGGCCACTCTTTTTAAAAGTCAGATCTTCAGGATAGATAGATAGAGTATACTTTATTGTACACCAAAAATAGGATACATACAACATACAATGTTAAGTAGCATACAATGGGCGGTCTTATCGCAGTCTGCGATCTCTTACAGAGAACCTTTGATGGACTATACTGTATAATAATAGATAACTTGTGGTGCACATTAGTCTTACTTACTAAACCAATAACATGTATACATACGCACATAAATACAGAGAAACATATACATAGGAAAAGTTCTATAACAAGGCTATAAAACATTTTAAATTTTATTAAAGAGCAGTTATACTATCAGACCCTACCCCTACTACAATTACCACCCGTTGGACAAAATGGCCGAACCTCAGCATGATACCAAAACAGGTCTTTTGTCAATACCCTTTGTAAGCTACATCGTAGAATTGTTGTACTATGTTTGGATCGTCAGAAATCACTAGCTTTTAGTAATTTATTTCTAGTTATTTAAGTTAATTTTGCATTTATATCTATACTAGTGATGCAACTAATAGCTGTTTTTCTAAATCCGGATATCCGGACATCGGACAGCCGGATATGTCAGGTTTATCCATACGTAGGTACATAACATAGCAATAATAAAAATGCATTTTTAATTTATAAGGTTATCTTTATATTTATTGAAATAAAAATGATATCAAAACAGGATGGACTTTCATTTTCTCTTACCAAATAAAAAAAAATATTATTTGACTGTTAAGCATAAATAATTTCTTTTACACCACTAGAAATAAGTTTTAATATAGTAAAACATCAAAATTTGTAGTGCCCATTTCTTATAGTTAAATGGAAATGTAAATATACACGGGGTGGAGACCTGGTGTCCTGAAACACAGGCCTCGAGCCTAGCTTAGGCACCAGTCTCCCACAATATTATTGTAAGGAATTTATGTATATATATTTTAAAATATACGGAATACTTTATTGTGGTGAGAAATAAATCATTATTATTATAAAAAAAAAAAAAAATCTTTTATGAAATAAATATTTTGGGCTTTTAACATCACTTAAAATTTTAAAATGCTAACAATTGGATAATTTAAGTTAGGTTTTATTCTCAGAAGTTATAAACGGGTACATAACTTAAGATTAAAGAAAAATGCTAATAATCATTTGTCGCCTATATGTGACTTTGGCGTTCAAAGAGTTAGACATTCATCAAAGGTACATTAATATAAACAAAATGGATCGATGGACAGTCAATTAATACTATTAAATGTTGACAAAAGGCCATAAAACTTGATCAAATTAACTCATTCATAACACTGCATAAACCACCCCGGTGTTCCGCTACGTATGATCAGGGAAGCCAGAATGGCCATTGCATTATTTCGCAACCTCCGACAGGCATTGACTACTCTCATCATAGACGGGTCCCGTCACCCGGTGAGACCGGCACTCGTCAGCTGCATCCGGAAATCGGAACACTGCGCGCTGTCTTTCGGGCCTGCAACTGTCCGGATGACGACTTCTCCAAAAGTTCGCAGTGGCCGGAGATCAATAACTCCCTCCGGCGCCCAGTGAGTCTGCTGCGGGCAAAGAGAGTCGTACTCATTTGCGGACATCACCTCCTCGTAGGCGAGAGCGTTCCATGCGCTTTCACTTCGGATCATAGCCAGAAAAACGGTTGGGAGTGAGAGACTTCCCGCAGCACCGACTGCCATAACAAGGTCTCGGCGTTGGCTAGCCCAAGCTGAACATTCCGCCAGTGTGTGAAGCCTGTCTTAACTACAATAAGTGTAAGTATAACTAAATAAATATATAAACGATATTTTGTATAAAAAGTATGATAGCTCTCTTAAGCTTCTTTTATATAGTCCGGATTCAGTCGCATTCGTAAGGCTCCGACCGGCGCACAGACGGGTTCGCCTAATGTGTAGCAGCTATCGGGCCAATAGTACACATTGTTTATTTTGCCCTAAAAGATGTTTAACAAAATTGACTTTTGGCCAGCCAGATCAGCTAAATACCCGCGGCGCGGCGGCCGCATTGAAATTAGTATTGGATAGCAATCTCTATTTAATAGTCAGCAAGAAATAAAACTAATATACAAGTAAACGAAATACCGGACCATAGATAAGATAATAGTTACTTCGTAACAGATACATCACTCCCATACAAAACTCAAAATACCTACGTTATAATAGCCTACAAAATTTAAATAATAATACCTGGCGTTAGCTGCGACCAGAAATATATCTTATTTACGCTTTTCGAAAGTTGAGAACGCCTTGCCCACCGCGCGACCTTCGTCTGAGCATGTAGCCGAACTGCCGGACACTCTAGGGTTGTACAAAGTACACATATAATTAAATAAATTATTTATTTGGGGTATGTCCCGATATACACTGCGAGCACTGTTCAGTGCTCTTACTGGGGATAACTTCGTTCCGTTATGGACTGACAGTATACTGCCGCAGTATCCTAGTGAAGTATATGACGTCATAAATCGTCGCCATTTTTGTACTGTGAGCAATGGCGTTTTCGAGGAAAGGTGCTCTCAGTGCTTTGATCTTGTGATCAACTACATTTTTTTTCCAGTTAGATAATAAACAATTATTTCTCGAAATATGTTCATCACTTTTACCGTACAAAGCCCCATTTAAATAATTCGGTTATAAAGTTATTATGCATTCGGTTACTTAAAAAACAATATTTTCTTTTAATAAAAAGTAAACTTACTTTTGTTATGCGAGAATTGTCAATTGACAATTAACTTGACGTCAGTTCTTATAGTGCTCGCAGTGTATATCGGAACACACACTTGATAATAAAATTTATGGGTGTTGAGTTTATTATGAAATTCATATCTTTAATTTTTATAGGTACCTAAAATATCCTTAAACCTTCGATAGTAACATAAAATGTTGATGCTGTAGACATATACATCACTATCACTACATCACTACGTTTTACACCGCCGCGTTTGTTTGTCTATCTGTTCACGATAAACTCAAAAACTACTAAACGGATTTTCATGCGGTTTTCATCAATAGATAGAGCTATTTATGAGAAAGGTTTAGGTATGTTATTTGTTAAGGTTTCGTGTAAATTGGTTGAAATATGATTATGATTCTTGAAGATGTCTCTGCTACCCGTGCCAAGCTAGGGCGGGTTGCTAGTAATGGCTGTTGCGTAGGCTAGAGAAAGATACTCTTATAATTTAATACTTTTGTATTGCATATTATATTACACAAAAGTATTGAATAACAAATAACTACCTACTCAAATAAAAACCCTCAATCCGTGGCGCTCTCAATATGTTTTACATTTCAGTAGCTCTTATTATTATTTTCACTATATTTCTAACTATATTACATATTGTGTGAGAGAAGCAGCCGTCAATTCGCCTTGCCTACAAGTTACAACAAATGAATACGCTGGCAGTCCACACCTACTAAGTTCGTCACCTTTCGTAGAAATTATGGGTTTATTATTGGCGGTTTAATAGACTACATTTATTACAACTTCACTCTGGCTAATCACTCAAAACCTGATTTAGTGCAACATTGTATAGAATATATATAAGTAACATTTATTTTTTGTTGAGAAGATAACTATTATTTATTATTAGTACAGCCACGCGGCAATGGCGAGTAAAGAATAAACACCTAAAGTATTTTTATATTATATTGACAAAAAAGTAATACCTAAAATCATTTTTGCAACTTATTTTTAAATGATTTTACAGATCACTAACATCTAGCAATAACGCAATTTAACATATTAAATACATTTAGCAATAACTAAACATCTCCACTTCATAATAAGTTCGATTTGACATTTTTTTTTATTTACGGAGAATACCGTTCTGCCGTGCGTGCGTGCTCTCAGCTACGCGTTGTCGACCCTACTGACACTTTTACCGTAGACGGATAGCTAAATTGGTGGGTATATAAAACGCGACCTCGAGCGAGTGATGTAGCCCTGACCGGACGCATTTACAGCTTTTAACCATTTTTGTAAAATTCTTATTCCCCATTAGAGGATCATTTATCAAAGTGTCAATTGACAAAAGAAAAATATTTAACATGTTTGTAAAAACATTTTAACGACTTCGACCTTTGAAATGCTGGTTAAAAATTAAGTATGCAGCTATATACATATAAATATAACTGTATATACGATATGTATTTAGTAATATATAAGTATGTTTATCAGCAGTCTGGTTACCATAGTAAGGTAAAGGAAGGTATATTGGTGATATATATGATATATGTGATATCAAGAAAGGCAGGAAGGGTGTATTGCAGTGCGTAATTTCGTAAACCTTCCTTTACCATACAGGCTCTGCCTAGTTTGGGTTCAGACGGCCGTGTGTGAGATGCGTGAAGTAATATTATTATTATATTTTAATGAGATATAATTTTCTCTTATTGTAACAAACTAATGAATGTTTTCTAAGCCAGAAAATGTTGTGTTAAATATTCTTTCTCACGCCCGTTCTAATGGAGTGTCCATTAGAACGGGATTAAGAAAGAACATTAATCCTATTTAAATTAAAAAAATTGGCAGTCATGGGACTGCCGATAGAAGTGAAAATAAATACTTATGGTAAATATTGTAAAAAGTCGAAATTAAAATTGCGCCATCTGTAAAATTTGCCCTAACTAATATACAGAAAATTAGTATATATCAAACTACAGTAGTATCACGCAGAATCCACAGATGGCGTTAAAAATATTTTTTTAAATATATGAAACTCGGAAACATTTTTGATCAGGGTCACGTGTCCTGAGGCGAGTTAAAGATTTTTTACCCATCCCAAAAAGTGCACAACGCCGCTAAATAAATTTTCACTTTAAAAAGTGCGTTGCAATTCTAACAACTTTTCAACAGTTATCATTTTCAATCATAAGCGTCAGTCTCACAACTGGTAGAAGAGTGCCTGGGGCGTTACAAAATGAAAAGGTCAGGAAAAAAATGTGTTTTTTTGTATTTCGAAATTAAATTAGATATCCTAAGTACAACGTGTATTCGAAATTGACTGCGGATCGGTAAAGTAGTTAAGGCGTGCAAGCGTAACAAACGAACAAAATCATATTCGTATTTACAATACTAGCTGTTGCCGGTGACTTTGTTAGCGTGGAAATCCATCATTCCAGACTATAATGTATGTCTGTGTCAAATTTCATTCAGATCCGTTCAGCCGTTTTTGCGTGAAAGAGTAACTAACATCGATCCATCCTTACACACTTTCGTTGTTATATTATGTCAGCTATAATGTAGACTGATATAGTAACCGGTAAAAAAATAATAAAAAAAATGAAATAAAAAAAAATATTATTAATAAAATATTTGTTTTCGTAAAACAATTTATATTTTTGTATTTATGAAATATTTCCTTCGATTTTATACCTATATTTCAATGATTTGTAAAGTTTGAAGTAACTATTTTCCCTGCCTACCATTTACAGAATATACTGTATACATACATTACACATACAGTATTAGCCACTCTTCCGGCATACACAAACAACAACTATCGACGATATATCGAGCGAAGTTCAGTTTCGCGATTACTTACAGGCTTAGATTATATATAGGTCCAGATACCGTGACCACAGATAAGATAGTTACTTCGTAACAGATACATCACTCCCATACAAAACTGAAAATACCTACGTTATAATAGCCTACAAAATTAAAATAATAATACGTGACGTTAGATGCGACCAAAATATATCTTGTTTACGCTTTTCGAAAGTTGAGAACGCCTTGCTCACCGCGCGACCTTCGTCTGTGTGTGTAGCCGAACTGCCGGACACTTTAGGGTTGTACAAAGTACACAAATAATGAAATAAATTATTTATTTGGGGTATGTTCCGATATACACTGCGAACACCGTTCAGTGCTCTTACCGCGTAGACATTTGTTTCGTTATGGACTGACAGTTTACTGCCTCAGTATACTAGGGAAATATATGACGTCATAAATCGTTGCCATTTTTGTACTGTAAGCACTGGCGTTTTTGAGGAAAGGTGCTCTCAGTGCTTTGATTACGTGATCAACTACAATTTTTTTCCAGTTAAATAGTAAACAATTATTTGTCGAAATATGTTCATAACTTTTAACGTACATAGCCCCATTTAAATATTTCGGTTATAAAGTTATTATGCATTCGGTTATTTGAAAAACAATATTTTCTTTTAATAAAAAGTAAACTTACTTTTATTATGCGAGTAATTCAATTGACAATTGACTTGACAATTAAATTTTTAAATATAACTAGGTACATTCAAACAATAATTTTTCTTGTTGAACAGATAACTTGTACATATATATCATAATTATTTTCTTTTTATTTTTAATATACAAACCAGAGAGTAAAAAACATAGATGACAGTATACTGGACTGCCTTCCGTATTAAACAGTAACCAGTATAGCTAATTATAAAGGAACAGCTTCGCAGCATATTAAATTGACGTCACTCCTTATAGTGCTCGCAGTGCATATCGGAACACACACTTGATAATCAAATTAATGGGTATTGAGTTTTATATAATGGTAAATAAAATTATTTCCTCTATAAAATTTATATCTTTAATTTTTATAGGTAATTAAACCTTCGATAGTAACATAAAATGTTGATGCTGTAGACATATACATTATACATCACTATCACTACATCACTACATACTATAAAATAAAGTCCCCCGCCGCGTTTGTCTGTCTGTCTATCTATTCACGATAAACTCAAAAACTATTTAACAGATTTTCATGCGGTTTCATCAATAGATGTGATGTCTCTGCTACCCGCGCGAAGCTGGTGCGGGTTGCTAGTAATGGCTGTTGCGTAGACTAGTGGAAGATACTCTGATAATTTAAACTTTGTATAACATATTATGTTTATTATAACTGAAACTGAAACTGCCCTACTGACACTTTTACCGTGGACGGTAAGCTAAATTGGTAGGTATATAAAACGCGACCTCGAGCGAGTGATGT
Source organism: Callimorpha dominula (assembly GCA_949752705.1). Classification (NCBI taxonomy): domain Eukaryota; kingdom Metazoa; phylum Arthropoda; class Insecta; order Lepidoptera; family Erebidae; genus Callimorpha; species Callimorpha dominula. The sequence goes on along the minus strand of OX457018.1, from coordinate 9,583,276 downwards.
AGCCCTGCCGTGGCCAGTACAAAAGTCACCGTGTACTCGTACTTTGAAGCCACTTTTTGGAGCTGTGTGAGTGAATCCCGCCCAACGCGAGTGTCAACGTACAATATCTGCGCTTGTGTGCGTGACGGTTTTACTACCTTTTTTACTTTTTTATGAAACATAATAATTTTTTTTATTTAAGTAATAGTAAATAAAGACATTTTAAATGTATTTAAATTTGTTACAAGTTATTTCATTTTTTTTATTTAATCGTTTAGTTAAAAAGACAAATGTAAAATAAAAATAAAGCTACTTAGTAGGAACTATTTATATCCTCAATGTATCAGGTAACCGGGGCATTGTATCCCAATATTATTGCATTTTAATTCAGCCACTCAAACCATGTAAATTTAAAGACATTTTACAACAATACTTGGATATATATAATATATGACGGCGCGTGCTGTTCGGGCTGGTTGAGTCTATAATTTTTTTTTGTTTGAAATTTTATCACGTTCCAACGAATTGACAAGTTGTAAAAATCAATACATATTCTTGTAGGAAATTAAACAATCTACGAAAAAGGTCGGATATGATTTTGCGCTAAGTCAACTCGTTTAAAAGTTATTCAAGGTTAAATTTCAGTAAACCCAGTTGGAGAGATTGACGTAACTTTAAGTATTATTTACATCTGAATGTATCGAGAACTACAGTGATTTTAGTGGTAAAATATGAAAATAATAATAAAAATTAACAATTAGGTTCAACATATAATTACATAAAATTACAACATAAAATTTTAAATGAGCTAACTTAGCAAAAAATCATATCTGACCTTTTTTGTCGATCGTTTAATTTCCTACAAGAATATGTATTGATTTTTACAACTTGTCAATTCGTTGGAACGCGATAAAATTATAATAAAAAAAAATATATCACGTCATTTAAATGGGAAATCAAAAATCACGAAGCGGCACCTCTTAATAGTAATATTAAGAGCTGCTGTTTTCACAGGCTTATTTTTACGTCATCTTGAACAATACTTTCATGGTAACTAATATATGTTTTTTTATGAACTATCTAGAAACTAGCAAAATTTTACAAGTCCTAAGTGCTCTATAGCTGTGTTCATTAGGAGTAGTAATAATAAATTATAATACGAGTACAATCCTATAGCCAAAGTATCGTTTGACGGACACATTGAACTTCGGGCGCTAGAGCTTAGAAATTAAGAATATTTGAAGGATTCCAGTTTCGCAAACATTAACAGTAAGCATATTTCTCGTCTTTCTATAAATAACAAGTTTGGCAAAGAAAATTATACATACTGCTAGAATGCGTTATGGGTAAATGAAATTCACGTCCCTGGCAACATCTCTAATAATGGCGTCCGCAATTTTATTAACTTGAAATTTTGTTCTATTGTTGTACAAAAACATTAGGAAATAGAATGCTTACAAGTGAAATGTGATGTTCGGCACTTATGATTTTTTTTTAATATAATTTTTACAGGATGTAACTACACAACCAGGCATTTTTGAATATTATATAAAAAGCGGCTCTAGACTTTCTTCAGCGGCGAACGTTCGCTCGCGTGTGACGAGTGAGTCGCTTGTATTTGTATTAGTCGCTTGTATTTTTTGGCTTCAGTTTTGGGGCGCGTCATAGGCATCTGGACCTCTATATCTATATCTGAATCTATATATAATCTAAGCTTACAGGGTAAGGCCAAATTAGCCTCGAAGAAGCTTGGTGGGCTAAACAAATCGAGATGGTATTTCACTCCTGCCCACCGCTTACAACTTTATAGCCACGGCGCAGGTTCGGTGGCATATGGAATACTGTTCTCATCTCTATACACGGCTGCATTCAACGGAGAGTGATTGGAATCATCGCGTCGATTGCCATGCTCAGATTATATTAGATGTGTGTGTGACGTGTGTATTTGACGTTTTCGAACGACGAATTCAAACTAATGTTACGTAATGATGCACTAAAACCCTCTACTTAAAATTTATTGCTATTATGTAGTGAATCCTCTTATTACCTAACTTATAACCGCACAATAATGAAAAGAATAGTCTATACCATAGACTATGTTTTACCTTTTTTAGTTAACAATGTGCGGACATGTGTAAAGAGGCGCCAAAGAAACATTTTCTTAATTCAAAAATAGAAAATCAATGGCCGTTAAAAATTTTATGAGCACTTTTTTTAAATCCAAAAAAGAACAGTGTTGATAATTAAGTAGACAGACAATTCGTGTATTTGTAGGTAACACATGAAATATAAATCATTAGCAACGAGTAATTAGTTTAACTAGAGTCGTAGTTTTTTTAATATTCCATTTGCACTGTTTAATTTGTTGATGTCTAATAAAAAATGCCAAGACCAAGTAGCTAAGTTAATTGACTGTACAGCTTTTGCCTGTAGAGCTGGGGAGAAGCTACTCATCGCAGGAATTGGATAGAAGTTATCTACGCTGTAATGTACAATAATCATAAATACAAATAAACAAAATTGAAGTGTCTGTTTGTAATGTCAAAATTATAGTTTCTCTTAAGCTCAAACAGTTATTTGCACGTCCCCTATGCCTAAAAATCAGTTTTTTTTTAATTTTTGTCTCTCTGTCTGTCTGTTTGTCCGGCTAATCTCCGGAATAGATGTGCCGATTTCCACGGAACTTTCACTAGCAGATAGCCAGTGTCACTTTTATATTGGAAAAAGAATTAGGGTTCCGCTCAAGGTATATAAATGTTTACACGCAAGGGACGCCGCAAGGGAACTGCTAATAACTAATATTATAAGAGTTTTGAGTTGAGCTTTAGCTTTCAAATTTTACAAACACCTTGTAAGGGGCACAGATAAGCACATAGGATACCCAGAAATTACAGAAACACCCAGAAAAAAGTATTTTTCTCCAGGTACAGATTGATTGACAAAATCTTTTTTTTTCTTTATGAATTACGGTACGTATCGCCATTCTTTTTTTTTATGGTACAGTTGCAAACGAGCAGACGGGCCACCTGATGGTAAATGACTACCGCCGCCCATGGGCACCTGTAATTCAAGAGTCACAAGTGCGTTGCCGCCCCTTTAGATGGGAGAAGAGATGGAGGGGGGAGAGGGGAAGGACGGGAATAGGGGAGAGGGAAGGGTTAGGGCCTCCGGTAACCTCACTCACGCGGCGTAAAGCAATGCAAGCATTACTTCACTGCCGGTTTTCTGTGAGGCCGTGGTATCGAGCGGAGTTGAGCCGGCCCATATGTGCCGAAGCACGGCTCTCCCACGTCGATTAACAAGTTTGACAAAAAGGCTAATAAATATGTTTTTCTAAAAGTTTTGTTGATAACGATAAAACTGATATTTCTTAAAATACTTAAAATATCAGTATTTCATATCTTTATAGATTCACCTTCTAGTTCTCAAAGTTACTAAATAAAATTCGTATAATTTAAAAGTGAAATTAGAATGAGAAATGCGTGAAAGATTACAGTGATGTAGGCTTGTTAAACCTTTTTCGTTACTTACCAACCATTTTAAGTGCAAAAAATTATTCGGCCTAATGCTATTGTAGTCATTCGATGGAAAAAAAAAAACTGCCGTTGATGGAAAAAATCTATTTTATCATGATCTTGTTTTTTCTTTAAGTAATAAGGCCACAGGGGCCTATCATATTTGGATATATAACAAAATAAGATTGATTGAAATAGATTGTGAAATCCTGAGCTCTCAATATTAAATTTAGAGAAAGGTAGGTATTTACTAACCATATTAGCATGAAAGCTCATTAACATCTGAACAATTTAGAGGCATATTAACGAGACGAAACCATTTTAAACTAGGTAACGTAAAAAGCTTTTAAAAGTAGGTTAAACTTGCATTTTTAGTAAAATGTACAAACGAATACATGAACCAATTAGGTATACATATCATTCCTCATTTTAGCATTTAAAGTCAAGTACAATAAAGTTCAACTAAATTTGAATATTAAACTGTATGAAATTGGAGAACTTCATGATTCATAGATTGTCGTTGTGTAGATAAATTTGGAAGTATGGAACATTGAACAATGAACAGTCGCATTTTCGAAACGTGGGCGAGCGCGCGCGTTCCTAATTCAAATTTGAAAAATGGAATCAATACCGAAAATATTTTTTTTAGTCATTCTTTGTTTAAATTTTAAAATAAATTCAGCTGATGATGGTTTAATAACAGTTTTAGAAGAAAAATTTCAAAATAAATTAAGTGAATGTATGAATTATTTTGCAAAAGGGCTGGAAGAATTTAATGATCGACATTTAGGAAACAGTGAAATAGGTAAAATGTTGAGATACGATGTTTTGAAACCTAAATTGGGAACAACGGCACGAGGTTAGTAACTTTTTAATCTTTCTCAGAACTTAGAAGACAGCTACCTTTGCCTAGCATTATGTTACGTTTAAATTTTGTAGGATTTTTTAAAAGTATTTTAATTTATCTATTATATTTTTGTTTATAGTTCACAACACACAACGCACAAATATATCAATAGAGACAGAGCGAAATATTTATTTAAACGATTCGAAAAATACAATTCGCTATTTAAAAAATTACATAGACAATAAAATAACTGAAGCTCTTTCATATTTACGATTAGTATTGCCAGTGAACCTTGTTAAATTTCGGAATAGGTAAAAATAATCGGGACTATGGGTTTTAAATCGGGATTTAATGTCATTTCTGTAAAGTTGTTAAGTCTTTGCTCTGTACTGCTGCTTTTTATGTGTCTCAGCGTTATGAACTTCCTAATAAAAATTGTTCTTTTTAAAAACTGTAGTAAGTTTTTCAATAATAAAATTATAACAATTGTTGCATACGTTAGAAGACCATCTTGTACAGAGTAGTTTTAATAACTCCAGTTTTATTGTTGAGGCTGTTTCATTTTAAAGCGAGTGCTCACACGTCTGAGACACTACATTTTTTTTTTTATTAAAAGACAACTCCCGCATTAGGAATTACTCCTGTGTAGCGGGGGACTTTACAAACAACGAACACAAGGAACACCGAGACTCGGGTGGGAATCGAAACCACGACCTCTGGCTCAGCAGTCAGGGTCACTAACCACTAGACCAACAGGCCAGTCATTAGGCCGACGCACACGTCTAAGACGTCTGACGCGTGTAAGGTTGGTGGTGCACATAAAATCAACGCAACGCGTGTCAGTCAAGAATTGTTCAAATTTACTATTATAGATAAAATAAAAACGTTCTGTATAAAATACTGTTAAGAATAGAAAGAGGGGACAAGTGGCCGTGCCATCAAACTAACAAGGACATTTAGAATAAAACAATCAATAGGCGTGCTTTGTAAAAGTAAAATTCAGAATCAAATACTATTTATATTTTTTTACCGCTAAAGTAAGTAAGCAACACACCAAAAAAATAACTTTCATTTCTATTAAAATTAATAACAAAGTTGATAGCATCGAAATTGGAACTAGTCTGTCTAAACAGATTGTAAGAAAAACTATTCTGTAAGTATATTTTTTTTTCAAATTCAAATTCTTTATTTGCCATAAATAGGGTTAGTACATACAGAGTTGTTGGATTTACAATGTTTACCGCCTATTTAGCCGTCAGGACAGCATGCAAAAGGGCCTTAAAACTATGAGAGACAAGATATATGGAATGCTACTTAGTTAACAACTTCATTAATGTCTGATAGGATAATTCAAGAATTCGTTGACAGAGTAGAACGTGTTCTGTAGTAACCATATTTTGGCCTAGAGTTCAAAGTTTCAATCAATACACCAGTGTTGGTTGCTTTAATAAACTTATTTACCGTTTTAATAACACCGACATAAAAAATGAGGCAAGGTTCAGGCTAAATTGATTGGCACAAAAATATCTGTTTAAAAAAGGTGCCCATTGAGTTTCTTGCCTGTTCTTCTCCATAGGATCTATGTACTGGAACAGGCAACCAGCTTTACGACTGACGTATTCTGACTGACTCCTACGCCTGACAACTCAAAGACGGAGTTCGATAATAGGTTCAATTGAAATCCTGCGTTTCTTTAAATCAACCATTTTTTTTTACCTCAAGCCCTACACGCTACTCGAAGACACTTACATGAAACGTGCAGAAAAGAAAAAAAACTGGACAAGTGACTGGACAAGTGCGAGTCTGGCTCGCGCACTGAGGTTTCCGTAAACAAACAAACATGTTTGTAGATATTACGTTCATCTCGGGAAACACTGTTCGAAGATCTTTGCCCGTCTTTTCCTAAAGATAAAATTAACTTTTTAGGTCTAAACATACTCTCCCATACATCGGTTCACGATAAAGTTAACAAATTAACAAGTTTTGGATTTTTCCATTATTTGTGCTGTCATACCTTGTTTCTTACCAAATTTCATGATTGTAGGTCAATGGGAAGTATTCTAAAGGTTTTGATGTACCTGCGAATTGCTCAAATTTGTTAAAATCTAAGGTTTAATGGCTGTATCTTTTGATTGCGTTGATTTGGAAGCTTGATTTTTTTACAGCTTCAGGGGACCGCTAACATAAGCATTTGATGTTAATTTCAACTTGATGCTTACACGAGTTCCGGAGAAGAAGGGTCTTGATTGACAGACAGACAGACATACAGACGAACAATAAAGTGATTCTAACCCTAAAACCGAACTTATTTTGTCCCTACCGTCAAAACTTTTCTTCTCTTTTTCTTCAGAAAGCAAGAGTATGAAGAAGATGTCAATGGCCCTGATCCCGATTATCTTCCACGTCGGAGCTACCTCCACGTGGATGGTCTTGACCAGCATCATGGCTGTCAAGTCTGTCGCCATAGGGCTTGTGTTACTCGTGTTCAAAATCGCCGTCAGCTCTGCCAAGGTAAGCCCTAGGACTTTCTACTAGCTTTTGCACATGGCTTTCCTCACATAAAAGTTATTTTCCTATTTACAGCGAAAAGTACTTTTTTTCTAAATAACAGGTACCATATGTCCATTTATCCGATAAATAAACGAAATGAACTTGCACTGATTTCTTTTTTATTTTTTTTATTCACTAATACAAAAAAAACCGGCCAAGTGCGAGTCGGACTCGCGCACCGAGAGTTCCGTAAAATATTTTTATTATATGATGTAACTAAAAATTTATGGTTTTCGCAATTTTTCCTTTATCTGTGCTATAAGACGTTACTTCGTATCAAATTTCAAGATTCTGAGTTCACGGGAAGAACCCTGTAGGTTTTGATTCCCTTGTCAGTGTCGAAAACTGACAGACGGATTTGATTTGATTTTAGGGTACGGAACTCTAAAAAAAAATCTTTCAAACAGAAAAACAATTCTAATTACAAGCAAATGCTAACCTTGTAGCTATTAAGATTCAATCAAATCTTTGTCGATTAAACACGCAATAGGGCTGCCTGACAGTCTTCAATCAATCAGTCTTCCGTCAATATGAGCCGATTGACTGAAGATTCTTACTTTGCATTGGAAGGTTATCACATCACACACCGCTCCTCTTCCACAATACCACAGAATATAAAAAGAGTTTTTTACACAATATAAAAAAGTATAAGATGTAAATTTAACGAATGTTAAAAATGCATTATCGTTTGACACGTTAACCCAAAACTAAAGTAATCAGCCAGCAGTTATCCAGCCCACCACAAATACTTAATGATAGACTTTGGACAACACGCGATCACAACAATGGACAACGCGCCTTTCAATATGGCTTACTGCCATGCCTTTTGTATGCTTACGAAGTTTTCAAGTTATTAAAATAATGTTTAAGTCAATACTTATGATTGACACTTTTACTTATCAACCCATAAATAATCATTAAATTAATAATGATTAAAGTTGCCAGAAGTGTAGAAGTCGCGTTCCTATATTCAAGAAACGAACGGTAATATTTCGTTGAATTTTCAATGAAAATTTTAGCGTGCTTAAGCAAAAGCAATCGTTTCTTGTTTATTGGAACGCGGCACTAGAGAACAAGTATTGTTCCTGATTGATTATTATTATTTTTTATTTTAAGTGCCTAGGGCTACCTCGACCATTTCTAGTCTTTTGTAGCGCTCCCGATTGACAGAAAGTAAAACATTTACGCCGAAAGTTTGTTAGCTACTTTACTCTAAGCACAAATGTATAATCAGTGCCTTCTAAAGACGATAAATCACATCCATTTAGATATGAACCTTAATCGATATCAATGGAGGTACATTTCTCTCAAAGTTGTCTCAGAAGCCTTCTGTAAAACACAAGTTATTCTTGATTGATTGAAAGGAAGGGTCACGCATTAGTTTCTCAACCAGTAACCTTCTTGTAAAATATTTTAAACAATCCTACTGCTGAGACTGAAAGTTCAAAGCCATCACAAATCTTTGAAAACATTATGGGAACTCCTCAGATATGCGAGCTGCATTAGAAAAGAAAGAAAGAAAGAAAGATCCATTTATTGCCTCACGATACAGCCGCGCAATGCGCATACAAAATAAAATGTTACTTAAATCTAGGTACACAGTTACACACAAATACGTTGCATTGCCTTTGCACGCCCGCAGGTGTGGCAACGAGGTTAATACTCAGCGTAATGCTGGCTGTGACGCCGGCCCCAACACAGCACTGGTCTGCTGTATTAACCCCAAGTGACGTACAGAACGAAAAGCTAAGGCCAAAACCGTCACATAAAACTAAATATTTAAAAAAAAATTGCATATGGCTTACAAGCTTTTTACCTGTACAAAAATAGTTAATTTATCTTACTTACCTAACCTCGCATCGTAAATTAGTCCGGTGAAGTTAGCTCGAAAAAATAATGCCAGTGTTTTTTAGCTTTTTTTTTTGCTTTGTTTTTGCTTTTGAACAAGTTTCTAGTCGTTTGCATACCAGAAAAAGAAAATGCCGTATAATTTAGCACAAGAGACTGACTTTAAATATTGTTTAGGATATAGTGTCCCGGGGCTAAATTAGCTCCAAATGTCCTTTACTTTAACCCCTTGAAAGGAATGTATCTTTCCTGTCACCCTGTACAAACAGCGTACTCGTGCATATTATGGAGAACAATATTTTTTCATGATTTCGCATCAGTATATCCCAGAATCGGTAATTCTTAGGAAATAAGTGTAAATACAATTTTTATAGATCTACAATTTTTTTCTGACCAATGTTTTATGATAAAACTTACAGTTTGGCTAAAAATTAAAAAAAAAAAAAGCATATTATTTTGCGAACTTCGTCCATAAATAACTTTTTTTGCAGACGTTGTTTTAATGGGGACTTTTCACGTTTCATTTATGTTTAAACATTCTTACCAATTTTTAGCTCTATGCAAATCTTTGAACGTCTATCTTGACCGGACTAGCTATCTACCAACAGCACCAGTCTAAACTGGTACTGACGAAGGTCTCACCACGTTTGACTTGCAGGCTGCTCAGTCTTAAGCGACTTGACATCAGAATCGTTGTATGAACCATTACGGGACATTTGACCCTGAATCGGCATCCATTCACCATTAATGCGACAGACAGCCCTCTATACAGAAGATATCTCAACGCGGAGGAAACGGTCGCTCACGTTATCCTGCAGTGCGAGGGAGTGGCCACACAACGGGCAAATATCCTCGCGGATGCAAGATCGCTCCTAGAAGTCTGTGAACGTCTCAGGAGGCTTTTGTGTTTCTGGAAGGAACTAGGCTGGCTCAACTAGCTGGCCATATTTGCATACAATGGACCGTTTTTGAGTCTCAATGCGGAAACAGGGGCTCTGTTAAGCAATACCAATACAATATTATATTTATACAACATACAATTAAAACATTAAAATAGGCATGAGACGTTGCAGTGGCGTAGTAATAGGCTCGTGGCTTGAGGGGGCCCCCGGACCCTAAATATAGGCAAAAATATAAAATGTGTATGTAATCAACATAACTTATCTAATTTAATAAACCTAATAAAATATACGAGTTAGAAAATAACAGGCGATGTGCAATGTGTGATGTGTGAGCTGATTGTCTTCCAACGAATGAACAGATTTTCTTGAATCAAAGCTAAGACCACTCTTGATCAAGTCACCTTTAAAACAAATAAAAACTAAACCGAATTGGTCGATTCGTTGAGGAGCTACGATGCGACAGAGAGACACCCAAATTAGCTCAACCTACTTCAATTAAGCTAATATTTTTATTATGTTCATCTACTAATTAACCATTCTTATCTTGTTTATTATACTTAAGTTCACTGCAATCTAGACATTAGACATACAATTATATACCGTATTACTGCGATGAGTTTCTTAAAAATCCATTATAGTTTTTTCTGCGTCTGTCCATAATCAACTCGTATAGTAATATATAATAAAGTAGAATAGTGGTTTTTGTTTCATTGTTTATTTAAACACGCTATTCTCTGGTAGGGTTGGTCGGATTTGAATAAATCTTGTTGTTGTGGATAGAGTATTCATTGAAGAAGATTATAAGATATGTACCATAACGCTATGGACCCGTGGGAGCAGAGCAGAGATCATAAACACAAGTGGAACTGATGGGAACGGAGGTGTATAATAATATGATTAAGACGTGTATTGAAATTTGTAAAGTGCTGAAAATATGTTTAGGTCTCGACGCATATCAAAGTATGGACATGACATGAGAAGGAATAAAATAATTAATAGAAGGAGTACTAACTAGAAGGCTTGAACTAATTGTATGAAAAACTAGTTGACCCGCGCTTTGGGCCGGCTCGACTCCAATCGATACCACGGCCCCACAGAAAACCGGCAGTGAAACAATGCTTGCATTGCTTTTCGCCGCATGAGTGAGGTTACCGGAGGCCCTACCCCTTCCCTCTCCCCTTTTCCCATCCTTTTCTCCCCTGTTATCCCCCTCTCCCCTATTCCCACTCTCAAATTCAAATTCCCCTACTCCCACCTTAAAGGGCGACAACGCACTTGTGACTCTTGAGTTACAGGTGCCCATGGGCGGCCGTCATTTACCATCAGGTGACCCGTCTGCTCGTTTGCCCCCTATAACACAAAAAAAAAGTTATTATGACAGCTGTCAGAATAAAGTAATTCTGTCAGCCGTCAGAATAAAGTTATTCTGACAGTTGACTTGGCGACTGCTGACTAGTTACAATCACCTCACTTTTAAATTTTCTCGTTCCATGATAATTATCATAATTATAATTATGAATATATATACGGGAATTAACGTGGGAATTGACATTGCGACCAGGTTGCACTGGCCTTGGTCGAAACGTTAGGCAATTCAGAGGTATGTAATACCTATTTCGTGATCGCCTTAATTCCCTATATACATAATTTACAGTCACCTCATCCATATGATGATTAAGATGTCGACTAAAGAGATTTTACAAATAAGGTCGTAAATGTACAATATCACTATTCTTGTTATTTGCTCCAACAAAGCTAAATACTTGTTTCAACAGTGCATTCTAACCTGCAATTCAATATTAAGTCCAACGCTTTAACCATCCACAACACCATATTGAAGACACTAAAAAAATCTCAGAAATACTCTACCGAATTGACGCGTTGCGGTGATGAAGCAAAAAATATTCTGGCTTTTAAAACTAAAAATTAAAAGAAATCAATCAATTTCAATATAAAAGACCTACTACTCATTACGGTTTTTATGTGTCTAATAATTTCAACAATGGCCAAGTTTTTTTGACAGTACTTTTTGTACTTTTCTCGAGAACTTTCTTTCTTTCAATTGTCTTTCTACTAGCCCCGCAAGTTGATATTGCGATGGAACCTTGTCACAATAACAGCTGCGTGACGTCATCCGTCGCAAAAAAGTACAGATAGCAAAAAAAATTTAATAAAAAGTAAATAAGCTATAGTTATGGGTTTATTTGTAATAGCGAGACGGCTGTTTATGACCATAGGTATATTTCTAAGAAATTTCGGCACCATAAAGGATTAGTTTTGTATGCTGCTTATAAAAAAACAATGATTACACCCATAAGTACATAATAATTATATTGTTGATGTGTAAATATGAAAATATTTCTTAATTAATGTCTGGGTTATGTGGTAAATAATTATAAATAAAAACAGGTTGGTATGTAAAAAATGTATGTTTATTTAAAATCTTAGCCTATTTCTTCAATCCCACTCATATTGTCTTCCGAATCAGAACTACTTTCTGTATCAGCTGTTTCAGATTCACTGTCGTCTGCTGTATTTATGATAAATAACTCGTCAGTTATTCTATCTTTTTGCCAATATTCCTCTTCGAGTCTTTTCACGTGGTTTACTTCCTTTCGCCAGTCATCTGGAGTTATTGATGCCAACGCCTCCAACGTCAGAGATGCAATTCGACTCTCTAACTGCTCCACATTCTTTTCTGACACCCTAATTTTGACTAGGTTCCAGATGTACTCAATAGGGTTGAGGTCGCAGTTGTACGGCGGCAATTTAACGAACTCATGGCCATTGTCAGCTAATAACTTGTCGATTTTATAATTTTCAAAAATTCATAAATTTAGTTCTGGTTTTGTACTCTCGCTGGGAAATTCGATGTTGTGAGCTTGTAGCCACTCAACCATCACCTGTTTTCTATTATTCATGTTTGGTGGCTTATTCTCTTCCTTACTGTGATAAGGGGCGTTGTCCATCACAATTATGGAGTTGCGGGGTATATTGGGTAGTAATTTTTCTGTAAGCCACTTTGTAAAATTCTCCGCATTCATTTGGTCGTGATATTCCCCCGTTTTGGTGTCTGCCTTAACATTAAAATGGCATTGTCAACAAAGCCAGTTTCGCTTCCCGCGTGAACTTCTATCCATCGGCGGCCGGGGCTGTCGTTCCGTCTCACTCCTACATCGGTTGCTGTTTGCCAACATTTTTTTACTGTGTAGTGCGCGTGTATCCACGTTTCGTCGAGATAAATAACGGGTCTTTTGTGAGCACCAAGCGAGTCATTTTGTTTCATACGGCGTAAATATTTAGCCCTCCACGCTTGTATTTGGGGTCTTTCAATTAGAGCCAGTCTTTTTTGACAACATCGTTTAAATTGGTAGCCTAAATCACTTTTAATTATTTTTCTTAATGTAGTTTCACTACCAGTATAACTAAGGTCTACTTTTGCAGCCGCCAAGATTTTGCGCATTGTAGGAATTTCTTTTCTCACCGTATACATTGAATGAATGATATTTCTTAATGCTGTTAGTGAAAATCCATCGAAATATTCCTTCCTTTGCCTTTTTGCTTTGGTAGGAGTTCTCATTTTGCTGCCACTTGCTGTTGCTGACTCATGCTCTCGTCGTAATTTCGTCACAGTATTTTGCAACGCCATACAAGGCACCCGTTCCGTGACTTTGGTAGAATTTTGAAAATATTCAAAATGTCTTTTACTAGTTGCTGCGACATTAAAATGTCCTCAGTAGTGTCCGAAGCACTTTTTAAGGCACGGTTTATATTTTAGAAAACTAACTTAGAGTCCTCTTTCTCTTTTACAAAATAATTGTCCACTTTTATTATCATTTCACGAGCACGACTGTTAATTAATTTCTTACTCATTTTGACGGGTAACAGGTAACAAAACTAAACAACAAAACTCAACAATAAAACAGGATAACAAAAAGCTATAGGTAACAAGTACTCGATGCGCTTAAGCACATAAGCGCGGGCTGACCTTGCGAACGGTACAAGTAACTATTATCTTATCTGTGACGGTACTGACGGTGCACGTCGACTACGTCACCAAGATGGCCGCCAATCGCAATATCAACTTGCGGGGCTTATAGGCCATTATTTGGATACGGGTTCATATCTATTAGAACAAATCTTCGGTGTTAACAATTATGTACGCGAACAAGAAATAAAAACACGACTACCTACATATTGTAAATGTATCACTGAGCTGAAAAGATAGATACATGTCATTTCACTCTATAGATATATATCACGCATTTAGCTCACTAGCTCATTTAGATCACTAGCTCAGTGATCCAATTCAATTGATTTGTCTCAAAATTGGTTCACTTCTTCGTCTAGTGTCTAGTTCATTTAGCTCAGTATACATATATCACTCACTTTAAATCTCTCTCGCTCACACAAACCTTTCTTTAATACTTTTATTAGTAAGTTAAGTTCTCGGAAGATCTTTTTTTTTCAGTTTTATTAGTTTGTACATTAGACATCATACATATTAAATTGATTTTCCTTCATACTTGGCAGGCTTAAGACTGTCAAACTAGACTGATTTAATTAAGTTGTTTTTAGTTCAACCCAATACGTCGAAACGAAATTAGCGTGAAGTGAACGGTCATTCTCGTCAGCCGGCCACACAATGCATCTATCTCACTTTTCATTCATTTTCTTTCATTCGCTCATCAATTCACAATACAGTCATGTCATGAGACAAATGAACTAGAGATCTAGTAAGCTAGAACTGAGTTACTGATACATTCGGAGCTAGTGTGAATTAGTGATACATTCTATCGGTGTGAGTGATATATATCTTTTATATCACTCAGGAGCTACACGTCTCTAATTTCTAATCACTACATATTATTAAAACAAAGTCCCCCGCCGCATCTGTTTGTTCGCGATAAACTGAAAAACTACTAAACGGATTTTTATGCGGTTTTTTCCAATAGACAGAGTGATTCATGAGGGAGATTTAAGTGTATAACTTGTGAACGTTTTGTGTAAATTTGTTGAAATATGATGATGATTGTTGAAGATGTCTCTACTACCGTGCGAAGCCGGGGTGGGTTGCTAGTTGTTTCATAAAATAATTGACTTTGTTTATATGTCAGTCGAAAGAGTTATGCTTATTAGAGTATGGTTAAAGTTTATTTTATAACTTAGGGTAGTAGATAATCATCAAATTAAAATTTAAAACACCCCCGACTTGAAAATCCCTTCAACAATTAGAAAAGAGCTGATGACCTTCGAACGGCTGAACAGATTATCTTGAATTATATCTAAGAACACTCTCCATCAAGTCACCCTTCAAACAAAATAAAAGAAACTAAAATCGGTCCATTCGCTTGGGAGCTACGATGCCACAGACACACAGGCACACAGACACGTCAAGCTTATAACACCTCTCTTTTTGCGTCGGGGGTTAAAAAAAGATACAGACCACTTTATGGAAAGCGGTTACCGTTATTTATTATATACATACATATACTCACGCACACACATTTTGCCAACTATACTTTGGTCACATACACGTAATAGTGGCCAGGCCTATGGCCGTCAACCGGGTACTTTAATATTATGCGACATTATTACACATCGCTATTTATTCCCAAACTAAGCATTTGTATTGTAGGCTCTGGAACACTTATAAACATACATAAATATATATATGACGGAGGGGTTCGATCATCATTCTCAATAGGGCCCATAATTCCTCAATTTCTAACTAGATTATTACAAATAGACACGACTATAGCTAACTACGTATATCGCTAGGCACGCGTGACGATTTCGATATTCGATCGCTCCGTCCGACTGCCGCACAAGAAGTATCGTACAGCTCGGCCTTTCAACATTGACTACGTCAAGCGCCGACAGGTGGCGCTGGCGTTGCAGATATGACGTTCATTTTAAATAAATATATACCTTCATAATGTTATGTATATTATATAGAAACACCCAGATCAACCCGCGACTCCCGATTGGCAGCCGAAAGCACACCCAGTTTAGCGCGACGTCTCAGAGGTCGTTATTGAACACTTTATTGCCCCATTGAACTATTTAAAATAGGTTAAAAACGAAAGGACACAATTACCGTCCGCTAACACTCACACAACTAAAACATATTTTTTCTTTTTCATCATTTGATATAGTCATTTGTAACGACCTAGAAATGTCTAGACCAGTTAATGTCATTAAGTGAATTGTGGTCTAAATAATGTCTAGAATCAAATACACAGATTTGTGGTTTAATTTTGTGTTAAATTAGCTGTCGCTTCTTATCTGATAGATTTCTTCTTCTCGAAGACAACTCCCGCATTAGGAATATTCCTGTGTCGCGGGGGGCTTCACAATCATTCAAACAACGGACAGAAAGAACACCCAGAATCGGGACAACTATCTGTGGAACACACAAATTTTTGTCCCGTGTGGGATTTGAACTCACAACACTCGGTGACCACTTAAACCATTGCGCCATCCGTGCAGTCATATAATGAGATTGTGGAATGTCGATTCTGATGTCATTATTCCGAATGTCATATCTGCTCATGGATTGATAGCCAAGAGCCTCTATCAATATCTTGAAACTCGCGTTATACGGCTAGATCAAGGGCGCGGGTTCGCTTCCTGCTTAGTGCAAATATTTGTATGTATTAATATGTCTGGTCTGGCTGTTTCTATGAATAATATGTTTGTATTAGTATCATTATTATTATCATTCTGTATCTGTAACCGAGGGAGAAAAAAGATCTGTATAACGGATACAGATCCTTTTGGCGGATCTTGAGCTGATCTATTACACTAATATATTTTATTACGTTTATGAAATTCTAAATTAATTTTGCTAAAATGAAATAGGTATCTAATGCAGTGAGTTACTAATATTACCTATTGTCAGTTTAAAGGTACGATTAGACTATCTTTACAACGAGATCAAACAGCAATCTTTGTGATATGTGTATTAAAGTAATTATTGAAAAAACACGCGCAATGCAAGTTCGAACATGTCGTGTTATTAGCCCTCAACATCGTCGTCAACTGTCGTCACAAGGTCAGGCGTATCGGCATCAACTGAGAACAAAACCTAAGGTCCGTATCCGTATTCGCGGATCTAGACGCTAATAATCTGTATTTATATCCGTATAAATATACATTTTTAACGATCTGGCACATCATTATTATGATGTGTTTCCAAAAGAAATCTAAGTAATTTTATCTCTGTTCTAGAAACCGCAGTAGGTACAAGCTCTGCTTAGTTTGGATCTAGATAGCAATGTGCAATATGTCGCAGATTTAGATAATTTTATCATAATTATTGCACGATTTTATTTCAGTGAATATCATTAAAATAATTTATTTTAATCAACTTTACATGTAATAGTTAAGTTGATGCACGGACATAATTGAAAATAAACTATTGTGGTTTCTCATCACGTCTAGAGCTTAAAGAAATTAATGTTAAATTGTGTTCGCGAACAAGAAATTAAAACGTGGACTCTCCATTTGTAATTATTTCATAAAATAATTGACTTTGTTTATAACGTCGCGTCGCCAGCCGGAAGATTGAAAACATGGAAAAGTTTTTTAAACAACAACCAAAAAAGGACACATCCCACACTTCATGGAAAGTGCTTACCGTTATACATATATACCTACGCCTATATCCTCGAAGGGGTAAACAGAGTTGTATTAAGCACCCACAATTTGCCACATTTTGACTGGCCTGTTGGTCTAGTGGATAGTGATCCTTACTGCTGAGCTAGAGGTCGTGGGTTCCATTCCCATTCAGAAGAAATAATTGTGTATTGGGCATGATTATTTGTTCTGTGTCTGAGTGTAACTTATCTATAACTAGCAACCCGCCCCGGCTTCGCACGGGTAGCAGAGACATCTTTAACAATCATCAACATATTTAAATCAATTTACATAAAATCTTAACAAATTATACACCTAAACCTTCGTCATGAATCACTCTGTCTATTAGTGAAAACCGCATGAAAATCTGTTCAGTAGTTTTTCAGTTTATCGGGAACAGACAGACAGACGCGGTGGTGGACTTTGTTTTATTGTATACTAGCAACCTGCCCCGGCTTCGCACGGGTAGCAGTGACATCTTCAACAATCATCATCATATTTCAGTCAATTTACACAAAATTTTAACAAATTATATGTTACTGTAAAAGCCCGAATATTGGTAAATCCTAAGTTTTACCAGTAAATCCTAAGATTTACCAACCGTTATTAGTAAAAGAGATAATTTTTCGGACTTTTACCATGAAAGTTTGGTAAATACTAGGTTTTACCAATGACGTTTGGTAAATGTTATTTTAAAAAAAAGCAATGGATTAATCAACTTAACCATTTATTTCAATCATATTCACACATCAGTCAAAACCTTACACAATTGTAATTATAATTATGATAATTTTTAAAACCTAGGATTTACCAATATTCGGGCTTTTACAGTAACAAATACACCTAAACCTTCCTCATGAATCACTCTGTCTTTTAGTGAAAACCGAATGAAAATCCGTACAGTAGTTTTTTGATTTATCGCGAACAGATAGACAGACAGACGCGGCGGGGGACTTTGTTTTATAATATGTAGTGATATAAATGGGAATGAGGGTCTGTTTGTTGTATTATGATGAAATTTAGCCTACATGGGTACCCTTCATCTAGAAACAGTACTCTTTCTAACGAATAGAAAGGCAACTTTTATGCGAGCAAAGCCGAGGGTAGAAGCTAGTATTAATTGTTTTGTATTGATTCTGTTTGCAGGTGGCATCGTTCTTCACTGCATTGAAAGCTAAACATAACGATCACCACGACTGGTCCTGGTCACCACATATGGAACATCACGGTAAGCACGACCACCACCGCCGTAGAAAGTGATGCAATTAATCTCGCGTATTTAAATATTAACACTTGAGGAGAATGTTATTCTTTGTACGCAAGAAGAAAATTTATGTATACAAAAGCAGGAAGCTAAAAAATTTAAACAAAATGACTTTTTTTCTTTTTTATGGTACCTACAGGGAGTAAACGGGCAGACGGGTCACCTGATGCTAAATGACTACCGCCGCCCATGGGCACCTACAACTGGTACCAGTTATAGTCTATCAAGAGTCACAAGTGCGTTGCCTACAAGAAATCTCTTCCCGTAATATTCCTACTAATATTATAAACGTGAAAGTTTGTGAGTATGGATGTATGTATGTATGTTTGTTACTCTTTCACGCCAAAACTACTAAACCGATTGCGATGAAACTTGGTACGTAGATAGCTGGAGACCTGGATTAACATATAGGCTACTTTAATTCCGATATTCCCACGGGATCGAGACTTACACGGGTGAAACCGCGGAGCGCGGCTAGTATATAATATAGAAGATATACCTATTCAAGAATTGTTTGTTTAAAGTTATACAATACAAAGATAACCTATGTGCCGCAGTGGTAGAACATTCGACTGCAACACGTCAGTCGCAGGTTCGATTCCTGGTCAGTGAAAATATTTGTATGCATGTATGTTTAGGTATGTCTATTTGCATCGGCCTGACTGTATTTATAAAAAAAATCTGTATCTAAGTACCTATGTATATCCGTGTTCTAGAGCCAACAGTACAAGCGATGCTTAGTTTGTGTCTAAATAGTCATTAAAAAATGTCTCAAAATATTATTATTGGAGTTTACTCCTTAAGAATCGATTTGCATATAAGGCGCCCGGTATGAAAAAAATATGAAGAGTAAAATTTAGTGATCGGCGGGCAGCGTAACGCTTTATTGTGCTTTTTATGCTTTATTGGAGTTTACTCCTTATTCTCGACGCATGTAAGTAGATATGTGTATACCTTTATGTTATATATATGTGTAAATATATATAGAATATATAGAGGGAGGAAGGGAGGGAGGGAGGGAGAGAGAGAGAGAGAGAGAGGGAGAGAGAGAGAGAGAGAGAGAGAGAGTTAGGGAAGAAGTTATTGAGGGAGTTAGGGAGGGAGTTAGTCCAGTCGTGTGTCGGAGCTGACACACACATTTTTTATTACTTATTGGTTAGTTTAGGATTGTTAGGGGGGGTCCGGATGTCTTAATAGAAGCTGTTCCCGGATCCCTCCTACTTAAGGTGCAGTACGGCACACCGTGTGGTTTTAGTCGGTTCGATTCCGACACACCGCCCCACCGAAAACCCCGGTAGGGTGACGGCCCGAGGGGGTTTCCACACGCACAAAAAAAAAAAAAAAAAGGATTGTTTTCCTTCGATCATAATATACCATAGATCTCAACAATGGCACTGACTAAACTGTGCTTAAATCCAGTTGTAAGCACAGTTGAGCTCTCAGTCGTTTCGCGCCCGCGCTAGCTGTGTGACGTTTCAGGTGTAGCCGAAAAATGCTAAAACTATGCTTAAGAAATAAAAAAAAAATTTAGGAGAATGTGTATCTATATTATATTTCATCTTAGTTGTTATCTAACAAAATCTTAGTCAAAATAGTTATTGAAAGATCTGTTTTGTTCACAGGTCATGTTCGAAGTCTTACTGATGAAGGTAAGAAATTAAAATTTTATTCATAATTAAATTTTACAAGACAAGATTTTGTTCGGTAACTAAATAGCTCCACATTCGTATCAACATGATACGTATAATATGGAGGGAAGATAGAAGTACCATCTCTGTATATGAAATAGAGTCCGGTTACCGAGAGATCAGTAATAAATTAATTCATCATCCTTCGCGCCTTTTCCCAACTAAGTTGGGGTCGGCTTTCAGTCTAACTACGATACGACCGAACTTTGATATTTTACGTGAAGCGACTGCCATCAGACCTCCACAGCCCAAGTACTAGGCGATATCAAAGTTCTGAAGTTAGACCAGATTGTTGGACTTTTTGGGTCTCCAACTACCCGTAACGAATGCCACAGATGTTTGTATGGCACCCGAGGCACGGAGGGGTCTCAATGTGTTAAGAAATGTCACCCATCCTAGACCGACCTGGCTAGTATTACTTAACTTTGTAATATGCTAACCTACTCGGTTACCACTTAGCCACGAGCCCCTAATCAGTAATAAATTAATTGTAAAAAAAAATAATAATACAATCTCTTATAGGCCACGGTAAACTATAGAACTAGACTAGACTTTAGACTATCATAATTCAATGCGTATATAAAGTTTCGTCTCTGTACTATCAGCCGTTGAGGAGTTCCCTCGTCTAGAGCCAATCCTGGCTTCAGAATCTGTTCCTGCTTGCCATAAAAATGCATTGTAATCGGAACTGTCCCAACATATGAAATTTTAACTCCGTGGGATAAGAGCAAGTGGTTTTCAATCTGCATGACTTTGTCCAAGCTAACAAACATTGCAAGTTAATTAAATTGTATGGCGCAATCACTCAAAATAACATTAGATAGGATGACATAAATTAATAAGCAGACATTTGACAAAACTTTGAGTTTTTGTCATCATTCAATCATTTATTCTAGTCGCACAAAAATGAATAAGACCATCAGCACACTTGCCTGTTGGTCTAGTGGTTAGTGATCCTGACTGCTGTGCCAGAGGTCGTGGGTTCGATTCCCACCCAGAACAAATATTTGTGTGATGAGCACGATTATTTGTTCTGTGTCTGGGTGTAATTTATCTATAATATGTATGTATTTAGAAATATATAAGTATGTTTATCAGCAGTCTGGTTACCATAGTACAGGCTCTGCCTAGTTTGGAATCAGACGACCGTGTGTGAGACGTGTCCAGTTATTAATATTATTATATTATTACACTTCAGTCCGTCTACAACAGACTGCTGCTAACTGTGACTTTTTCGTTTTATAAACTTTTAAAATCACAAGGATTCTAAAGAGGTTTCACTTCAAAAAAAAACCTCCCCGGGACCAAAGGTGAAATGGTAGATATGTTGGCTCGAACTATACGCCCATGTTCACGAGTAAACGTAGTTTCAATAATGATATCTTATCATATTCCTCTAACTCTCAGGTACATACTTCCCTGCACCGTGGGACTCATACGTCCCCGAAGCCCACGACGTGTCCAGACCCAGCTACAAGACGATCCCGACGCATGAAGAGAAATACGAAGAGTTGGAGTACCAAACAGATGTTAAGAAAAGACACATTGCCCATAGTTGATAATTTATTTGTTTATTTATCTTATCTTTATCTTTTGCCGGTCCAAATATTCTTATGTACATTTCTGTCCTGTTGTCTCATGGGTTCTGCGCTGAACCTCTCCCTAGCTACCCGGGCATGCCTTGCAATTTGCTATTTTAATTAAGACTAGAGATTAAATGGCGATCGACTTCCGACAGTTTTGAATGTCTTGAATAGTTTAACTCGGACTGTCATTGCATGAACTTTTGTAGCATGACAGGTCAAAACACATACTATAGCACATATTATTAAATATTTTAGCTGCACTTCTTCTACATATAACCTTACCTAAAGTACTACAAATTTCTCATTCATGTCTGTGCGCGTTTACTTAAAAATGGTTACAAAGAATTCTCCGCACGTGTTAATATATAGATTAGTCCCGTGAACAAAATTTGGTCAGGTCAGGAGTAAATTATGGACGAATTTAACAGGAAAGAATTGACATAAGATGCAATGCCATTATAATTATGGTTTTAAATCTGATTTGATAATCTATTCATGTCTAAAACATAGTATATCAGCATATAAATGTAGCCGAAGCGGTTATAGGCTTACTGAACTCGGCCAGTTCGTTCATAGAGTGAGTTTTTACGTTCCAAATTAGCGAATTTCTCCCTTCATCATTTGCATTAAGCCCGTAAGTGAGAATAGAGACCAATATTTAGATAGATAGATAGATTAACTCTTTATTGTACAAAACATACGTCTTGAGGATACTGCACTCCACACGGTTTCGGTACTCACTCCGAGTGTTCGGCGCGGACGCAGGTTATCGGTGCGGGAAGCCTTTCGCTTGAGACCATGCTTCTGTCCATGGTCCGAAGCGAGATTGCATGGAATTCCGCCGCCTCATTTTGCGAGGAGCTAGAGGCGGAAAGAGTACTCCCGTAACTACGTGTGGCCGCTTGCTGATCAAAGGGCGCCCTAGGTCTGCAGAGATTCCCAGGGGCTTCCTTCTTAGGGTATACCCGGGTCCCTTGCAATATACCCACTTGTGATTGAACAACGTGTGGTTTCAGTCGGTTCGATTCCGAGATACCACTTCACCGTTAGCTCCGGTCCGGATGATCCGTGTCTCGGCACGAAAAAAAAAGTGGTAGTTATTTATATATAATTTTAATTTATTTTCCTTACTAGAGATGCAACGATGATAGCAGTTTGTCCGGATACCGGATATTTGGCCAACCTTAAATCCGGATATCCGGTCATCCGGCCGTCGGATATCTGGTGTATACCAAGTAGGTAACATAGCAATAATAAAAATGCATTTTTAATTTATATAGAAACTGTATATTTATTGAAATAAAAATAATATCAAAACAGGACTAACTTTCATTTTCTCTTACAAAAGTAAAAAATTGTATAAAACATATAGGAATGTATAATACCCCATTTACGAGTATAAATAAAAATCATAAAAAAAAAATTTTGAGCTTTTAACATCACAAAGTAGTTAAAAGTTATAAAAAAAGGTAACATTATCATATTAAAGCTAATAATTGTGATGATTTAATTTAGGATTGTTTCCTTCAGATTATACAGGTACATAATTTAAGCTCATCAAAACCTTGCGATCGCTTCTTTAACCTTTTGAACGCCATTGTCACATATATATGACAAAAATAGAATGCAGGAAACACAAAATAAACACCTTGGCCAATGTTGTCGAAAAGAAATTAAAATAGGCAGTCACAGGACTGCCGACAGAAGTGAAAACCTAAAACGACGTATCACATTAGTATGACCGTGACGCGAACCCATAAGTTTTGCCCCTACCAAAAAACGCTCAACGCGGCTAATTAAGTTTACAATCACAATTCAGTATGAACTTCATAATTCTAATATTAGCACGATAAACCACTAACTACACACACTAACCTCACAATGTAAACCAAACAATTGTTAAAATAATTATTATTACGTACCAATAATAACTATAAAAATTAATAATGACAATATTAATTGAATATACTAAACACAGTGACACAACAGCGTAGAGCAGCTGATTGTATCTTTTTCGCTCGGGTACACTCAGCGGTCCCGAGTTCACCCGATCGAGCATTTCACCTCAGAGCGTGACGGATCAGCCAAACTTAACGTGTGTGCGGTGCGCCGCCGACGTTTGTCACCTATATGTGACAATGGCGTTCCAATGATTAGGCATTCGTCTAAGGTACATTAATATAAACAAAATGGATGGATGAACAGTCTTACGCGTATAATCCTAAAAATAATATTCAATGTGGACAAAAATTAATAACACTGCGTTGCCTGGACGAAATTAAGAACGCAACTGCAAAAATGTAAGTAATACAGTAGGTAATTGATTTTATAATTATTTTTTACCGTGAAGTCCAAGGTTCATCGGTATTTTTTCTTCCTAATTTGAAAATTATAAGTAAATTTAATTTTACATCATTAATGCAGATAGTGTCATATCCACTTACATAGTTATATCCTCATGGATCCGAATATATCAGTATCATGACTGATATAGCTCGCAGAATAAGCAAGCTAAACAGAGAATGAGCTATGGTTTAGCTCATCTACGAAGGGACAAGTCATTGAAGCAAACGAATGGCTTTGGTCATTCAAAAATGTAACCAGTCAAGAATAGGTTCAAACGAAAATCATTCCTATTCTAACAATACTAACATCCATTTTTGCATCATCGTCGTTTTTTTCATATCAAAACAATATTTAATTTTATTTATTTGATTACAAAATACAAAAATAATTTTATAAAAAAGTATACAAAAAATAAATATAAGTAGTTACGTACGTACAGAAGTGTCACACAAAAGACCTTATAAATAGCGACTCTCTATTCTACACAATTAGGGTTAAATTAGCTTGAAACAATTGATATTCAAAATATATTTGCCTGTCATTAGCTACTATGTGAATCCTAAACGCGACACTCTTTCCGGAGAACCTGTATGCAAGAAGACAAGAGAGACAGGTCTCACTAAGCTATTAGAAGCTCTGGTCTTACTTAAGTATGTAACTTTGTGACATAACATCAATGGCAGTGATAGTAACTTATAATAACATACAACAGTTGGTACTGAAGCTGTGGTCATATTATAGGACCGTTATGTCTGCCCAAAAAAAGTAATCAAGTTGGAATTAATAAAAAATGTAAAAACCATATTTTCTTTTATGCGAACTTTTTTTTTTAAGAAAGCATTTCTGGACCCATTCGGACTATTCCTTGGCATTAGTTACTTATAGTTTGATTGATGTCGGCCTTCTCTTTTACGAAACAATAGATTTATTAATAAGACAGATTTCTTAAAAAATTTATTTGCATTTCTCCAAGTTGAAGTCGAGAGTCGAGTTCCGAAATGAGGTCTGTAAAAAAAACCCCAAATTTTCCAATAATTGTTAGCGCTTTACTTAAGTTAGGGACTTTCTGGGGTCTACTATCAAACCCTAAAATATGACCAGACTATCAGTAACAGCGTATTCACAGTAACATATTAAATTGTTTTCTCTTACAAAACGTTCTTTGTTTATAGGA
The DNA here is from genome assembly GCA_949752705.1 of Callimorpha dominula. Lineage (NCBI taxonomy): Eukaryota > Metazoa > Arthropoda > Insecta > Lepidoptera > Erebidae > Callimorpha > Callimorpha dominula. Next base: position 9,557,936 of record OX457018.1, on the reverse strand, counting down.
TAGGGCAAACGAGCAGACGGGTCATGTGATGGTAAGTGATTACCGCCGCCCATGGACACCTGCAACTCAAGAGTCACAAGTGCGTTGCCTGCCTTTTAAGATACTCCCGTAGGGGAAGGGTGGGAGTAGGGGGAGGGGAAGGGCGGGAGTAAGGGAGGAGGGGGGTTAGGGCCTCCGGTAACCTCAGTCGCTTGGCGAAACACAATGCAAGCATTGCTTCACGCCGGTTTTCTGTGAGGCCGTGGTATCACTCCGGTCGAGGCGGCCCATACGTGCCGAAGCATGGCTCTCCCACTTACAAACTAACGCTGCCACTTTTAAATGTTTTTGTTAGTATTCATTTCATATTCATATCTATAAACCTTTTTGCAAATGGTTTTTTTTGGACTTTTAGAGACTAATTCTTGGAGCAAATTGTTCATCAGACTTACATCTTTTATAGCAGTCTCAAGAACTTTAAACTAATATTGTCAGACATGACAAAGTTACACAGATTATAATATATAGGTATAGAAGCTGTCGATACACCCTGTATAAAAATATTTTTTGAGTAATCATTTAAAGTGTACCATTTAGATATTTTTTTGATTAGATACCGAATAGGCACGTCCATCTGAGATCATTATAATCAAATACCTTTTTATTAATCAGCAACACTGTATCGATTCAGAATATACACACACGTTGTCGTTGAAAATATCGACTACATAAAAAACATGTTATTTTTAGAACTACAATTGATACGAATATTAATGGACCGAATCGTGTATTCTAACCTAATTAAATCGATTCGAAAGTCGATTTTTACGACGAATCGATATGCCTAATACTGAGATTCAATATTTTAAAAACATATATAGCACGAACAGGGTACAAAATGTGTGTATTAACCCCTAGCGAGACTAAGACTATTCAATGAAAATGACGGCTCTACACATTCGTGGAAACATTCTGAAGAGAGCGGAGAGCAAATATGTATTAGTGTTCTCGTTCCTTCTCGCTTCTTGTCAAAATGTTTGCGTTTGAGTCAAAGGCCCTGATTAAGAATGCAGCAGATATATACAGCGGACACAATTTAGTTTTAATTATAATTGTAAGATATAGCAATTATTTTCACAACGTCCTTAATGTGAATATCGAGATTTTATGATTTTACTAGTGGACGAATACTTACATTATATAGATCGCGGGTTCAATTTCCGCTCACTGTAAACATTTGTCTACATGAATATGCCTATTTGCATTGGATCTTTATGTTTCTATATCTATACTTAATATTATAAAGCTGAAGAGTTTGTTTGTTTGTTTGATTGAACGCGCTAATCACAGGAACTACTGGTTCGAATTGAAAAATATTTTTAGTGGTGGATAGCTCATTACAGGACAGCTATAGGCTATATAACATCACGCTACGACCAATAAGAGCGGAGCAGTGACCATAAACGCAGGTGAAAATGCAGGGCTATATGTATTTACAAAGCTTGTTTATTCAGTTTGCGTCTAGACAGCGCTGTCTAATATGTACACAGTATATTATTTTTATTATTATTATACATAGCTCATGTTGAGATGTTTAAACTTGACTATAAGCTCTGGACAAATGTGTAAAGCCGTCATTATATATTTCTTGAATTATATTCATACTGGAAAATTCCACGATAGTAAAATCGTTATTGTATAGTGGACGGAGACCTTTACGTTACGAAAATCATCTCACAGACTATCAGTAATTTTAAAACAGACACCAAGAAATATGCACAAAGTAATTAATATAGAATCACTTACTAAACCCATAACGCTATTTCTGAACCAACCACGTCGGGATTTCTTTTTAGTAAGCTTTCTCTTGTCCACTACCAATTTCTTCGCCCAGGAATCGAAGTCGGATGGGACGGCTTGACACTGAGATGGGTGCCATTTTTTCGGTGTGCCACTGGAGCTTTTCGCTTGGATGCAAATTTGAAAACTTCCACCCATTTTTAAGGCATTTTTGAATTCATCTTCTATGGGGATTGTGATGGACCGCAAATGGTAGCCAATATCGGTAGACGAATGGAGTTTGTTTGTACCGTCTCTGATGTAAACAACAAAATCGGCGACATCTTCCTTCGTTGACACAAACCAGTTGACATATATCGAGGGTTGGGAACTGAAAAAAGTAAGGAAAATTAACTCTAACTTTGTTGAAAATAATTATTGTTCATAGAACAAGCTTAGTTAGCTTTAGATAAGGCTATGTTATCAGGTACACACAGATTATTCTTAGGAGCAAGTAAGAATGTACGTAAATATCTTTTAGTTTGGAATCCGCACCAAATCAGTTACACACAAAAGATAGAAAGAGTACAGAAAACTTTCGTTCGATATTTATTTAAGAAACTTTATTATTATTATCCGTATTTATACCCAACCCTTTACATCGTAGGAATTGTAGACTACAGAATGCTAGCAGTACGTCGGAATGTCACCCTCGTCACATACTTTTTCCGTCTACTTCGCGGTGTTACCTATAACCCGAGTCTATTAGCACAAGTGAATGGGCGCGTGCCGCGACGCGGAAGCTGTGCGGTGCGTGAGCGCCACCAGCGCCCACTAGCGGCGCCGGCCGCGCGTTCTAACCTCGGTCAGTTCGCGCCGCTGTCGTGTGCTGTTCGATACATTCATGAAATTTTGATTTTTGATCAGACACTAGACATAAGGCAGCAGGGCGTTACCTCGAGACACTGACGATTTCTAGTTCTGTTACCTAGCTAGAGTACCTATTTGTAACCCAGCTGCTTATATTGTTTCATTTATTTATTACCTACCAAAGTTTTTCTAGATATTACTATGTACGTACTTATATACTATTGTGTAAGGATTATCTGTAAACAATATGTATCTTTCTGAAAATAAATAAATCTAATATCGACGAGCAAAAATAGACTTTATTGCAATAATGTACGGTATATATTTAAGTAACCATTTAAAGTGAACTATCTGTACGTAACACTATTTGCTATTGTGTTCTCTAACATCAGGTTTCAGAATAGAATAAATAAGATAGTTGACAGTCAAGCCACATCTGTATCTCTTTATCTGCGATCGCTCCGGCTGTGGAATGCTCCCTGCCGAGGTGTTCCCAGAAGACTACAGTATGGATTTCTTCAAGAAAGGAGTGTATAGGGTTTTAAAAGGCCGGCAACGCGCATGCGAGTCCTCTGGAATCGCAAGCGTCCTTAGGCTACGGTAAACGCTTACCATCAGGCGGGCCGTATGCTTGTTTGCCATGTTTGTTTGTATAAAAAAAATACAAATAAATAAAATTGAAGTGTCTGTTTGTAATGTCAAAATAATGGTTTTTTAGGCTCATACAGTTATTTGCATAATATAATGCTATGCCTAAAAATCAGCCTGACCTGGTACTAAATGAACTACTGAACTGTTCCTGAACTGATATTAAATGTTTAAATGTTAAGTTATATATAACGGCGCCGCCACCTTGTTTTTGAAGCAACACGTGCAACAGGCTACCCCCACTACTAAAACCCTATAAAAGGCAGCGCTACAAAGCGGAGATTCATTCGTTCGAGAGCAGTCGCCCGGTGCACATGTTGCATTGAATTATAATAAAGTATTGTAATTGTGTAAGTGTGTGGTAATTAAAGTGAGTAATAAATTATTATAGTAATCAAACTTTATTACTACGAATACTCTGTGCTTTGGAAGTTTGCTGTCTTTTTTATAAAGAAAATGTGTGGCCCTACTCCTATATATACATACAGAAAAAATAGAAATAAGTATAGTTAGTATAGTTTTATGTTTTATTATATTGCAAATAGTGCAAAGGTCAGAGTAAATAAAGGCTATTGTTATTTTTTTGCCTAAAAATCAGTTTTAAAATTTTTTGTTTGTCCGTTTGTTCCGGATAATCTCCGGAACGGGTGGACCGATTTCCACGGGACTTTCACTGGCAGATAACTGGTGTTATGAGGAGTAACTTGGGCTACTTTTATTTTGGAAAAAGAATTAGGATTTCGCGCAAAATATATAAATATGTAAACGCGTGCGAAGCCGTGTGGGCACTGCTAGTTAAATATAAAAACGGCACGTCCTTTAGAACACTTGTATGGAATACCAAAGTGTCACGTCATAGTTCGCTATCGTATAGTTAAAAAAAAATTAAAAATAGCGAATCTATAAATTCAAAGTCTTTTTCACACTAAATCTGATGAAGACTGTAAAATATTTAATATAACCTTACCTTAATAGAAGGGGAGGTTCATCCCACCCATTAAAAAAGAGATAATTATACTCACTATTGTACATGTCGAAAAGCAACGTCTGGTTCCAAAGTAAAATCAAACGTAGTCTCGCCTTCAGCGTTGCTATGCTCAATAATTTTATTATCAACTTCAGTGTTGCCAGTGCACAATAACCTTTCCTCATCGACTGTTAGCAAGTTTTCGTTCTCCAAGGTAACAGGTTCGGCACAGGTGAGATTCTGGTATTTTTTGTCTATTTTTAATAAAGATGGCGTGATGTGATTGAAGTAGTGTTTTAGGGGACGAATGAAGCAGTCACATTTTAGATTGTTACCTGAAAAAAGTAATCAATATATATAAAAATCTATGTTTGTTTGTTTGTCACCTATGCGTGCCGAAACCATTGATCAGATTGTGATGAAACTTTGGTAGGGTATTCTGGGGACGCCTGAGGGTTCCTAGCCCTAATCATAAAGGCATTCCCACGCATGCCGGGTGCTGTTTTTTGTTTTTTTTAAATAGGCAGTCATGGGACTGCCGACAGAAGTGAAACCTTAAACGAAACGACGAACTTAAAACGTCACATAAGCAGGTTGGTGACATTAATTAATAAGGCACTGACGGAACTCAATGTTTAGATTAGCGCCCTCTAGTGGATCTATATATGTATTATTAGCGTGACGGTCACAAGGTCAGTGCTTTTTCCCCATAGCCAAAGTGCACAACGTGCCTAAAGAAGTTTTCACTTCAATAAAAAATACTTAAAATAATGTTTTGCTAAATTGTATAAAAAAATCCATCAATATTTGTTACAGACGTCTGTACTCGTGTGTAAATTTCAGAGATACTCGATTAGTTGCTGGCCCGTCAAAGGTTCCAGTCAAGGGGTGAAAGGATTTACCATTTCGTTGTTAAGTGCCACGCTTTTTATTCTTATTCCCATTAATAATGTAAGAAGGCGAAGTGAGGATGAATGGATGTTTGTTACTCTTTCACGCAAAAACTACAGAACCGATTGCGATGAAACTTGGTATGTCGAATGAAGCTGGACACCTGGATTAAAACATAGACTACTTTTATCCCGATATTCCCACAAGACCTGGACTTACGTGGGTAAAACCGCGGGGCCTAGCTAGTATATAATAATTATATATTTTTGTTTTTTTAAAAAAGACAACTCCCCGCATTAGGAATTACTCCTGTGTCGCGGGGGACTTTACAAACATACAAACAACGGACACAAAGAACACCCAGACTCAGGTGGAAATCGAACCCACGACCTCTGGCTAAGCAGTCAGGGTCACTAACCACTAGACCAACAGGCCAGTCAATTTCAATGATATAATATGTTAGAGGGCTCGCGAATTTCAGTTCAAGTGACAGGTATGGAACCTTGACCTACTCAAGCTATTGCTTAGCTCCCACTGCCATGCCTTGTCCACCCTTTCAATATACAAATTTTTCTTTCTTTAATTTCCAAAGTGCCCCTGATGATGGCAAAAGGCTTAATATTACGTGAATCGGATCAAAATGTGGGTGTGCTTACTCCTTCAGGGCTACAGGCTTGAGTGTATGTATGTGATAGTAAACTTACCTTCAAAATACACAACCAACCCATCTTTCTCAACCTTTTTGACAATTTCCGGCTCGAAGCTTACAAGTTGGTTGTTTCTCACATCGAGAACTTTCAATTGTGTCGCGTTCACTAAATATGGCGTAGGCAGAGTTAGTAAAGAATTGTTTTGTAAATAAAGGTCCGTTATATTCTCTGGTAAAGCGAATTTTGTATCGGCTGCAAAAAAAAATTATGAATGTTAAAGTGACATCCAGTGTCCTTTACCTACGATGCAATTTGCGTTTGCCTTAATTTTATTTAAGTAATATACACTTATTATGTTTTGTGTGAAAATATCTTAAGCGACTCCGGACGATCGTATCGAACAGGTGCTCGCCGGCCGGCACGTGACAGCCCACTGAACAATTGGCACGACTAGTCGAGCCCGCCAAATACTTGTTACTTCATGTCTAAAGTGCGGAGTGAGCCTGGCCTGGTCACGGTAATAAAACTTTTGAAACTTGATAAAAAGATGCAGAACCAAGAAGTTCGACTGTGTTTACTAGATGGCGCTAGTTATGTTTGAAGTATGACGTCACACAAAGTAACATAAATGCATATTATTTTATACCACTGAGGTTGAATATAAGGTTCTGTGTGTTTGTCATCTTAAGTTATAGTTGATTATAGACTGAAATTGTTCAGATAAGAAACTTACATGTTCTTGAAATTAAATCCTTTAGGTTATTGTTGGATAAATCCAGTATCTCCAATGACGTCAAATTACCGAGAACATCTGAGAAAAATAAATTAACACTGTAGTCGACTCTCAAGTGAAATCGGTAACTTTTCATTAAATGTCAAAACAATAGATTTTGTAGAAATTTGTGTTTCGTGACGTCATAATTTGCAGTAGTCAATAATTTTCATGTAAATTTGACGAAAAGAAAAGATTGAAACAAGAATAAATGGTAAAAAACGAATCTTCGAAGTCTTTCATAACACTGAATTTACTTTGCTAAATAATTGACTTTGCTAAACAATTTACTTTGCTAAATAATTGACTTTGCTAAACAATTTACTTTGCTAAATAATTTACTTTGCTAAATAATTTACTTCGCTAAATAAATTACTTTGCTAAATAATTTACTTTGCTAAATAATTTACTTTGCTAAATAATTTACATTGCTAAATAATTTATTTTGACTGTAGGAAAAAGAGAAGACAAAAAGAGACTTCTTTTTTAAACTCTTTTGACCCAAGTCAAAAATACTGCAAAAACAAATAATAATTCAACCGAAAACATCGCCTAAAAACGAAAAAAAAAACCGTTAAAAACACTTACTGTTTCTCACTTCGTTGATAATATTCCCTGATAAGTTCAATTTTTTTAATTTTTTAGCGCCAATTGTGAGATCGTATGTAAGTACAGGTATGTCGTTGTAACTCAGGTCGATCTCTTGTAGTCTGTAGGGAATCCAGGGATTTGCGGGGAACATTTTTTTTGTAAGGAACCCGAATTTATTGTGACTCAGGTTTATCTGTAACCAGAAATGTTTGGAGATAAATGTTTTTAGTATTCTATACTTACATAATAAAGCAGAAGAGTTGGGTTATACTTTGTTGTCCGTCTGTCAAGATCGTTTTTCTCAGGAACGGGTGAAGGTATCAAGTTGAAAGGAGCAGCCCGTTTCTGGGCCTAACCGTTACACGAAAGAGATATGTACCAAAAAATTCGTCTATTTTACTTAATTAATTATTGAAATCTTAACCTCAATTACACTGGCCAAGTATATAAAATAAGTAGATTGAAATTTATTGTTTTAAACAGCCTTTGTAAACGTTTGCAGCACTTATTTCAATATACGTCACTGACTTCACAAACGCTGGCATAGTATCAATAGAGGGTAGGACCCTCTATTGATACTATGCCAGCGTGACTTGATCGAGAGTGTCCTTAGATATAAATCAAGAAAGCTCTTCTGTTCAGCCTTGCGAAGGACATCAGCTCTTTTCTATTTGTATTTTAAATTTTTAATATATGTTAAACACGTACTCACCATTTCTAAAGACAAGCAATCATCCAACAAACCATTGGTCTTGTTATCGATTTTTTCTATTAGATTATGAGACAAATCCAATTTTCTGTAACAGTAAATAAGAAACAGTAAATAAGAAAAAAAAAAAACAAAAAGAGGGGCTCGTGGCTAAGTGGTAACCGAGTAGGTTAACACATTACAAAGTTAAGTAATACTAGCCAGGTCAGTCTAGGATGGGTGACCATTCTTAACAAATTGAGGCCTCCGTGCCTCGGAGAGCAAGTTAAACCGTCGGTCCCGGGTGCCATACAAACATCTGTGGCATTCGTTACGGGTTGTTGGAGCCCTAAAAAAGAAGTCCGACAACCTGGTCTAACTACAGAACTTCGATATCGCCTGGTACTTGGGTTGTGGAGGTCTGCTGGCAGTCGCTTCACGTAAAATATCAAAGTTTGGCTGTATCGTAGTTAGATTGAAAGCCGACCCCCAACTTAGTTGGGAAAAGGCGCGGAGGATGATGAGTAAATAAGAAACAATAAAAATATAAATCCAGACAAAAAAACAAAAAGGTAGAGAAGCATGTTTCATTCTCTCCCTGCCTACACCAGAACTGCTGATGAATGGATTAAAGCTATATAGTTGGCGCTCCTTGGCGGAGGCCTTCGTCCAGCAGTGGACGACAATAGGCTGATGACGATGACGACACAATATAGAAAGTTCCATGGATATAGCTGCCCCGGTTCTGGGCCCGCGTCGTCGATCATCTTACACACGTATTGCGAAATAGTGCAATGTGCAGTGAAATTGACCTTCATTATAAAAATATTGAACAGGCACTTCGGTACCAGCAATATCCGAGTTAACATAGTCTTAGAGATAAGTGTAGTTTGTAATTTCTTGAAGTAATTAAACTCATCTATTAAAATCTTGAGTTTTCTAAGTCCTCCAGCTGGCACTTCGATAATTAGCAAGTAAATAATAGTGGAACAAAAATTTTTACTATTAGAGTTATTAGTTCGTGTTCAATATATAGCACACCTAGATTTAAACCGGTATTCATTCAAAGAAGCACATTTTTTATAAAAGATGAAAAAGTAATTAGTTTGTGTAAATGTATGCTTTCTATATGCAGCTAGAAGAAACATTTTGTAGTAATATTGTGATTTATTCATGTTTTGGGGCTAAAATTTGAATTTTTGTAGTTATTTCTCTAATGCTTGACAATATATGTATATTTGTTATATTATTTTGGGTTCGCGTCGAGTGTTGGTGACATTTTTAAATCTGATTTATTAACCGACTTCAAAAAAGGAGGAGGTTCTCAATTCGTCGGAATCTTTTTTTTTTATGTATGTTCACCGATTACTCGAAGACGGCTGAACCAATCGGAATTTTTTTTTGTTCCACAGGTGGTCCCATTAAAATTTTATCTAAACCGATCGAGCGGGTTTGGAAACATCAACACATATCTAAAAAAAATTATACATCGATGATATTTTCGTTTGCTCCGAAACTTCGCTGTCTCATTGGAGCAGTGCGTTTAGTTGTCCTACCCACATTATATTTAAACAAAATACATCTACTTTCCACTAAAAAGCACATTGAAGTCGGTGATACTTTTTTTAAAAGATAATTATTGGTCGGTAGGTATGCAGATAAGGAATTCGATGGTGTGCATAACTCAAAAAAATGTGCGATATACTAACATTACTATTTACTTATTTATCTTCCTAAAACCAACTCACCTCAAAGCAACTAATCCTTTAAATGCCTCATTGGGAACACTCTCCAGGCCATTCCCTCTGAGGGAGAGGTCGAGCAACTGTTGCAGTCCGTTGAACGACCGTTGCGCAACTGTCGTTATTTGGTTGTTTGATAAGTCTATCTTGAAGGTTGTGGGGAGGTTGCCGAAAGCCGACTTGCTTAGAGAAGTTAAGTTATTGTCCTGTAATAATAATTAAAATATATTTTTTAGGATATTAACACAGCGTTGTCTAGACCCCAAATTAAGCAGAGATTATACATATTAGGTTCTAGAAATACATAGATATTAACTTTTAAACATTCGCGTCCATGATATATAATTTTGATTTTGATTTCATTTATTTCATTAACAAAAATACATTTGTGTCGAAATATAAGAATAAGTACACCACAGCGGGAATAGATAAATGTCAAATTTTAATAATTAATACATGGCAAATTATTATTATTGATAATCCAGCAACGCCCCGCGGTTTCATCCTCGTAAGTCCCGATCCCGTGGGAATATCGGGACAAAAAGTAGCCTATATGTTAATCCAGGTGTCCAGCTATCTACATACCAAGTTTCATCGCAATCAGTTCAGTAGTTTTGGCGTGAAATAGTAACAAACATACATCCATACACCCTCACAAACTTTCACGTTTATAATATTAGTAGGATGAAATTATTGAAATACATTTCAAAAATTAATAATTTATCAATTATTATTTTTTATCATTACAAAATTCGTCAATACTAACACTTCTGAATCAATAATGTGTTGAGTTTATTTCTAAATTAATTAACGCTCGGAATATACTTTAATTCTAGTGGTAATTTGTTAAATATATTTAATTCTAGTGGTAATTTGTTAAATATATTTAATTCTAGTGGTAATTTGTTAAATATATTTAATTCTAGTGGTAATTTGTTAAATATATTTAATTCTAGTGGTAATTTGTTAAATATATTTAATTCTAGTGGTAATTTGTTAAATATATTTAATTCTAGTGGTAATTTGTTAAATATATTTAATTCTAGTGGTAATTTGTTAAATATATTTAATTCTAGTGGTAATTTGTTAAATATATTTAATTCTAGTGGTAATTTGTTAAATATATTTATAGACTGAACACTTTGAACTGGATAATTGTATGTAAGGGTTAATTACAAAACAAAACACATCGAAAATGTGCGGGTGGATGAAAAACCTTCTACCTCATGGACTCGACAATTGAGCCAGCCTGTTTGTGCCCACGGCCAGTGCAAACTGGTCGAAACGTCAGGCAATTCAAAGTTATATAAAACCTATTACGCGATCGAGGGTTTTGGCTCGTCTCTTTTGGCCTGCATGACGCCAACTCGGCTTGGAAATATAGTCATTTTAAAACGGGAAGGAAGACGGTACATTTGTTTCAGGACAAATGGGTAGGGAGAGGAACTTAGGGTAAGGGATACCGCAGGTCTCTGATGGGGAACGAGACTGTAACTGCAGTAGCTTGCAGAGGCCGGGGTCGCGTACCTGAACGTCCTGATTTCCTGTAAGGAGGAGAGGCCACTAGAACAAGAACATAATAATAATAACATGAAAAGAATAAATAATAATTAATTATTACCTGCATATATAAATACTGCAAACTACTGAGAGAACTCAACGCTTCCCACGGTGGTTTAGTTAACCCATTGTCTGATAAATCTAACGATTGCAACGTCAACAAGCTGGAGAAACTGTCGGAGTGCAACGTGTCGGCCAACATGTTGGATGACATGTTGAGTCGGAGTAGCGCGTTCATAGCTGGCCAAGTGCTGGCTTTGATCTCTGTCAGTCTGTTATCCGCTAAGTTTAATTCACTGGAAATGAAAAGTAAAAACTAATTAACTTGTGGTTTAAGTGGTTACCTCGCCAACTAAAAGCGCTTTGAGTAGTGGCGCTATTCATATAACAATAGTCTTGTCATTCGTCAAAATCTCTTGTATATACTACGTGATGATGAATTTGCGCTTAAAAAGAAATTAAGGCTAGTCGTAGGAAATGCCAACTTACTTTTAATAAAGAAAATCGACTTGTAAAATTGTAAAATAAAGTAACCACTTACAACATATACGAATATGTTGAAAATTTGATTCACACACAGTGAAAAGATACATAGTGTGTACATACAGCAGTGTACAAAAAGTAGACTTAATGCTAAACCAACATGTTGGCTACGACAAATTGGCTAACATGTTACCAAACATATTGGACAACTGGATGGATAATAATTTATTTTGAATACTCACCCTAAACTAATAGGTATCTGGAACAGTTTCTCTAGTGCATTATGGCTAATATCAATTAAACGACAGCTAGCCAACTTAGCCAGACTTCCTCTTGATATGTCTCTGAGCTTGTTGTGAGAGAGATTGAGCTCCAATATAGTGGGTACGGTGCCGAATGTGGCTGGACGGATCTGTTCTAGAGAGTTGTAACTTAGATTTACGAATCTGCAATAAAAAAAAAAACAAAATAAAAAGAACTTGACACATCTCACACACGGCCATCTGATCCCAAACTAGGCAGAGCCTGTACTATGGTAACCAGACTGTGAGGCCGTGGTCTCACTCCGGTCTAGCCGGCCCATTAATTTTAATAAAAAAATACCGTAAAGAGAAGAGATTCTGGAACACAGCATTAAATATCTCGCTGATATTGTTGTATGAAAGGTCCACCGTGTGCAGTTCGTACAGCTTCGGGAACGCGAGCCTCGGTATAGACTCGATAAGATTGTGAGAAGCATTGAGGATTTGTATACCAGACATGTTTTGGATCGGTATCTGAAAAAATTAATTATAATATAAGATGCTCATTGAAATGACAGACAAAAAAAATAACAGTTATAGACTAGGCAAGTATGTGTTACCTAAAATAAGATGGCGTTCACGTATTATTTAAGCAAATAATCAATGATTTTGAAAGCATGTATAAACTAATGTAAAAACAGTGTTAATCCACAGTAAGAGGTAAGATTAGTCATAGTCATCGTTTATATATATAGTTTATATGAATACTAGCAGCGCCCCGCGGTTTCACCCGCGTAAGTCCCGATCCCGTGGTAATATCGGGATAAAAAGTATCATTTATGTTAATCCAGGTCTTCAGCTATCTACATACCAAGTTTCATCGCAATCGGTTCAGTGGTTTTGGCGTGAAAGAGTAACAAACATCCATACATCTACACATCCATACATCCATACATCCTCACAAACTTTCACGTTGATAATATTAGTAGGATATTAAATGTTACCGAGTGATTACACTTGTTACCCTGTATTACCTATCTAATATATCGCACTAGCAGCGCCCCGCGGTTTCACCCGCGTAAGTCCCGATCCCGTTGGAATATCGGGATAAAAAGTAGCCTATATGTTAATCCAGGTCTCCAGCTATCGACATACCAAGTTTCAGCTCAATCGGTTCAGTAGTTTTGGCGTGAAAGAGTAACAAACATACAAACTTTCACGTTTATAATATTAGTAGGATATGTTTATAGGTATCATTTACTAGATTTAAGCCTTTTTAGATTTTGATTTCTCTTAATTGAAATACGTTATTTATCTTCTTTTTTTTCAGATACCAAAATTACGTTCGATTCTTTTTATATCTGGTTATTTTTTTCATCTCGATCTCTGGTCATTTGTATTTATGATTTTTTGTAAACCCACTGTAACCAATATTTTAATGGTGTACAATAAAGTTTATTTCATTCTAAAATTGTTTGTTATTGGAAGTGTAATAAGTAATACTAGATATCGGTTGGGGGTTGAATTTAGACGATAATTCATAAAGTTTTTTTAATTTAATTATATTTTTGTTTTTTTAGACCAGTATATCTTGAGGTGTTATTGTATGGACTTTGCGCACCATGACTGGTTAACATATGTACTGAACGCCTGTCGCTTTTTGTTTAATTACTTTTGCAGCGTACAACACGCTTAACTCACCCAGAGTTAAAATAATAAATGAACGAAGATCAGATTATTAATTTATGTATCGTGTGTTACGGAGGAATTGGCACTCAACAACTGAACCAACTTATTGCCAGACATGTTAGCAAACATGATGTCCAACATGTTCGCCAACATTTATAATAACTATTATGCTAACAACTGTCTAAGTAGTCTCCTGGCATAAGTTTGCCAGGTCTCTGTTCGATTCCGGAGTCAGAAAAAAATTGTGTGAGTTTTTCTATTACGAGATTCTCATTACCCATTCTCAGTACAGAACAGACCGTAATGGACTCACTGATACCAGGTGTTTTGTAAGAGGGCTTGGACTTCCAGGCTGTTACCAGTTCGAGATGCAGATATGAGGCCCTGAGCTGCATTCTAAACTACCTTTCCGTTTCAATATTCTCCCAATTTTCCCATCTATCATTCCCAAAGTGGTCAGTTGACGACAATAGGTTTACCTCCTATCACGTGAGGGGTCAAAGTTATAAATGACATAATGTGTGTGTTGTGTGGTCACACAGTTACATAAAATATAGCTGCTAAAACTCGCGTAGTTTCTGCCTCCCCATCTCGGATAAATATGTGTGAATATCCTACTAATATTATAAACGTGAAAGTTTGTGTGGATGTATGGATGTTCGTTACTCTTTCACGCAAAAACTACTAAACCGATTGCGATGAAATTTGGTATTTAAATAGCTGGAGACCTGGATTAACACATAGGCTACTTTTTCTCCCGATATACCCACGATACCGGGTTTTACGCGGATGAAACCGCGGGGTTCAGCTAGTATAATAATAAAAATAACTTGAGACACCTCAAACATGGCCGTCTGATCCCAAACTAGGCAGAGCCTGTACTATGGTAACCAGACTGCTGATAAACATACTTATATATATACAGGATGTAAGTGACACCGTACCGAATCCTGAAATAGTGTATTTAGACCATCAGCCTTCATTAATTTTATTTATAATTTTCCATTTTTTTGGTTAAAAATTATATTAAAATGAGTAAACAGAACATTTTACCGTAAAAACATGCAATGTAATCCATCAAACAACATTTTATTCAATCAGCTGGTCTTGACGACGCCGAACATTTAAGGTCATTCACCGTACCACACAAAAAAAAACCTTAGTTTATAACGCGTACATTGCGTAGCGCCAAATGAAACCAATGACTATAGATCCTTAATCTCGCATTTTTATGAGACTTGTATTGTGATAAGTATCAACAGAAAGATATTTTTGTAATTTTTTCGCGTAGCTCAAACTTAAATGATGTATATCACTAAATACATACATGCTACAGATAAATTACACCCAGAGACAGAACAACTGATATCGTGCTGACACAATTATTTATCTTGAGTGGGAATCGAAGAACCCACGACCTCTGCCTCAACAGTCAGATTCTCTAACCACTAGACCAACAGGCCAATCGAACAATATACATTAAATAATTATCATACATATTATTACCTGGCTAAAATCCTTAAAATTGTTATAAGATACTTGCAACTGATACGCATAACTGTTCTGGTCAAAGGCCATCTTGGGGATTTCAGAGAGATTGTTATGGCTGAAGTCCAGTAATGTCATATTGTTGCAGTTCTGGAACGCTTCAGCTTCTATGGTGGTCAGGGCATTATGAGAAATATTCACCACGGCCTGGTACAAGTCCGTGAAGGCCTGCTTCTCTATAATTGTTATTCTATTTTCAGCGAGATTCAGGATCTAAATATGAAATAAATATTAATTAAAAACTACCCTTACGAGTCAATGCTAATATTATAAATGCAAAAGTAACTGTGTGTCTGTCTGACGGCTACGTTTCCAAATCCAACCAATTTTGATGAATTTGGTATAACTAGGGGTAGAACTAGGACCTTGGAGAAGTTCGTGGGAGAGCCATGCTTCGGCACGTATGTGCCGGCTGGACCAGAGTGATACCACGGTCTCACAGAAAACCGGCAGTGAAGCAATGCTTGCATTGCTTTTCACCGCGTGAGGAGGTTACCCTAAACGTTCCCTCTCCCTTATTCCCGCCCTTCACCTCTCTTCCTTTTCTTCCCTTACTCCCACCGTAAAGGGCGGCAACAGACCTGTGGCTCTTGAGTTGCACTGCCCATAGGCGGCGGTAGTCATTTACCATCTGGTGACCAGTCTGCTCGTTTGCTTCCTGTACCTTTAAGAGCAACGATGCCACAGATAGACACACAGACACGGTAAACTTCTAACACCCCTCCTTTTTGCGGGGGTTAAAAACAGTTCTGCCTACACCTGAAATAAAGAGGCGTGAATATATTGTATTACAGTAAGCCCGTAGTATAAATAAGTCTTACCTCAGCATATTTCACTTGTTGAAACATCTGGAAGTCGACCTTAGGGATCTTGTTCCTAGCCAGGTCCACGGTACCAATGCGGGTGACAGACGAGAACGTGCCGCGACCCACGTCCGAGATCTGATTGTCTTGAAGATATAGACGCCTGTAATATACATACATATATATACACTCACGGCTGTTTACAAAAGGGGTAGGTAGAGGTGATTAAACGCCCACATTTTGCCGCAAGGGGCCATGTATAAATTACGTCACATGTTAAGGGGGAAGGGGTCAACGAAGTGTGACATTGTGAGACAAGGGGGGGGGGGGGGGGAGTCATAAGCTTCGTGACGTATGTTAACATCCTAAGGTATTAAACATTACCTATAAACGAAAGACTACACACGCTAATACAATTTTATTAAAATAATAATGAACTGAATAATTTCAGTCCTGAGTGTAAAATTGCAAAATATGTGATGTCACATGTATTGGGGGTCCAACAAATGTAACCACCTCTGACAAGGACGGGGGGGGGGTTCAAAAATCATAAAATTTGTGTGACATAATTTCGGATGGCCCCTATTGTTGGCAACCGGGCACTTTGGGAATTAAAAAGTTGTCCCAAGTCTGGGTGTTCATTGGTGTGCACATTGTTTGAATATTTATAAAGTCACAGGAACCATTCATGGTGCGGGAGATGGTGGTGCACAGTGGTTTAAATAGCCAGCTGACAAAAACAAGGTCGAATATTCTTAGTTTGAATCTCACATAGAACAATTATGATACACGAATTAACACATTAATAAAGTGAAAATTATAAACATACATTTTTATTAATTTTTTTTATCAATTATTTTTTTTTTTAATAATATAAATGATGGCCAACTCTGGTCTGGATGTACTTTAAAGTTCGGTAAAGTCTCCCGCGATTTAGGGAGTTACCTCTTCTTTTTTTCCTCCGGTACCACCTTGCCGAGCACTCGGCGAAGTGGCTATGTCGGAATCGAACCGACTAAAACCACACGGTGTTCCATCACGGGTGTCTATGGCCGGGGGCTCAGGTATAACCTAGGAAGGAACTCTCTGAACCTCCGACAGATATGACCACCTGTCCACAAAGCAGGTAGTCTCACAGTCGTGAGTAGGAGCCGTGTCCCCACGTCACGCTACCGTCTAGGGAGGGAGTTACTTCTACAAAGGGTGTCTTTTTATAAAAAAAAAAAACTGCTTACCTTAAAAGTCTCATTCCTCTAAAACTATTCGTATCTAATTTTTTTATTTTATTGTTGTCCAAATGTAATACTTTTAAAAGTGTATTTCTTGCAAACATGCCTCTGAAAATAAATAATTTAATGTATTAATAGACGCCAATTAACGTCACTTATAGTATGATAAACAAGACTTGAGTGTTGGCAATACTGAAACGTAAAAATAGTACTCCATAAATATTTTCTACTCATTCCTTTCTTTTAAAAATCTCTATTGCTATCTCACTTCACCTCTGAATCAAAATCACTAGCGAGACTACAGACAAATGTATCTCATGTCGACGCGAAGGTTTTTTCGCTGGCAGCTCGCATTAGGCGCGCTGTGAGCACGCGGACCGCGCGCTGTGAGCACGCGGACCGCGCGCTGTGAGCGAGCTGACCGCGAGCTTACAGCGCGCCGAATGCGAGTCGAGTTATAACTCGACAACCATATATGGTTGCAGCAAGCGCGCTTATTGCCGCCGGGTATCAAAACTCTTAATCAGCGCATTTTTTTACTATTTACCCAAAAATAAAAATGGGTGGTAATCGAAATGTCCATTTTTGATCATAAAACAGCTAGGTTAACTGGGCTAACAGTGTGTGATGAACTTTGCAAGAGACTTACCTAGGCATGTCCCCAATTTGATTATGGCTGGCATTACACCAGCCCAGTTTAGTGAGGTCGCCGATGTGACTTCCATCTAATTTTGTAATACTGTTGTGGCTGCAATATTAAATAAAAATTCAATTAATAATCCAATTAATTAATATTATTCCTACAAAGGCTGTCTGGAAGAAATCGCCGTGTATGATAAGACCGCTGATTGATATGCCTACATGTATATTATCATGAGTATTTAATACTGTAATGGTGTACAATTAAGTAAAAAAAAAACTCACTATAATCTGTCCTAATATTATAAAAGCAAAAGTAACTCTGTCTGTCTGCCTGTCTGTTACGCTTTTAGGCCTTAACTACTATAGTCTTTCGGGCAAATTTCCAGACTTCACCCTTACAGAAAAAGGCAAATACAATTTTAAGGCTGCTCGTAATATAATAGTACAAAAAAAAAGACTTGACCCGGGAATCTAACGCAGGACCCCTGGAGTCAGATAGCACGTTTGTTCGGCGTTTCTTCTCAAGGTAAGTCGTAGAAAATGTGTGCCGACATTTTCTACGTGTTCTAGTGTTATCGGAACAAATTGACATGTAAAAGTGTCTAAAAAAACTATTTCCCAAATAACTTATTCATTCATAAAGTCACAAAATGGGATATCATATTCCAGACCCACCCAAAAGCAACAATCACCCAACAACAAAAAACATTAAAACATTAAACCCCCTTCGTCTCTCCTAATTTCCCAGTGCTGTGCCCGACAGGGTCCAAGATGATACATATTGTTAAGTTTACCATCTATAAATACACATTGTGCAATAGCAATAAATATTGAATATTAAACAATTTGCTTCACCCAGGTGTCGAACCCAGACGCTCATGATCGCACTGAAATATAAGCCATGTAGTTCTTACCTAATATCCAAAACTTCGGTGTCTCTCAGACCTTTGAACTGGTTTCTCTTCAGCGTGGTCAACTTGTTGCCATGTAAATCTAATGTTTTTAGTTTTCTTAATGTCTGCAATAATATTATATCTCATTATTGAAGTAATGATAGAGGAGAATGAAAAAGAAAACACATGGCGCCGACTCTAAATAAATTTGTAAAAAAGACAAAAGATCATGATTTATTGAAGTAAAATGGCAAAGGCGTCGGACCTGCGATCAAGTGGTTGCGGGTTCGAACCCCACCGACGTGAACGCACTCCTAACACAAGCATTTAGCTTAGCTGGAGGGGTTAACTAAATACTAGTAATGTGTGACCCACGCTACTAGTATATAAAATCGCTTAACGAAGGGGGTGGACAGGACCAAATTTGATGACTATGAATAATATGAACCCAAAACTGGAAGAGCTTACTAGCAGCCACTGAAGAGTTCCACTATCTACCTCCTGGCTACATCATGAGATCAGCTCCAAGATGCTAAATCATAGTATTATCGTTTCATTACGATACGACAATTTTTTATAACGATATGCCCACGGGATCGGGACTAACGCGGTTGAAACCGCGGGGCGCTGCAAGTAAATAATAAAAGCGTGTTAACTTACCTGAAAAGCTTCGATAGGTATATCTGCTAGAAGACCATTAGAAAGATGTAATCTCTCCAGCTTCCCTGCTGCCAGGTTCCCAGCAAAAATGTCTTTATTCAACTTCGTCATTAGATGACCATCTATTGATAATATTGAGACATTTCCTAGGATCTGTAATTCAAATTAAGCAATTTGAATATTTGTGGAAATAGATCCTGGATTGGACAATTCATGTATTGGGATTGTTTCAGACTACCCTGAAATATTTTCTGAGTAACTAGCAACCCCCCTCCGTCTTCGCAAGGGTAGTAGAGACATCTTCAACAATCATCATCATATTTCAACCAATTTACACATAACGTTAAGAAATTATACACCTAAAACATACATATAAAACATTTGTCTCTTCTGCATTACACCTTGTACAATATACCTAGTTAAATTTTAGGTAGATTTCGAAGAAAAGTCTACCTATTGGTTTTATACCAGTTGTCGAGTTTTCCAGTCCAAAAAATTCTTCACAGGAGGTCTAGTTATGATCCATAGACCCCAAAACAACCGCCAGTTAAAAAAACCGGGCTCGCAGCAGGTAGATTTCGACTCGATTTCGATATAATAATATATACATATATATATATATATATATATATATATATATATATATATGTGTATGTACCTCAATTTTACCGGCACGATAGAGGTCGCAACCGATTGTTTTCAAACTTGGACGACAAATCGACAGGGCAAAAATGAAGGTTAAGTTCGGGTGGCAGTTTCCCGGATTTCGATTAAATATAGTACAGCGACATTCTGAAGAGACGAGAGCGATGACATCCATTATAAATCGTTGAGTTATTGACCCTCAATTAAGAGTATCAGTCAACAACGCATAAACACCAAGCGCTTGCCGAATGACTTAGTCGAGTTTACCAAATGCGTTTAATAATAATGTTATGTTATCGCCACATCAAAAACCCGTATTTATTTTATTAAAAATAGGAGGAAACTTGAATGAATGATAAATCAGTTTAATCGATTGACTATCGTAGGGTGATATAAGGCTAGGCATGCATTAGAAGAGGATAACAATCAAATGAGTGATGATGATGGAGGTACGAACAACACGTGTTACGGAGATTGGGTCTATTGGTCTAGTAGTTAGTGATCCTGACTGCTGAACAAGAGGTCGTGGGTTCGATTCGCAGCTAGGACAAATAATTGTGTGATGAGCATCATTTATTCTGTGTTTGCGTGTAACTTATCTACAATATAATATGCATTTAAAATGTACAAGTATGTTTATCAGCAGTCTGGGGACCATAGTACAGGCTTTGCCTAGTTTAGGGTCAGACGGCCGTATGTGAGATGTGTCAAGTCAAAAAAACAGTCGTAAGACTGCACATCAGAAGTGAAAACACATACATACACACACACACACATATATATATATACATATACACACATTCAGATTACCTGAGTGTGACGGTATAGTTATATTTTTAAAGATTAATCAATAAGGAGCTGACAGAACTCAATGTTTAGATTAGTGCCCTCTAGTGGATATATATATATATATATATATATATATATATATATATATATATATATATATATATGTATTATTAGCGTGACGGTCACGCGAATTCAGTGCTTTTTCTTATACCAAAAGTGCAAACGTGCCTAAAGAAGTTTTCACTTCAAAAATTCATTCATTCATCATTCATTCAATAAAAAAAAAGACAATACACTAATAATACCTTTAAAAAAAAAAATGTACATCTCTGAGTACGTTCCATACACGAAACTTACGAGGATTGTTATTTGAAAAATTCTTTAACATAATAAAAAGAAACCGGGCCTGCAGCAGGCCCGCAGCAGGCCCGCAGAGGTAGATTTCGTGTTTTTTATTTTTTTTCGAAAACCTGCCTCCCCCCCCCCCCTTTCGGGGAGTATCCCCCATTCACGAACTCAACCTTCATTTTTGCCTTGTTGACTTGTCGTCCAAGTTTGAAAGCCATCGGTGCATAATTGCGACCTCTATCGTGCCGGTAAAATAGAGGTACATACATATATACATATATTTATATGTAAACTTTTTAACTGGCGGATGTTTTGGGGTCTAGCTATCATAACTAGACCTCCTGTGAAGAAATTTTTGGAAAACTCGACAACTGGTACTAAACCAATAGGCAGACTTTTCTGCTAAAACTACTCAAAAAAATCTGCAACAACCATTCACGTAATGCACACAACATGCACCAGTATAGCGGACTGGTGAAACAAGTTACTAATGGCCGTTAATAAACATGATTCGCATCGACCGTAACCAGCTGTCAAGTGAAAGCTTCAACTCTTACTTAATGGTGCCGATTCTATTGTACACTCGACTAAACTAAAACCTGACTTAATTTCTTCATATGAAATCAACCTAGTGTTCTTCGTAATAAGGTCTATTTGTTACTAGCATCTATTTCTCAACGCCGCTAAATTTCACTATAACCTGTCAACGTATACTCAACTTTATTTCCACGTAGCGAGAGTCTTCATTTATTCAAACGCTGTATAATTGCCGTATAAAAACTTGTTCAAAACGAACAAGGATGACGTGTTTTTAATATACACCTACGAAGACGCTTACTAAAAACACAGAGCAAAAGAGATGTCATTCAACGGATAGCGGCTCTCGCTACGTGGTATTAAAGTTTATTTAAGCGTATCAGACTTTAGTCGACAAATAAATTGCTTATTTCGATAGCGACATATGTTACCTACTTGTTTCAATTTGAAATAAGACCTTGTTTCTGAGAGTACAAGGTTTACTTCTTATATGAAGAAAATTTAGTCAATTTTAATTTAGCGAGTGAAGTAACAGAATTGGGGCCAATATATAACCAAGCATCGAACTACTAAATACCTACTCTCTTTTAAACTTCCATGTGTTATTTGTGTAGGTCTGACGGTAATAACTGCTGTAGGCTTACGAGAAATTAAAGGATGATCGGACGGTTATAATAATACATATATCACTAGCAACCGACCCCTGCTTCGCACGTAGGAGATGTCTCTCTTCAACAATCATCAACATATTTCAACCAATTTACACAAAGCATTAACAAATTATACACCTAAACCTTTCTCATGAATCACTCTGTCTATGGGTGAAAACCGCATGAAAATCCGTTCAGTAGTTTTTCAGTTTATCGCAAACAGA
The DNA here is from genome assembly GCA_949752705.1 of Callimorpha dominula. NCBI lineage: Eukaryota > Metazoa > Arthropoda > Insecta > Lepidoptera > Erebidae > Callimorpha > Callimorpha dominula. The sequence continues at coordinate 9,535,417 of OX457018.1, read as the reverse complement.
CAGACAGGTGCGGCGGGGGACTTTGTTTTATAATATGTAGTGATTAAAACCCCCTGACACGAAAAACCTATAAAAAATAAATACCAATTATGCGTCTGAGATCCCTACATCTAAGACGCGTAATTGGTATTTACTTTAAGGCAGCTACTAAAACAGCTGATGACCTTGAAACAGCCGAAGCGATTTTGATAAAACATGTCTAAGAATCACCGCTAGAAAACCTGCTTTCAATTTTAAAAACCGCATCTAAATCGGTTCACCCGTTTATGAGCTACGGTGCCACAAACAGACACACAGACAGACACACTCTCATAGTTGTCAAACTTATTTATTAACACCCCTTTTTGGTCGGGGGTTAAAAATAGTCGTGCAACATTGTACTGGGATAGATCTATCATGACTAACGGGACTATTATTGCCAATAACTATTAAGGTACCAATAATATGGCCAATAAGCCTGACATAGTGGTAATTGACCAATAAGAGAACCGAGCAATGATCGTTGACATCACCATTCCCCATGACAATCTGTAAAAGGCCGAAAAAGAGAAAGAAATAAAATATTTGGACTTTTCCCACAAGAGTCGACATGTGGGATGTGGATTCAACGATCCTTGTGGCGATTGTTATTTCCGCCCATGGGTTAATTGCTAAGAGCCTCGACCAACACCTTCAGAGGCTCACGTTAGGCAGCTGGATTAAGAGCCTGATGCAGAAGACAGTCCTCCTCGATACGGCACCGCATAGTGAGGAGGTTTCTGTCTCTGGAACCCTAACTGTATTCATAGTAACGAGACCCTAGTAGGAACTTTTGAACAAAACTCATAATTTTTTGGTCGTAAGCAAGCGCAGTTGACTAATTCGTGTACTTCGCGTCTTCGCGGTGGTGTAAGTTTGATGCTTGAACACGTGAGATTGATTTACTTCTGCCGCCGGTTTTATCTTTCTTAATAATTACTGCTTAGTTTGCTAAAAATATAAAATAATATAATTAATAAATTTCCAAATGAGAAATTAAATAAATAACCTTGAAGCACAACATCAAATTACAAAAAAAAACACAACATCAAAAATGCAGATTGATCCCTTCGCCTTAAGAATTCAATCAGAAGATCCTAGTCTAAGTCTAAGTCCTATCCTAGAGCCAACATCATAGTCGGAATTTGTTTTTGATGGTATAGGGGGCAAGCGAGCAGACGGGTCACCTGATGGTAAGTGACTACGCCCACGGGCACCTGCAACTCAAGAGTTACAAGTGCGTTACCGCCCTTTAAGGTGGGAGTAGGGGAAGGGGGAGGAGGATGAAGAGCGGGAAGAGGGTAGGAGGGGAAGAGGGAAGGGTTAGGGCCTCCGGTAACCTCACTGACGCGGCAAAAATCAATGCAACATTGCTTCACTGACGGTTTTCTGTGAGGCCGTGGTAGCACTCCGGTCGAGAAAGCTCATACGTGCCGAAGCATGGCTTTCCTACGAAAAGTCGTGTCTCCTTATTACTCGCTGTCTAGCCTCCTAAATAGTATTTATGTATTGCACCATTTTTAAACAACACTTTTCTTAAATTTCTTCACATGTTTGTAAACAAATCATCAAATTGAACAGGTTATAACAATATTAATAAGCAGTTCACTGAGACCGTTATAAATAATATATAAATAGGTTTTGATAGCAAGAACTTAAAAGATTATAGGTCAAAAGGTCAGGTACTCATTGATTATAATTAATAAATATCAATTAAAATTAATTAAGAGAAACAGCCGTGGCATTGTTTTTATATTTTCTGTTTGGGAGAGACGTTTTTTTTTTCAATAAGATATTCATTTGAATATGACTGTATTGATGTATGAAGCAGGATATGAGACAATATAAAGGTCTCCAGTAAGGGTCAGAATTGATATAATAAAAAACTTTAGATCTAATATATATTTTTTTTTAATTTCACAGCACTATCTACGAATTATAAAACTACTAGCTGACCCGACAGACGCTGTGCTGTCTTAACTATGAATATTAAATTAGAATAATTAACAAAAAACAAAATTACCGATGCATCTGTTTTAAACGATATTTGCAACGCGCATTCTGTCAATCGCGCCAACTGTCAAACGACTGACAGTTATGTCAAAAGCGCTAAGGTTACATTAGAAAAGTTAATATAGTCGCTAAGTTTTCTGAAATTTTCAAATTTTCCGCGAAATTTTCTTAATTTTTTCTTTCATTAGAACCTTCTCCTGACAATAACAAAGACAAAAAAAAGAATTAGCGAAATCGGTCCAGCCGTTCACGCGTGATGCCGTGACCAAGGGAAATAGGGATTCATTTATATATATATATATATATATATATACAGATTGACTGATACCAAAGTATACATGCTATCACCAGAAAATGTGTTGCGCTGAGGTTTTAGCATTAAAATCATACATTCTTTGTTTCTTTCTATCTTTCAATTTATACCCAAAGTAACCATAGTTTGTACTATCGGTTCTTGAACACAAATAAACATACTTAAATACAATACAATAACGTTATACATAGAAACGTCCAGACAAGGAATGCACTGATACGATCGATTTTCGGATCGCATTGAATCCGACCCGCGATCCGATCTGTGGATCGATTCAACTATCCAATACAATACATAGCAACCATCAACTATCGAATCGCGATTCAAACAATCTGAAAGTCTAAACATACTAGATCCACATCGCCTTCATAATATTTTATTTTCCTGCGATTTTGGATCGATCTATTGAAAATTGGATCGAGACCTTACGACCCATTGCGATTCACAAAATCGGATCAAGTTCATTAATACACGTTCTACGTGAGAGAGCCATGCTTCGCACGCTGCACGTATAGCCCGGCCCGACCGGAGTGATACCACGGCTTCACAGAAAACCAGCGTGAAGCAATGCTTACGTGTATTTCGCCGAGTGAGTGCCCTTACCCTCAACCCTTACCCCGAACCCTCTTTCCTCCTTCCCCTACTCCCACCTTAAAGGCCGGCAACACACTTGTGACACGAGTTGCCTCCTATGCGACCCGTCTGTTCGTTTACCCCCAAGCCCATAAAAAAATCACATCCCTAATCCAGACCAACCTAAATAAAGATTTGTGTATTTACAGTGAGCGAGAACCGAACCTGCAACCAAAGACGTTGCTATTTAATGCTCCGCCGCTACGCCACAAAGGCCTTTAAAATCCTTACTAATATTATAAATGAAAAAAATAACTCTGTCTGTCTGTCGCCCTTTCACGCCAAAACTACTGAACCGATTTAAATGAAATTTGGTACACAGATAGTCTAGAGCCTGAGAAAGGACATAGGCTGCTTTTTAATGCGATAAAAGTGGTGTAGGGGATTGAAAGTTGGAAGTATCGTGATTTAGCCTAAATGGTTAAAAATTCTACCCAAAGATACCTGTCCACGCGGACGAAGTCGCGGCCACAGCTAGTAATAATATATCCGTCCCTTCCTTTAAAAGCTATTATTTCTATTCTCTAGACGCCTATTAAGAAGAAAATTTATTTAAAAAACAGAGATCAATACTTCACCTTAAAAGCATCTGTAGGGAACTCCTTGATCTTTGTATTCTTGAAATATAATTCTTGCAGTGTTCTGTTGACACCGGCGAATGCATATTCTTCTATTTCTTTTATAGGAGTATCTTCTATCTCTATTACACGTATGATGGACCGATGAAACAGAGAGCCGAAGAGTTTTGCTGGAAGAACATTAGGTTAGATTGCTGGGTTGGCAATTTCAAGTGGAATTCATGCTGCTCTTTGTGGAAGCCGAGCTTCACCATCTATGCCAATGCAAGGGTCGACAAAGATGGGCATGATAATATTAGGGGTGAACCCTTTTTTTATTGAGTGTGCAAAGTTCCTAGCAATTCAAAGTTACAATACAAATTAATAAGTAACAAAAATCTATTGTTCACCAATAAAAAATATTACAAGAAATAGGTGGCATTACCACTGAGAGCAATTTTACAGACAAACCTAAAAAAAATAAAACGACAATGAAGAGAATTAATTAATGGTAGTTTTTGTGAAAAAATAATGGTTATAGGCATGGGCGTACCGAGGGAGGGACAAGAGAGGGCAACCTCCCCCTCTGGCTTTTGTAAGCTTACTTAGTACAAAGGTAATTTTGAGTTAACATTTGGATTTACCCCCCTGAAGGGACAAAATCAAGCTGAGTAAGCCCATGACTTATAGTTGAAGTTTCCATTTTGTTAAAAGGAATCTTAATGTACTTCTAAAGCATACAAAACTTTAATATGGATAAAAAAAAATATAAGTTAAATAAAACACTAAAATTACTAGATGCCATAACATAGACATAACGTGTAGTAATAATAAAAAAAAATACTTACAAATTTTACACTCCTTCAAATGCAATTTTTCGATTGGCAACCCCAATCCAGCAATATTACCCAACCCCACACTGAGCACGGCCAGTCCGGTGTTCTCACATTTGATGTACAATCCTGTATCGCTGCCTCTTTCGCACACGCAAGGATACAGTAACGTTGTGCTTGAATCTTTTGGACATGGATATTCGGGACCGGGTGGTATGTACTCAGTGTTTGTGTGTGTAAACAGTATTGCCAGAGCAAATATTATCTGTGAGACCATTTTGGTGGGTGATTGATCTGAAAAGAAATACGATTTTAGTATCCCATCATACGATATCTTATTAAGTTTTTTTTAAATATATATATATTATAGGGGGGCAAACGAGCCCCTTAAAGTTATTTGTTTAGGGACGAGATGACGAAGGAACCAAAATAGGCTATGAATAAAACACAGTTGACAAAACTTTTAAAATAAACCAATAGTTTCTGCCGTTCAGTGGCAGACATTTTTAGGTGGTGCGAGACCCCAAAGTGGCGCCCCTATAAATTCAAAACCTTAGTTTTCCTATGTTGTTTGCCGTAAAACGAATTTGATGACCTTTTTTTATTCATAAAAACTGATTGAATTTACTTAAAAATTGATGACTTTTTTATTTTAGTCTCTAAATAAATAATATTTTGGGCACCCCCTACTTTTTTTTAGTCCTCAAAAATATAATTTGGACAATTTTGGATAACTTTTTTAGAGTTATTGCGCCCCTGATCTATTGATTTCGGCGCCCTCCTACATGATGGCGCCTGGTGCCCGCCCTTGCTGCCCTCTGCGCTACCATTCAAAGATAGATGCAGACTGCATCCACCATCTTTGAGTCATAGCTAGAATGATAATGATAGATTTCAGAGAGGTTAGACGTTGGTCTTCCCTTCTTTTTTACATCCTCTATTAGTTAAAGATTTTCGGATGTTATAATTATGTACATATATGTACGGGAAATAACGCGATCACGTAATGGGTATTATATATCTTTGCGTTACTTTGCTATGTAGTACATATTACGTGATTGCGTTAATTCCCGTACATCCCACTAATCCCACTAATATTATAAATGTAAAAGTTTGGATGGATGGATGAATGTTTGTTACTCTTTCACGCCAAAGCTACTGAACAGATTGCGATGAAACTTGGTATGTAGATAGCTGGAGACCTGGATTAACATATAGGCTACTTTTTATCCCGATATTCAAACAGATTTGGGATTTACGCGGATGAAAGCGCGGGGCGCTGCTAGTATTACATTAATAAATCATGGAACGCGAAAATTTTAAAAGTTAGTATTTTCCAATGTGCAATGGAGTTTAAAGGAATGTTGTTTTGTTTACATTTATAATGATAATAACTTGAGAGATTGATCTGACTGATCCCAAACTAGGCACAGCCTGTACTATGGTGACCAGGCAACTGATAAACTTACATATATATTTTTATATACATACATATTATAGATAAATAACACCCAGACACAGACATTGAATCTATTTAAGATTTAATTTTTAATTAAAAAAATCCTTTACAACTTAACAACACCAAAACTGGGACGAGATGACGAATGAAAATAATATTTATTTAAAAATTTGTCAACTCCTCCCAATAACCTGAGTTTGTTTTGGGATGAAATGACGAACGACTCGCTATTTGTTGGGTCAAAGTAGTGCAAAAGACTGTTACATACTATACCATGTTAGGCATTCAAGGTGTGCGCCGCATATTGAAATATAGAAGCATTGTTGCTTATACAGTTCAACGCTGCAAAAATGTCGCATTTCGTAGAAGTCCTTTCGAATACGAACGTAAATGTACACTTACATAGAGGCTTTATTAAAAACCAAATATCATAAAATTTTAATTTAAATTTCAACCTTAAAAATAATTGTTTCAATCAAGGATGTTTTAATAAAGTTCTGGAAAGGAGGAAGTTCTCATTAATTCTGATTACCATCAGAGTTCTGAGCGGATTTATTCCTTTTTGTTTAAGTTTACATATTAGCAAAAATCTTTAAAAAAAAAACTAATAATGACATAAAATAAGCTCATCATCATCATCATCAGCCTTTCATTATCCACTGCTGGACATAGGCCTCTCCTAATGTACGCCACTGAGCTCGATCGTCAGCTCTCCTCATCCAGTTCTTCCCCGCCGTTTTGCGCCGATCGTTACTTCACCTGGCCGCAGGGCGTCCTACACTACGTTTCCCTTGACGTGGTCTCCACTCCAGAACTCGTCTACCCCAGCGGTTATCGGTTCTGCGGGCAATGTGGCCAGCCCATAAAATAAGCTCGAAGTATTAAAATTCTGTAATGGGTATTTCGTAAATACATACAATACATCGTGTATATGAACAAATATTATGTTGGTATTCTTTGGGCCATAGTAATTTGATTAGTTGATGTCAAAAGGTATTCGCGATTTTATTAACCGACATCAATAAAGGAGGTTCTGTATTTGGTCCGTATGTATGTTTGTACATATATATTCTTATGTTTGCGATTTTCTTAAAAAGTTATAACCCCTTTTGTCATGATTGTGATGTTACATTAACATATTTTACATATTTTCAGAAAGATTTTAGTATGGTACATTAGGTATTTATAAGTGCATTTTTTTTTCACAATCAACTTTGATGTCGGTTTATTTTTTGTTAAAAAATGTTTTTCTATTTCCAAATGTCATAAAATTTATTTTATTAAAAATTAATAAGATGGTTTTTACTTAGTCAATTGATAATATAAATTTTATTCATTCATGATGTTGACATTTTTAAGTGCATAAATTAGTTAGAAAAAATTGCCATGCTAACATCTGCACATAGTACATGTAGACAATTAACTTTTTTGCATAATCATTAATATGCAGACTAGAAATAACAAAGGACTCAGAATTCAGCCTTGGGGCACACTACACTTAATTTATTTCGTGAAATACTTTACCTCTATGCAGCTTGACAATGAATTTGTCGACTTTTGAAAGAGACAGAATGTTGACAATATATGTGAGTAAATTATCCAATTACAAACACATTATGTAATGATTTAAAAAGAAACCAGGTATTCTATCTTACTTCTTAAGACAAGTAATTATCTTTCTCTCTGTCTCACGTAACATATTTGATTTACTTTACTGATCAATATGTTTATGTATAAAAATAAATATAAAATGAGTTTTTATTTAGTGATGCCCTAAAACAAATGATAGATTTTGTTGAATTATTTGATTTAAATAAAGCTTGTCAAGTGAAATGTCTTAAAGTAGGTCTGGTACATTAGTAGAGAAAAAAAAACCAGAAACCGTAAACTTATTTTATTAGTTTTAGTACATGGCTAAAATATAAGGATCTTTTTAGAAAAGTTTTTTTCTTTAATTTATTTTATGCTTTGTAGTTAGGACTGCATCTATTCATCTATATTACATATCCATCCGACTGACCCTTGACAGCTCTAGGTCTGTACAAATACGAAGAGCCGAAACATGAGGGATTTACGTTTAGTATATGAAGAGTTTGTATGACGACCTCTTGGATCCGTTCAGACCCTGGACACCATCTAAGTCAGATTGTCCAATTAAAGCTCAAACACGACATAGTTATTTAGAGTAGATGAGGAATTCCTATGGCGATCTCCCGGAACTATCAGAAGATACCATATTATTGCGTTATAACTAGAGATGGGGTATTCGGATGCATATTTACCTAAAGTTGAGATGTTGGCTATTATGGAAAGCACTTTTTTATCGAAAGAATCCCGCGATTCCAGGAAATTCAAATTTAAGTGTACCTATACTCCGTGAGATGTAATAAACCCCAGTTTGACACAAATGACACTTGCTCTGTTTCAACGTATAATGGTTGCTTTTCCCTACTTTTATTGTCAGTGATTTTTGACGAAGCAAAAACAACCTTATTACGTTGTAACAAGTGTCAAATCGGGCCTATTAAACCCCAGGAAATGTGAGCATTTTGTAAGAGTGCATTTGCTTGTGCGCAAGTAGCGACGCGACAATACAACTGCATTCGTAAATAAAAATATACTTAGAAGCCGCTTCCATAATTTGTTATCCAAAAAATAACTTTAGGTAAATATGCATCCGATTATCCGATCTCTAATTATAACTGACATTACTTAAATATTCTAAAATTCAGCTCAAGATTAACATATACTAAAAAGGCAAGTTAAAAAAAAGCTTGTGAAAAGGTAATATCCCTTATTTATTAACTATACTAATATTATAAAGCTGAAGTTTGTTTGTTTGGTTGAATGCGCTAATGTCAGGAACTAGAAGTATGAATTGAAAAATTTGTTGGATAGCCTATTTATAGGGGAAGGCTAAAGGCTACATACATCTTCATATACATCGCTCTACGAGCAATAGGAGCGGAGCAGTAACCATAAACACAGGTGAAACTGCGGGAATAGATAGTCTCCAACCTGTAACACTCTGTATTCTTATACAGAGTGTTACAGAAAGGTGTAGTAAAATTTTGGAAGCATTATGTGTAGCCGACAAATAGTAGATTTAGTATTTTGTTCAAAAATTTTAAAATAAACACCTTTCAAAGAATTCTCCTTAGTCATATTAACATGCGATGGTGCCCTTATTCCCTTTCAAGATACAGTAAAGAACCTTGGGATATACATCGACAAAGACCTATCCTGGAGTCCACAATTACAGGAGGTTAGTAGGAAACTTTTTGCATCTGCAGGGTCCCTCAGAAGACTGCGTAACCTTCTTCCGGTTGCCACTAAGATTGCGCTCGCAGAATCACTCCTTCTTCCTATCCTTGATTATGCAAATGCCAGCTATCTAGATCTCACCGAGGACCAACTTGAAAAATTTGAGCAACTTCAAAATTTCTGCATCAGGTTCATCTTTGGATTACGCAAATATGACCACGTCTCTGAATATCGGATTAAGCTCAAGTGGTTACCCATACGCCTTCGCCGGAATACTCATATCCTTTCACTACTGTACAATATTCTGTTCAATCCTAGTGCTCCTCACTATCTCAAAAAACGTTTCGAATTTTTGCATAATACGCATTCAAGATTCCTGAGGTCGTCTGAGAATCTTAGGTTAAAAATGCCGACACATACCACAAAGTTTATGGACATATCTTTCACAGTAAAGGCTGTCCGTCTGTGGAATGAACTGCCACTAGCCATCAGATGTGCATAAACATTAACAAATTTTAAAAAACAAGTGAAAGATCACTATATCTCTCTATGAATTGTGACATACTTGGTACTATTATGTAATTATTATGTACCTCCGTATTTGTTATACATTGTTCATGTGTGCTTATGATATGTCTAAGCATATATGTATATATGTGTGTGTATGTATATATTTGTGTACCAATCATCATACCCATCTACAAACCATTAATATTTATAGTTAGTAGTATATGTAATTAGTACTTATATATTATTTATTAATTGCTACATAGGCTCCATGTACACTGCAGCCCTCTTTTCATGTTTATTTCTCTTTCCATCCAATGGTTGCCTGGAAGAGATCGCAAACTGCGATAAGGTCGCCAATTGTACATAGTATTAGCTAGTAAGTATTTAGTTATAAGAAAATATTGTAATCTGCTCTGTGTACAATAAAGAGTACATCTTTCTATCTATCTATCATATTATAGATGTTTTAGTTGAATTAAATGAAATTTGATTGATGAAATTGAGATTTGTAACAATTTAAATTGTGTTATTTACATTGTAAATTGTTCTGTAGTTAAGTTTTCATATAAATATATGAAAACGTAACTACAGAACAATGTACAACTATCAATTAAAATTAAAAAAATCACATCTTATTAGCACTTTAACTGAAAAAAACACACAAAGACTCATTGTGGTCATAATAATGTAAATAATAACAACTTATTACCTCACACAAAACATTCCATTATATGCAGCGGTGGAATCACACATTTGCTGCCAGTAGACTATTAAAATTTTCCTGCCCCTACCAATCGATCTATATAATTCGGTACCCCAGGACAAGACATACAAAATAATGTAGGCCGCAAATTTGCCGCCCTAGGCTTCACCCTATTGAGCCTGCTGGTAAATCCGCCACTGATTATATGACTAAGATTACTTTAAAACTTTCTTCATCAAGTCTTAGAAATTGAAATTTAACCCACACATAATTTAATTTTTTTTATAGGTATGATGTATACCAGGATATGATTAATATGTTCAAGGTTGCAAAGATCTCAACTTCAGTCTTAGTAGGTACGTTAAACACAAATAACTTGTTCAATTCATTTGCAATAATAAAGGTCAGAAAAACCAGTTTTATTAAACAACAAAGTCAGAATAACCAAACTTAAAGTAAGTTATTTCTATGTATGATAATTACGACGTAATAAATATTGGCATTCCCTTGAAAACAATTACGAATCCTTAACTTAGCTAAAAACTTTCACTTGTAATAAAAGTTATTAGAAACGCTTACCTGCGTTATATCCTTGAATAAACATGGATTATACAAATCCTGCAGTTGATAGACAATCCTCTACGTACTTAACATAACAATGTCGTTAAAAACACGTAATATTACTTTTTCGAGAAGAACTGCATAACTTCACCCCACCATGGTCAACACCAAACTAAAGTGAGAGTTAGTACAATTTAGAGTTATCTGTGGTGAGAGCAGTGTTGCCAGGGCCCTTGAGTCGTAAGTTACGTTTCATTTCCATTTTATTAAATATTACATTTTTGCTGCAAAAGTTACATTTTTGATTATTTTTTAAATTTATGTGTTTTTGGGGTCGAAGGTCGGAGGCAAATTGATGTCAGCAAAAATGGCGGAATATAAAGGAATGTATGATGTCTAATGGTGTATTTAATCTTTTGGTACGTTTACACGCATGCCGTGCAGCCTGGCAAGCAGCATGGCACGCAGCTCGGCGGGCAGCCTGCCACGCAGCGTGCCACGCAAGCTTTTCACACCAGGGCTGCCAGTAAAGACAACTTATTTTATACCGCTAAGACTCGGAAATTATACAAAATCATGTACTATTATACAAAATTAGTGTTGTACAACTATAGAACGTCACTCTTTGGGGATTTTAGTAAAAGGTGTTTTAACTTTAACGTATAAGGATTTAACAGTTTATCACAGACATGATTTGTTTTAAGTATCTCTATGTGTATGTACGTACTTTTTACGCTATAACATCAGCAATGACATTGTATCTAATTATGCAATGCAATCTACTATACAAACAGGATACAAAAGATAACTGATATTATACCAATTTTGTATCCAATTTACAATCTGGCAGCCCTGTTTCACACACTTGCAGGCATGGTCCGTAGGGTATTAGTGTTCTGTGGACATGGTAGTCAGCAAAGACTACAATAGTATATAGGATATAGACAGGCAGCTCTGCTTCTTTTTATTGACAACACAAAACTTCGCGTAGTGGTCAGATACCGAAAACTAATATGATATACATATCTATAGGTATATTACAATTGAACAATATATATAGGTACCTACCTATGTATGTGTGTTTTGTTGTTCCCTATTTCTTGTTTCATTGGTTCTAACATGACAATTTTATACTTTAGCTAATTAATGTATGTTTATGACTAATCTCCGATTGTTATATTCAAGTAACGAATAGTTTTACACATAAAACAACCAAAACTTATATTGCAAAAAGAAAAGCACAAGAAACCGGCAATCAGTACTCATACGCAGCCATTTGCAATATAAGTGAAGTGCTGCCAACCTAATATTAATAAGTTCCAAATATTTAAAAAAAAATCTTTATTCTTACGATTGTATTTTTAATTAATATTATTGTGTGTTGGTGAACAAATTGTTGTTTGTATAGAATTTTAAGTGGTTTTAGATATTTAATATGCAGTATTTTGTTTTTTACAAATGCGAATTTTAAATCGTAATACATTTGAGAGTAATAAATTTTCCCTCATAAAAATCATAAATTTAAATATTGTAACACAGTAATTTTAGTTCCGGTATCTATCCTTGGGATGGCACTGTACTCAATAAAAAAGTATAATTCTTTTATGTTCTAAGTTGCCATAGCATGGTAGTCAGTGCAAACATGGGAGACGATGTAGACGTAGATCTCGTGGGAGCTACTGCTTTGGGCTTGATCTATTTTTAATGAAAAAAAAAACAGCCCGACATAATTATGCATGCGAAATTTTACTTAAAACTCTTAGGTTTTACAATTAAAAAATTATTTATGGTGTAAAAACACTTTTCTAGTAGCCAAAACTTTAAATTTGATTTTTTTATTTGACATGCGTTATAACTATTTTTACATCGAAGAGTGCTTTTACATAACTCGTTTCTTACTTTAGTGGGATCTCTTTGAATGAATTTACTATCCTCGCTAACTTTTGAATATATTTTTTTATTATTTCTAATAAACATGAACATAATTAACCATGATAAGCATTGGGGGCGGCTTCTTCATTAAATGTGTTTCGTAACTGTTTTAAGGCATACATAAATCTATTTTATTTACTGCACATCATTGATATGCGATTAGTTACAATTCTCTAATCGTCAATTAATCAATACTAACTTTAATCCTAAGAATTGGCACTATTTTGTTTCATATTTTTTTGGGCCCTGATAAACAATATTTATTTTTACTAAAAGAATAGTTCAGAAACATCTTTCTGAAGTCTTCTTTTGCTTTCGATTCATGCATGATAAAGGTTCAGACCACTCCGATATATTTGGTGTCGTCAAAAATTAATTTCGATCGTTATGCCGTCTGTATGCCACGAAGATGAAAACTATACTAACGCGGCCGAGAGCGTGTGTGTGTGTGTAAACAGGCACACAAGCACATTCACCCTTTGAAGTGTGTCAAAAAACCGACAGTCGTCCCGATCGGCGCCAAGCGCGTGCACATTCACGAAAGCATGCACAAACAGCTTGTTCACACGCTTGCGTCGTTGAATGTGCTCGTTGAATGTCGGTTTGAACGCCAGCGTGTAAACCCACCATTAGGATTACCATAAACTTATGTTAATGGATAAAACAGACTCTAGTTTCATTTGTTCGCAGCGCCATCACTGTTATTGCTATCTAGTCTAGCACCTAACTTATTCTTTTAGTTTGAACCAAAACTACGAGGTAGTACATCTGTTATTTTTACTCTGAACTAACTACTAATATTCGATCCGTATAGAATCCTCTTAACGTACTTGTTCTACCAAGTGTTCGTAAGAGAGCTCTGTTAATAAAGGGCAAGAACCATGCAAGAACGCCTCAATGCAAAAACAATAAAGACCTTACATTAGTCATCGTCGATAATGTAAGTCAATTTAATACACAATAAAGATATTGTGTATTAAATTGAGTACTGGTGAATCTCTTTCATTCCATTCATTTTGTCATGGCGCTTTCCATTCAGAGCCATCTCTGAGTGTGATATGGAGTGAAATACTTTTTAGACCCGCCAGTTTTAGGTGCGTTCAATTTAGATGCGTTGAATTGAAATGCGTTCGTAAACTGTTTACAATAAAAATCTAGTATTACAAATCTCGTTGTTCTCAAAAGTTACGAAAATTGCCTTAAATATAAAAATTACTTACATGTTACGCGAGGGAGTCAAAAGTAAGGAAAAATGTAAGAAATGTAACCTTCTGGCAACGCTGGGTCAGAGTGACATTTACAGATAGTACAAAAGTAAAATACCATCGATAAACTATTGGGAGATGTAGCCAGAGTATGACTTTTCACCTTAGAGTATGGACTTGTAGACATTTGTAGACTTGTATGGACATTAGCAAGCGGACCTTCACTTAATGCAACGTTGCATTGAGCAAAATTATAAACTCATGAATTTAATTGTAGGCTTCAAATGTTTTGTCTATTCATTCATAACTTTATTGTTTTCTAATAGCACGTAACAGCAGCTGTTTCATGTTGCTCTAAAATGTTTCTATGAATTAATAATAACACTCAATAATTAAAAAACCTTATGAACCCATACTCTTTTTGAAAGGAAGTTCTTTGTAGCACGTTACACTTCAGACGGCAGCGGCGAGATTTAAAAAAAGTGTAGCGGAACGAAAAATGCTGACAGCAAGTTGATTTATTTTATTTCCGCCATCTGTGGATTCTGTGCGATGCTACTGTTGTTTGCTGATTTTCTATTGGCATTTTAAAACCAAAAATCTCACAAACTCAAATAAATACCACGCTTACATTTTACCAGCAATCAACAATAAACAACGATGACATGTTAATGAAGTTTAGTCACTGACCTCTATTATACGGCTTGTTTATTAGAGATCAGTGCGTTTAGTGGTTAAAACTTCATCAGATGAATAGGCATTAAAATATGTACTCTTTTTACTTCAAGTGAAAGAGTTCATTTAATTTGAAATCTCTGCTGTTTATAGTCGTGTCTATTGTTTTTCTGTTTGATACTGTCATTCTGTCTTACAATGACAACCAATATCTACAGATTCTCTGTAACAAAATATTTGTAATTACCTATTTATAACTTAGTTGCTGGATTATTAGGAAAAAATTCAAATTATGATCTTTGTGTTCGTATTACAAGAGTGAAAATATTTTCTAGAATTAGGCAAGAATAAGAATATAAAATGCCATCTAAAAGACAACCAAGACCAAAACCAAAACCTAAGCCGAAGGAAGTGAACTGCAATGAGTTAGAAGGGGAACGATTCCACACCGGTGCCGATGATCTTTTCAGATATAATTGGTGGGAAGTTTTCTGCTTTCCTTATATATTATGCGCCCGATTTTGGGACTGCTGTGTATCACTGTGCTCTGGCACGAACCAGTGTCTAATTTACTGGATGTTAATACAATGGCTTGTATGCAAGATTACTCACTTAACCACCCCTGACCCAATTATATTTCCCTATTATTTCTACATATTCTGCCAGGTTATTATTTTAACAACTGTTTTCGTTCTTATATGGATGTGGATCGGAAGGTCAGTTATCATACCGTATTTTATTGCTTATTATGAAGCATTCGTTGGTATTGAGAGCAAACCGTACAGCCCTAAAACGAATAGATTACGGTTCAGGAAATATTGTTTCAAAAAGGGTGAAATATTTGATAATACTGCGGATTTAGCATCTGGAGCTGAGAACACACCCTTAGCAAGCCGCAAAATAAGAATGTTGACCTTGATCGTCGATGTAATTATATACAAAGTGTTTGATTAAATATATAATGTCTAAAATTTTCTTTTTATCATTTTACAGAACGTTAAAGACTACTCTTTGGTATCCAATTTCCAGGTTTGTCATAAAATAGAAACCAAGAAGATTATTTTTGCAAATGGATATCATATCAGGAACAGAAAACCCATAAGGGTGTATGTTCATAATCATAGTTTATATCATATTTGTAAATCTGAAGCTTAGTTTATTTCCGTCTTTTTAGGGTTCCGTTCTTCAAAAGGAAGGATCACTTTGTTGTCCGTCTGTCTGTCGTCTGTCAAGACCCTTTTCCTCAGGAATCCGAAGACGCATCAAGTTGAAATGAATACCAAATACTTATGTCTGCTGTCCCTTGCAGCTGTTAAAAATCAACCTTCTAAATCAACGTAATCAAAAGATATGGCCACTTAACCCTTAGATTTGATCAAATTTGAATAATTTACAGATAAATCAAAACCTATAGGGTACTTCCCCTTGGCCCAGAATCATGAAGTTTGGTAAGAAGCAAAGTCTCACAGCAAAAATAAAGGAAAAACCGAAAGTCGTCAATTTATTACTATATCACATAAAAAAATGTTTCTGTGATTTCAAATTTATATTTTGCGGTTAGAAATATGACTTTGTCTTTGTTTGTTTGCTATGTATGGGAGAGTATTTTTGAACTATAAAGTTATGGTTGTTTCGGAAAAGGCGGGCAAAAATCTTCGAGAATTGATTCCCGAGATGGACGTACTCTCTACATACAAGTTTGTTTGCTTACGGAACCCTCGGTGCGCGAGTCAGACTCGCACTTGTACGGTTTTTTTTTTTGTTAATATTTCTTTCTTTTTATGTGGCTGCACTGGCTGCAGATCTTGTATGTAGGAGGCGTCTAATGATACTAAAACGGATGAAAACCTGTAATCAACTCAGTTTTGTGATAAGAATAGTTTATGACTAAATAATAATGATTTATTTTATTTTCGTTTATAGCAATAGTCTGTTATCTACCATGCCTATGGAAGCTTAATAGTAAATAATGGAAACCTCTCTCGTGAAGACCTGAATACAAACATGATGACTTAAAAATTCGATCGTCTTGTTCTCATTTATTTATGGACAGTGGTCCTTTATAGTTTAATCGAAAAAGACAGAGGGATAGGGGTTCATTTTACTATTTACTATAGCAGGTTGTTGTATTTAATGTCAACTGTTATTTTGAGGCAGGCTACGTGAATTTTCTCTGTATAGGATTTAATTCGAAGATATTAATCATTTTTGAAGTGAAAACTTCTTTAGGCACGTTGTGCATTTTGGTATGGGAATAAAGCACAAAACTTGCGTGATCATCACGCTCAGGTGACAAATATGTCAGTTATGTTTTCACTTCTGACGTGCATGCAGTCCTACGCATAAACTTACTATACTATCCACTGACCTCTATTGTACAAGTACGCGTATAATAGAGGTCAGTGATACTATCGTAAAGTATACTTGTAAGTACGTGTAAGTTTATGGTCCTACGACTGACAGTTTTTTTATCCAAATGGTTGAAATATATTAATAGTAGTAGCAACCCTTTTATTGACGTTTCTCATGGTACGTTTACACGCACGCCGTGCAGCCTGGCAAGCAGCATGGCACGCAGCTCGGCGGGCAGCCTGCCACGCAGCGTGCCACGCAAGCTTTTCACACCAGGGCTGCCAGTAAAGACA
The DNA here is from genome assembly GCA_949752705.1 of Callimorpha dominula. Classification (NCBI taxonomy): domain Eukaryota; kingdom Metazoa; phylum Arthropoda; class Insecta; order Lepidoptera; family Erebidae; genus Callimorpha; species Callimorpha dominula. Next base: position 9,518,096 of record OX457018.1, on the reverse strand, counting down.
ACTTATTTTATACCGCTAAGACTCGGAAATTATACAAAATCATGTACTATTATACAAAATCAGTGTTGTACAACTATAGAACGTCACTCTTTGGGGATTTTAGTAAAAGGTGTTTTAACTTTAACGTATAAGGATTTAACAGTTTATCACAGACATGATTTGTTTTAAGTATCTCTATGTGTATGTACGTACTTTTTACGCTATAACATCAGCAATGACATTGTATCCAATTATGCAATGCAATCTACTATACAAACAGGATACAAAAGATAACCGATATTATACCAATTTTGTATCCAATTTACACTCTGGCAGCCCTGTTTCACACACTTGCAGGCATGGTCCTTAGGGTATTAGTGTTCTGTGGACATGGTAGTCAGTGCAAACATGGGAGACGATGTAGACGTAGATCTCGTGGGAGCTACTGCTTTGGCCTTGATCTATTTTTATTGAAAAAAAAAAACAGCCCGACATAATTATGCATGCGAAATTTTACTTAAAACTATTAGGTTTTACAATTAAAAAATCATTTATGGTGTAAAAACACTTTTCAAGTAGCCAAAACTTTAAATTTGATTTTTTTATTTGACATGCGTTATAACTATTTTTACATCGAAGAGTGCTTTTACATAATTCGTTTCTTACTTTAGTGGGATCTCTTTGAATGAATTTACTATCCTCGCTAACTTTTGAATATAATTTTTTATTATTTCTAATAAACATGAACATAATTAACCATGATAAGCATTGGGGGCGGCTTCTTCATTAAATGTGTTTCGTAACTGTTTTAAGGCATACATAAATCTATTTTATTTACTGCACATCATTGGTATGCGATTAGTTACAATTCTCTAATCGTCAATCAATCAATACTAACTTTAATCCTAAGAATTGGCACTATTTTGTTTCATATTTTTTTGGGCCCTGATAAACAATATTTATTTTTACTAAAAGAATAGTTCAGAAACATCTTTCTGAAGTCTTCTTTTGCTTTCGATTCATGCATGATAAAGGTTCAGACCACTCCGATATATTTGGTGTCGTCAAAAATTAATTTCGATCGTACGTCGTCTGTATGCCACGAAGATGAAAACTATACTAACGCGGCCGAGAGCGTGTGTGTGTGTGTGTGTAAACAGGCACACAAGCACATTCACCCTTTGAAGTGTGTCAAAAAACCGACAGTCGTCCCGATCGGCGCCAAGCGCGTGCACATTCACGCAAGCATGCACAAACAGCCTGTTCACATGCTTGCGTCGTTGAATGTCGGTTTGAACGCGAGCGTGTGAACGCAGGCGTTAGTCGTCCCGATCGGCATCAAGCGCGATCACATTCACGCAGGCATGCACAAACAGCCTGTTCACACGCTTGCGTCGTTGAATGTGCTCGTTGAATGTCGGTTTGAACGCCAGCGTGTAAACGCGCCATCAGAAGATAAATGGTAGAAAAATATTTCCTTTAAGTTTACGTCTGTTTACTTACGTTTACGTCAGTCACCCCGAAAATGGCGAGAAGTGTGTTCTGTTGACTTATTCTTTTACTCCTTTAATAAACCTGAGTATTTATTCACAAGGAAAATTATTAGCTCGGCCATAAAAAAATCGTGATATTAATTTTGGTGTACGCTAGTTTAACACAACTCTCTACTGGTGAGTATTCATATTATAAATGATTAGGAAAAAGTGAAATTTTCGAAATATTATAGGATGTGTATTTATTCAATTAATTTGAATAATAAAGAGAGATCTTGATTTTGATCACTCTGATACTATTTTGGTGTGTTTGTCAGTGTTTATATATGCTTATTTAGTTCTTTTTCACTCTGAAATGAATGAGAAAAGACTTTTCACTTCGGTGGGTAACATCAGTTGCGTGATCTAATATATCTATAATTTGAACATTGAAGAAGGGGCCAAATAACGTGCAGGAATATAATACTGATCCGCCGGCTAATATTATTGTAAGATATGAGGAAATAGGTTGTATTTGATGATAACAAATTGAATCATTTGTTTAAGAACTGTTTGGCGACCTACTAACGGTACGGAAGCTGTTGACAGTTGACATACTTTCTCAAATCATAGACAATTTTGTGCTTTATTATTATTTTAATTCGATATCGCAAAACTTTAGAAAGTTGTCTTTTAAGAAATTAAATAAAAATATTGTAAACAAAGTATTAAGTTTATCGTTTCATTCTTTGATACCACTTCTTTAGGTGTATTGTACACAAATTATTCTTAAGAAATTACCATTATCATCTATCTCATTATAAGCAAAATCTCAACAAGGTCTTTGCTTTTAGCAGTAACTTGCAGTTGAATGTTCTACTTATTGAAATGTTCGTAGCACGAGGTCCTATTTTCAATTTTGTGCATATTAAAACCTAAATGTGTTGTTATACATATAGAAAATATAAAATTTTAAAATAATAAAGATAGGAATCACACTTAAAACTTGTAGTCTCATGGAACTTCCTTAGTGTCAATATGTTTCGCAACAAGGTATTGTTGGGCCCATTAGCGCTTTCATTTTTCATAAGTGATTATCCTGAACTTATTTCAAGGGAAACTGATTTACTATGCTAACAATACTGACCTCACTTTCACCAGGAAGCTATAGGATCAAATCTTGAGTATGCTGAAAAGCGGTTTTCATTTGTTTAAAATAGCGACATATGGTGGCAGAAAAGACTAAATTCTTGTATTCTCAATTAGTATTACCGGCCTAGTAGCAGTAGTTCGGTTGATAGTCCGGTTGATCGAACTACTGCAACTCTTTAGGTGCATTAATTCGGTTGTGAAAAAATTTCAAACTAATGCTACTCTTTTGTATTATATTTCCAATTCTGTCATCTTTATCGGGCCGGACTATGGTTCCCCAGATGTGCTCATACAACTCTCGGACATAAGATAGCAGCTGACCCACCCCCATTCTTCCTTGATATGATATGCTTACGTTCTTCATAAGATTAAATTATAAACCAAACTGTTTGCTACAAAAGAGTAGCATTAGTTCAATGTTTTTTTACAACCGAACTAATGCAACTGAAGAGTTGCAGTAGTTCGATCAACCGGACTATCAACCAAACTACTGCTACTAGGCTGTATTACCTGACTACAAAACATAAAGGTACAAGTGGTATTTATTGAACTTAATTGTATTTGTAAATACTCTAATGCATGAAAACTAGAGATGAATTGGTATTAGTTAAGGACTATTCCCGCATTTAGACTTAAAGACAGTCCATTCTGCGTTCAGATATGGCTGGCTGGTTGAGCAAGCCTAGCTCCTATTAGAAACACAGAAGCCTACTAGGGTGTACACAGGCCTCTAGGAGTGACCTCGCATCCACGAGGATATATGCCCATTGTGTGGCCACTCTCTCCCACTCCAGGATAATGTGGGCGACTGTTTCCTCTGCATTGACGTTGACTAGAGATAAAACGGATAGCTGTTTACTGGATATCTGGCCAACTTTGAAGGTGGATATTGGTATAGGGCTCTGTTTCCGCATTTAGACTCATAGGCGGTCCATTATGCGTTCGAATAAGCTGACTAGTTGAGCCAGCCTAGCTCCTTCCAGAAGCACAGAAGCCTGCCACAGCTGCTTCCTGTTGTATATACAGGTCTAGTGGTGCTAGATCAAGTACCACTTCAAGGGCAGCCGTGGGAGTAGTACGCATGCAACCAGTGACGGCATGAACATGTGAGTCTCTGGAATTGCTGCAATTTATTTCTGACAGTGCTTAGTTCTGTTCTCTGCCACCAGGCAATAGAAAGAAAGAAAAGAAAGAAAATATAATTTATTGCAAAAACATGTATATATATATATATAATAGCACCATAGGTGATGATTGATTGGCCGTATGACCGTTTTGTACAGCCATAGTGTGATTTTTGGTGATAATCCCCAGCTTTTGCCGAGTAGTCGCTTGCATTGGCAGAAAATAATGCAAGCCTTGTTCAGTTTTGCGTCCAGGTGCCTGTTCCATAGGAGTTTGCTGTCAAGTATAACTCCTAGATACTTGACCTCCTTGGTTAAGGCTAGACGGGTGCCAAATAATTTAGGTAGTCTCAGTTCTCCTAAACTACGTTTGTTTGTGAACATAATCAACTCTGTCTTTGTCGGGTTCACTGTTAGGTCGTGTTTTTCACACCACTGCTCAACGACCTTCAATGCAGACCTTATTCGGTCCCATATCACACTCTCAAAGGTGCCGCTTATGAGGATGGTCAGGTCGTTTGTATAGCCCACTGTGAGGAACTTGTGGTCATTGAGCTGAGTAATAAGCTCATTGACCACACCCTCTGGCCACCACCCCTCTCGTTGTGTCACTTACAGTAAATTGTATAGCTGTTTCTAAGCATGCTGTCGATCCAGCCGGCAATTGTGGAGTCGACCCCATGTCTTGTCAGAGCTTGGCTTATGCTGGTGAAGTTAGTTTTGTCAAAGGCTTGAAGGCGGGTAACTGGTTCCCGGATCGTTGGCTAAACATGAGAATGTTACCTTAAAATATAGAAAAATATGAATTAAATCTGTAGTGTAGTGTAATTGACTCGAACATTATTTAGAAAAATTATACATACTGTAACTAAAAGGAGATGTGGTTCCTCGTGAAACTATAAATCAAAATCAAAATTATTAATTTCAAGTAAACCAGTTGTAGGTATTTTTGAATTGTCAGGAGTAGGAGTCAGTCAGTATGAGTCGGTCGTGAAGCTAGTTGCCTGTTCCAATGCGTAGATCCTATGGAGGAGAACAGGCAAGAAACTCCAAGGACTATAAAATGATTATATTCCACTGTGTTGATTGTTGATTACTTCGTGTAAATAATGGTAAGGGACACCAAAGACTATCCTTGTACAATTAGAAGCTGCCTTTTTTTTCTTTTTTTTTTGTGCGTGTGGAAACCCCCTAGGGCCCTCACCCCACCGGGGTCTTCGGTGGGGCGGTGTGTCGGAATCGAACCGACTACAACCACACGTATGCCGTACTGCGCCTAAATTAGGAGGGATCCGGGAACAGCTTTATTAAGACATCCGGACCCCTCCTAGCGCCTGCCCGCAAAAGCGCGGGCACCACTTTCGGGTAACAACCTCTCAATTAGGCGACGTCCAGGCACACGCGGACGCCGCCTCCTCGTGTGGGGCCACTATAGCGGGTGGAAGGGAAAACCCGTCCCGACCACCCGCAGCCACACTCAGGGCGGCATGAGGCGCTGGAAAGCGCGCCTCCGCCGCCCGGTTCGCCGGCGGCGAATTTAGTCCGAGTGGTCCTCCCGGACCCGTTCCGCCGCCTCCTTCTGCGAGATGACGTTCTCACAGATGGTCGCGACCGCGGTAAAATTCCTGTCGCTACCGGCCATGGAGCGTATGACGGCCAGCCTTGGAGTAAGCTGCAGGAAGTGCTCGTCGAAGCGCCACCTACCGTCGAGGATCAGGCCCAGATATTTTATGTGGGCCTGAACCGGTACGAGGACCGAGTTGACCTCGATAGAGGCGCCAGGGGGTGGACCACGACCTGGCCCATGAAATAAAAGGGCCTCCGTCTTATCCAGGGCCACCCGCAAACCCAGCGCCTCGATGCGCCCGACCACCAGAGAGACTCCCCTGGTGGCCAGGCACGCCGCCTCCTGAAAGTTCACCCCCCGGTCTGTGACTAAAGTGTCATCGGCGTAACAAATTACGCCGAGCCCGGGGAGGAAGTCGCCTCGAAGGGCCCAGTCGTACCCCATGTTCCACAGGAGTGGTCCAAGGACAGACCCCTGCAGAACACAACACGACATGGGCCGACGACTCAAAACTCCATCTCGGTCCTCGTACATGACGGTACGCTCCTCTAAATAGTCTGCCACTAGCCGCCTCAGGTACCCTGGCACTCCGTGATAGTGGAGTGCTTCCCTGATACAGCTGAATGGCAGACTATTGAACGCGTTGGCGATGTCCAGCGACACCGCCAACAGCACGCCACTACAGCTCACTACCTCTTCAGTCACGGCCCTCAGGCGCAACATAGCACCGACCGTTCCGGGCGACCCGCTAACGCCCCGCTCGAAAACCGAATTGGGCGTCCGACAAATCGGGGCCGACAATTTACCCGCCTCTAAAGTAAAGGGCCCCCCCCTTACGGAGACTCTCCAGCCCAGCTTCCTGCAGGAAGTGGTTGAGGGTCTTTTTCGGAGCTTTTGTTGCGCCGCGCGATATGGGCGACCCCAGGGGTCACGATCGAGACCCTCCAGCATCTCCTTTCTTTTTTCCTTTTTGGCGCGGATAATGGCCAGCTTCAAAATTTTCCGCGCATCTCGGTACTCCTCACGAAGCCGGTCTTCTTCCCCATCGTCGCGGTGACGCCGCCGGCTGCGGGTGTAGGACCTCCGGGCACGAGTACAGGCCACGTGGAGGTCCGCCAACTCCTGGGACCACCAGTAGACCTCCTTCCTTGGAGGCCGACGACCTCGAACGCGGGGCATGGCCGCATACAATTAGAAGCTGTCTAGTGCAGGGGTCGGCAACCTTTTGAGTCGCAAGAGTTAAAAATACAATTTACAACATTTGTAAGTTTTGTAAGAGTAACTGACTCTTACAAAAGTAAGCTTGTCGTAGAAAGAACATAATATTTTGGGACACCCCATACTTGAAATTGTTGCGGATACAAATATGAATTAAAATGTTGTTCGCCGTTAAAAGAATTGATGACCTTTTTTTTTTTAGATAAAAATGTGAATCTAAATTGTAATATTAAAAAAGAGCCACGACTTCACATCCAAAGAGCCGCGGGTGGCTCGCAAGCCGCAGGTTGCCGACCCCTGGCCTAGTGAACCAACTTAAAATATGTTTGGTAATACCCTTTCTCTACCCAACGAAACATGGCCCTCCCACTAGAGCATCAGGATGTCTGGTCCGGCTTGAACGGAGTGATACCACGACCTCATTTAAAACCGGCAAGAAACAAAGCTTCCGTTGCGTTGCGCGCGAGGGAGTGAGGATACCGCTGACCCTAATCTTAGTGAAATCAAAAAGCTTTAGGGATATCAAAAAAATGGTAGGAAAATAAATATAAAGATTTTCTTTTATTTAAAAAAGATTATGGTCGAATGTCGACCATTGGGGGAACACTAGAATATAATAAAAATCTTTTTAACAAAAAATTAAACTGACGAAAAGAAGAAAAAAAGCAAAAAATAAATAAACCGCATGTCAACAATGTTTCGGCAATATTTTAGAAATTAAGCAATGGTCCCAATTCTGTTACTTTACTCGCTAAATTAAAATTCACTAAATTTTCTTCATATAAGATGTAAACCTTGAATACTTAAAAACAAGGTCTTATTTCAAATTGAAACATGTAGGTAACATATGTCGCTTTCGAAATAAGCAATTATTTGTCCACTAAAGTCTGATACGCTTAAATAAACTTTAATACCACGTAGCGAGAGCCGCTATCCGTTGAATGCCATCTCTTTTGCTCTGTGTTTTTAGTAAGCGTCTTCGTAGGTGTCGATTAAAATAACGTCATCTTAGTTCGTTTTGAACAAGTTTTTATACGGCAATTATACAGCATTTGAATAAATGCAGACTCTCGCTGCGTGGTAATAAAGTTGAGTATACGTTGACAGGTTTTGGTGAAATTTAGTGGCGCTAAGAAATAGAAGCCAGTAACAAATAGACCTTATTACTAAAAACACAAGGTTGATTTCATATGAAGAAATTAAGTCAGATTTTAGTTTAGTCGAGTGTACAATAGAATCGGCACCAATATTATACATTGAAAATAACAGTGTAGCTTAATTATTTGATAAGTTAAGCATAGTACAACTACTTATAGCGGATACATTACATAATCATTGGGTAAGAAACATACATACGAATGCTCTATATTTAGCCAAAGAACCAGTCGATTTATTTTTAGCATCACCGTAATCGTGTCTGCTTTTTTTAAAGCGCTGTTCGGCCAAATACTGCATACTATAATGATACTATTTAACGTGTTAAATGACTCGGAATCCATCTGTAAAAGCAATATCTCTTAACTTCCATTGCCTTCCTGTCTTACCCACTCAATATACTCCAAATCTTCCCGACTTTGATTCCATAAGTTTCCGCTTGGCGGCGCTACCGAAAACCGGGCACTTTAGCAGTCATAGATGGGAAACAGCTTGGTCCCTATACCCCTGTTACGTGAATTGGACAATATTATAGATTGGTGTTTAACCACCACCGCCCACGCCTTCCACCATGTGTTTTACGTAAGTTTATGAACGGTGAACCTCAAACATAAGATTTTTTGTTTTGAATAGCCTTGCGTTTGATCTCTATCTCAACGTTGTTAAGAGAACGCCAGCCGATGCCCTTGTTACCCTAAAGTTCGCCTGAAGTTGTGAAGAAAGGAGTTGGTTAAAAATGAATTCAAAAAGTCTGCTAAACACTTTCAAGGACTGAATAATTTGATAAACTGGATGTATCGACAGCCAATTTGAGTTAGTGTAGGTATTTTCATAGCTGGCTCCGGCTTAATTAAGTATCTATATGTCTAAATAGTTTATTTCTTTATAATATTGCTTTTCTGTCGTGTCAAACAAGTGATAACTTCTTATGGGAGGGTAAACCGCATCGTTACGTAACGTTACGGCGCCAGTCTGTCTGGCGTAGTTATCACTTCTGTCGGGCGTCCCGAGACGCACACGTTTTTTTTTGATCAATAGTTTCTTGTGTTTTTAAGGTGATGCTTAAATCGCCAATAGCCGGAACCACAACATATTATAAAACAAAGTCCCCCGCTGCGTCTGCCTGTTCGCGATAAGCTCAAAAACTACTGAACGGATTTTCATGCAGTTTTCACCAATTTATAGAGCGATTCATGAGCAAGGTTTAGGTATATAATTTGTTAAGGTTTTGTGTAAGGTAAATATGACGTTAATTGTTGAGGATGTCTCTGCTACCCGTGCAAAGCCGAGGCGGGTTGCTACTGTTACAATGATATAACAATTTCATAGACAACAGTTTCGTTTGAGTATTATCAAACAGAATTCGAACCCAAATATTTAACCAAAGGAAACTACAAAAGATAGAACAAAAAATAAAAATTAGGCAGTCATGGCATTGCCGACAGAAGTGAAAACTTAAACGGAAAGGCGAACTTAAAACATCACATTATCAGGTTGGTGACATTAAATAATAAGGATTTGACAGAACTCAATCTTTAGATTAGCGCTCTCTAGTGGATCTATATATGTATTATTAGCGTGACGGTCACAAGTTCAGGCTTTTTCCCCATAGCAAATGTGCACAAACGTGCCTAAAGAAGTTTTCACTTCAAAAACTTTATTGTACACCAACAAAAATATTCTTACAAGGAATACATCAGGTACATATGTACAATATGTACATAGGGCGGCCTTATCTGAAGAGTTTTTATAGGCTGGCTGGCTGTAACTGCCAGTCAGAATTATTGTAAAATTCCTTTGAATTTAATAACACAATTGTTGAGGAAGGTTTCAGGCCAGATATTCAACATCACACTGTGACCCTCAGGCAGGCCTATGTCACGCGATGTACTTGCGCGCACTAAATACCTACCGGCTGCTGGTCCGCCCGCGGACCTTATGCGCTGTCACGCGCAGTGGGTTGCCGACAGCTGTATCGCGCGGACACGCTTTTATATTTAAAGTATGAAAAACATAATTCGATATCATATTGATATATTCTTTTAATACTGCAAAATTCAGAGTGAAAATTGACATGGTCGTTTATGTGCAGTATATGAATGTAGACAAAGTAAGTGAAAAGCGAGCCTGACAGCATTTCTTATGAAATTTCAATAAACGATCCTTTTAACCCTATTCGATTTTGTAAGATTTAGATTATTTTCCACCATACAGTTTATTAATGATTTTAGAAAAGGGAAAAAGGTTATTAGTCTTTATATAAAAAAAAACACATGTTGGATTATTAACCGAGCAAAAAAAAAAGGAGGTTCTCAATTCTACCGTATATATATATATATATATATATATATATAAATTTTTTTTATGCATGTTCAGCCCTCACTTCGTTATTTATGAACCGATTTTGATTATTCTTTTTTTGTTAGATAGGGTATACCTAAAGGGTGGTCCCATGTCAAGGAAGTCGGGATCTGATAATGGGATTCTGGTAAAATTGAGAGAAACCTTCGAAAATGGTAGGAACGAATAGTGTTTCTGTTTTCTTTCTTCTTCTGTCTTTCATGTCATTCTGTCTTTTTTTATTACGTTATCAGGTATTTGCGTTTAGGTTTGCGTATCACATCATGTAGCTGAGCTGATGATGAAAAAAAATCATAAGATAAAAATCTTTTCAACAAAAAATTAAACCGATGAAAACAACTAAAAAGCTAAAAATAAATAAACCTCAAGTCTTAAGTATTGAGCTTATTTACATAAAGTATCAAAATTTATATAAACTTATTTTGAGTCTTCGCCAAATAATAAAATGATTAATTACCTACGTAGAGCCATGTCCATTTCTACGTTACCTATATAAAATTTTGATAATTAATCAGTTTGTTGTTTGGCGCCGACTCAAAATTAGTTTATATAAAATTTGATTGTTTATGTAAATAAGCTCAATACTTAAGACTTAAGGTTTATTTATTTTTTTGCTTTTTAGTTCTTTTCTTAGGTTTAATTTCTTGTTAAAAAGATTTTTTGTATACGAAAAAATTTGAATGGAAAAGTAAGCGTTAAGGACTTAATGTACATAGTAATCTTTTTTATATAAAAAAAATATATTGAACAGCCCTATGCACAGTTACGGCTACGCGACCGTGCGCTAATGCGAGGCAATAATAATTATAATCGTGTTTGACATGTGACCGCAGCGGTAAAACGGTAGGTATCAATAATTTTGTAGGAAGTAATTTATTTATTACCTAGTAACTACTTAGTAATCTGTGTCTTAGGATCTTAGGAGCGGAGTAATGACTATTATTGCTTTTTTTTTTTTATCGTCTGGAAACCCCCTTGGGTCATCACTTTACCGGGGCTGCCAGTGAAGTGGTATGTCGGAATCGAACCGACTAAAACCACACGGTGTTCCGTCATAAATGAGTCAATTGCAAGGGACTCGGGTATACCCTAGGAAGGAAGTCCCCGAGAACCCCGGCAGACCTTGGCCATCTCAAACAAAAGGCAGCCACGCCCTTGCATGCGGAGGGCCTTGCCCCCCTTCCGGTTTAAAGAGGCGCGCGCGGAACACAACGCGCCACCGTCTCAGGCCTGCTTCTGCTAGAGTAACGGGCAGCCTCACCCGTTACCCCCAGGCCAGCGCTCATGGAGGCCGGAGATCATTCTGTGCTCTCCAGCTCCTGGTGCCTCTCCTTCGGGATGGGAGAGTACTAGCCCTCTCCCGTTCCCTATCCGCCGCCTCTTTAGCGGCCATTACTTCCTCACAAAAAGAGGCAGGGGATTCCCACGCACTCTCATTTTGGACCATGGACAGAACCATGGTCTCCAGTGAGAGGCTTCCCACTCCAATAGCCGCCGCGAGGTCACGGCGTTGTTGCGTCCACGCAGAGCACTCCACTAAAGTGTGGAGTGCAGTATCCTCGCGACAGCCTCCGCAGTGATGGCACGCAGACGTTGCTCCCGGCCTATGCGACACAGGTACTTTCCGAAACAGCCGTGGCCGGTCAGTACCTGCGAGTGACTATAAATGCTAGTTTATTTGGTGGTTTGAATGTAACCGTTAAAATAAATAGCTTAAATAATAATAATTAATTATTACATCAACCAGTTTAATTGTTTTATACTAGGTATAATTTATTCATTCTCAATAGCAAAAAAAAAATCATAACCTTGCGTTTTAGTATCTGAATTGGACCATAGATTAATAATAAATATGCTAACTATTAAACATTCACCCAAGATGGTTACGAAAATCATATATTTTACATTACACACCCGTTGCAAACAAAAACGTACCTTACTCTGACGTCCAAGGGCATCAATTAAATTACTTAAGACTTGTGAAACGCTAGGGCTGTATTACCAATGATGAAAAATTAAAATATTGCAATGTAACTAGTGCAAACATTTTAAATTCTCATCCACATAATTGTAGTTTATCAAACGTTAGCTCAAGAAAACGGACAACTATGCTCAATTTCATAAAAATATTACCTATTTTAAAAAATTAAGTCCGTTTATTCACATAGATAATTTGGGGTCCGTTTTTTAATTAATATGACCATCGCGGTTGGTTCTATGCCACCTCCCTAACAGGTGGACTCCCTATTGGATACATTTTCAAATACGCAATGATAATATTTATTTTTTTAAATAATTATAGTTTTAAAACCTTTTCTGCGAGTGTCTTTAGTAACACATTTTTTATAAAAAAAAAACCTTTTTTGATTTATCATAACTCACGTCAAAAAAAAAAATTGTAATTTTTTTTTTTTAAGTTGTTAGGTTAAAAAAAAACAGGACAAGTCTGACTCGCGCATCGAGGGTTCCCTAAGCAAACAAAGTTGTATGTAAATAGTACCTATGTCCATCTCGGGAATCGATTTTCGAAGATTTTTTGCCCGTTTTTTCCAAAAGACTAATTTTGCAGTTCTAAAAATACCCATACATCGATTAACCGATTTTTTTTTTATGTATGTACCAACAAAATAACCGCTTTCGAATTTTTCCTTTACTTGTGTTGAGAGTGCTTCTTACCAAACAAATTTCATGATTCTAGATCACTGAAAAGTATCAGATTTCGATTCACCTGCGAGATGTTCAAACTTGTTAAAATCTAAGGCTTAAACGGCCGTATATTTTGATTGTGTTTACTTAAAAACTTTATTGTTTTTATTGCTAACAAGTATACAGACAGAGGGACAACGAATTGATCCCATAAGGGTTCCTTTTGAGGAACGGAACCCTAAAAACTGTTATTAATATAAGTCAGGAAGCCGTTTCAATGGACGATTTCTTATAATCATATGTAAAAACCCGCATTTTGATAAATTTTTACCATGTTAGTTACTATTGCTGTTCCAATATTTTACACTTGTAGCTTCTTATGTGTCTTTGATAAGACGACGACTTGGATCCGTAATTTTATTCACCGGTTCGATCGTGAATCATGGTTCAAACATGTTTTATTGTTGATAGTGTGCATGGATATAATATATTGTCATATTCCAAAAATCTCTTTTACAGCATAGTTTTACCTGGCTGAGGGCACAACCATGGACGTATCCAGCTTTTGGCCCAGGGTGGAAAGAGCAAAATTTTCTTAAACCTGATCCCCCGCCTTAGTTTTGCTGCTAAGGAGAGAGGAGAGGGTGCGGCTAAACAAAACTATTTTAAACCGGATATCCTGCGCTTGATTTGTGGCCCAGGGAGGGGGGAAGCAAATCAAAAACTTCTAAAGTAAATAGGGTATTACACCCTTTTTTGAAAAGTGTTTTCATTTGACCTTGAGGCAATAGACAGTAAACAATCAGAAAGTTTACTAAAATTTTATTCAATTGATAAGTGGCATTAAAATAAATTTCAATTTTAGATTTTAAATTTCCACGCTAGACCGTCATGTTGCTTATTCGTTATGACTTCAGATGTACAGTAAAAGCGTTAATTATTGCAATTTCGCTGCATTCGTCTGTGTGGGGATGCTAAAAGACGCCATATTCATGATTCTATAAAAAATTTCAACACACCACGGTTATGGCAATTTCTCAAGGCTCTTGGTATTGGTAAAACCGCCAACGACAGCTCACCTAATATAAATCTCAACGTGCTCAATAAACATTTTTCCACTCCACCAATATGTGTCGATGTTCCAGAAAAAAACTCTACTCTTAAGTCGTATTTCCAGACCTTCTTTGCCTCAATGTACCTCATTTTCGATCAACCTGATTACCAGAGAGTGGCATAAAGAGAAACATCCTATCCATCTCTACTAAAGCAACGGGCGATGATGGTATTCAATTACAAATGTTACAGCCTACGAGTATTTTATGTGACCTCCTTCCAGTCATCACCCACATCATTAATTTCGTCCTATATCCATACTCCCGATCTTTTCTAAAGTACTTGAGAGTAACTGTCCGGAGTCAAATTACCTTTCCTCTAATGGCCTGCTGAATCCATACCAATTGGGTTTCGTTTAGGTCATAGCACTGTAACTGCTTTAGTTAAAATACCCGATGACATACGACTGGCCATGGAAAACAAATTCCTAACGGTATTGGTGTTATTGGACTTCAGCAGCGCCTATAACTCTGTTGACTTTGACATCCTCCTAGGTATCCTGTCCTCTCTGAATATCTCTAATCCTGTAATCGCTTGGTTTAGCTCTTATCTTCAGGGTCGCTTGCAGCTGGTCGCTCTGACGAGGCTTCCTCTGACTGGTGTGACCTTACTGCGGGTGTTTCCCAAGGTGGCGTTCTATCTCCTCGACTTTTCTTAATTTTTATAAATGCTATCACCAAAGTTATATCTTCTCACTATCATTTCTAATCTTGTTACTATCATCTCTATGCAGACGATTTGCGGAACGGTTAAAGAACTTACGGAAGTTATCACTGCTGTGATTAGAACGTGGGAGAGCCATGCTTCGGCACGTATGGGCCGGCTCGACTTTGCTCGATACCACGGCCTCACAGAAAACCGGCAATGTTTACATTGCATTTAGCCGCGTGAGTGAGGTTACCGGAGGCCCTAACCCTTCCCTCTCCCCTATTCCTGTCCTTCCACTCTCCCCTCTTACCCCCTCCCCCTCTTCTCCTACTCCCACCTTAAAGGGCGGCAACGCATTTGTCTTTTTGTTTTCAGCAGCCATAGATTTTTTTCTTTTATGGTATAGGGGGCAAACGAGCAGACGGATCACCTGATGGTAAATGACTATAGCCGCCCATGGGCACTTGTAACTGAAGAGTCACAAGTGCGTTGCCGCCCTTTAAGGTGGGAGTAGGAGAAGAGGGGGAGGGTGGGGGGTTGAGAGGGGAAGGACGAGAATAAGGGAGAGGGAAGGGTTAGGGCCTCCGGTTACCTCACTCACGCGGCGAAATGCAATGCAAGCATTGCTTCACTACCGGTTTTCTGTGAGGCCGTGGTATCGAGCGGAGTCGAGCCGGCCAATACGTGCCGAAGCATGGCTCTCCCACGTTTGATAGATAATATATCTATTGTTATTATTTAAAAATATTCGTTTTTATGTAATATGTTTTTTTTAATAATAATAATGATAATAGATTATGGAATAGCCGCGAACACAAGTATTAAAAAAAACTGCGTTCTAAATTTTCAGTTGGGTTTTCTTGAAATAAATATCCTTCACATACAAACGTATTACGTATGTACATTATAAAATTTGTAAGGCGAATCAGTTTCCGTTTACGTTCTGCATAACAATGCACTTATTGTGTATCTATGTACAATGACGTAAGTGATTTTATCACGATACGTTATGTCGGTGGAAGTGTTACCATTCATACTTTTGTAAAATATTCCATCTACAGTTAGATTTACTTAGGTAAATGTATACAAATAAAAAGCACCCATTCCCAAAGAAAGTCACTGTATAGAAACCTTATTAGTAAATCTAACGGCTGCTTATTCGCGACTCACTCAGTGGTCACCATCGCATCCGACCGTGACGTTGTGTATACGCAGGTCGGCTGTTCAAACGCAAGTCTACTCGTTCAAACTGTTCTGCAAAGTCAAATGTATATTTATTTATGTTTACGTTACACCGTACCGCAGCCGTGCTGCACTCGGGTCATGGCCCGCTTTGGTACGGTTTAAAGTGAATTATCTCTGTCGACCTGTCAATAAATCGTGCATCGGACGTGGCACGGATTGGGACAAACAGTATTGTTAGAAATGCTTGATAATGCCCCCATCCGTAGTATAGCGAGACCGCGGCCCGGTGTGACGTGAATCATCCTTCGCGGGGAACAAGCAAATAATTAACACTTGAGTTCACATTTACACCTAACTTGTAATCCCCGTTTATTAAAAAAAATATTGATAAAAATACATTTATGAAATCCTTAGTTGAAACAGCCTAGTGGGTTCGGTGCACGTCGCTACGTTGCTATTAACACCTTAGCAATTACGCTACCTGCACTATCATTAAAACATTACCTTTTCTATAGTAAAACCTTACTATTCTATTTTCTCTGCTACTTAATATTCTACCAACATTCTAGGGCACTTTCTTCAAAGCTACTGTATTACTGGTTAGCTACATATAACAGTGGGTTTTGAATTTGTAGGAAAAGAACATTCTCGTCGCATGGGTTCATTGCTAGAAAATAATGTTTAAAATACTGTCAGCTAATTACTTTTTGAATTAGGATTCCGTCCTGGTTTTCTTAATGGCGATGGCATTATGCCTTTCTACTAGTGTTGTACAGGCGGGTGTGGTCCATTCAACAATGTTTCTCCGCGTGAGTGACACATCTGACTCTTGAACCTTCGCTCCGCCTAAATTCAGCCTGGCAACGAATAGGCACATAATTTCCTCAAGTCTACTAGACGGAAAACCTTGGTAAAAATAACGCAATAGGAGTGGACTGATGCCTTACCAACCTGTAACCCTAACCCAGTAATAGGCTTGAATAGGCAACCTTTAGATCTGTGCAGAAGAAAACCTATATACCCATATTATTCTTTACGTGGTTGTTGGAAGAGCGACATTTACCCAATTAAAGAGCATTTCTTGCGTCTCTCTACGAGGAAATCTTCTTCTAACATCTAGCAGGATGATTTAGTGGCAGAATGATCCGTCAGTGATCCGATTAATCACTAATGAACTGAATCGAGGTGGCGATCGAATTCAAGATGCCCTGAGTGTAACTGCAGATGCTGTATTTGCTGTCCGCACTAAAATTTCTTGCGGAAGTATGCGTTTTTTTAACAAAATTTAATCATTTACGGTATAATAACTATATAGGGTACTAGCAGTTACCGCGCGGCTTCGATCGCGTGTCCTATATATTTACATATTTTGCGCGGAAATTCTTTTTCCAAAATAAAAGTAGCCTAAGTTACTCCTTATAGAGTCTGTGCGGAAAGAGAACCGTCGTAGGTATTGAGGTCGCAGAGTGCTAAATTACCTTTTTACACTGTTACGTCATTATTGTTTATTGTATTGTACAGTATTGTTTACTGTCGAACTATAATAAAAGTGTTGTCAACATAAAAAATTAAATCTTTTTAACAAAAAATTAAACCGACGAAAAGAACTAAAAACTTTATTTTTTGCTTTTTAGTTCTTTTCGTCGGTTTAATTTTTTGTTAAAAAGATTTTATTTTATGGTTTTCTTCATCATCATGATGATGATGATTTCTAAACGCAATACCTGATAAAGTAATGAAAAGTAAACAGAAACACTATTCGTTCCTACAATTTTCGAGGGTTTCTCTCAATTTTTTCAGGATCCCATCATCAGATCCTGACCACTCTTAATATGGGACCACCCTTGAGGTATACCCTATCTAACAAAAAAAGAATAATCAAAATCGGTTCATAAATAACGGACTGAGGGCTGAACAGACATAAAATAAAAAAAAAAAAAAAAAAAAAATATTACACGGTCGAATTGAGAACCTCCTTTTTTTTTCGTCGGTTAAAAAGGTAATTTAGCACTTCTGCGACCTCAAATCCTACGACGGTTATCTTTCCGCACAGACTCTAACACCAGCTATCTGCCAATGAAGGTCCCGTTTAAATCAATCCATCCGTTCCGGAGATTAGCGGGAACAAACAGACAAACAAAAAATTTCATACTAGATTTTTAGGCATAGGTATCGTGCAAATAACTGTATGAGTTTAAAAAAAAACTATTATTTTGACATTACAAACAGACACTTCAATTTTATTTATTTGTATTGATTACAGAAAGATGTGGTAAAATTCGGAGCGTTATATGCCAACAAATACTTAGTTCAAAATGTTTTTAATTTTTTTTTTCCTTTTACCCACCATTTCTTTATATATATAAATAGGCAAGGGAAAACAGTTCAGAAACTATTTGGTAGCTATTGACTAACATTGGAACAGCTTTTTAAATTTAATTATTTATTTAAATAGGATTAATAACGAGAAATATATGACAGAATATTACATATCTTGAACAAATGTAGTTAGCCTCATGTTCTCTCAATTACTAGAGACCACAGCATGCACAGTAACAAACATTTAAACAAATACAGACCGTAAAAAATAATTATCTTAAAAAACTTAAAATTTGCGAGGTAAAAAAAACTAAAGTAAACTAAAGACACATGAAAGAAAAAGACACTGGAGCTTTGAAATTAAAATTATAACAATAAAAATTACAATTATAATGATTATGTCCGGATTTCGTTAATAGGTGACCTCTATTTATTTTTCATCTATAACTACTGCCACAGAATACATACAACTCTCACCATCCGATCAGAATAGATCTTTAAATTAGGTAAATCCACTTACGGTCAATAATCATATCGCCGGTCTAACTGGTCAAACAAATAGCATTTGACAGACATGTTGGTCCAGTATTTAGTAATCCTGACTGCTGAGACCAGAGGTTGTAGGTTTGATTCCCACCCAGGACAAATAATTATGTGATGAGCACGACCATTTCGTGTCGTTAATTTTGTCACTACGTATTCACAAGTTTATTAAAGTAAAGATAACACTTCCACAGACAAATCAGTATATTGTTTTCACTTTTATTAAACTAATTATATTTTTAAAGATTAATTATTAAGGAGCTGACAAAACTCAATGTTTAGATTAACACCCTCTAGTGGATCTATATATGTATTATTAGCTTGACGGTAACGAGTTCAGTGCTTTTGTCCATAGCAAAAATGCACAAACGTGCCTAAGAAATTTTCACTTCAAAAATCTATTACATATCTAATATTTGAAGCTTAGTTTTATTACAAAATACAGTTACCAACACATTACTTGGTTATAGTCAAATATTGTGACACACATTAGCGAAACCAGTTTTCGGATGCTGTCCGCGTGATCACATACGAGGTTAAACGCCGACTTTCTTTCGACCTTGGCGTTTTGAATGGCACTTCAAGATATTAAAGAAATATATAAATTATAATTTTTTTTTCGAAATTGTAGGTAGATGTAACAAACATGTGTATTTCTTTTTATTTTTAACCGACGAAAAAAAAAAGGTTTTCAATTCCGTAAATATATAAATTTTTTTTATGTATGTTCAGCCCTCTCTCCGTTATTTATTAACCGATTTTGATGATTCTTTTTTTGTTGGATAGGGTATACCTCAAGGGTAGGCCCTTGTCAAGGAAGTCAGGATCTGATGATAGGATCCAGATAAAATTGAGAGAAACCTTCGAAAATTGTAGGCACGGATAGAGTTTCTGTTTACTTTCCATAACTTAAGCAGCTATTTGCGTTTAGGAATCATCACATCATGAAGTTGAGTTGATGATAGAAACCATACCCTTCCTAAACAATTAGAAGTTAGATATAAAAACTGTGGTTTTAGTGGAAGAAATCACTTCATATGCTCAAAGCATTGCATGGGAAAATACATTTGATAGCGTTTTATAGTATTTTTAGTATTAAATGTATTAAAAGATAGTACCTAGTTGTCAGAATATTAGAAGATACGAGCCACAAAAAATCATAAAATAAAAGACATTTTAACAAAAAAATTAGTAATTACTTTTTAGTTCCTTTTCGTCGGTTAAGAGGGGTTCGTGGCTATGTGGTAACCGAGTAGGTTAGCATATTACAAAGTTAAGTAACGCGTAAACGTAAACTTTTACCATGAGACGACCCGTGTAGTTTGTCATATTAATCTATAATATAGATTCTATATATATATGTATAAAAAACTCGTGTCACTTTGACCGCGATAAACTCCTAATTTTATGAACCGATTTTAATAAAATTTTGCACACTACGTGCAGGTTGGTCCAACTTAGGGCTGCCGTCCGTCCGGGTTTCCCCGGATTTGTCCTAGTTTAGAGTGCGTCCGGGGCGCGTCCGGGCGGGGTTTTCAAAAGTTTCCGGGTAAAACCCGGACATTCTGTGCCAAGAGACAATTTTAATTGTTAGATGAATCGTTAACAAGCCAAAAATTATAATGGAATCGGCGTTAGAGCATAATGTAACCAGGTGTATTTCCGCATTATATTTAATTTGATTCTGTGATTTAAGAACTACTGCACCTCAAAGTTCCTTAATTTTGAGCCCCCGATCATCAAAATTCTAGCATAAGTATCCATTTCAAGTCTAAATACTGAGATTTTTTTATTGTTATTAAGGGCTGTGGAGTTGATGTTCAATTATAAATCTTATACTTTTTTTTTTTTTTTTTTTTTTTTTATCGTGTGGAAACCCCCACGGGTCATCAACTCACCGGAGCTAACGGTAAGATGGTATGTCGGAATCGAACCGACTAAAACCACACGGTGTTCCGTCACAAGGAGGTCTATTGCAGGAGGACCCGGGTATACCCTAGGAAGGAGTCCTCCGGGAACCCCTGCAGACCTTGGTTGCCTTCAGCAGGCGACCACACCATATACTATATATATATAATTCTCCCAGTTTGAATACAAATGGATGCTAGCAACACCGAGAAATCATTTGTTGCCAACATCAAAATAATTATCGGAGGGCTTTAGAATGAATTTGAATTTGTTCATTTTCTCGTCCTTCAAATAAACGAAGTCAACTTTTTTAATTTTGTTTTAGTCAAAAATATTGTAACGATTTAGCGGCTCTGATGAAAATAAGCTTAGGGTGCGCTTGTACTACCCTTTTTAATATTTTCATGGTAGGTACTGATGATTCTTCTGAACCGTCCACATTGAAAAACAAAAAGAACAATGCTACAAACAATGCAAACTATTCCTTTGTTCTGCATACCACTTTTTCTTATCGTATTACAAATGTTCATCGTGCATTAGATACTTGGGAAACCTTTTTATATTTTTACGTGTTGAAACCCCCTCGGGTACCTTCTCGGCGAAGGGGTTATCTCGAATCGAACCGATTAAAACCACACGGTGTTCCGTCACGGGTGTCTATGGCCGGGGGCTCAGGTTTAACCTAAGAAGGAACTCCCTGGACCCCCGACAGACTTGACTACCTGTCCACAAAGCACCTGCTTTGCGTGCAGTCGTCTCGCAGTCGTGAGTGGAAACCTAGTCCCCCTTCAGTTTAAAAAGGCGCAGACAGAACACGTCGCGCCGCCCTCTTGGACCTATTTTCTTCTGCTTCGGCGGGTTACCCTTCCCGACGCTTTAAGGCCAGCGCTTATGGAGGTCGTAGATCATTAGGTAGCCTATTGCGCCTGGTGCGTCGTCTGCGAGACGGGAGAGTGCTAGTCCTCTCCCGCTCCCTTTCCGTTTTTACCTGGGAAATCTTACCGACAATTCGAAAATCTTCCAAGATATTAAGAAAGAAAGAAACAGATGAAAAAAAGTAGTTTATTGGTAATAAACTACTTCACCAATATTATTAGGCGGGACGTACACAGCGGCGCGCCCCGCTTGACCTTAATAAATTACTGTAGAAAACACGCACAGCATTCCGCGACGCCTGGATACAAGTTCTCATCCGTTACCTTCCTGCCGCCTTTTCAGAGTATATCTTTTTGCCAAATGTGGCGGCTATCGTCCCCAGCGAGAGTGGCGTGACGTGCTCTTTAACTAAACGTTGACTTAAACCTGGAACAGAGCCAGAATGAGATTCAGAAATGCATATTTGGTATGCAAATGGAAGAGTTTTACATATGGCATTAGACCGTATGCAAATATAAGTGAAAGTGGCCTATTTTTCCGTAACATGAATGGTTTTCTAATTAGACTTAAATTAATTCTAAATTTTATTATATACTTTGACAGCTAACAGCTAGGTCTTGGTTTAATTAGCGTAAACAATCGCAATATAGCTCAATAATAAATATAGCTAAATAATAGCTCTTCTACACCGTTTCGACGAAGTACTTCTCGAAATTGACCGAAGTCTCGAAGTACGTCACTACACACTCGTGTAATCTCGCGGCGAGCTCAGTCGTTGCCCGGCGTTGGAACTTCGGGATACTTCGAGTCCTCTGGCTGGGGCGCAAAAATCTGTCTACACTCTCATATTCGTATATCTTCTAGCAACTTCGCGAGTAGTGTAGAGGGGCTTTCAGCCCCGACAAACTCTAACTCAGAACTTCCTGTTTCTCGCCCCACTACAGTCGCGTTTGGGTCGCAGTGTGACATTCGCCCTAAGTAGCAAATGTTAATAAATTTTTATGTGTAGCTTATCGTCAAGCGATGCTGTTCTTTAATTAATTATATGATTAATAGTAATTAAATGCCTTCCTTAATAGCCTTTGTTCAGCTAACATGAGATGCTAATACAATTTAAACGATTGATGGTAAGTCCAATAAATAATGTCCTTACTCATTAATCAATGTGGAATATCAAACATAAGTAGCAACCTTTCGCTAAAAAAATATACAGTTTTTTCTTTGAAAAAAAAAAAAAATTGGTTGTCTGTAAAGACGGTTTACGAACGATAATTTTACGTGATAACGTCATAAGAAAACCTGCACGTCACAAGCCGAACGCTTCTTTAGGCCAATCGTGCCTCGCTTTTTCCGTGCTCTCGCTTGCATGCTCGGCTCAGGCGGAACGTGACAATGCTTTTTCAAGCGTGCAGCCGACGTTCATCGATTTATAAGACGTTATCACGTCAAAAAAGCAATGGATTAAATAACTATTAGGAATTGCGTTTATTCTAGGTCATTTTTTTACTACCTACATTCATATAAAGATGTGATGATATGAAGTGATATGAAGATGTACTCATGATGTGAATTGATTGATTGAGCGAAGACGCTCAATCAATCAATTACTAGTGAGAAATAATACTGAACAAGCATCTGCATCTGAATTGGGTGTGATTGATTTCTTATATCATTATATGTGTAGAGTGATGGTTAATTTTTAGTAGGATATCATAGAATTTAAGGTTCGAATTCTGAGTATGTCATGCTCGCCTAGAAGTCCTGCCTATGGTGGCGTATATGTCGGGTCGTTTGGTTCCCTTCAATATGGTTGATCTGTACGATGGCTGGCGTGTGCGTCATGCTCGTGAACGGGTGCCGTTGGTCGAGCCTGGTCATCTCCGGACTGCTATAACCTAAATATGTATAGTAGTTATTAGCTCGTCTATTTATATTAGACCTATTTAGAATAATAGGTACGTTACATTGTCCTCACATTTCATTTACGCTTATAAGCAATGTCACCAGAAATTTGTAAAAACATTTTGAAAAAGTTGGAGTTTCTTGCCCGTTCTTCTCCATAGCATCTACGTATTGGAACAGGCAACTAGCGTCACGACTGACTTAGTCTGACTGACTCCCACTCCTGATAATTCAAAAATACTTATTATTGGTTTAATAGAAATAAATGGATTTGATTTGATTTGAACCTTACGTAGATTGAATTTTAATTTAGCTAATTGCCACCATTAGCTAATTTGTTTTAACGCACATTTATGGCCTTACCCACCCTCTCCCTCCGGTCCAGTTCTGGCTTCTTTTAGAGAGGCCGGGAATCCTGTTCGTCGTCCCTAGGCCAGTGCTTATGGCGAACCAAGTAATACTCTCACATAAATTCCTTTATGCTATCTCCATTCAAACGATCAATTAGCTAGCACCCTGTCGTCTGCCTTTCGCATCCAGTCCTTCTCAGCTATCTTCCTCAGGTCGTCGGTCCATCGGGCTGGGAGGCGTTTGCTCCAATGGTCATCGGTCTTCAGCATGCTTATTCTGCAGCTATGTCGGTAACATAACCTCTCGTTAAACTCTGTTAAAATTTTAAATTAATTTCACATCCAGACTGTTTAATATCCAATTTATATTAATGACCGACCTTGATGGAAATGTAATAAAAATGTATGTGTATATATTAGGTTCTGTTTCTGCCGGATTTCTCTCACTCAATGTTTCTGCTTGTCCCGCGAAAATATTCATATATTTGTTGTTACGTAAATCGCAAGATGTATCTCAATGATAGATGAGACTAGATATTTGCAGTGAAACAGATGGAATGGTACCACATTTTCTTCAATAATCTATATGTGGTTACCGGAGGCCCTAACCATTCCCTCTCCCCATTCCCGTCCTTCCCCTCTCCCCTCTTCCCACTCTTCCCCCCTTCCCTCTTCTCTTACTCCCACCTTAAAGGGCGGCAAACGCACTTGTGACTCTTGAGTTACAGGTGTCCATGGGCGGCGGTAGTCATTTACCATCAGGTGACCCGTCTGCTCGTTTGCCTCCTATACCATAAAAAAAAAAAAAAATTTAAATAACCATTTTCTCCTATATTTGTCATCAGATTTTTCTTTTTTTTTTTTTGTTTAGTAGCTGTTGACGAGCTTCAGCGGTAGTTATAGTAAGAAAACTGTACGTCGTAGGGAGTAAAAACATAGCTTACCTATATATTAAACACACACACATCGTATGTATGTATCTCAGCGTGACGGTCACGCGCGTTCAGTGTCTTTTCCCCATACCAAAAGTGTCCAACGTGCCTAAGAAAGTTTTCACACACCTCTGTATATATGTATCTGAGCGTGACGGTCACGCAAGTTCAGTGCTTTTCCCCATACCAAAAGTGCCCAACGTGCCTAAAGAAGTTTTCACTTGAAAAATAAACTGCGTTTTAGTTTTATAAAAGCGTATTCTGTCAGATATCCAAGACATAAATGTATTATGCAAATGCATGTATCGTCCACTCAAATTTGTATTAATAATTACGGTCGAATTTCAATCATAATCATTCTAATGTGGGAGAGCCACGCTTCGGCACGTATGGGCCGGCTCGACTCCGCTCGATACCACGACCTCACAAAAAACCGGCAGTGAAGCAATGCTTGCATTGCATTTCGCCGCGTGAGTGAGGTTACCGGAGGCCCTAACCCTTCCCTCTCCCCTATTCCCGTCCTTCCCCTCTTACCCTTCCCACTCTTTCCCCTCTCCCCCTCCTCTCCTACTCCCACGTTAAAGGGCGGCAATGCACTTGTGACTCTTGAATTACTGGTGCCCGTGGGCGGCGGTAGTCATTTACCATCAGGTGACCCGTCTGCTCGTTTGCCCCCTATACCATAAAAGAAAAACAAATATAGATATATATATATATACATGCACCTTCTTTTTTTCGTCGGTTAATAAATTATAAAATAACTTAAATTTTAGTCAGGCAATAATAATAATAAATTACTGGAACGTCAATAGTAAAAATTATATTTTTATGTCAACAGGTAAAAATATTAAGTAGAATGTTTGTCTTTAGTAACCAGCAACCATTTGCCAGACTTAGTTGTAGAATTCTACAACTGGCGGTTTTTTACCTCCAGAACGCTGGATACTGTAGGGCCGTTGGTCGGGGCTGGTCATCTCCGGACTGCTATTACTTACATTTGAAAAATAGTAATTAGCGCGTCTATAATTTTAGAATAATAGGTTATATTGTACTCACGCTTATAAACAATGTAACAAAAAT
This sequence comes from Callimorpha dominula, assembly GCA_949752705.1. Taxonomy (NCBI): domain Eukaryota; kingdom Metazoa; phylum Arthropoda; class Insecta; order Lepidoptera; family Erebidae; genus Callimorpha; species Callimorpha dominula. The sequence goes on along the minus strand of OX457018.1, from coordinate 9,492,566 downwards.
TTGTAAAAACATTTTGAAAAAAGTGTCTTTGGAGTTTCTTGCCTGTTCTTCTCCATAAGATCTACGTATTGGAACAGCCAACTAGCTTCGCGACTGACTTAGTCTGACTTGCTCCTACTTCTGACAATAGTAAAATATCTATTAAAATTAATTGAAAAAAAATGGTTTTGATTTGATTTGATCGGCGAATCTACAAAGTGACCGTTTAGTTTTTGACTGTAGAACAACTTTAGATGATGTTTCCGACAATAATGACAGTAAAATGTTATTAGTAACGCAGGCAGTAGTAGGTACTATACTAAATACAGGTACTGTATGCATGATGCAACAAGATAAACGTATTCTTTTTATCGAGTAATGGCATAGGCGTTTATGGTAAAGGACGGTAAAGACGAAGATGGTACATGCCGATACAAGAGAAACCCATTCACTCTATTAGTAATTCTTATTAGTAACTCAATAAAACACACTAGACAATTGATACACAAGTTTTCTTTAACTGACATTAGCAAAAATAAAAAATAAATGTTGCATTTTTTTTAATTTCTGGTTTCACACAGCCACATACTCGCAGTTTTTTATAGCTATCTAATAGGCAGTCAATTTAAAGAAAAAAACGACACTAAAAGTTGCAAGACTAAAAAATCGAATTGTTAATGAATTTTTAATGATAATTAGCAAAATCGACTATTTATATTATTTAGATAATAAAAATATTTATTTTTAAATATTTAGATGTACTACGGTAGCTACGGTTGGGATATTGTAAAGCGTCTGTTGGCGCCACCGCGCAACCACTCAGCTGCCAATAAAATTACGCTATGTTTAGCGGTCAATCAGGACGCGTCTACGAACCTCATATACTCTCGATGCTATTAAAACTAAAGGTGCACGCGCTGCACGCCTATGTTTTATATATGTATTTTCAATACAGTCTAATGTTAGAAAATATTATATCTTTTCTTTTGTTTCCATCGTGAACAGCGTCTTTTCAGTGTTGATACACCGCCAATCTTTTTACCCCACTTGTTTAACAATGGGTCACTTCGGAAAAATAACCTTGCAGCAATTACTGTTTTTTATTGCACATCATTGTTGTTCTCTCTCTCTCTCTCTAGCTTTTTAATTTTAGCTTTCAAACTAATTCGTGCCCGAAATTTGCTTAAAAAGAAGTACAAAGAATTCTCTTTACGTATTAACATATAGATGAGACAGATTAGGCCATAGTTAACGTCACTGACCTAATGTAGATTGATATTGTATGATATTTGATAATCCACAACTAACCTACTTTCAATTTTTATGCCAGCGCCGATTTGTCGTTATCTTATCTAAGGCTAGCCGTTGCCCGCGACTGCGTTGGCGTGGAAATTTTGGTGAAATGTATCCCACAGGAACCGTACATTTTACTGGAATAATAAATAGCCTATGCGCTATTCCAGACTGTAATGCATCTCTGTGCCACTGTCCAGATCCTCAGTCGATCCTTTTTGCGTGAAAGAGTAAGGGTAACGACCATCCTCACAAACTTTCGTCTTCTTATAAATATCATGTCATCAGCTTCAATCTTAAAAATAATAATATTGGTAAGAAGCTGATGACATGATTCATCCGTATTACTTATCAGTCGCAAGAAAAGAGGTTGAAGTTCACCAAGATTCAATAATATTTTCAACAACTTTACCGCATCTGAATATCGACTCTAAAGAACCGCGTGACAGCGCATTTGGGGTTCACATTCACTTAAAAAACTTATTGTGTGCTCTGTCCATACATACTGGCGGTGCTATTATCTTGGTATGAGCAGCAATTTTGCTATGCCCTACCCCACATAAAAATAACGGTTTTAATAAATGATTCTAACTAACTTTTTATTCTATCTTTCCAGATATCTGCTATACAGCAGCTAAGCAGTAGACAAAATGAAGGTTTGGGGAGCTCACGGCGAGTTTTGTGCGAGACACCAATGGGAGGTAATAGTCGCCACACTGGCTTTATTGGCTTGCGCTGCTAGCGTCGAGAGAAATGGTCCAGGAAACAGATCAGAGCATTGCGCTGGATGGGCCAGAGCCTGCCCAGGATTAGAAGCAGAATACCAAGCAGCTGATGCTGTCATAATGACTTTTGTGCGCTGTGCAGCGCTCCTCTACGCTTACTACCAAATCTCAAACCTACACAAAATAGCTTCGAAGTATCTTCTCATTATTGCCGGGGTGTTTTCGACTTTTGCGAGCTTTATTTTTACTTCAGCGGTAGCCAGCTTGTTCTTTAATGAGCTGGCTAGTATAAAAGACGCCCCGTTTTTGTTCTTACTAGTAGCTGATGTTGCTAGGGGAGCCAGAATGGCGAAAGCGGGCTGGTCGGCTGGAGAAGACCAAGGTAAAAGAGTCGGCAGAGCCTTATCGTTACTAGGCCCTACAGCAACATTAGACACTCTACTAGCAGTCCTGCTAGTCGGAGTTGGAGCCCTTTCTGGAGTCCCAAGACTAGAACACATGTGTACATTCGCTTGTTTAGCCTTACTAGTAGATTATTTAGTCTTCGTAACTTTTTATCCAGCGTGCTTGTCCCTTGTAGCTGATTTTGCGTCAGGACGAAAGGAAATGGCTCCCGACAGTCCATTCTCAGATGCCGATTTAAAACCGAACCCAGTTGTACAAAGAGTTAAAATGATAATGGCCGCGGGTTTACTATGTGTTCATTTGACAAGCAGATGGCCGTGGAGCGCTGATAATAGAATTATCGAGGGTCCAACAGATACTATGACTCCCTCAACTCATGACAACGTCCTCCTCCATTCATATGTGAAATGGTTTTCCGTTTCTGCTGACTATATCGTGATAGCGACACTGCTATGCGCTCTTATTATTAAGTTTGTTTTCTTTGAAGAGCAAAGAAACTGGGTGATAGATATGAATGATATGTTGGTAAAAGAAATGGTCCAAGATCAAGAGAAACGCAAGCCTAAATTCTCGGTTGGAGATGACTCCATTTCTGAAATTTCTACTCAAACGGAAAGTGGTTTAGAAGAAACTGAATGGCCTACACTTTCTCCTAGTTCTTCGGCTGCAAAACTAAACGCAAAGAAGCGACCAATGGCCGAATGCCTAGAAATTTATAGATCTGAAGGAGCCTGTACATCTTTGAGTGATGAAGAAGTTATAATGTTAGTGGAACAGTCACATATACCATTACATCGCCTCGAATCCGTTTTAGGAGATCCTTTACGTGGAGTGAAGCTCCGTAGGAAGGTAGTAGGTGGCAGGTTCCAGACTGAATTAGCAATAAAAGAACTGCCTTACTTAAATTACGATTATTCTAAAGTTTTAAATGCTTGTTGCGAAAACGTGATCGGATACGTTGGCGTACCAGTTGGGTATGCAGGTCCTTTGGTAGTTGACGGAAAAGCATATATGATTCCGATGGCGACGACTGAAGGAGCTTTGGTAGCTTCGACTAATAGAGGAGCGAAGGCTATCGGTACTAGAGGTGTAACGAGTGTTGTTGAAGATGTGGGCATGACAAGAGCTCCAGCAATCAAGCTTCCTAATGTTGTCAGAGCCTACGAATGCCGCCAATGGATAGATAATAAAGAAAACTACGCATTAATAAAAGAAGCTTTCGATTCTACCTCAAGATTCGCCCGTCTCCAAGAGATACATATTGGAGTAGATGGTGCAACACTTTATTTAAGATTCAGAGCAACAACAGGAGATGCTATGGGCATGAATATGGTATCAAAAGGCGCAGAAAATGCCCTAAAGCTCCTCAAAAACTATTTTCCTGACATGGAAGTGATAAGCTTATCTGGTAACTACTGTTCAGACAAAAAAGCAGCTGCAATTAACTGGATAAAGGGCAGAGGCAAAAGGGTTGTTTGCGAAACTACAATCAACTATGAAAACTTAAAATCAATATTCAAAACTGATTCTAGAACTCTGGCTAGATGTAACAAGATCAAAAATCTATCCGGGTCTGCCTTAGCTGGATCAATTGGAGGCAATAACGCCCATGCGGCAAATATGGTAACTGCCATTTTTATAGCGACCGGGCAAGATCCTGCCCAAAACGTCACCAGCTCCAACTGTTCTACGAATATGGAGATTTGTGGCGAAAATGGTGAAGATCTGTACGTGACATGTACCATGCCTTCTCTTGAAGTCGGTACGGTTGGTGGGGGGACTATTCTGACAGGTCAAGGAGCTTGCTTAGATATTTTAGGAGTTAAAGGAGCCGGAATTACACCTGCAGAGAACTCTGCAAGACTTGCTTCATTGATTTGCGCAACTGTGCTTGCTGGGGAGTTGAGTTTAATGGCTGCTTTGGTGAATTCAGATCTCGTGAAATCTCATATGCGGCATAACAGGTCTACCGTAAATGTCCAATCAGATATGAATATTAGCCTTAAAGTACCTACATTATAACATCATATGTTATTTTGAATCTCAGTAATTATACTTTGGGAGGTTTAAGATTTATAAGAATGTCTTTTTAAGAAGATTAAGGATATTTTGATGGTTACTGATTTAACTAAAAATCTTGAGGAACGGAGTGAGATATCCCTCCAACACAACGGAAAAATCCTCTGAACAGGATTGGTGATCACACCATGCACCCTACAGTTCCAAGGTTTGAGAAGTTGCGTAAACAGCATAAGAGCTTTTCACTGCGCGATGCAGAATCAGTTGAATTTCGTGGCTGTTCGAATTGGTTCAAAGTTCTCTCAGTTAGATGGCGCTAAACGTGTTGCTATATTTACGTAACTGCTATTGTTGAAATATGGCTGCAAATACTGGCCAATTTATGTACTTATATATTTTCATAAGTTTTCCGTGAGAATGTAGCGTCCTTAAATATTTTCCAATATTATTTTTCAAACTTTATTCTTACATTAGTGTTATACAGCATAGAATTAATTTATAACAAGTTATGATATGTTTTTTATTTGTATTGTAGACACTAGGGTATGTTCCGATATACACTGAGAGCACTGTTCAGTGCTCGTACTGGGTAGAAATTCGTTCCGTTAAAGACTGACAGTATACTGCCGCAGTATCGTATGACGTATGACATCATAAACGTCGTTATTTTTGTACTGTTAGCACTGAAGTTTTCGAGGTAAGGTGCTGTCACATGTCTGTCACACTGTCACTTTTATTATGCTATTTGACAATTGACTGGAAATGACAACTGACAGTATACTGGACTGCGTAACGTTTTAAACAGTAATCAGTATAGCCAACTATATAGAAACTGCATTCGCAGTATACTAAATTAACGTCACATCTTACAGTGCTCTCGGTGTATACCGGAACACACACTATATGTGACATTTATATAGTTTTATTATTGAATCGGTTTTAGGGTAGTCTCATATTTAGTGCAACAAAGTTAAGAGGGGAAAATGGGGAAAGATGCACTTTAGAATATTGCTTCTTATGTATATTAAAATTTGTTTTTTTTTTTTAATTTCTAATTACTCTAAATGGCTTAAAAGTCTGTGTTGGTATTTTACAATTTGTACCTGACTAAGTAAACCAATCTTGGAAGTAAATTTTAACCTAATTCTAATTAATAAATCGAAATGAAAATGTGGCATCTTCGAGTTGATCTGATGGTGGAGCCAGGAGGTGTATAGTGAAACTCTGCTCTAGTAACCCATCGAGTTCTCATATGATTCGTTGTAACGAGTCCAAGAAATGGGTTTAGTAACGATGGTCTGATGATGGCCAGGAGGTGGATAGTAACTGTTTATTACTTTTTTATTTGTTTCGCTATTAAAGCGTGTTTTTTTAGTTTTCCTAAATTATTGTTTATTGACTTAAAAACTCGTATACATTAAGTTGTATATTAGTTTTTTGTATCTGGCCGGCCTAAGGGATAAGTGATTTCTGTTCACAAGGCGAAAGGCTGCACAAGTAGTGTTAACCGCCGCCTCAGTACCAGTCAAGTTGCGCTACCTGCTGACAATTATTTATTTAAATATATATTGAATACAGGGTGTTAGGGAAAGATTTGGTCAAATTTTAAAAGCGTTGTATCGGCTTAGCTTAAAATAAATTGTTTGAATATTTTTTCTTTGGAAAAGTACGAACGTAACGTCAAATTATTTTCATAACAATTTCATTGATTTTGTGTTTTATGCAGAATTTCCTGAAAAATCTGAACGTTTTATTAGCATCCTTGGTATTAAATACCCACAGCTTCATTCATGCCAGTCCTCTCTTATACGAAATGTTAGCTTTATCGGTCAATTTTAAAGTTTCATTTGCCGTTTACAATTTGCGATTGATGTATCACGAATGTTCTTTAAATTATTCACGGGATATTTCTGTAACATCCTGTATAAATGCTTTTATGTTTTTTAGTCAAATCAGTAACGAATACCTAAGATAAGTTGTATCATGTCACAACACGTTATAAATATTTCTATTATAACAGTCTGTTTAAGATACAATTTCTTATGAACACATACGAAGATTTAAATTAGCTATTAGGGACCTGTTCTTCTAACGTCATATTGTAGAAACTAATTAACTTCTTCAGTTTTAATAAGTATATATGAAAAGATTTTAAGGTCATATAAATAAATTGAGACAGAACTATTGTAGTAACGTACCTACAATACAATATTCTTTAAGCGGCGGTAGCGTAATGGCTAAGGCGTCGGACTTTCGATCAAGTGGTTGCGGGTTCGAACCCCACCCGGTGCACTACCGTCGTGAACCCACTCCTAACACAAACATTTAGCTTAGCTGGAGGGGTTAACAAGAATACTAGTAATGTGTGACCCACGTTACTAGTAGTCTTTAAAAAAAATCAAAAATCACCATAGAAAAATATTAAAACATTTAGTACCGATACAATCGGCGGTCTTATCGCTAGCTGGTATTTCTTCCAGACATCCTTAAGATGGACAATTGGAATCGATATACATAGGGCAGTTTACAGGTGTACAAACTCAGCTCAGTAGCTTATGGAACTATATGAATGTAAATTATAATACATTTTATACATATGTGTATATATAGGTATCTAGATCCATAAAATGTTCGTACTTGCTAGTGCAGTTACATGGTTTTGTAGAGCAATTTTATTTAACTGGCAGGACCTTTTTTTATACTTCCGAGGGTAGAGCCGCGATATCTTGCTATAAATAATCTTCTTATACAGGCTGTATTTGCTAAAGGAACACTTAATCAAACCACTAAAAGGGCATGACTTCAACATGCAGATACAATAAGTATTTTTTTTTTAAACTTTATGACCGTTTGAACTTCTAGGTATTTTGCCTCCGTTTTAAATAAAAGTGGGTGGAATATGTAAAGTTAATGAATTTAAATCGTACATATTTATTATTTTTGATTTTTCATTCAGTTACTAAGAAAAACCATAAAAACGTAAATTCGATTTTTTTCAGGTTAGTTTTTTTATGGATTTTATCAAACACTTCTTTCAGATAAGCAACACAGTTTGGTTAAAGGAAGGTCAACTATAACTAATTTGTTAGAGTACAAAAATTATCTTTGCCAGGTATTTGTCAAGTAAGTGGTCAAGTGGATTCTGTATATACAGACTTTTCAAAGGCCTTCGACAACGTCACCCATCACTTGTTTTGTCGTAAATTAGCATCATATAGTATCCATGGAAACTTATACAGATGGATTTGTTCATATCTCAAAAATATGACTCAGTTGGTTGCATTAAATTGTTTCCTCTCTTCATCTACTGCAACAACATCTGGGGTATCTCAAGGTTCCCATCTAGGGCCCCTTTTCTTTGTAATTTTTATTAATGACAATTTAACAACCATCTTGCAAGTTTACGTTAATATCCTAAACAGATAATTGTTTAGTCCTTCAGCATAATATAAATAACATATCTGAAAAGTGTAAGTCTAATCGAATGTGCTTGAATTTTAGTAGGTGCTCTGTTATATCGTTCACTCAAAGACGTAATAAAATCACCTAAAACTATTTTGTTGATGGTCAAACTCTTAATTGTAAGCAAATAGTGAAAGACCTAGGCATCCTATTTGACGACAAACTTTTATTTTGTGCTCACTTTAAACATATTATATGCAAAGCCAATCAATTTCAAGGTTTTGTTTTAAGAAGTAATAAAAAATTTTGAAACCCTCGTAGTACCTACTTTATTCTTATACTTTGCCCTAGTGAGGAACGTATTAGAGTATGGTAGTCCCGTATGGTCACCGAATTACAAGGTTCATATGGGGGGCATTGAGCGTGTTCTGATGGTCGATCAAATTTAAATTACCATGACAGACTCTCCAAGTTTAATGTCCAACCTCTAAAGTGCCGTGGTATGTACTTTGATTTAGTATATTTTTACAAAATTATACACTTCACTATCAATTCACCGGAGTTGCTCTCCACAATTAGTTTCAATATTAAGTATAGTGCTCGCAGAGCTAATCAAACTAATCTCTTCATCCTACAAATTTATAAAAATAATATTGCTTACTTCAACCCATAAACCCGGATAGCTCGTCAACTTAATGATGTGGTAAAATATAATGAATCGTTTGACATTTTTGATAGTAACTTCAATGCATTTGTTAAAATTGTGAAAGACATCCTCCATAGCAGGCCTTGGAAGGTTCTGCGTAACCCAAGAAGCGTCTAAATCTACTGTTGAGCCTGTATTGCTACTCATTATGTAGTGTTGCTATCTATCTAGCTATTGCGTCTTATTGTATGCCCATATCTGTTGCGTTGCAATCCAGATCAAAACATTGTATTTGTTATATGTGATATTGTTACGGTTGTAATGTGTTTTGTGCATTTAAATAAACATAAAAAAAAAATAACTGAGTGAATAGTTCCAAAATAAAAAGAAACTGCACTATTTAAAATCTTTAACTTTACACGTTTCACCTGCTTTTATGAGAAACGGAAGTAACCTGACAATTCAAACGGCTATAACTTATAAACGGATAGTTTTATAAAAAAACTTATAGTTACTGCATGCTACAGTCATGTCCTTTCGGTGATTTAAATAAGTGTTCTATTTTCAAATACAGCTCCAAAAAATCAATGTTTGTTTGTTCGCATTTTATGTTCTCACGTACTGTAGATCCGATCGTCATGACATTCTGCATACATATATAGGGTACCCTTCATACAGAAAAAAATTTACCAGAGGGCTTAAAAAAATCTTTTACGCGAGCTGGCAGAGGCTAGTGTTATAATTAGCTATTTGTTGGAAGTAGAAGTCTCAATTTGTTTCTATGGCTCTTTATATTGTGTGGCAGTAGACTAGTTGTATTGCGAGGCTCATTTTTTAAACTAAATTTGTTAAGTTTAAGAATGTTTATAGGACAAAGTTTTAGTGCTGCCATCTATGTTACTTACAACGAAAATAACAGTATTTTGTTTACACACTCGTTTTTAATAAATGACAGTTCTACAAAATTGTTTTTATTCATTTTTTGTTTTGCTAATCCTACTTTCCCACTGCTATGACTACTGCAGCAGGGTTGCAGGGTCCTACAACAGTGACCCCACGACAATGGAGTCTCATCATTAACATAATCTCTACCATATAGCATCATCGTTTAAATAACTATACAAATGGTAGAGCTTAAGCATCACACGCTGACAAAAATCTTAAAAAATGCAGCCCAAATGCTCCGATTTCTGAGAAGAAACACTATATAAGCTTAAGGAATATTAGCACCAAAGTACTCTAAAGCCGAATCCGCTCGTTTGCCACAAACTACAAACCTTTGACTTTATTTTGGGAATCAAACATCCACACGCTTGCGAGTGCGTTAGTGTATCCTGAAGAGGCAAGCATGGCGGACATCGAACTTGTGTTGACCATAACATTTAGCTTAAGTTATTTTTATTATAAAGACAGACGACCTGGTCAAGATCGCAGGACGTCGGTGAATGCAGGCCGCTTCCAACCGGTCTTCTTGGAGGTCATTAAGGGAGGCCTATGTCCAACAGTGGACGTCCTATGGCTGAAATGATAATGATGATTATAAAAACAAAAAATAAGTTAAAGAAAAATACGGCAAAGTAGATGGTGGATGTTAAACACCTTGAAAAACCGTACCGATTCTTGGGTGGACCAATTACTCGTTTTTTTAATTATTACGTATCAAAAACAATCGGTATTCGGTACGGACGCACACGGCTGGTCGTCGCCAGCGGGCAAGGCATACTAACAACACACAGACATGTGGATGCATCGCAAGCGCTTGCCACCAGCTTCCTTTGATTTGGGCGTCAAAAACCGACAGAGTTCGGATCGACGGCAAGCCAAGCCAAAGGTTTGGCAAATCGAGCAAACACACTATCCACACGTTTGAATTTGTGACTGCTTGTTGAGGTTTGGCAAGCGTCTGGACGCGGCATCTCGTCCGCAGCAATCTCGAATTTGCTAGTATCGTATGGTCACCGAATGATGTTGTCCATGCGCAACGGCATTGCAGGCATTCAGCGAGCCTTTACCAAAAGTATTTCATTCTTGTGTAGCGGATTCTCTTACAGAAAACCATATGATGAACGGTTATCTAAATTTGAAATGACCAGTATTTGTGATCGTAGACGCATATTTGACCTTTTTCTCCATAAATTGATAAGCAATAAGATTCAGTGCAGTTGTCTTTTGGAAAAGGGATCATTAGCCGCATTCCCCACTCTTATCCTAGATATAGACTTACTAGAACGTTCCATTTACCATTCTGTAGAACTAATCTAGGCATGCAATCGCCTATAAACAGTGTTCTCAGTCAGTGCAATATTATTCAAACACGCAATCCAAACATTGACATCTTTGGTGATTCATTTCATAAAGAACAATGGCCAAAAATTGTCTCATTATTTTAAAATGCACATAAATACTATTTATACCAAAGCAATTTATTGTTTATTTTGAGATTTTACAAATACCTAAATGTTTCAATAAAAGCCGCCGTTAAAACTAGTTTTTAAAAGATTATCAACGATCTAATAGCCGTGAGCCAGTCAACCTCTTGACAGGTAGGAACGTCTTGGCGCTTTCTTGGACGAAGTGTGAAAATCACAGAATACATGCGCTTTTTTGTCGATGGTGTTGTTTTGTGTGCTTTAAAGACAAAAAATATTCGCACCTTTTTCACTTCACAAATTGAAGAGCGCCACTGTCCCTGAAGTGCAACAGGTGAGCTCTTACCTGAGTGTCATAGGTGTCATATTTCACTGTCGCTGAAGTGCAACATTATGGTGGGACGACTAATTATGACAACATAACCTACAATATCAAAACACAATATCTTTATTTTCCGGCTGTCTCGGCGGAAAATGACTTCACTTATGGAGTCTTCAAGTGACGCTGAATCGTTCGACATATTTTTCGTTTATGTGCACTCATATTTTATGTCAGACGATTTATAGTATGGACAGCTGCCATTGTGCTTTAAGACTAAACTGCAAAAAAAATTACAGTAGCTCAAATAACTAAAATTTGTTTAAATTGTTAAATTTCTTTAGCTTTGTTATTTGTTTACTCTTTGTTATTTTTATTTGTTTCTTTAGCACTCTCAACTAGCCAATGTTATGTACCAGACCGAATATTATGTAATATTATTTATAAGTGTATTAATATGTATGATGTGGTTGTACTATTTAATAAATAAATAAAATAAACACCAGTAGCTACTTACTTTGCTCCTACAGGAGAGGGGTCCCTCTTACACGACCTGAAACGACAGTTTATTGAATCCGCTGTTCGTTTCGACCTTCTGTTGACGAACGATCCTGACAGGCACTTGGTGACCGATTCACCACCCCTTGGGACATCAGATTACTGTGTGGTGAAATCTGTGTCGCACTACTCGCCAACTGATACCAGCCCAAAAGGCACCAGACTAGTATGGCGATACAAGTCGGCAGATTGGAATGAGATGCCTCACTTCTTTGCTTCTTATCCTTGGCGACAGGTCTGCTTTTCTTCTAAAGATCCATGCTACGCTGACGCCGTCTCAAGTGTGATGTGTCAAGCTATGGACAACCGGCTATAAACCTAATGGTTCTCTGGCTCACAGCGCTAAGGAGAAAGATCTATTTGCTAATCTCTTCGCAAAATATTCTCATCTAGACAGCAAAAGTAAATGCCCAACCCCGTTTGGCCCAAAATGAGAACCATTCAAATCCGTCAAAAAGAGGTAAATGTTTGCTGCATCTAAACGTGAATGAGGCCAGCGGACCAGATAGTATACCCGTAGTGGTTCTGAAGCGCTAGGCTGCGCAGCCGAGTTGTCTCCTGTTATGACACGCCTCTATCGGTTCTCATTAGAAACTGGCAAGGTTCCGTGATCCTGGAAGCTTGCTAACGTTCAACCTGAACCCCAAATGGAAGCCGTGCTGTAACTTTACATTCCTGATCATTATTTATTAGATAAATGCATATTGTTATAATAATAAAAACCTAAAGAATTAAAATAAATATTACAAAAAGTGTGTGTGTGTTCAATTCACACACGGCAGAGGGGAAACTTCAGAAAAGTAGGCTACGAGAGAATGAGAAATAAAAAGTGTGGCGTAGGTTAGTGATATACCAAATATATATGCGTAATAACAGTACTTAATTATTGTTACGAATATATATTTGGTATATCACTAACCTACGCCACAAAAGTAAAATCAACACAAATAATTTACTAATGTTAATAAATTTAATTTTAGATAATTTCTATAAAAGCTATTGGTCAAATTATTTTATTTTTATTTTATTCAATAGGTACAGATACAGACAACAGATCAAGATATACAAAGAATGGCCTTAATAATAAACAGTAAGCAAACCTGAAGTCCAGTTACAACTGCACACAACTTTCAAAACAAACAATACTTCGTTTTCAATATAGGCTATAGATAAATTTATATGTACATTTAAAAAGAATCAATTAAGTAGGTATAAGTAAATCATGGATAAAAAAAGAACTAAAATAAATTTAACACGTATATGCACAAAAATTACACCACGTTGACATTGACATATTGTCTGAAGGCTTGGTAGTACGCAGGCGCAACAACAAAGGTTGGTAGTACGCAGGCGCAAAGACAAAGATTATAGGAACTTTATCTTGATGTGTTTCGTTTCATTGAATTTCAAATCACAACGATTTTAAAGAAATTTCACTTCAATAATTGTACATTGTATTGTCACGCTACACCATTCAATTCCATCGTGCATCAGTATAGAACCGCGAGGCACGAGAGATCAGTCTTTTTGCGCTTCGGGTCTTCACTACGAACGGTAATAATCTACTTATTGTTCTCACCTAGCTAGCAGCGATTCTATACGAACGCTTATTTAAAAAATAATTATTTATCTACAAAGTTAATCTAAATAACTATTGGACACCGCTCCGAAGCTCCTAAATTATTTTTATTATGCCCATAGCCCATTTTTAGTGGCGAAAAATGGGGAAACCATCCTATTAATTACTAGTTGTATATTGCATTACCTGACATCGCGTTGGTTTTCTTTTTGTTCTAGATGATATTACAATAATTATTTCTTTAGCTAACCCGACAGATGCTGTCCTTAAATTGTTTATCATCGTTGTAGGCTCGATAAGTACTTTCAGTAGTTAAGTAGTTCAGTAGTAAAAAAATAATAATAATAATATATTGAATGCCAAATGGCAGGACATAGCTGATCTAAATACAGTGTAAACATCTATAAATCTGTACCTATGATCCACAATAAACAGATTGAAGTATTTCCCGAATTCGAAATGTTCCAGGCAACATTCCTCTCTCCTTCCATAACGATTCGGATTAGAAAAAAAACCGGCCAAGTGTGAGTCAGACTCGCGCACCGAGGGTTCCGTAAAATATTTTTATTATATGTAGTAACTAAAATTTACGGTTTTCGCAATTTTTTCTTTATCTGTGGTATAAGCCGTTGCTTCGTACCAAATTTCAAGATTCTGAGTTTACGGTAAGTACCCTGTAGGTAGGTGATTCCCTTGCGAGTGTCGAAAATTTGCGGAAATTTGCGGCATAAGCGGTTGTATCTTTTGATTGCGTTAGCTTAGAAGTTTTATTTTTTCACAGCACCAAGGGACAGTAGGCCTGAGTATTTGATATAATTTCCAGCTTGATACCTCCACGAGTTCCTGAGCAAAAGGGTCTTGACAGACAGGCAGACAGATGGACGGACGGACAATAAAGCGATCCTATAAGGGTTCCGTTTTTTACTTTCGAGGTACGGAACCCCAATGAAACAAATCCGTCCAGCCGTGCTCAAGTAATGCGCCATCACTATTGCTGATAGAATAGATCAGTTTTCGTCAATCATCAGTTTTTATCACACCAATTTGACTGAAACTGCCAAATCATGCGAAGTTGATCTGATTGCTGTGCTGCCATCCTTAATTTAATAAGACATGTTTTTAGTAAATCACTAATTAAAGTGATAGGTTGGAACGAAATTGGAAATTGTAAGCATTTTCTTTCATTGCAAGGGGATGCGATCTACGACACGATAGAATACGATAATTTTAAAGAAGCTTTTGGGATCTTAGAAATCAAAATAACGTTTACCTTACTCTGAACAGTTTTAGGAAATGAAAGGCTGATGGACCATCTGTAACGGACTTTAAAAACGAGGTGGTTCTCAATTTTATAGAATTATTTTTTGTGTGTCTTCGAATTTTATGAACCGACTTCAATAAGTCTTTTTAAATTAATTTGTAATATTTAAATTTGAGGAAAATATTCTACCTCTAATAGTCTAAAACTAAGGTAGAAAGAATACATCTTATTACAATTAATCATGAGTTAGGTGCATTGAAGTCATTGATACTTTTTTTTAAGTTAATAATTGCTACACCTTTTAAACCTCTTTTTAAATCTGTAAATTCATATCGGTACTTTTCCAGTTCTAAGCAAAAAGCAAAAGGAGGCATTTAAAAGATCAGTATTTATTAGACTAAAGTGTTTGGAGGCTGCGTCTATATTCTAGAGAATTTTGAAATGAGGTCCAAGAATGGTAACCTTCAACCTTGTTTTTCAGTGATTTTGTTGTTAGATTAGAACAGAGTTTTTGTATTCAGCTAAAATTTAAAATGAAAGTGGATCAAGAAACGTACGTACGTACGTTTTTTAGCACATGAGAAACATGAAATTGTAATAACAAATAATGAAAATAAAATAAAAATTTAAAATTAAAGGAATTTTTTGGGAAATAAACTTTCGGTTTTATCTTAATACATGAAATTTTCACGGTGTGGGTAAATATTACTATACTATTTTACTATACTATATACTAGTATAGTAATACTCTCTATAACTAAAAAATATAGTAATTACCACTCCCCTCCCCCCTCCACACACACTAAACGTCTTTTTTTGCTAAATCTTAATAATATAATGGCAATAGACTTGAAATGTTAACAGATTGTACAAAAGTGCTTCTCTTAGTACCTCCTGTGCTTTTGGGCCGGGGGCCCTTTGTGGCCTTGGGTCCGGAGCCTGGAGTCCCGTAGGACCTTGGGTCCGTGTCATTTTGCCCACTCTGCCACCCCATTGTTACACCACTGTCTGTAGAGTTGAATGGCAAAAAAGTTTGAAAACAACTTCATTCATGATTCATGTCATATACAGTTTTGAACTTTTCAATGGGGCCCCAAGATCTTGTGTGCCCAGGGGCCCCGGCCTACCCATAGACGACCTTAGATAAATGTCCCCAATAAAAAAAGGGTCGTTTCTCACTACTTGAATAGAATGGCTAAGTTCCAAAGAAAGCAACGGATTGTCCCTTAAAGCAGGCCTGCGCCGCCCATTATGTGCGAAGTGTGCGGCGCACACAGCCGCTAGAGCAATAGAGGCGCCGGAATGCCGGATGAAATGCGAACGCCAATATTGCAATTATGTTTTTTACCCAATAACATTCATCATAGTTGAATATCGATAAGTAAGTAGGTAAAAGTCTCCTAAACAATATTTACGTCTACTTACCTTTTTGTTTTTCGGGTTTAAATTGACCCGATGTTTACGTCTCGGGTTTTAGATTACATTCATTATGAGCTCAAATCAAATGATGGCTGTCGCTATGTTGCTTATCGTTGCGTGGACGGTGAGTTCAGGAATTCAGTTAAAGTCATATTAGTATAGAAAGCCATCATGTATAATTATTATTTTTATAATCAAACTGCAAACATTTAGGTCAAATATTCGGCAGCATAATATTTTATTATAAACTTCACTGAATACATAGTTTTGAATCTTCATCATCCAACACAACTTATTTCATAATATTAGGACTTTACCTAATGAAATTGTCTTTTTATATAAAAATAAATGAAACGTTTTTTTTCTATATTTTGCTTTTTTATAATTTGCACTTTATTGATTGAAGAAATCAGCTGCACGAGAGGCAACAAATTCCTCAAAGGCCTTTTGTACTACCTCTCGGGTATTGATTTTTTTTTTCCGCCAAGAAGTTATCCAAATTCTGGAAAAAAGTAGAAGTCTGTAGACTGGTGAGTACGGCGGATAACGGAGAGCTTACAACTCCAGCTCTTGCAACTTGGAGACCATCTGCTGTGCAGGAGCAGGGGAGACGAACGATTGATCAAAGCTGGTTGGAGGTGTGCGAGCTTCTCCATTATTGTGTCCAGTTCTTCACAGTCTGTACACATCTGCAGTAATACTCACCCCGTTTGTTAAGAAGCTGTGATGAATCACACCGCCGCAGTGAGCTAATAACGATGTTTTTACAGCGGACCAAATGCAACATTTACTATTCAATGCTATAAAAATGTTAAACGTATCTAACATGTGATATGACACTTTTTTTGGCCGGGACGCGATATGTAAGAGGAGATTTATCGTTTCACTAGTTTACAAAAGGCGGCCTTATCTATCGCTCAAAGCCATTTCTGCCATTCAACCTTAGCATGGACTTGGAGTTATTTTACCGAACAGGTGGTAATCGGTGGCGTTAAATTAAAGGATTGTCAATGCTTATCATCTATTACATATACCTATACCATACTCTATATTATGGTCGTATCTTTCTATTTCAATGTTTATTTTTTGGTCAGTATTATCGTTTTATGTACACTAGCAGCGCCCCGCGGTTTCACCCGCGTAAGTCCCGATCCCGTGGGAATATCGGGATAAAAAATAGCGTATACGTTAATCCAGGTCTCCAGCTATCCACATACCAAGATTCATCGCAATCGGTTCAGTGGTTTTTGCGTGAATGAGTAACAAACGTCCATCCATCCATCCATCCAAACTTTCACATTTATAATATTAGTGGGATTTTCTTGAGAACGAAAAAAGAGTAGTGTTAATTATACAAACAGCAAAGATAAATAAAATAAATTAATATTTGCATACCATTGATATAGTTAAAAATGCTGAACTGTTACATAGCTTATAAGACCTTCATTTGTTAGTGTTTAAACGCAAATAAATCAATTCTCTTCTAGGCTAAACGCCTGAAGATATCTTTTATGTCTTTATAATGAAAAGCGCGTTTCTTCAGATTCCGATTTAGACCTCAGTATAAACCGTGATAAATCCAAAATGATGATGGTGGATCGTAAGACGAATAATCAGCTTAATCCAAAATCACAAATAATGCAAGTAGCCAATAAGAAATCAAAAGACTGTGTACCGTGTCTCGATGACATATGGAGAGCGACGCATTACTAAAAATATCAAGCCTAATGAGATGCCTAATAATAATTATTTAATATATTTAACTGCAACCAACACGATCCATTACTATGACCAAAATAATAAATGTAATAGTCAATAATCGAATTGGGTACGGTTCCAATAACTCATACAGTCGCTAGACTCACACTTGATAACCAAAACCAAAGTATATCCTCTTCTATTAAAAAAGTTGCCGCATTCTTATCTATTCTTGGCCACCAAACCTTATTCAATAGGAGTCTCTTGATAGAATATCCGGGTGACCTCTGTGTGCACCATTAAAACCTTTTTCTAACGTTTACAGGCTACCGATTCTTGCAGATGGCTTATAGACTTAAAACCAAACTGCTTCTACTGGTTGAGGATGCGTTATCACTGTTATCAAATTTACTACCTTAATTAAAATAACTTATTAAACTGTTCTCATAAAACAGACTTTAAATCGTTCGTATTTTTATTGTTTTTTGGTTTGTTGTTATTTTTAATTATATTGTTAATCATTTTTCAGTTTGTTGTTATTTTTAATTATATTGTTAATCTTAAAATTAAAAGTCAATGATAGTGTTACGAATAACCCGCCATCTAGTGACGACTGGGGAAGTTGTATAGAGCTACAAAATAAAGATACACGCCATCTGTTGAGGCAACACGGAACGAAGTAGTTAGTAACCCATTAATAGAAAATACTAGTTCGTTTTAGAGACTTCTATTTGTTGTGTAGAATTTACAAGAGGTGTCGCGATGTTTCTAGAAATACCGTTTTGCTATATAAAGCGCGGCATTGCGGAGTAGTTAGTTAGTTTTCAAGTGAGTGTCAAGTGAGTTTAGTTTCAAGTGAATTAACAGCGACTAAAGTGTAAGTGATTTAAGAAGTTTAGTGATAATAAATTATTGTAATTGTGTTGTTGCTAGTTTCCCTGTGTATTTTGTGATCTATTAAAATAAAGTGTGTCTATTTCGGTGACTCAGCTCGTAACAATAGCAAAGTATGACGTCAAACGTTGTTTATTTCGTACGAGTGTTTACATATCGTACTATTTTGGCATTTACCAAAGATAATATTGTTTTGACGTGAAAGTCAACTACCATTTATTTGTGTTTTCCCCAGAAATAAGTAATTAAAATGCCTTAAAAACTAAAGCTAGAACATCTTTTGCATTCTGGCTGTACAGGTTAAGGTAAAAGTGTTAAGGTACTATTATGTATTCTGTGGTTAAGGTAACCTTTTTAGGTAAGGGTTCGCCATAGACGGTGGTTCGTTATCAAGACTGCCCCTAACACAGCAAGACTTGCGCCGGCGATGACTTGTGTTGTTGTTGTTGTGCATAAAAGCTTATCTTTAACCCCAATTATTAAACATTGTAATGTGTAGGGACTTTGAATGTTATTCTACGTGATGTTCACGTTCCATAAATAAGCGCATCATATATCAACACAAATGCGATCACTGTTGTCATTACCAGTGGTCGGCGCGGCGTAGGTAGTGCCATTTGGTGGGATTCGTCCATCGTGGCATAACGTGGACATACCCTCTCATCTCAAAATCCCGGGATTCTAAAGATTCAACTTCGATCAAATATTACCGATATATAATTCAGAAATCCGCACCCTAAAAGTGTCTACTTTTTTAATTATATATACCTAGTTTTTATTAATAGAATACCTGTTTCATAAAAACTAACCGAATAGCGTTACGACTCTTTATTACTCGTATACAAACACCGTTTATAATGTTTCGCGATTTTAACATTTCTTATACTAAATATTGTTTACAACGGATCATAATCGTGTAAATCTAAACTAACACTAGCTTGTTCCCGCGGCTCCACTGGCGTTGTATTTTGCAAAAAAACCATCCCTGACCGGGATAAAACGTCATCTCTCTAGTTGGGGTATCTAAGCAATAGACATTTACAAAATTTCATTAAATCTGTAGAGTAGTTTCGGAGATTAGCGTGAACTAACATCGGTACATAGCACATCACAAGGGATTTTTAAATATTCAGATTTTAAAGCTAAAAATCTTATTGCTTTAAATAGCACCAGTGTTGGGCAATTCTAAAGACAGTTAAAGATTAACAGTTGATTAATTGTTAATTGTCACCATAACAACTAAAAATTTATCAATTGTAATTGTGGAAAATTACACACATAAAATATATTTAAGTAAAACACGCAGTTTGTTTTCGTTCATAAACATCGTCGGAAAGGGATTAAAAACTTTAAAGTATATATCAAACATGCCGACACTCTTTATTGTCATTTTAAAATACATAGTCGGCATCGATTTAAAAATCTATAGGTATACAAAAATTAACGTACCGATTTGCGAAGCGGGGCGCTTTAGCAATTTTGTGCCATTGTTTATACATTATACTAATTAGGTAAATATGTGTAAACTTCATTCAGTCCGCACTCCTCAATTCTCCACTTTGTTACTATCATATTATTATTTATTCGTTTTAAACACACCTAATAATATGTTAATAAAATAGAATCATTATATAACTAAAAAAAAAAAAACTAATAAATACATCAAATCGGGAGTTCTACTCTTGCATTTTACAAAAATTGTGTTTTTATGACACCGGGACCCGATAAGCTGACTTCAGTAGACGTCGAACGTTCCTTTTAATAATCGGGCAATGTCACCCGACGACGTTAGGCGGCACTCATGGGTGGCACTGAAAATCAGTACTGGGGTGGGTTATACCCGTCTCAGTTTATGCTGAGTGTCCACCCAAATTTCCGAAACACTATCTTCCACTAAAAACGATGTAGGTACGAAATAAAAAAACATGACCTGTTGCCACGTCAGACATTTGACACGTGAGTGATGAGTGCCACGTTGCCATGTCGTGCGTGACGCGCAGTGTTGCCACTTGCAATTTTTAATAAAATTATGCTGTAATTAGTGTTAATAATTCGTCAAAAAGTGTGTTTTTTTTTTTTTTTTTTTTTTGGTTATAAAAATTTGTTTGTAATAGTTATAGGATGTTTCGGAAATAAAAATATGTTTTCTTTCTTCTTTTCTTTCTTTTCTTTTCTATTTGTAAGTGGATTTTGAATGTAAACAGAAATTCGCTGAAGGTAGAAAATATTGAAGAAAATATAGTTATTTATTTTAATTAAAAAAATTAGGAAGTATATGATTCTGAAAAAGAGATAGATTAAATTTACCTACTTAAATAGTAATTATGTTCTCATAAAATAAACGTAGTACAGCCATTATATCTCATCGATTTTGTATTATACTAGCAACCCGCCCCGGCTTCGCATGGATACAAATTATACACCTAAACCTTTCTCATGAATCACTCTATCTATTAGTGAAAACCGCATGAAAATCCGTTCCGTAGTTTTTCAGTTTCAGACAGACAGACAAACGCGGCGGGGTGACTTTGTTTTATAATATGTAGTGATTTTGTATAATATATTTATTAGTTTTATTTTATTTATGTTATATTTAAGATAATTTATATGTTGACAAATTGTTACTTTTTGGGAAATAAATGTTGATAAATATTTTGATTTATTGGTATATCCCTAACGCCTACATAAATCTAATCGCTCTAAACCGCTAAACCCTCGACAATCTTTTTATTATATTAATTTACGTACACGGTGTACAGTTTAAAACAGTTCACAAAGATGAAGGGTAGGTACTGTACGTATAATTAAAAAAACAAATTTCCTTTAAGTTCAGAGGGAAGTCTAGCTAAGTGAACTTGAACTCGAATTGGCTCGAATTTTAAAATGCAGGAATCTCGGGATATATCCATGTTAATATAACATTTGAGGTCATTCATCCTAAATGACACTACCTACGCCGGCCACTGGTCATTACGTAATTATTTAAATTTGGGTCAAAGGGATGTCCATTTGTACGATTCCCGAACCTCTTCTCTTTCTCCCATCTCTGTGCTAGATCGCTATTCGCCTTGAAGGCCGACAACTGGCTGGATGTTGCAGTTAAATAAATGGGATATTTTTATGTATTAAATATGTTATAATAAATGTATTAATTGCACTTTTACTACGTATTATAGATATTTGGTACCTGAAGTCAATTAATTTATTCCAATAAGCTTCAGGTCTGATCTAGACTGTCTTTTTATGGACTTATTTATAAACACTAAGCCCTAAGGTTTGAGAACATTTCTGCAATCCTTATCAAACTGATTTACGTGTAAATTCAATGACATGTATCAATGATTAGTGTCAATTTAATGATCAAAACTTTCATTAATGAATCATTAGTGTCCATTTTAAGGACCAGTCAAACTGCTTTCATTAATGAATCATTAGTCAATTTAATGACCAGTCCAACTGTTTTCATTAATGAACCATTATTGTCAATTTAATAACCAGTCCAACCGCTTTGTCAATTTAATGACCAGTCCAACTGTTTTGTCAATTTAATGACCAGTCAAACTGCTATCATTAATGAACCATTATCGTGAATTTAATGACCAGTTAAAACTGCTTTCATCAATGTGTGCGTGGATACTGGCTGTAGGCACTTTAGGTTTTAGAGTGACATTTGTCGCCCTCGGTAAACCGCTTACCATCACGTGGACCAATATGTTTGTTTGTCACCCCAGTAGCTAAATTGTGTAACCACACCTTTCAAGTGTTTAATAATATGTTAATTCGTTCGTGGGAGAGCCATGCTTCGGCACGTATGAGCCGGCTCGACTCCGCTCGATACCACGGCCTCACAGAAAACCGGCGTGAAGCAATGATTGCATTGCATTTCGCCGCATGAGTGAGGTTACCGGAGGCCCTAACCTTTCCCTCTCCCCTTTTCTCGTCCTTCCCCTCTTCTCCTACTCCCACCTTAAAGGGCGGCAACGCACTTGTGACTCTTGAGTTACAGGTGCCTTACCATCAGGTGACCCGTCTGCTCGTTTGCACCATATGACATAAAAAAAAAGTTCTTGAAAAAAAAACAAACAACTTAGTATTGCCTCCGATATACACCATCAAAAACACCTAGAACAGGAACTCACAGGCACCATTCAAAAATCACCAGCACTCTCCACGGCGTTGAAAGAATCTAACCATCCAGTAACCTATTACTGGATGCTCCTTCCACTTCAAAACTATATGAAGACTTAAGAAATCGCAGTCAGAGACGTGTATAGGAAAAGTCTTGAAAAGGAACTTGAAGACCAACCTATGGAAAAGTTTTCTCGAAAATAGCAACAAATAAAACAGGTTTTGAAATGAATAAAACTTGTAACTTGTACGAGTGCCTTTTGTTATCAGAGTGTTTAAAAACCCCCACTCAATCGACAGCTATTGCCAAAATGGTTCGATCCCGTCAAGAAACTAAAGGTAAACGGGGTAAACCACACACATATTTCGTGGGAGAGCTATGCTTCGGCTCGTATGGGCCGGCTCGACCGGAGTGATACCACGGCCTCACAGAAACCGGCAATGAAGCAATGCTTGCATTGCTTTTCGCCGAGTGAGTGAAGTTGCCGGAGGCTCTAACCCTACTCCGGATGTCTTAATAAAAGCTGTTCCCGGATCCCTCCTACAGTACGGTACACCGTGTGGTTTTAGTCGGTTCGATTCCGACAAACCGCCCCACCGAAAACCCCGGTGGGGAGACGGCCCGAGGGGGTTTCCACACGCACAAAAAAAAAAGGCCTTAACCCTTCCCTCTCCCCTACTCCCACCTTAAAGGCTGGCAAAGCACTTGTGACTCTTGCGTTGTCGGTGCTCATGGGCGGCGGTAGTCATTTACCATCAGGTGACCCGTCTGCTCGTTTGCCCCCTATATCTTAAAAACAAAAATACGCTGCTTTCTTTTATGATAGATAGAAAATAATCAGTTTAGGACTATATTATGCAACAAGGTGCCAAGTGCCGAGGATCTAATATTTATCCTCTGTTATCCTGATGAAGAAGTCTTTGTAACAGAACAAGAAGCAAAAGTACCTCTGATCGATTTGCTATTGCATACGTTTCGCCGAATTATTAATTCATGCGATCAAAAAGTTTCAGAATACTGCACGCAAAAACAGTTAGAAAAACTTCATTGTGTTTTTGAGGGTTCTTGGGGCTTCGATGGTAGTACTGCACTCAATTTAGCAGTAATTTACTGCACCTTCGTCGTTTGTCAAATTTTAGAATATAGTTGACAATGTTATTGCATATT
Organism: Callimorpha dominula; assembly: GCA_949752705.1. Lineage (NCBI taxonomy): Eukaryota > Metazoa > Arthropoda > Insecta > Lepidoptera > Erebidae > Callimorpha > Callimorpha dominula. Next base: position 9,468,704 of record OX457018.1, on the reverse strand, counting down.
TTTATCAGCAAAAATAAAATGCTACAACACTACAGAATTATTAAAAAAAAATTAATTGTGAAAATCAAAAAATTTAAAATTCGGGCCCGCAGAGGTAGATTTCGTGTTTTTAATTTTTTTATGAAAATCTACATACATATATAAACTTTTAACTGGAGGTTGTTTTGGGGTCTAGGGATCATAACTAAACCTCCTGTGAAGAATTTTTTGGAAAACTCGACAACTGGTACAAAACCAATAGGTAGACTTTTCTTGGAAATCTACCTAATATATTTCTTCTACCTAATATATTTCTTCTACCTAATATATTTCTTCTACCTAATATATTTCTTCTACCTAATATATTTCTTCTACCTAATATATTTCTTCTACCTAATATATTTCTTCTACCTAATATATTTCTTCTACCTAATATATTTCTTCTACCTAATATATTTCTTCAAATACTTACAGTCCTCTACTTTTTAACGTCAATATAGAATATTGTTACATTGTCAGGTCAGTGACCTCTCACAGAATAGTTACTGCACGGATGGCGCAATGGTTTAAGTGGTCACCTCGCCTACGCCGCGCCGAGTGTTGTGCCATCCGAACTTGGTCGGGTTACGTAGGTTTTCGATGCTTTGTCAGTATTTTAATTATTTCTCTTCAATTACTGAATTTGTGGCGACTTCCACATACAGCAACAAGAAACATTTACAACCTGCATCGCGCTATGAGAGTTCTCGCGCCGATTAGTATATATACAACTTCCCAACATCAAGCGGTGGGTCGCGGCCCGCCAGGCATGATCACCTCGCCTGGTCGGAGGATCCTCCCTTTGTGTTGGAGGGACATATAACACCCGTCCCTCCACAAATTTAATGAGATGAAATTTTGCATGTGAGTAGTTGAATTAATACACTAATTATTGGACTACATTTTACTATGCAATTCCTTTAGAACGTCGTGATATTCGACTGCTTTGTAAACAGTGGTCTATTCACGGTAAATTGTCCTATAACTCTTTAATTACTAACATAATTGCTACTTGGCAACATGTTGCAGGCACTCTTCCAATGTTTGTATAAACGTGAGAATCTAGACCCCTAAGTCGAGTACGAACTAAGACCTAATAAGCGTATTTTACGTTTATATTTTTATCTTTTAAACCCTACGATTTGTTCTAAATATGTTTTTTAAACAAATATAAACAAATTCAAAACAACAGCTGTAAAAATCTACAGCTCTCTATATAAGCGCTTTATATGAAAACTAGCTAATGGCTAAACGTTCGCGTAGCGGAAACTTGAATTTTTCCGAAGTTTATGCATGCACTAATTTTATTCGTACATACACAATTACACACAAATACACACAAATTTTTGGACACATTTTTTTTCTTCTAAGTCCATGGATTAAAAAAAGTTCCGCCAGCCAACGTTCGCCCAGCGGAATCAGTTTTTAGCGAATTTCTCCACAATGGCTGCATGCACAATTTTTTTTTACCATACACAATTACACGACGTCATACACTAAATATCTGCATAATTAAAATCTTTAAATTTAACAACATTCCGCAGCGCGAACGCACACAAATTTCTTTAGGCATGTTGGGCACCTACTTTTGGTATAGGTAAAAGTACTGAACTCACATGATCGTCACACTCAGATATATATTCAATACAGTGTATATGTATACATATATGTATAAGTTATCTTTTCACTTTTGACGTGTAGTCCAGACTTTTTTATTGTAACAGGTTAAATTTGTATGTCTAAGGTGAGGACCCTGTGGAACTTCTAAATAATGTACAATAGTTTTTGCTGAAAAGTATGTACATATTTATTGTTGTTGTTAATTTTAAATCTAACATGTCGTTTTTTATGATAATAACAAGTTTACAAACGGTCTGATTCTAAACTAGGCAGAACCTAACATATATGTTTTATAACTTAGTATTTGTGATCTCTGTCAAATGCATTAAGGAAACCAAGTCGTCGAGGAGTGAACAAAAACACTTTAGTATTATTCATCTTATTTTTATTTAAAAACCGCTTCAGTATGTACAATTGAGAGGGTAATATTTACAGAGTGAGGGGGGGAGCGTTCAGTCAGTGCGGTAAGGGGGGTAGAGGGGGGAGCGGCGGGAGCGGAGGGAGGGGCGGGGGCGGCGTGGGCTGGTGTCGCTCGGCGAGCCAGGTGCGGAAGCGCTCGCGGCGCGCGGCGGCCAGGCGCGCGTGCGAGGCGCGCGCGGCAGCCAGCGCGCCGGGCTGGTAGAGCTGCAGTGGCCGGAAGGCCAGCAGGCGGCAGCGCAGCGACGCGCTCAGCGTGCACTCGCCCGAGTCGTGCAGGCGCGGCGGCTTGCGGCGCGCGTGCAGCACGCCGCGCGGGTGCGCGTGCGCCAGCGAGTGCGCGTTGTGCGTGTAGCCGCCGGCGCGCGCGCGCGCGTTGCGCAGCAGGAACACGGGCTTGGGCGCGCGCTCGCGCCGGGGCCCGGGCCGCGCGAACCGCTCGCGGTACAGCGACCAGGCGGCCAGGCGCGCGGCGGGCGGCGCGGGCGCGCGCGCGGCGTCGGGCGGCGCGAGCAGCTCGATGGCGAGGCGCGAGCAGTCGCGGAAGCGCACGAGGAAGGCGGCGTGGTCGCGGCGCAGCAGGCGCGCGGCGCGGCGCACGTAGGCGGGCGAGCCGCGCATGCCGCGCTGCGCCAGCTCCACGGCGCGCGCCGACCACGGCTCGGCCACGGCGTGCTGCAGCTGGCGCACGGCGATGGACACGAGCTTGTCGAGCGTGTACGCGGGGTAGGCGCGGATGCCGAACATCTCGCGCGCCGCGTCCTCGTAGGCGGGCGGGTCCATGTTGCCGTCGAGCACGGCGCGCACGAGCTCCAGCAGCACGTCGTAGTACTGCGCGGGGCTGGCCACGTCGGCGGGCAGGTTGGAGGGCTTGAGGCGCAGCGCGCTGGCGGCGGGGCGCGGCGCGCGCTCGCGCTCGGCGGCGCCGGCCGCGCCCAGCGCCAGCGCCCAGCGCCGCGCCGCGCCCAGGCGCTGCACGAGCGCGCCGTGCACGCGCAGGAACAGGTACCACGACGACGTGCACACGAACCTCGTCTCCTAAAATACCATCACGGTTACTATCATCATCGTTTATCAAAAACGACTGTGCGACTTGTTTTTGCAATTCGTGTTACGTAAAGATTAACCCTAGTTGTTAACCTTTAAATGCTGGAAATACTAAAAAATGTTGCTGGTTAAATTTGCTTCATAATAATAAAGAACGACGAAGCGCTCAAATGAAACTTACATTAGGTGAATGTTCTCTGTAATCATCCTCAGGTTCGTTCGGTTCACTCTTAAACTCTGACTTCACTGACATTTCTTCATTACTACTACTCCGTTTCACACTATTCGCTGCTGTATTTGAGTTATCTGAAAAATAAGAGAATATTTCTAAATTTGTAAAAACTTGCCTTTCAGCATAATGATTAGAAAACTACTAAAAAATACAATATAACCCATATTTTTTTATCATGTTAAATAATACTTTACTAAGAAAGAAAAAAATATGTCGAAACATCAGTAGGAAGGCAGCATGCAGGTATCACCACAGACATTCTGTCCAAGGCACATCGCATGGTACGTCATCATTGTCTCACATATCAAGCAGCAGTGTCACCCAACCCTTACAACCCTGGCATCCCTCCCTAAGGAGTTCTGTCAATTAAGTTATCAGGTATCATATTTGATTGCTTTTGATCTTATCTCAAACTTGACCTTCTGTAGTATAGATTTGCAGTTAAAATTCTATTGTAAGTAAAAGCTAACTTTTAAATTCAAGCTACGCATCCACAACAAAATATTCAAAAACCAATTTATTGCATCTGTTCACAACCTAACTACTGTTCACAACCTAACTACTTAACCGATAATTGAATTTTGCATTCACATTGACAGACGGGCTTGTGGCCAAGTGGTAACCAAGTAGGTTAGCACATTACCAGGTTAAGTAATGGTGACCATTCTTAACACATAGAGACCCTCCCCGTTAAGCCGTCGGTCCCGGTTGCCATACGAACATCTTTGGCATTCGTTACGAGTAAATACTAGTTATAATATTATATCTCACCTTTACTATCAGTGTTGTTATTGTTCTTAGGTTTATTTTCCTTATTCTTATTATTCTTGCCACTCGACTTGTCTGACGCGTTATCGGACTCTGACGACTGTTGACAAAACAAACATCCATTACATAATCATTAATCATGTCAGTGGGTCATGGCGTACAAGTTATTAACTTTGTGTTTATTGTGTACTGCTAATATTTAAAACTATGTAGGTGTTGTGACTGAGACATTATTATGATGATGATGATGATATGTGCATCTGATAATGGCATACTTACTTTAATCATTGTAAGGGCATGACTCTAGCATGCATACAAAGTTTTTTTTTTTAATCTATCCGTTTGAATTTTCTATTTTTCATTCTGTTACTTAGATAGTCCATAAAAACTAACTTCGAAAACTTTTATAAGTTAGTTTTTATACATTTTCTAAACCGAGTGAATAGTTAGCAAAATAAAGATAAATATGTACGATTTAAAATCTTTAACTTTACACATTCCACCGGCTTTAATGAGAAACGGAGGTAAAAGTACCTGGAAATTCAAACGGTCATAACTTGTAAACCGAGTTTTTTTTTCAAAAAATATTTTTGTAACTGCATGCAAGAGTCATTCTTTTTCAGTGATTCAATAAGTGTTCCATTGTCATATACACTAGTGGCGTAACAATAGGATGGCAGAGCGGGCAAAATGCCACGGGCCCCCGGGCACCAAATGTCGTGAATACTGGGAGGCACTAATTACAAAATGTATTAATGAACTAGCCGAAGGCCTCAGATGGAATAGTTACGCCACTAATATACGCCCTGTGTATGTAGTAATAGCAGTGTCCATATGACATTAATCATAACCATTAACAGATTACATTCAAGTAATAAAATAATGAAGCAAGAATGATGAAAGCTATAATTATTATAAGACAAGGTATTTACACTATATATACTATTTTCTCTCGCTCTCTCTCTCACTCTGCGGATAATTGGAATGGTATGTCAGAATCAAAGACACTTAAACCAGTTTTCGGTTACAGCTAGGTCTGTTGCAGTGGCTCAGGTATAACTTAAGAAGGAAGCCCAAGAACCCCGGTAGACTTTGGAGGTCCATTTTTTTTTTTAGTAATAAAAGATGACTCCCGCATTAAGAATATTCCTTTACAAACTTTTAAACAACAAACTCATAGAACACCCAGAATCAGGACAACTATTTGTGGATCACACAAATGTTTGTCCCTTGTGGGATTTGAAGCCACAACCGCGGTGTAGTGGCGAGGAGACCAGTTTAACCATTGCCACAGAATACAAAATAGTACAGGTAAGGAAGTTCCACTCCGCCAAATCATTTAAACAAATAGCAACTCTTGTTCCGACACAATAAAGTTGCAATTTAGGTAGCACAGCGCTAATTACCTACAGCTATATTAACCTAGAAGTTGCCTCTCTTGCTATCGCGTAACTCTTACCTGTTCTGACGACGCCGCGACGTTAGGGTTGTGACTTTTTAAAGAATTAATTAATCTGAATATTTAAGTACTAGTTTTATGTACCCTATTAGCCTACAACAAACTAACGTACGCTAGGTACTAATAACTCGATAGTCTTGATACAAATGGATGACGCGACGTAGCGCGTGAGTGAGCATCGAACTAACGTGCGGCCGGCGCGCGACATCCACTGAATTTTAACTAATATAAATGAGAATGCGATATAATATTTATTTCCGAATGTAAGTTTAAGTTGTCAAGGAGAGATCAGTAGGAAGGCAGCATGCAGGTATCATCACAGACATTCTGTCAAAGGCACATCGCATGGTTCGTCATCATTGTCTCCAAGATTTTTCTACCAATTTAATATCAATCTACAGATCAACTTCTGATCATCCCAGAGGTTTGATTGCAGAAGCTGTTCTGATCTCTGTCTTGATCTGAACATTGGAAACATCCAAGTATCTAGAGATCTAGATGCAGACTTGATATTTTGATTACCTTCTTGGTTAGTTCTTCACTCTCAGTTTCACTTCAAGACTACCACATATATGTAGAAACTACGTGTCTGTGTATTCTGTTCGTAAATTAAGAGAATATAAAAGAGATCTTACTTCTTGTTTCTCTTGTTTAACGGCATTCTTGTCATCTTGTGTTGATGGATCACCGCTGGGACTACCTGGACTTGGCGCTTCGTCTTTCTCTTCTGTAGACATATATACATACATTAGTTATTACTATTTGTTACTTACTGATGGAGCAGGATTCTGTATAAAGCTACCTCCTTCAACATGTTTAATGACAAAAACAATATTTCCTAAAAATAAATGGTATTTGGCATTTTCTCTGAACTGTAAATAAAATGTTTTGTGAGGGGGCCTTGAACATACTATTTTATTCTTAAAATCGTCATCATGTAATAAAGAATTAGTATTAGCTCGAAGTGGAATTTGAAATTATGGTTAATAATCCCACTATCCCACTAATCCCACTAATATTATAAATGTGAAAATTTGGATGGATGAATGGATGTTTGTTACTCTTTCACGCAAAAACCACTGAACCGATTGAGATGAAACTTGGTATGTAGATAGCTGAAGACCTGGATTAACGCATAGGCTACTTTGAATCCCGCTATTCCCAGGGGATCGTGACTTACGCGGGTGAAACCACGGGGCGCTGCTTGTACATACATACATTCACGCTTGTATCCCCAAAATGGTAGGTAGAGGCGTATTAAATATCCATATTTTGCCAAATATAATTTGGTTCCACCGACGTAATAGGGCAAAGCTTGACAACCAGGTACTTTTGGAATTAAAGATGTGAAAATTAGGAATATTGAAAGGGAAAATAGGTAAGAAGAAAGCCAATGGAAGCGAAGGATTTATACAGATAGGTGGATGGTTAATAAATAATTAAAATGAATGCTGTTTGTTGTAAAGTGCATCTTTGGAGAATGGCTGGATCAATTTCACTAATTTTTTAAGTGAAAATTTCTTTAGGCACATTTGACACTTTTGGTATGGGAAAAAAGCACTGAACTCGCGTGACCGTCACACTCAGATACATATATACAAACGTGTTTATGTGTGTATATGGAAGTTGTTTTCACTTCTGACGAACAGTTCTACGACTGACCGTTTTTTTATTAAATAATAGTTGAAATAAGTTTTTATGGAAAGAGAAAGCCCCAAAAAATAAAACAAAAATAAGTAGATAAATTTATGTAGTTAAAGTTTTATAGTCCAAGGTCCAATTATTTCTAAAATTTCGAACTAGTCGCTGCCAAAGGTTACGCAGTATGTCAAAGGCGAAAGGACTACAAACACAGGATTAATAACTGGTGGTTCGAACTGTTGTTAAGTTTAAACGTACCATCATCCTTCTCGTCATCGGAGAGCGGTTGCCTCGGATGCGAGAAGAGGTCGGGCAGGAACTGGCGCAGCAGTTGCTTGATGCGGCGCTTCTCCGCCTTCTGTATGGCCGTCTGGCGCCGCGCGTGGTGGATCAGCAGCTCCGCCGTGTCGCGGACTATCTTGATGGCTGCACAACAGGAACAACACGACACATTTAGTATGTACATATTTAAACACTAACCGTCAACGATTTTAACCTTGGGGGGTGACATAGAAAAAAGAGTGAACCTATATAAGTACCTATGCTAATGCTAATTATGCTTTGATTTTATAATTTCAGTCAATGCCTTAACGGTATACAGGGTGTAAGTGACACCGTACCGAATCCTGAAATAGTGTATTCAGACCTGACCAGTGGAAAATCATTGGAAATTTCTGTCGGAAAATTATTTTTTTTGCTGAAAAGTGATATCACAGTGAGTACTTATACGCGCTGTATACTACAATCAAATTCGATGCATCTTCTCTTTCCCTATATTTCAGCTACCATATAAATCCTTATTGTTACCATACTCATAGGCTACTTTTTATCTCGGAAAATGTACAGTTCCCAGTTTTTTATGCTCCATCATGTACAGGTAAATAAAACGATAATTTCATAAAAAAAAAACAAAAACAGCTGACACTCGGGTCAACGGACGCCCGGGCGCTGAACTCCTTTGACCTTTCCCTTCCCTTTCCCTTCCTGAAAAATGCTAAAAATAAACAAAAAGTCATCAGGATCGATTTTTTTCTGACCCATTATCAAAGGTACTATTAGTACTATCGCCCGTCTTCGATGTAGTGAGTTTTTCACTAACATCCTATATAATCAAATTGGTGCAGTAAGTGATTCGACAAAAAAATGTCACAGATTTTAATTTATTCACATCAAATCGTAAAAATTATAGGTCATTTCGAATCATTTTGCAAACAGAATCACACAAAAAAATAGTTTAAATTTAAGCAATTAAATCAACCATCTCCAAAACCTATTATTAAACCCTTATGATAGGTCTAAAATGCCAATCTAATACGTATTAATTATACAATCAAGTAATAATAGGTCATACGACATGGCATGATATTTAACAAGGTCACACTGGCCGTAAGCGTAATAATTTAGTTCGATACGCCATTTAAGATATCACTACTATTATAAAACAAAGTCGCCGGCCGCGTCTATCTGTTCGTGATAAACTCAAAAAGTACTGAACGGATTTTCATGCGGTTTTCACCAATAGATAGAGCAATTCATGACGAAGGTTTAGGTATATAATTTGTTAAGTTTTTGTTTAAATTGTTTGAAATATGGAGTGTGTAGAGAGTTACCTTCCTGCCTGCTCTGCAGGTTGTAGTCGACCACGACGTGCGGGCCGGGGCGGCGCGCCGCGTACGCGCTCTCCACCTCGTTGAACAGGGTCTTGGAGCGCATCGCCTTCAGGTCGTTCTGCTTGAAGTTGATGCCTTGGTGGTCCAGAGATTTCAGGTAATACTTCTCGTTTTGTTCACGCCACTGCTTGTTGAAGCCCTGTACAAAATAATTTTGTATTTGTTAATAATTGGCTTAGTATATATGTAAAAAGTAAAAGTAAATATTACATCAAAATTGCACAACATTATAAACCTCAATTGATCCAGTTCTTCATACAATACTAGGATAGAATTATGACACAGCCAAGCTATTACTAATTAACGCTTGGTTATTATATTAATTAAAACTTAGTTATTTTTAGTAATATATTGTAGTCTGTCACTTTCCAAGCCATAAAATATTAATATTCCAAAAGTCATTTCGTTCGTAACACGGGACAATTTAACATACATTCACTAAGTAATTAAATATTGGCAAGATCGGTTTTTAAAAGAGACATCAGTAGGAAGGCAGCATGCAGGTATCACCACAGACAATCTGTCAAAGGCACATCGCATGGTTCGTCATCATTGTCTCGTAAATAACATTATATAAGATTAAGATGTAATAAGTTCGATTCAGACAAGAAGAAATAACTCTTTCAATCCGTGTTTGTTCTACTAGGCAGAGCCTGTATTATGGTAACCAGACTGCTGATAAACATACTCATATATTTCTAAATACATATCATAGACTAGCTGACCCGCGCAACTTCGTCTGCGTTATATAAGAGACAACTAAATTTTCCCCGTTTTTGCAACATTTTTCATTGATGCTCCGCTCCTATTGGTCGTAACGTGATGTTATATAGCCGATAGCTTTCCTCGATAAATGGGCTATCCAACACTAAAAGAATTTTTCAATTCAAAACAGTAGTTCCTAAGATTAGCGCGTTCAAGAAAACAAACAAACTATAAATTACACCCAGACACAGAACAAATTATCATGCTCATCACACAATTATTTGTCCTGGGTAAGAATCTAACCCACGATCGCTGGCTCAGCAGCAGTCAGGCTCACTAACCACTAGACCAACAGGCCACAAACAAACTCACATCGCTATTATAATGCGATTATGAGCAAATAACGTCAGAAAAATATATACCTTCTGTGCCTCCCGCCATTCCTCTTCTTTGGCTTTTAACCTCCGTAAGACAACTGGTACAGCGACGACTGGATTCTTCTTTAACCCCGCGATAATGTCGACCGCCTGCAACAATTCAAACATTTGAAATCGAGTTGTTGTGGGAACACAATGTTAAGGAATATTGTATTGTGCGATCTACTTGTTACCAGAAGATGAAGAATTCTTTAGGGCATTAAACTTCTTTTGAGTTCAAACTCATACTATTAAAGATTGATGTAGAGATTGTACAGTTGCCTGTAAATACTCTCAATAATAGCAGCGTCACTTTCGTGTAGCTAAACCCCGCAATAAATAAATGCAGTGTTTTACAATGGCCGGTCTTATCGCAGGCTGCAATCTCTTACAGACTATTTGAATAGGTAATGGTGCCGACTCTATTGTACACTCGACTAAACTAAAACCTGACTTAATTTCTTCATATGAAATCAAACTTGTGCTCTTTGTAATAAGAACTATTTGTTACTGGCATCTATTTCTCAGCGCCACTAAATTTCACTAAAACCTGTCAACGTATACTCAACTTTATTTCCAGCCAGCGAGAGTCCCCAAATATTCAAATGCCGTATAAAAACTTGTTCAAACAAACTAAGATGACGTTATTTTAATCGATACCTACGAAGACGCTTACTAAAAACACAGAGCAAAAGAGATGGCATTCAACGGATAGCGGCTCTCGCTACGTGGTATTAAAGTTTATTTAAGCGTATCAGACTTTAGTCTGACAAATGAATTGCTTATTTGGATAGCGACATATGTTACCTACTTGTTTCAATTTGAAATGAGACCTTGTTTCGAAGTGTACAAGGTTTACATCTTATATGAAGAAAAATCAGTGAATTTTAATTTAGCGAGTGAAGTAACAGAATTGGAACCAATGTAGAGATTATGGTGCACAATTAATAAAAAGATTCAATATACCTTATTATAAAGGAACTCAATAATTCAACGAAGATTTAATGTATCAATTTTGGATACCTCTGATGAATTTATCTGTAATTCATTTCAGTAATAACTGTAAAACAGATATATGCATAGGCAGAACAATCAATAAATTATTATAAAAATATTTATTTGTAAACATGATGTATAATATATTTCTCTTCTTTTGCAAGTAGGTCGCCAAACAAGTAATATATAATACTCCCACGCTATCACTATAATCTATATAACTACTCCAGAAGCATTTACGAGCAAATTAAAACCATACATAGTTTCTACTTTCAGTTTCGCTACATGTAGCCGTTTTGATAAAGAATACTCATTCTTGTAACTGGTAAATCATTGTATCATTTTTGATAAGTAAACTTCACAGTTACATATTCTAGTTTTTAGTGAAATTATCTAAATAACGATTCTAATGTGTCTTGTTCATACAAGAAATATCCTTGTAAACAAAAAAAAATGTCAGAGTTTACTCTTTTAAACGGGATTATTTCTACGGGAATTAACGCGATCACGAAAAGGTATTACATACCTCTAAATTGTCTGACGTTTCGACCAGGTTGACAGGCTGTGACCACGGGCACGTGCTTTGCGTGATCGCGTTAATTCCCGTGGAACTACATAATTCTAGTCAGAGTATATTTATAAATAGCAATAACTACAAAATATTGTGCATTTAACTAATATATATAATAACACCGTCACCGCTTATTAGATAACTATAAACTAAATATAAAAGAGCATAGACAAAGGCATGCAATGCTGTGTATATAATTTAAAAAAAATGCAATAAAAGAATTACAACGACCATGAAATACAATTTTTCATAGATCGGCAAATCTAATAATCACTTTCAGAAGCGTAAACAATCTATTACTGAATATTGGTTTTCATCTACAAGATGGTTTTATGTCCCCATACTCGCCTTCTAATGCACGGAAATAAAATAATACAGCCCAAGATTAAAGCAGTGTTTTATTTAAGAATACGCTTGTCCACGACTAGTCCTAGTGGCCTCTCCGATCAGAGGACGGGTTACGCGGCCTTTTCGAGCTACTGTAGTCTCAGTCCCGTTTCCGGTCCCGTCCGAGCCCTGCAGTATCCCTTACCTTAGCTCCCTCACCCTATTCGTTTTCCGTATCCCAATTTACCTTCTTCCTTTGTCCCGTCTAAAAACCATTACATTCCTAAGGAGGATTGGCGTCAGGCAGGCGGCGGTAAACGTTCGTTAGGAATAGGTTCACATCGGTAGTCTATTGGGTAGGGTTCGAACCTGTGACCACTTATCGCAATTACGTTACTATTGCTTCATACGAAAAAAATGTGTTATCCATTCCAAATAAGATTATTACCTTACAATTTAGGGAAAGATTGCAAATCACGTTCATAGACTACTACTATTTACTAAAAAGATCTTGAAAATTGGCGTTAAAAAAAGTGAGAAGCCGGGGCGGGTTGCTAGTATATAATAAAGACTAAGTTTGTTAGTTATTCGAACGCGCCTAATCTCTAGAACCATGGTCGAATTCGATTTATTTTTGCATTAGATAGCCAGACAGTTCTTTACATCACGCTATGACTCTTAGGAATGGAGCAGTGTCCATCAACGTGATATTATAACGGTGCCAATCTTAACAGTTTCCGCCTAAATAGTCTAATGTGTAAGTAGCGAGCCTAATCGATGCAAGTAGGTGACAAAACCATCTCCCGCACAGCATGCCTACAGGTCTGACTCGATCGTACCACCTTGTCACCGTATATGCGGCGCAGCGCGCGCTGGTGGATGGTGGGCGAGTGTCCGCCGAGGCAGTCGTCGAGCCGGTACTTGGCGGCGTCCTCGGGCGTCATGCGCGCCAGCTTCTTCTGCACTCCCTCCAGCACGCGGATCGTCGCCGCGTTCGTCTCGATCACTACGTCCAGCTGGAAATTTATATCTCGGTTTAAACGAATTTCTTATACATGTACTAAATATATGGATGAAATGGATGTTATTCCTTAAATGCATAGAAGGAATAGTACAACGGGCTTTGTTCGAATTGAGTAGTACTTCGACCTTTCAAACGAATACGGTTAACCAACAACAAGTGAGTATTGTTTTCCTTTGGTGAAAAAAGTCCATAAAAGCCATGCTTCGGCACGTATGGGCCGGCTCGACCGGAGTAATACCACAGCCTCGCAGAAAACCGATAGTTAAGCAATGTTCACGTTGTTTTGCCAGTAAGTAAGGTTACCCGAGGCCCTTACCCTTCTCTCCCTTCCCCTACTCCCACCTTAAAGGCCGGCAACGCACTTGTGGCTCTTCAGATGCCCATGGGCGGAGATAGTCACTTACCACCAGGTGACCCGTCTGCTCGTTTGCCCCCTATTCCATAAAAAAAAACCTGATTCGGAAACGATAAGGTAAGCAACCTATGACAAACGTTAATCTATACATCTATAGTAATTTACCATCAGGTGGTTAGTGCTCATTGATGAACAATTAGGCAGATGTGAAAAATTTTGCTTCATTTAATAATTCAAGTCATAAAATAAGTAATTACCTCAAATCTCTCATCTTCACATCGATAGATATACTCTTCGTATTGAGTTTTCCGTGACGTGACAAAGGTGGATTCTTCGCTCCACGTCGGAAATGACACCCAGGTGTCATTGAGGACCTGGAATTTTTTAACATTATATTGATATTGTAGTGTAAAGTAGGTACAACAGTTTTATTGTTGAGAGGGGGGTCAGTAATTATATTTAAGTGGGGACTCTCGTGTGATTATATTTGTAATGTAAGTGTTACGTTTGTCACGAAAAGATTTGAGTGAGTCATAAAAATTCATAATATACTAACACGATGAATGTTTAGGACACTTAATTAAGGTTCAATACTTGCGTTGTGTTGTATAGTCGTATTAAACGTAGTTATCTATGTAGTTTATAACACGCTATTTAGCTCGTAGCACGCGTGGGCTGCGTCCCTACACTATTGAACGTCGTAGTATGATTAACAGTTGTGTCACCTGCGTACGTAACATGTCGGAAGTGGGTTGAGAGAGTACACACGATCAGGCGTTACATACCTCGCGGCACAGCGGCGTGCGGCCCGAGCAGCGGCCGGCGGCGGCGTCCCGCGGCAGCGCGCAGTACGACGTGCCCAGGCGCTTGCACGTCGACAGGTCTGCGCACAACGTTATACGTACATACCAGATCGCAAGCTATCACAGAAAGGTGTGATAGTACTTAATATTTTAAATAGTCTATAAAATGGATATGGAAAAAAAATATAAAGAAAAAACAAATTTGTCTGATGTCGGAGAAATACATTCATAGAATCATTATTTTCCGATTGTAGTGTCGAATTCAATTATTTTATTTTGACATTTTCAAACATTCTAAAAAATATTTGAATTTTTTTATTACGATTAACTATAATTATATTCATTTTAGTCCTCTCGTACCAAATATTATTATTTATATACATATTTCCAAGTTCAATTTATCAATTTCAAAATAAAAGTTCTATTTTAATTAACATAAATATTCCCAAAAATTATTAACGCTTAACGCGAGTGAGAGAGAAGGAGAGAAGGGTGTCACGTACCGATATCCATGGCGGCGTCGCCCTGCGGGCGCTCGTGGCGCAGCTGCGCCGCCAGCGCGCCCACGGGCTCGTGGCGCAGCTTGGGCTCGCCCGCGCCCGCGCCCGCGCCCGCCCCCGCGCGCGCCAGCAGCGAGCCCGAGCCGCCGCTGGGGTAGCAATTATTGTAGCCTGGCGAACGACAATGCTCACTTCAATATACTATCGCGATATCTTTACGCCGTAGAAAAATCCTTTATAAATTTCCTGATACGATTATTTTTTTTACTTTCCTCGAATTATTAGATCTTTAATAAAATCGTAGCGATAAAATTTAAAAAAAAACAATACTATCTCAATACAAAGTTTTACAAAATATCAATTACAATTTATACAATAAATTAAAAATTCTGGAACACGACAAAGCTAACGAACTCATTTTTTATATTTTACTAAATATTTTCAACCAAATATTCAAAGCACACATAACATACACTAAAGCAGGTTTTGTTCATATATATTCAAAATTCACATTAACAAACAGTATTCTTAAAGAGTTACCTAAAGTATATACAAATAAAACCCACATACTCTAGATGTTTACCTGTGTAACATAATTATATCAAACAGATAACATTATCTGTCTTTCCATGAATATAGAAATAGTCACTAACCGCTGTGAGTGGTATTGGTCGGCGTGTGTGGCGGTGAAGGTGGACCGAGGAAGTCCTGCAGCCACTTCTGCAGCTCAGGATGTCTGCACAGGAACGGAGCCGTCACCATCAACAGCTCCGATGATGAAATTATCTCGTTTGTGAACAGTAACAGGCACCTGAGAACGGGACCAACATATATGACAAACATTCATAAAACAAAATTAGTATATTGCACCATTTATTTTAATAAATTGAGGAAATTTGAACCAAACTCGTATGAATTTATCTAACCACAAATACTTGATAGCATAATTTAACATTACCTATACACTCTACAATTTTACATCACCTTTAGGATAGTTTATCAGTGCTGCAGGGTATTTTTTTTACATATAACGCCCATTGCAGTACGGTTTCGTGTTGTCTTCATATATTTATTATTTGTAGATTACATTGTCTTAACATTAAGTAAATGTTTTTTAAACAGCATTGCCATGAACGCTATTTTAAAAAAATCGATAGAAATTCAAAGAGACATCAGTAGGAAGGCAGCATGCAGGTATCACCACAGACATTCTGTCAAAGGCACATCGCATGATTCGTCATCATTGTCTCGTATTTATGTACACTTTTATAAATCATACTTTTAAATGACTTAGTTGAAAAATAATATAATTCATCCTAACAACGATGTACTACTGTGCTGTGTGTGTACTGTAGTAAACGTTTTCTGACATTGGTCTTCCAATATTAAAAAATAAATGTTACATAACCATTACCTCAACATTGTACAGCCCTTCTAAAGTTTCTTTAATATATTTGTATTTTTTTAAATGTATAATGTTTAACGCAAAATGTTAACATAAATTAGCCCATAATTTAATACCACTGCAAGAAAATAATTATCACTTCTTTTACCGACGTGAAAACCAAACTGACTAAACATATTGAATGTCAAAAATGTCAGAGTCTGTTCAACCAGAAGTGATCTGACTAATCAATTGCGTAGAAATGAAGAGGTACCACTCACCTCAAGAAGTTATCGTAGACATGTTGCGAGCGTAGAGCCTTCCTGGCCCTGTCGAAGAAGTTAAACTCGTGCACGGTGGCGAGCTTGGAGGCCTCCGCGTACGACACGTCGCGCACCGTGGCGCCGGTCAGGCCCGACGGGCGCGGCTTCTTGGGCGGAGGGGCGCCCACCGCTGCACACACAACCGGGACACATCGGTTAACGGTCTTTCTTCACTTTTAAAGTATTCCAAAGAATGCTTCTTTTATACCACGTTTCTTAGTTAATGAGCATCTTCAAAATGGTTTCCGACGTTATAATTATATTCACTTATTATCTTTATAAGTAAGTAAAAATTTAATGCGTCACTTTACGGATTAGGCACCCCAGTGTTGCCAGCCATATACATTACACCTAGTTTATCTTTATTTAAGTAGATTATAATATTTTATAAAAAAATATATGTATATTTATTTAATTATATGTGCGCGCGCACCTACTCCACACGGTCACCGCTGTTTGGCGCGCAGCAACTTCCTTGCCGGCGCCATCAGCATCAATGCTGAGCGGTGACCAATTTCAACAAGTGACGTTGCAAGTGCATGCAAGGAAATGGTCGCTATATTTTTGTTTTTATTTATTTTTATTTGTATTTCCTTTTTTAATGTTTTATAACTCTAAGTAATGTAAGCACGTCATTGAAGAAATAAATACTTTTTCTTTCTTGCTTCTTTCATAAGTACTTAATTTAGGTTACAAAAGAAGATCCACCAGACGACCTTCCTGGGTGGTGCTGAGGATCAGGAAGGTGTATCAGAAGAAGTTTGTGAAGTAGTGCCAATAATTAAAAAAAATGAAGTATACATATCATGTTATGGACATGTTATAAGAAAGCATGCAAAGAATATTGAAAATTGACTACCGAGACCCAAGAAAGAATGGATGAAAGATGTAAATGTGACATTCTTTGAAGGGCTGTGTTACTTTGACACAACTTATACAAACAAATATTATAAATATGAACGTGATTATGTATTTTTACGGGAATTAACGCGATCACGAAATAGGTATTACGTAACTCTGAATTGCCTGACGTTACGACCAGTTGCAATAGCCGTGGTCCTAGGTATGTAATACCTATTCCGTGATCGCGTTAATTCCCGTATAAATACATAATTATAATGTGACCGTGAGTTTTTTGTTTGTTTGTTACGCTATGACGCCTTAATTACTCTACCGATCATCATACAATTTTGTATACTACACGTTTCAAGGGGTACAGAAAATAATAATAATAACTGGACATATCTCACACACGGCCGTCTGATCGCAAGTTATTTGTCCTGGGTGGGAATCGAAGCCACGACCTTTGGCTCAGCAGTCAGGGTCACTAACCACTAGACTAACAGGCCAGTCAAATGGAATTGGGTACCTTTCATTCAGAAAATTTTCGCCGTTGCAAGTATAGTTAGTGACCTTATAATTAATTGGCAGAAAGACAGCAAATTATTGTTTTAGAAAGGCTAATACAATATAATGAGATCAATCAACAACTTACGAATCTGGCTGGAGGAGGTGAAGCTGGGCGACCTCTTGAGATGATGGTGTTGGGATGGTGGTGCAGCGGTGGTCGAGCTGGAACTTGTATGCTTTGGAAGCTGTACAGATGATAGGGTTATATTAACATCCCATGGCATTTCCGGCTAAGGACAAAATATTACGATTAATACAAGTCTATTTCATTATTACTGCTAATTGTATTGAAGTTGTTTTAATTTAGAGAAAAACTATTGAAGAATGTAACTTTAAAGTTGTACTAAATATGGGTTGTTTACCTGTGCGTGGTGGTGGTGGGGGTGAGGCGCGTGAGGCGGGGAGGGGGGCGTCGCGGCCGGGAACCGCTCCGGCTCCGACTCCACGCGCTGTTGCTGCAGACATACAAACTAATTGCATGATATATCATTTTAAATTTAAAATAAAGTAAATAATGAATGTTAGGGAAGGTTTAGTACCTGGTGATGGGCAGCGGGCGTGGGCGAGCGCACGTGCGGGTAGTGGCGCTCGCGCTCGGCGGGAGGCTTGGTCACCGCTTTGGCGTCGGGCAGGAACTGGCCGAACTCCGCCAACAAATCATCTTGGTTCTCGAACAGCTTAGCCACCTGAACAATACACCATGCTGTCATTCATCATTTTATTTCGGAATACATATTTGAGTAACACTACAATAGTTGTAATAACAATTACAATTTATCTGAGTGAAAAACGTGTTTTAAAACATTGCATAAATTACAAAAGAAAGCTCTGATGTATTCCCATAGTCGATGATACAATTACACTAGAATACAAAAATATAAAGCACCTTCATGGTTTAAAATGTTTTGTTAAAACTGCTAAAAGTTTGTAATTTTACATACATAAGCTGACGCCCATATCCCGTCCGGCATAGTCGGGGACGATAGAGCATCATTTCTCACGATCTGCACCTTTTCTACATTCATCAGACATCCAACACATTGTTCATTTTTAATTTTAACATACAAATAACATCATATTATTTCTCATAACACTCAATTCGACTCAATATAGTATTTATGTATTACTAGCTGTGCCCGCGACTTCGTCCGCGTGGAATAGTGTCGTGGAATAGTGTCTTTGGGTAGAATTTTTAATTATTTAGGCTAATTGACAATACTTCCATGCAACTTTTCAACCCCACCTTTCAACCTTTACACCCCTTTTTTCGCATTGAAAAGCTAAGTCCAAGCCTATGTCCTTCCTCAGCCTCTAGACTATCTGTGTACCAAATTTCATTTAAATCGGTTCAGTAGTTTTGGCGTGAAAAGGCGACAGATAGACAGAGTTACTTTCGCATTTATAATATTAGTAAGGATGAAATCATCTCTCCAGTCTCCCTAGCATCCAGAAGATGTGTTACATTTTATGTAACAGGTGGCAACCCTATTACAGTACTGACAAATATCTAATTATGTTATCAACAAACCTGTGAATACACCTCCTGCTCCGTCTGTTGTTTGGCTTGTGGCTCCTTCATCTCGCGATGTCCCCTTTGATAAGCGTGTAGGATCTCCAAGAAGCGCTTATACTTGTCCGGCTGCCTTGAGAACCGTGACTATGGAGACAAACGAGGCGAGGGTTAATGTGGGGGTAAGAGTGGCTTGTATGGGGAAGGAAATTGGGGAAAATCAGAACTCAAAAAGAGCAGCCGCTAGTTTTTATCATTAGATTCGAACGGTAATTAATTTCATCATATAGGTTCGTTTCTTTTTTAAGCTTAAATTTTATGCTATTTTGAAGTAGATTTCAAAACAGCATGTTCCAAGATTCTTAATTGTAAGACTTGAGTTTAATACATATTATTTAAAAAAAAGAAAATAGGGAAATAGGTATTTTTACATAGCAAATAAGAAAAAAAAATATATTACGAATAAGAGATTGGTATAATTAAATAATGTTACTTAGGACATTTATTTATATATGTGAGAAGTAATAAAAATAATATTAAAATGAAAGTTTTATCATTTTACTGTTCCCTTACGCCTACAGAACTACAATTTTATAGCTGTCTTACCTTAATTTTATTAACATATTCGATAGCGTGGTTGAACTCCACGGGCTGGCTCGAGGGCGCGGGCGCAGGATGCGCGGCTGTAGCTTGCTGCGCGGCCCCTGGACCACAACATACTGTTTAGCGACACCACTTATTTTTAGGAAAATCAAGGTATTCTTGGGGTAAAATCAGAACTCAAAAGAGCAGCCGCTTGTTTTTCTCATGAGGGTCAATCGGTAATTGATTTCATCATTTTGAGGAATAATATAAAGCTATGTATGTGCTGGTCCGACTTCTTAAACGTCAAGTCAACAGTTCCTCGAGGCTAAGTGGGCTCGTGGCTAAGTGGGCTCGTGGCTAAGTGGTAACTGTGTAGGTTAAGCAATACTAACCAGTCAGTCTTAAGATGGGTGACCATTCTCAACACATTGAAACCCCTCTCCGTTAAGCCGTCGGTTTCGGTTGCAATACGAACATGTGTGGTATTCGTTACGGATAGTTGCTGCCCTAAAAAGTCCGATAAACTGGTCTAACTACAGAACTTTGATATCGCCTCGTACTTGGGTGGTGGAGGTCTGGAGGTCCGATGGCAGTCGCTTCACGTAAAATATCGAAGTTCGGCCGTGTCGTAGTTGGACTGAAAGCCGACCCCAACTTAGGAAAAGGCGCGGAGGATAAAAAAACCTATAGTTAGTTCTTGACTTCAAGTTAAACTACCTCATTTACAGAAATACTGGTACTTTTGTGGAAATCGAAACACATTAACAGTTGGTAAAGTAGAAGTCACCATTAAAAAACTAGTATTAGAAAGTGTAGAAGATGCTACAAAAGATAAAGGTATACATACCAGGTGTGGAATGATGAATAGCAGCGGCTTCAATCTGCTGATGAGCTTGAGAGATCTGGTGCAGAGTGTTGGTGGGCGCAGAGCTGACGGATAGGTTGTGGACGATAGCGTTGCTAACCGACCTGATCAAATTGACATTATTGTTAAAAGAGCATTTAAACAATATATTATATAACCTAATAGTATTGCAGTGTGGGGGAAGATAGGACCCAACACTTGGGTATTATAAGATGGTACTATCCTGACTTTTATGGATTAGGGGCAAACGAGCAGACGGGTCACCTGATGGTAAATGACTACCGCCGCCCATGGACACCTGCAACTCAAGAGTCACAAGTACGTTGCCGTCCTTTAAGGTGGAAGTAGGGGCAGGGGGGAAGAGACGGAGAGGGGGGAGGGAAGGGTTAAGGCCTCTGGTAACTTCACTCACGCGGCGAAAAGCAATGCAAATCTTGCTTTTCTGGTAGTTTTTTGTGAGGCCGTGGGTGCCATATTACTTCGGTCGAGCCCCCCCATACGTGCCGAAGCATGGCTCTCCCACGAACAATATTAGCTTTGTCGGTCAATTGTCAAGATCAATTTGTCATTGTTTTACAAAATAAGATTTTTTCATTAAAACACGATTTTTTCAAATGTTATATTTATGGGGTCTACTATAAGACACTAAAAGTTAACCACACCTTTAAATATCATTTATAAATCTATTATAATGTTTCACAACCTAAAACCAGATTGATTTTAAAAGTACTTTGTTAGAATTTTGTCGTTTGTCTATAGCAGCTGAACAAAGTGCCGCTATTTATATAAATAAGGCAATTATTTTATATCCACGGCGTTAAACTTGTGCAAATATTATTTCAAAACACATCTGTTTTACAGCGGAAATGTAATTGTATTGTCATACGTTTTTAAAGCTGCAGCAACATTTTTAATTGCTCATCTTTACATAGTATAAAACAAAGTCGCTTCCGCCGTTTGTACGCTTAGCTCTTTCTGATTTTAATTCGGTTTACACGAATAGATAGATCGATTTAAGAAGAAGGTTTATACGTATAGTTTAATATTGTTTTGTGTTAATTTGTATAATCATATGACAATAATTGTTCACCACATTAGTATCTACCTTACACCTGGCTGAGGCGGGTCGCTGGTTTATCTAAAAATACATAGTAGCTAATTGATTTTGATAAAAAATATGCTTTATCCAGACTAGACTTATTTTTTCCCCTGGAAATGATTAGCCTGTTAATTTTTTAGCGAGGTACTACAATATGGTGTTCTTCAAGAATCAAGAATGGAGTGTACAGGTTTTTAAAAGATCGGTAACGCGCATGAGAGTCCTCTGGAGTTGCAAGCATTCATAGGCGGGCCGTATGCTTGTTTGCCACCTACGCGGTAAAAAAAAAAAGTTTAATGATATTCTTATCTACAAGAGATCACTCTTCTCAGTAGTATGGGAAAGAAAGAGAAACACTCGTCCTATGAGTGAGGTAAAGAAGGATTATTATTATTATGCTTGAAAAGGTTAGCTCTTGTCCCAAACCACTCGAAGTAGTTTTCAGTATTTGCAATAACCCGCAGTTTCCTCAAGTTTCTGATCAACTACTAAACTTTCAGAACAATAGTGTATGTGGTGTGATGTTACATAGATTTTATGCAAGATAAACATCTAAAAGTTTCAAACGTTGAAATCACAAAATTATTCTCGGCACGGGCTCAGGGGTGAGTGAACCGAGACAGCTGTGGATTGCGTCATGTTCAAGCAGTGCCCATTTACATAAGAATACGTTATTAACTTTGATGGGTTTGATATTTGAGGTTTGTTGATATTTTGGTAGAAATTCATTTTTTATTTTACAGATCACGGCCTGTGCACGTTGCACAGGTCTGTTGAAACCGCAGGCAATTTCAAGGTACGTAATACGTACGTGATTTTAGAGGTACAAGGATCTGTTTTTCGAGAGCAATATACGCAAATGGATATTATCCGAACGATAACATCGCTAACATTCACCATAATTGATGATAGTTATGGTGAATGTAAGCAAAACATAACATTTTGTAAGATTTTCTAAGATAAACAAAATTCTCATATCTCTATAAACTGAACTACCATAAATAACCTTTTAATAACGCTTTCTCTCCATTATATGGTTGTCTGTAAGAGATTGCCTTTTGCGATAAGGCAACTAGTACAAATTACTTACAGTTTTAAGTTATCTTATTGTATTATTTGCCTGGTGTACAACAAAACGGAAGTATTATTACTATCTGTGCATTTTGATTGACGTATATTTTAATACTAGTTTAAGTCTAATAACCAAAACCAGCGCATTATGTTTTTGTATCATGATGGCCTACACAGGAAAAATAAGTTAAATGTCCGATTAGTATACTAATATAAAAATAATTATTTTATAAAGTCGTTTAAAAATGTAATAGTTATATAAATCTACATAAATGAAGTCGTAGGTTTACTGTAGTTTATTATAGGTCGTAATCGTCAAAGTAATATCCATATTTATATTAACTGAACTAGTCGAAGGAACCGTTATACAAAATAGTGTTATAAAGTAGAGAATTATACGTACTGCTGTTGTGCCGATGACCCGCTACTGTTAGCATGAACAAAATGTATCGTATGAGCTTCATATTGTGAATGAGAAAATAGGATTTGATTGATAAGTTTTAACTGAGCTGAGTAAAGTTTGTAAGTTTTAAGCTTGTCGTCAGCTTCCTTTCATTGTTGAACATATCTACTGTTGAACAGTTCACGTTTTTAAGGTGCGTAATCGTAGTAAACAACAGAAAACATACATTTTTATTTTCTACATATTTGCTGCATATAGGCAAATTCTCAAAACCTTTATAGCATATACCAAAACTAAGCGGTTTTTGAGAATTCAAAATTCGTAGCTCTGTGTCGAAGAATAGTGAAAAACCGTTTTCAATAAAAAAAATTATTTACATTACTGAAGTTTGTCAATAGGTATAAAGCCAAAAAAAGGAAATTATTCGACAAATCGAGGTGAATAAGATACTGAACTTTATTATTTTTTAAGGCTGGTAAGTTTTAAGGTCTTAGCAAACCGATTACACATATGTGACAAAAGCACGCACGGTCTTTACATTTTTTTTCTCTCCATCCCATGGTTGCCTGTAAGAGATTGTCGTAGGACTCCTTGAATAAACCCCCATTGTTATTTATTCTACTCTTCGATTTTGGAACAGCGATATCGATGATCATTGCAAGGCGCTCTAATCGGTATTACCACTACATCAGTATATCACTATTATTATTATTCTCTTTATTTATTTAATATACATATAAATTACATTTTTAAATACATTCACAATTAAAAAAAAAACAAATATATTTAAAAATATAAAAAATAGTGTCCCACCGGTATCGGGTGCAGGGACCAAGCTACCGGTGGTTAGGGTTCCAGAGACAGAAACCTCGTCACTATGCGTGATGTATCGAGGAGGACTGCCTTCTGCAACAGGCTCTTAATCCAGATGCCTTACGTGAGCCTCTGAAGGTGTTGGTCGAGGCTCTTGGCAATTAACCCATTATTATTATGCAAAGCTATGTAAGCAGTCATGCCCTGCCTGCACATCTGATACCTTAGAATTGTATATATTAAAACCGGTATGTACAGTTCAGACAATGTCACGCTACTGCCTCATTATATATTGAAATCGATTCTCTTAACATCAGAGTAATATATCACTGAATATCATTTTTAATCTATACAGTGTTTATCTGACATCACGTTATCTGATAACGTGTTGTGATAAGAGATAACAGTACTAAACAAGATAATGTTATGAATGTATTTTGTTTGTTTAACAACTCACATGTGTTATTAGAAGTGAGAAATTTGCATGCTATTTGCGGTTGAAGGAAAAATACCACATCCCTATTAACTGTCTATGATTCAACATTATTTGTTTTTGGATCGTCAACGCGTCAAAGAAATGTTTATGTTTAAATAGAAAGACGGGTAGTAAGTCAGTCTAGAAGTAAAATATGATTTAGCCCTAGTAAAAATATAATAACTTGAGACACCTCACTCACGGCCAGACCTGGTAACCAGACTGCTGATAAACTTACTTATATGATACTAAATACATACATCATACATATCTATATATATAAAAATGAATCCCTATTTCCCTTGGTCACGGCATCACGCGTGAACGGCTGGACCGATTTCGCTAATTATTTTTTATTGTGTTTGTTATTGTCAGGAGAAGGTTGTTATGAAAGAAAAGTTAAGAAATTTTTGGGGAAGGGTGTGGTGGTGGGGTTAGTCTAAACCTCACCACGTATCACCAAGGGGGGTTAAAAATTTGCTATAAAAACATCATCATAAATCTCCAAAAAAAAACAATTGGATTTATATTATTGGAGATAAAACGGCTGTATTTCGTAAAGGTTATGATTGGTGGATTATTTTAGAACATGATCATAGTAGCTTAAGCATATTAGGCACGTTGGGCACTTTTGGTATGGGAAAAAGGCATTGAACTCGCGTGACGTCACATATATATATATATATATATATATATATATATATATATATATATATACATATATACAGATGTGTGTTTGTATATGTAAGTCATGTTTTCACTTCTGACGTACAGTCCTACGATTAGCCCTAAAACAGACGTATGTATTTTACATCTGCATTTGGCGAGTTACATTAAAAACAAGACTTTTTTAACAATTGTTATCAATTTTATCAATGATTATATTAATTAATCACTACATATTATGCCGCGTCTGTCTGTCGTCTGTTCGCGATAAACTGAAAAACTACTGAACTGATTTTCATGCGGTTTTTAATGATAGAGAGAGTGATTCATGAGGAAGGTTTAGGTGTATAATTTGCGAAGCCGGGGCGGATTGCTAGTTAATGATATATTTTAGTTCCTGAGTGTTATGCCTGATGACATTGTGTTCTTTGAGTTTGTTGACATATTCTTTGTTACTCAAACACTATAAGTGAGGACTGGTTATTGACTTACTGTTCAGCTCAATAAATTTTTACATTTTTATTCTATTGTTATAACAGCTGTAAGTCTTAAATTGGGACATTAAAAATAAATCATAACAGCTAATCGAATGGAAAACTTTTCAATTTATTTTTATTGATAACGTTAAAGCTTTTTAATAGCTAATAAACAAAACATAGTTAAGAAAATCGACTGACAAATTGAGAAGGAAAAGGTAGTGAACTGTTTTGTCTTTACTAGAGATAGCCAGTTTGACATTGTTGACCAGTATAAGTTGGACTCTTATTGTATAGATTTTCCCTACTATGACAGGTCAACATACATATTATACATACGGCGTGAAGCAAGTTTGAGCTACGCGAACCTCTTTCTGTTTATACTTATCACAATACAAAAGTCAGTTCAATATAGAAATGCGATTAAGGGTTTATAGTCATTAGTTTCAATTGGCGCTACGCAATGTACATCTTACAAGCGTAAGTATTCTTCTTGTGAGGTACGGAGAATGACCTTAAACATTCGGCGCCGCGAAGACCAGCTGATTGCATAAAATGTTGTTTGATTGATTACACATTGCAGTTTTTGGACATATCACTTTTTGCATTTTTTCAATATATAAACTTTACATATGCCAAATTTCACACTGATAAGTGCGCGAAATTTGCTTGAATATAGAAATAGGTAGATTAAAATGAAAAGCACTCACTTCTGTCCAGAGGATATAGAACTCCTTCGCCTTTGGTAGCGATGAGAAAGCAGAATATAATGATTAAAAGCCTATGAAATAATATCTACAAGAATTAATTAAGCGCGATTCAACTGATCGGTAAAAATTACAATTGAATCGTTAATACTTCAACTTAGTATATGCCGAATGCTGTGGGATATTTAATACTATTGGGAATAATCAATCTAAGCCACTTAGTCACAAGGATCGACAAATAACCTATTGAAGGAATTTCTTGGATTGGAACTGTCTTAAAGAACGCTTATGGGTAAAGTAATCAGTTACAGAAGCAAACACAAATGCCATTTAATATAAATAGCGAATTATTTCAAGTTATATATTCTTATCTCAGTTAAATAAAATGATAATAGCCATACTTTCATAAAAACAAAATTTATAAGTTTCAATTATATTAATAATTAAAGTCCATATCGAGCAATCGCTCGTAAATATATTCGTGATAGTTACGATAGTGAAGGTGGCGATAGTGATAGTAGTGGTAGTGAGGGTGCCGATAGTAGTGGTGTGTACTCACTGCGCGACAGGTAGTAGATGCACGAGCTGTGGTTGCGCGGGCGCGTGCTGTTGCACGCCGAGCAGCACGTTGGGCGCGCCGAAGCCCGTGGGGGAGGGCATCGACACCGATACCTGTACCAGTAACGGGTTAAAACATCACATTGTATGCTTTCCTGATAGTAATTTCATCACATTTATTATTATACACCCTAAAAATTCACAATTTAATATTACTACATGGAAATATATTATGTAACTAGCTAGGAATAGTAATCAACTAGCTAGTCGTAGCGTAATGTTGAATAGCTTTATAATCTTTCTTAAGAATTGGGTGATAACCCAAATGCAAAAACAATAATAAATCAATTACTGGACAGATAGTTTCAGTGATTAGAGCGGTCCATAACAAAAACAAACTGCAGCTTTATTTTAGCATAGATATAAGTTTAATATGAATTGAGTTTAACGTTTTTGGTCACAATGTTATCAGGTAGTATTGAGATTGATTGCTTTGGTTCATATCCGGCTCGAAGGACCAATTCCGTATGTATGGGAAAAAATAAGGATTATAATTATTTGAGCAATTCATTTCAGAGGAACAAAAAACAATGTCAAAAAATTTACATTTCACAATTTGTATCGTCTGTTCAGAAATTAACTGAACAGCCGATACAAATTAATAAACTAAGGTAGGCAGATATTGTCTTATTTTGGCTACAAATAAGTTGTTGGTGCAATTCTATAAGCAATTAACTTCTTAAAATTAGCAGAATTCTAATTCATGTTTGTTAGCTTAGTTGCGTATAAATTATGACACCAGAGGTTAAATTCTTTTAAAACTATATTAAAATACTAGTATATCGATAAATGATAATTCACAAGCTCTAAAAAATAAATTAGCAGGATCACTACGTACCCTGCTCACAAAAAGAAACAACACTAGTATGAAAATTAAATATAAAGTACTTCACCAAATGGGCGGCTCTGATGCGAGCAGTTATCTACTGTACCCAAGTCTCCTCTGAAATATTCTAGTCTAGAGAATGGTTTTTAACACTCACCTGTCCATTACTCTGCACTTCTATCTTGTACCCTGGCGGTAGAAAAGTGTTGAAGCCGACGATCAACTCCGGATGGCCCTTGAAGAGGTTCGACACCCGAGTGATCACGCCCGGGGTATCAATACTGCAAAGAAATTTGATGTTTAGAATCCTATAATATACGTGGGACATGTATCATATAAAGTTATTTAATCAGTTACAATAATCATTGCAGCCATTATTTTTTTCATGGTTATATCAAACGGTAATTTTTTTCATCATTATATTAATCTTACCAGTGTTTTGACAGATGTTTGTTACTTAATCAAACTAGAATGGCGGAACGGATCTGGATGAAATTTGGCACATAGATAAATTAAATGAATAAATTGGGTTAGAATTTCCCACGCGGTCGCGGCAGCACCTAGTATAAAGAATAAGACAGTATTAAATGGTATGAAACATAACATGATTACCAAAGTCGTGTAAAATTACGCCTGGTCATGTAATTTGAAACTGGGATCAAAATGTAATACTTTACGTAATGTATTGTTTTTATGACTTACTTGAAGATTCTGCACTTATTCGAATATTATGAATAGGCAAGACAACAGTTACGAACCATTTTTTCCTATGTTTGTCAAGTAATTTTCTTAATTTTTTTGTTTAGTACTATTGATGAGTTTTAGTAATATCAATAAAAAAATATTGGGTCAGATAGTTTTTTCTTTTTACGAGGGCTGCACTAAAAGTATCGGGAAATGAATATTTCCACTGTTTCTGTCATATTAAAATCTTTTTAATTGAAAACTCCTTGGTTTTAAAAATCGAATACCATTTATTTATTTAAAAAAAGATTCTCGGTCTTATCACAAGGTTTTGTCAAACTTGTTTAGTCGTTGAGAAAATGGAATTGACTCGAGAAAATTCAAGAGCGATGATTTATAATGACTTTCGAAGTGGTTTAACGCAAAAGCAGTGTGTTGACCGGATGATTTCTGCATTTGGTGATGAAGCCCCATCCAAAACCACAATTTATCGCTGGTTTGCTGAATTTCAATGTGGACGTGTCAAGCTCAGTGATGATCCCCGTCAAGGTCGTCCAAAAACTGCAATCACCCAAGGAAACGTTGATGCTGTGCGTAAGCTGATTGAGGAAGATCGACATGTGACATACCGCAAAATTCAGGCAACTTTAGACATTGGCATGAGTCAAATACAAATAATCTTGCATGAACAATTAGGTGTAAAAAAGTTGTTTTCCCGATGGACCGGATTCGCTCTGTGAAGAGCAAAAAGCATCTCGCGTTACTTGGTGAGTCAGAACTCTCGAAAGATTCCACGCAGGATCCTCAAATGCTGTATACAACATCGTATCAGGTGACGAATCCTGGATATACGCGTACGAACCCGAAACAAAAAACCAGTCACGAGTTTGGGTGTTCGAAAATGAGTTAAAGCCAACAAAAATTGTTCGTTCACGGAGTTTTGCAAAAAAAAATGGTGGCCACGTTTGTCTCCAAAACCGGCCATGTTGCGACTATTTCTTTTGAGGAACAAAGAACGGTTAATGCAGAATGGTATGCTAGCATTTGTTTGTCACAGGTCGTTTCCTGAACTCCGTAAAGAGAACTGCAACCGCCGCATCATCCTCCATCACGACAATGCGAGTTCTCACACCGCGCACAGAACAAAAGAGTTTTAAAGCAAGAAAACATAGAATTATTAGACAATATATATAGACTAAAATAAAGAATAAATTGCGTGGTCAGAGATTTTCATCACCTGAAGAAGCCATGGACGCCTACAAAACGGCCATTTTGGAGACCCCCAACTTCCGAATGGAATGGTTGCTTCAATGATTGGTTCCATCGTATGGAAAAATGTGTCAAATTTCGCGGAGAATACTTCGAAAAGCAATAAATACATTTTTAAATAGTAATGCTGTGTCACTTCCTTGATTCCCGAAATTTCAGTGCCGCCCTCGTAAATTATATGAAAACAGCTACATAAGCTATTACCTTTAAAAAAAAGCATCACCGACTTCAATGTGCTTTTTTAGTGGAAAATAGATGTATTTTGTTCAAAATATAATATGGGTGGGCCACTAAACGCACTGCTCCAATGAGACAGAGGTTTCGGTATACAATTTTTAGATATTTGTTGATTTTTCAAAAACCGCTCGACTAATTACGATAAAATTTAAATAGGACTACCTGGGAAGTATATCCTTTGAAACAGAAAAATAATTTTCCAAATTAGTTCAGGCGTATTCGAGTAATCGGAAAAAAAAGATTCCGACGAATTGAGAACCTCCTCTTTTTTGAAGTCGGTTAAAAACGCTACAGGGGTTCAGTATACCTGTTATGGTACGAAGCGTCTATACAACGCAATACTGAATTATTATGGTCGAAATTCGACTATTAGGCGATCTTTCGTATGCTATAATAGTAAATGATTTTTTTTATGTAACTTAATTGGTAAGCAAGCACACAGAACGTCCGATCAAATGTTACCGGGTAAGTGAGCGATTACTGCTTACTATACACATTAATAACGCCGCTGATGTAAATAGGTTTCTATGGTAAAAATTAATTGACAAATAAATAAAAATAGTTACGTACCTATGACGCCATCGCTATTATTCGATACTTTCTACAGAACGTCCAGTTTTGATGTTTAATAAAGAGACTATTTCGACTAGACAGTCTAATACCGTATTACAGTCTAACACCGTATTAGAGTCTAACACCGTATTATAGTCTAACACCGTATTACAGTCTATTACCGTACAGTTTTAGTAGTTAGGAAACATTGCATATTTACATCATTCAAGATTGTTATAATATGTTTTTCTAGTAATAAAATTGAAAACTGTAAAAGATTTGAGGAAACTTTGGAGTCCGTTATATTAGATGATATTTGAGTTCCGTCAGCCTATTTCAAATAGAGGCAAAATGTAAAGTATACTGTTTTTTTTCTAAGTGATCATTAATTATACTTACGTCTGGCTCTTGAACTCCTTCATTATATCCAAGAAATCATTGTACACTTGGGGCTGAGTGTTGAACTTGTATTTGACTTGATCGAGGTACGACAATGCATCCTCTACCTTCAACCTCTGGAACTGTGCCCCGGCGGGGGGCTGCGCGCCAGGCGGTCCCACGCCGGGGGGGCCCACGCCAGGAGGGCCCACGCCCACTGCTGGGGCTGGGAGTGGTGCCGGGGCTGGAGACTGGCGTCCTAAAGCCGCTGGTAGTGATGCCAGGTTGGGTTGTTGGGGAGGTAACGCCTGCTGTGAAACAATTGTATAATAAGAACTTGCAAAGGTACATAAAAAAGTGAATCAACAATAAACACGTGGAATAAAACCTTTCGCGAGTGATATACATATGTCCTGCTGCGACAAAAGTGTCTGTGTGACGTCGAAGCAGGACGCTTCACTCATTGATAAAGGGCACCCGTCCGGTCTAAAACTAGTCGGCCGTCCCCGAAATACACACGAGAGTAAAACCGCATGTCCTTAATAAATAATCATGTGGCCAATGTGTATTGCGAGATCTCCCGCTTTGAGCGCGAGCTGAAGGGATAGAGATGTCGTTATATTTGAGGAGTGCAATTGAAAAGGCTGTAAGGTAATACTACTTATAATGATAACTGATCATTACCACACTTTACAAATATCATTACTTTAATCGATGCTTCGCCGCGACGGATCCGCACGCTCTGCCGTCTGACACGCGAGTCTTCTCTATTCTAACAATTATACATTTTATAAATAGTTCTAATGTAATTCAGTGCAGACTTCTCACACGCCAAGTATCAACGTATGTCACAGAGGTGTGACAATCTCAATAGCTACAACACAAGTGATGCCGACCCTTCCAAACATGTATAACTGGAACTTCCGAAACTCTACCCACAAACAGATATACTACAGTGAAGGTACGTCACCAGTATTCAATACGAGCTGAAGTCGGCTGTGAACGTCCTCCTTCAAAAATTAACACCTCCTTAAAACATTACATGACTGGCCTGTTGGTGTAGTGGTTAGTGACTCTGACTGCTGAGCCAGTGGTCGTTCGGATTCGGTTCCCACCCAGGACAAATAATTGTGTGATGAGCATGATCATTTGTTCTGTGTGTGGGTGTAATTTATCTATAATATGTATGTATTTAGTAATATATAAGTATGTTTATCAGCAGTCTGGTTACTATAGTACAGGCTATGCCTAGTTAGGGATCAGACGGCCGTGAGTGAGATGTGTCAAGTTATTATTATTACAAGAGATGACATTGTGATAGATTGATCGAGTATTGGGCGAAAATCCCAAACACCCAAAACGATTGGTAAATTTTTTTAACAAGCTACTTGTAAGTATATATTACACACATCAGTACTGAATACAGTTTAATAATAAAACTATAGTAACGCCAGTTGAATGAAAGAAAATGTTATCAAGAATTTAATATCAGACGCGCCGTATCGTAGGGTCGATTGAAGGACGAACGTAGTGTTGAAGAAAACGACCTACATTCTAAAGGTCTTTGAACTTACGAGGTTGTATTAATACCTTGAGCGCCGAGATGAAATTGTTATGAAGTTGTCAGATGTATAAATAGCGATTATTTAAGAGCAAGTTAGTCGAGGAGTCAATTTCAATTCCAAGTGCGCGTGAAACAAACGTATAAAGAAAATGGTGTTTGTTTAGGTTCTCGTGAAAAAAAAATATTTGTATCAATTCAAATTTAAATTGTTAAAACTATTAAATGATCAAATTTACAATATTGAGAGTTGTTTTGAAGATTTTAAAATCGTTTTATTGGAATGAAGTCCCTTAGAGCACGTTACACTTCAGAAACTCATATCTCGATGCGTCATACTCGTGAACGGGTGCTGCTTGGGGTGACTGGTCGGCCTAGTCAGCGATGCTTTAGCCTATACTATTATTTTGGTTCGATCAACTGCAACTCTAGCCTCTTAATCCAGTCACGAATTATTTTTAACAGTAGATTTTGTAACTGAATGAAGGTAGATGTACACCTTGAATGATTTCTATGTTTAATAAGTTCAAACCTTCAACGGTATCACTGAGTGATTTTTATTTTTTAGTACGTTAGCTTTTGGAGCATTTCAATAAAATGAAATTCAGGTGGCATCAGCTTGCATCCTGTTTACCTTTCGTGTAACACTAACACTATTGTACCTGAAGATCTGACTTTTAAAAAGAGTGGCCATGAGTTTCTTTGCCAGTATTCTTCTCATAAGGCTCTACGCATTTTGAAAACTGGAAGTTATAGATCGACACAAGCAGGCAGTAGATTTTGGTGTTTTCACCTAATTTACTTCGAAAATCCAGCACATACTGTGGCGTCTGTTTGCGCCGATCTATGATTTTAACTCTAGCTTCAATTTAACGTTCATAAATGTCACTTAGTGTCTTAATTTAATAAATGATTTTGAATTTGAAACTCGGCGAAAGGGGGCTGGACGGAAACAGTATAAACGCAACGAAATATGCATTGCAATACATTTTAACAATATTTACTACTAGCAGCGCCCCGCGGTTTCATCCGCGAAAATCCCGATCCCGTTGGAGTATTGGGATAAAAAGTAGTCTTAGGTCTCCAGCTATCGGAGACCTAGATTAATACTGGATTACATACCAAGTTTCATCGCAATCGGTTCAGTTAACAAACATCCATCCATCCAAACTTTTACATTTATAATATTAGTGGGATATTTGGATACAATTTATTCAATTCAATAAATATATTTGTATATTTTTTTTACGGTATAGAGGCAAACGAGCAGACTGGTCACCTGATTTCACTGAGTCACTTTTAACCAAAAAAATTTAAAAAAGAAAACTGTTAAATGAAGATCTGAAATCTATTATTATTTTATGATTCGGCAACCCCTTATATTAGAAGATAGATTGAGATCAGAGGTTGTCAACAGTGTTTTTAATGCCTTTTTTTATTAGTAGACTTAAGATTTGAGTAAGTATTTGTATACGTTTGAACTGACAACAGAAGTAAGTATATGACGAGTAGGCACACAACAGTATAAGGTTTTTTTTTTAAAAGATAAAGAAAAATGTTTGTTTTCCCAGAGTATTAAAAAAAACATGGGATTTATATTATACCAAAGAGTGAAGTAAACTTGGGTAGGGTGTTTGCATAGTCAAGGGAGAAGGGTAGTGAAAATCAAGTCTCTATTGTCTTTATTAAGGACATTAGGTTTTACTCACGTGTGTATTTCGACGACACCGCCGTTACACGGACGCGGTGAACGGATTTTCGTGCTGTTTTCACCAATAGATAGAGCGATTCATGAGGAATAGGTATATAATTTTTTGTCTATCTTTCTGTTTGTTCCAGCTAATCTCCAAAACGGGTGGACCGATTTCCACGGGACTTTTACTGGCAGATAGCAAAGTTCTTTCGCTGCGTCTGTCTATCTGTTCGCTATAAACTTCAAAAGTACCGAACGGATTTTCATACAATGGATAGAGTGATTCATAGGCATGGTTTTGTAAAAATTTGCTGAACTATGACGACGATTGTTGAAGATGTCGGAAAAAATCATGCCGACTGGAAGCTTTACTGGCGTGCGCCGCGTAAACCAATAGAGTTACGTATATGAAAACAATGATTTATAGGATTGTTCCTCTTTAAAACTATGTATTAACTATGACAGGAAAAAAATGTACGCATGTATGCTCTGCTACCCGTGCGAAGCCGGGGCGGGTTGCTAGTTATCCTACTAATACTATGAACGTGAAAGTTTGTGAGGATGTATGGATGTTTGTTGCTCTTTCACGCAAAAACTACTGAAACGATTGCGATGAAACTTGGTATGTAGATAGCTGGAGACCTGGATTAACACATAGGCTACTTTTTATCCCGATATTTCCACGGCATCGGCACTTACGCGGGTGAAAATAAGCTATTAATAAACTGGGTTCATAATATTATTCTCCCAGCAAACTAAATATAGAAGTTTTAAATATAAGTAATAATAGATTCACATCCATTCGAGGCTGTAACTAAGTTTTTGTTTATTTGTTACTGCCTTAAAGAAAACTCTTGTGTCTCGCTGAAATACTCTCGTTAGTATACGGTAGAGTTTGCTGTCAGTTTGAAAACAATCAAGACTGTGACTGACGGATAAATCATCGACTAATACAGTGATTGACGGTTGCATGATATTAATTGCCTAAAATTTGGATAGTTTGTTTTTACATCATGCAACCATCAGTCATGACTTTTGGAATTAGGGGCCATCCATAAATTACGTAAGTTTTTTTTTTATATTAGTTAAGGGGGGGGAGGGGGTCTACGAAGTGTGACATTATGTGACAAGAGGTAGGGGGGCATTAGCTTCGTGACGTCACAATTCAAAATCTAAGTATTGAACAAAACATTACCTGTAAACGAAACACTACATACGTTACTAAACATTAACTTGCTAAAAAAATGTAGACATGCTCTTTTCAGTTCTAGGTGTAAAATTGCAAAATATGTGGCCGTCATACCAGGGAGGAGGGGGGGGGGGTCCACAAAAGTGACAAGGACGGGGGTCCACAAATCATGAAACTGGTGTGACATAATTTATGGATGGCCCCTTATGTGACGCTTACATGAGAGTTTTTTTTTTTGTATGCTAATGACATCTGTAATTATGATTACGATATACAGTATGCTTAAACTGGGACACCTAAATCTAGGACGCGTACATCTTTCTACTATTATAAACGCGAAAGTTTGGATGGATGAATGTCGAAAACATCTGAACGGAATTTTCATGCGGTTTTCACCAATAGACAGAGTGATTCATGAGGAAAGTTTAGGTGTAGAATTTGTTAAGATTTTGTGTAAATTGATTGAAATATGTTGATTGTTGAAGATGTCTCTGCTACCCGTGCGAAGCCGGGGAGGGTTGCTAGTTATAGATAAATTACACCCACACGCAGAAGAAATGATCGTGCTCATTTGTCTTAGGTGGGAATCGAACCCATGACCTCTGGCTAAGCAGTCAGGATCACTAACCAGTAGACCGTTCAATGTTAAATATATCGTTAATTATATCCAAATACAAAATAAAAGTTAGGTGATATTTTTATTCAGAGTTTGAATGTTACTTTACTAAAGGTTTATTTATAAACTACAATATCAGTGCGGCGTGGTGTGACGTAATGAGGCGTAGCGATTACAGGTTAAAAATAAATAAATTTTCGCGGTGTGGTGCCGCCGTCCGAGAATACACCACCGCTGGTCGTAGGTGTCATAAATAAATAAATCGTCGTGTGTAGACAAATTGGGAGCGATGTTAGATGTTTTTTTTATACAATCACAAGGTGGCATACAAGCATATAACTCGGCCGAGTTACACCTGTTTTTTTAACACCTTCACTTGTAACTATGTAAACAATCTTGGAAGTAACTTTTAACCTACTTCTAATTTTATCGAAATTAAACTTTGTAGATGTCGTTTTTTTATGAAATAGGGGCAAATGAGCAGACGGGTCACCTGATGGTAAATGACTACCGTCGCCCATGGTGCGTTGCCGGCGTTTGAGGCGGGAGTACGCTCTTTTCTTGAAGGTTTGAAGGTCGTATCGATTGAAATACCGCAGGCGACAATTTATTTCACATATTGGTTGTGCGAGGCAAACAGTTTCTGGAGAAGCACAGTGTTCATCACTCCGCGTGTCAATTATCCAAATGGTGGAATGGAAATTTTGTCGCGTTAAACGATGGCGGAAATATGCAGCTGGTATAAGTCCGAACAATTCCTCGGAGCTGAGCGAAGCTACATCTCTACGCCACGCCAAGGGGTGAAGCCAATCCGAAATATCCTGGCAATCGATAATTGAAGTCGCTCTCCGTTGAATGCGGTCTAGAGAGAAGCTGGTACTGGGGTGCCTCTGCCACAGTATTCCATTTGCGGTCGAACCTGCGCC
The DNA here is from genome assembly GCA_949752705.1 of Callimorpha dominula. NCBI lineage: Eukaryota > Metazoa > Arthropoda > Insecta > Lepidoptera > Erebidae > Callimorpha > Callimorpha dominula. Next base: position 9,431,799 of record OX457018.1, on the reverse strand, counting down.
TTATGAAGATGTTGGCGGTGTGCCGGAGTGAAATATTGTCTCCATCTGTTCAGCACTCCAAGCTTCTTCGAGGATAATTTGGCCTTACTCTCTAAGTGACTTCGCTCGATATATCGACGCAAAGGATTCTGATGCTGGCTGTGGTAGTTACGGTCGAGTGCTCATGAAGCGAGTCGATACGACAAATGGTATCTTTTTTTGCCGTGGACGACAGCAATACTTTAATTTGGTATCTTGGAGCTGATCTGATGACGAAGCCAGGAGGCGGATATTGAAACTCTTTAGTGGCTATTACTAAACGCCTCGAGTTTGGGGTCATATGATTAGTTAGTTAAAAAATTTTCACAGGCAGTCAGCCTTAGACCACGACCAGTGAAACCTGGTCGAAACGTCAGGGAGATCAAAAGTATGCAGTACCTATTACGTGATCGCCTTAATTCCTGTACGTTTACATAAATTTTTAGACGTAGTTGTAACTATTATGACGTTACGCAGCTGTTGTTAAAGCATTCACTTTAAATTTTCGTATTATTTTGAGATGCTATTTGCCAGAGTTAGGTGAAATTATTTAAAACCTAGGACTAAACACAATAATAATAATAACTTGACACATCTCACACACGCCGTCTGAACTTAAACTAGGCAGAGCCTGTACTATGGTAACCAGACTGCTGATAAACATACTTATATTATAATTACACCTAGACACAGAACATTTAGATTGCATTTGGTTTTGATAATTTCATACTTATTGGTCCTGAGTGGGAATCGAACCCACGACCTCTAGCTCAAAATCATTAACCGCTAGACTAACAGGGCAGTAGTAGTTTTTTTTTCTTAAATCCAGCCGAAAAAAAAAATTATCACCAACCTTCAGCCTCTGTGGCACTTGTTGCGGCGGTTGTTGTTTAGCCGCATACTGTACGGCGCCGGTCTTCATATAGTTGATGACCGCTGGCCCGCTGTTCGCTGGTCGAGCGGTCGTGCGGGCGAAACTGCTCCCGCCAACACTTAGCATCGTTGGTGCACCTGCTGGGGAGAACAGGAACATTAATCCCACTGGTTAATGCGAAAGTTAGTGTATGTTTGTGATCCTTTCATGTAGAAATGGTTGGATAGTTTTAGATAAAATTTCGAATCCCAATGGATCATCATCATCCTCCGCGCCTTTTCCCAACTAATCGGCTTTCAGTCTAACTACGATACGGCCGAAGTTTGTTATTTTACGTGAAGCGAAAAATCCGCCGTTTTTTATTTATTTAAAAAAATTATAAACCCAGTAAAATTTGTGTAATCAAGAACAATCTAACGATATATCATTCATCAAAATAAATTCGATTTTGCACGATACTACTGTAATATCTTGTATACTAATGCCTGCCATCAGACCTCCACAACCCAAGTACTAGGCGATATCGAAGTTCTGTAATTAGACCAGGTTGTTGGACTTTTTAGGGCTCTAACTACCCGTAACGAATGCCACAGATTTTTGTCTGGCAACCGGGACTGACGGTTTAACGTGCTCTCCGAGGCACGGAGGGGTCTTAATGTGTTAAGAATGGTCACCCATCCTAGACTGACCTAGTGGCTAACTTTGTTTTAGCACCTACTCGGTTGCCTTTTAATTAAAACATTAATTAGTTTTGTGAAATACTTTTTTACTTACATATGGACATACAAATGAAAACTTATATATTGTATATATGCATGTAGGTACAATAATTTATTCAACCACGAACTACGTCAAATATTTTAAATTAAAGTAAAAAATAAACAATGCCTAGTAACAGAAATCTGTCCTGTTTGAACTGAAACTTTCTGAAAGTGTGGGAAAACAAACTAAAACTATTATTATGTAAAACTTACACAACATCTGTGATTGTGCCGACTGGGCCATGGGGTGCATGTTACTTGCACTTGTTTGTTGGATCTGTAACAATGCAAAATACAATAAATAATTATAAAAAAAAAAACGGACAAGTGCGAGTATTAACTTATTCGCGCGCCTAGGATTCCGTAAACTTGTATGTAGATAGTTACGTCCATCGTGGTTTTAACCCGGGTGTTTACCCATGTCTAGAGATGGGTAATCACCCGGGTTAAAACCTGGTCTAGTAAAAAAACGGGTGATTACCCATCTCCAATCTCACCAGTCAGAAAATAAGAGACTCAGGTCTCTTATTATAAGTTGTGTTTAGCTCCGTAGTATTATATTTTTAGCCTATTGTTTTTTAAACTTACATACTTATTGTTCATTGAAATGATAATAATTAAAATCAACTGGTACACAATTATCTTAAGATTTCAGAAATTTTTATGAAATGGTTTCGAAACGCGATTACTATGGGTCGTTCTGTACCTAACATGACGCTACGTTCCCTCAGCCTTCCCGCTAAAATACCGCAAAACAGTAGTGGCCAGCAACGTCATCGTATCAACCATGGTAGCAAAGGCAATATCCTTCCTATAAGTTTATATAATAGATAAATATTATGAATGTAATTAAGTAATAAATGTGTTTATACTAAAGCATAATAATTACCTATACTAGAATTCCTCAACATGTTGTACCTACGAATGTAACAGGAAAACCGATGACAAATACTCACGATGCTAGGGTATGCCTACGAGTCATGTAATAGTCATGCATAAGATCTGTATCGCTATTACTAAAATATACCCATTGTCAGTGAAACTACATTTAATAGGGATATCCCACTAATATTATAATCCCACTATACCACTAATATTATAATCCCACTAATATTATAAATGTGAAAGTTTGGATGGAAGGATGGATGTATGTTTGTTACTCTTTCACGCAAAAACCACTGAACCGATTGCGATGAAACTTGGTATGTAGATAGCTGGAGACCTTGATTACCGCATAGGCTACTTTTTACTGCTTTTTATCCCGATATTACCACAGGATCGGGACTTACGCGGATGAAGCCGCGTGGCGCTGTAAATGATATATTTAATGTCCAAAAACTTCAATTCTGACATTTAAAATGCATTGCTTCTTGTTTCTTAAATATTTCAAAGTTCAAAATTTTAATAAAGTAATGACATCTATTGATAATAATGGTCGTTAAAAAAATTTACATATATCATCATCATCATTTCAGCCATAGGACGTCCACTGTTGGACATATGCTGCCTCCCTTAATGACTTCCAAAAAGACCGGTTAAAACGGCCTGCAAACTTTACTAGGTTGTCTGACAACCGCGATAACGGACTCCTACGCTGCGCTTTCCGGTCCGTGGTCTACATTCGAGCACCTTTGGGGCCCATCGAATATCTGTTCTACGGGCTATGTGCCTTGCCCATAAAATATATATATATATATCACAATACTATTCGAAATTAAAATTCTTTCGTAAAAAATATTTTGCGTAGTAGAGTATACAAAACCTTCAAGTGGAAAAGGAAACGGGCTAACTAAAAATTCCTAGATATTAGTAAGATTTTTTTTCACGCCCTTCGTACAGTGAGTTATGTGAGCTCCATGATAATCAATATCCATATCCATGATAAATAATGACTGGCCTGTTGGTCTAGTGGTTAGTGACCCTGACTGCTGAGCCAGAGGTCGTGGGTTCGATTCCCACCCTAGTCTGGGTGTTCTTTGTGTCCGTTGTTTGTATGTTTGTAAAGTCCCCCGCGACACAGGAGTAATTCCTGATGCGGGAGTTGTCTTTTTAAATAAAAAAAAAAATAAGAAAGTATGTTTGTTGTCGCACCTTAGATGTATCTATACATCATATACATATTCTGTTTATATATTCACAAGCAAGTGTTTGTAGAACTTAAAACGTGCATTTGCTGTTAAATTATAGTAGTTTTCGTTTTTATGACACCCACGACGTCAAATTAAAAACATGCCCACGCAAAACGCTCAGAGCTCAAGATATGTAAATATTTAAAACAAAATATTGCCTAGTCTATACACAGGTAAGCGAAGGACGAGTTTAGCGGAAACATTATTTCGCTTGCAGTCTTTTCTATTAATAACAGTGTGAGTCATTGTATTGGCACAGATATCACCTTGCTTTGATTTTTATTTACTATGTTATATATATTTTTCAGATGCAAAAACATGGTTTAAGCGCTATGGTTTTAACTTTGCTTGCACCTTTCAAACTTTATTTAACTTCTAGCTCCGCTTCCAAGGGTCGTAGCGTGATGGTAAATAGACTATAACCTTCCTCAACAATGGATATCAATGAAAGACAAAGTTCAGTTCAATATTAGTATAGATTCAGTGTTATTGACAAAGTCAAAAGGCAGTATCCAGCACTTTTGGCGTCGATGACTATTCTAGTCGAGGGACCAATGGCAATTTTTTCAAAAACTATTTGGTAATAGGTATGTCCCCATACTGACGCAGACCATGGTTCTTACAAAGACTAGGTGGACCAACAGTTTGTTGGCAGAAGGTTAGATAGAGATGAGGACGGAAGATCTGGATTAATAAGATTTGGCGCCCGGGTCTGATTTGTCCTACGCATTCCACAACATTATGTATTTACTTATTTAAAATCACTGGGCCAGCTGGTGTTCCTGCCCTAGTGGCCTCTTGCAAATCACAGGAAATACGGGACATTCGAGTACGCGACACCGGCCTCTGCGAGTCTTTCAGTCGCGTTCCCCATCCGAGACTTAGACTTGCGGTATCCCTTTATTTGAAGTCCTCTCCCTACCCATTTTTTCCATAAAAGAAACTAGCCAAAACCCTTTGCAATGTTACACAATGCGCCGATCTCCATGAAAATTAGAAAAGGGCATGATGATGACTGTAGAATGCATCCAGACTATATGACAGACTTTTATAACAGTAACGCTTAGATACATACAAATTTAGTCTTCTACAATTAGCATGTATTACTTCAAATGATAAGTCAACATAAACATGTTGTTTACATTAGCGCTTAAAGATAACGAGTCGATAACCCTGCTGTTTATGTTTAATATTTATATGTGTTATCTATGTGTGGTACACTTAAATATAATTGATGAATACAAGTTTTTGCATTAGGAAACTTTACACCTAACGACTAAGAACAAGTTTTTTTGTAGTTTGGATCGTAACACGAAACTAAATATTGTATACGCATTGTATCAGCCAAACAAACTCTTCTGGCCATGGCAGCCGGCCTAGGAGGAGATTGGCTAGATGTCATAACAGGACAATATGAGAGTTAGGCGGGGTCACGGGGTCGCGAAGAGAAAAGTGGAGTAGGTGCCTGTAATAACAAAAACTAGGCAGAAGAGTGGAGGTTGAATTTGGATATTTTCAAAAGGCCCGCCTAGCCGGAAGTGTTAATTATTCTCTGACGGATCTCCTAATCATAGCCGAATCTCTATTTTTTTATTATCAACGCATCCTTGTAATTCTTAAATACCAAGGCACTGTCGGTGTCTACAAGCCACGTTTGCAAAAAGGCCAAGCCAACTCATAGTATGCCTGACAGGAAGCTGTTACCAAACACCACAGATGTCACTAATAATTTTTAAACTACTTGAAAAAGAGAGATTCTGTATTCGATCCGAATGTATGATGTATGGTTTCGTGTCCCCGGTTTTTTAATAATGGAACATTTTCATGATTGGTTGACTTATTCCACATATTTTTATTAGTTCATTTTTATCACGATCAATTTCGTTGAAGTCGGTTTACGTCTTAATCAGGTAGCGGCTCTATTAGTCATGACTAATTCATGCGTGTTATGAGTAACGTGTAAATACTTAATTTGAAAAATTGTATTAACATTTTCGGCACGCCGCAAGTCGACTGACGAGTGCGACGCTTCCAATGCTAACATTGATATACCCCCTTGTACGCAGTTGATATACCTATTGAGATATCCAACGGGATGGGGGGGAAATATTAGACTGTAAACTTAACAGAGTTAAGATTTATTAGAATTTCTAAAACATCGTTTAAAACAACATATTGGTTAAATTTACCTAGGTAAGTACGCGATCACGTCCACTTTGTAATTACTGTCGTCTGCACAGGATGCTGTGGCTTATATATAATTAGTTTACTATTGGGGGCAGAGACCTTCTTACGATTTCTTCACTATTTGTTACATAAAGTAAAATAATTTTATTACCTGATAGTTGTAAGTAGTATTTTCATACTTTAGCACTATACAATATACAAGCACATATAAAATATCTTCGAAAACTGTTCTATAAAATATGATACACAATACATATTAAAAATAAAGAAAAAACTGCTTTATTTATAAACGCGTTTTTCAAAGGCTTATCGACATCAAAAATATTTAAAATGATGTTGTAGAGGAACATCTGAAGAGCACATGTCAATTTGAAAAATTGAATTTGGACCATTTTTATCGATTTCGCAAAACACCTTTTTTACGTTTTTGCAATTTGTGGCAAAACTTACAAAAAAAAATTCATAATTTTTTTTTTTATCATAGCTATCACTAATATAAGCTATACATATATATCACTAATCTATAATTTAAGCCCAGAAAGAATCTCCTAGGAACATTAGAAGCCTTGTAATTGAATGTTCAAAAATGCCGATTGTCAGCGGTTTTTATTTTTAATTTGGACTGAAAAAGTCAACTTTTTTTCGTCTTCTCAAGCACTATTTCAGACTACTTTTTTCAAAATATTTTTTCGCTTTGAAAACTGCAAAAAAACTGTTTTACGGACCTTTTCGCATTTTTTTTAAATAGATTCCGTGGAATTTGCTTTTCAAAAATATTCTCAGCTATTTCTACTATTTTACTACAAATTATCCCGTGAAAAAGGTGGGAGGGAGATTTTTTTGTAATATGGGGCCTAATCCGCTATCTCGCCTACACTACTAAACAATAGGTCCCGGCTGAATGCTATATGACCGCAATATAATAAACACTGCTTTTTACGACATTGCTTATAATAATACTAGCAGCGCCCCCGGTTTCACCCGCGTAAGTCCAGATCCCGTGTGAATATAGAGATAAAAAGTAGCCTATATATATATATATATATATAGTTAATCCAGGTCTCCAGCTATCTACATACCAAGTTTTAGCGTGGTTTAGTAGTTTTGACGTGCAAGAGTAACAAACATCCATCCATCCATCCAAACTTTCACATTTATAATATTAGTGAGATACTGCATAGTGACTACATTTAACTAATATTTTCCGTGGCTTATATCCATTACAAGGACAAACAGAGTTTTGATCAATTTTAGTAGGTAGTCAACACAGCCACATCTAACACAGTAATAAAATTCTATAGCTAACTTTTTTAGACATGCAAGTTTGAAAGACCTAGCAGTAATATCTTCATATGATGACGATGTGTCGTTGGTGTTCGTGGTCGTTTTTTTTTATAACACGTTAAAGTTAGTGAAGAGAGTAGAATAAAACCCTGTCTAAAGAGTACTTCCAGGAATATAAATAACAGATGCGACGATAGAATACGCCTGAGCAGAATGTCCCTTAGGAGCCGATGTCAGAAAACCGTGTAAATCTAATTGGGTTGAGTTCTATCAGGGATCCTATAAGAACCGTAGAAGTCAATGCACTCTTTGACAACACGCCAAGGATGTCACTTCTAAGGTGTTCGTGTAATATGTTGGTATGGTTCCAAAGTATTTGTTGTGTAGCCTTTTATATTTCTCGCATGAATTTTTGTTACAAATACAGCTAGGGTTGCCACCTTTTTTGTTCAAATAAACATTACATTAGTACATTGGTTTTTAAAGGTAGAAAAAAAAGCACATGGTGTTAAAAGAAAGTACTATTTATTTACTTTATTATAAATATATTTTCGTCACTTTTAGCAAAGAATTATACATGCCAAAAATCTGCACATTTTCTTTGCAGTCTAGATTTAAGTTAAAATAAATGAGTAATAATTTTTTTTAATACTTTTTTTACTAACCATATTGAAGGGAGCCGACCGACCCGACACACGCCACCATCTATATATCTAGGCGAGCATGACATACTCAAAACTGCCAAGCAACATAAAAAATTTTACTTTATAAGCGACTACATAGTTCTCACATGGACAATTTTTTTTTTAATGAAGCCTAATAAATCAAGAATGTTCGTTTCTACGTCATGTTTTCATCGTTTTAAGATTTGATTTATTTTGTTATCGATGTTTTTTTTTTAGTTTCATTCAATTAATGGTTGTGTGTAATTCTTTAACTAAATACTTCTTTGACTAAACAACTTACCGGACTCGGAATTAGCCGGATGTTGCCGAAATGTAGACGGATGTATATTGTTATTAAATGATTATCAAATACTTGAAAGTAAATTAAGGTTAATATTTAAAATATTTTTAATTTAATTTGTAGTAAAAAAGAAGAAATAAATCTAACAAACTACGTAATAAAGTATCGCCATCTATGTACGTTTGTATATTGGTATGTATTTGATAAATAATAATTACCTCACACATCTCACACACTATTTATTATGGTAACCAGACTGCTGATAAACATACTTATATATTTCTAAATACATACAATACCTATGTCCAATTTATTTCGTTCCTTATTAATTATCTGTGCTTTAAAAAGATGCAGATGTGTTAGCTTGTCTACAAATGGTAAAAGCGCGACTCTTGTTCTTTAAATAGACCGATCATACATCATCACATTAAATTATAAAACATTAAATTATTTTAAATTAAGTTTTTTTTTTTATCACTTTAACTATTCCTTTTAATGTATTCATTAGGTGAGAATCTGTTAACCCATTCATTCTGTTCTGTCACTTCACATTGTTTGACCTGAACTTACAAGCGCTCTAGTATCGGCAACCAAATTGATTTATTATTTGCAAGCGAGAGACATCCAGTTATGCGCATGTCATAAAACAGGGTGAGGGGAATGGATGACGTCACTTGTATGTAGAGGGGTTGATTGTATTGCAAGATGCAATTCACTTATGCCTATTAGTGTACAAAGCATATCACATATTATGTAGATACAAGAAGGTTCAGGCACTAAAAGCAATCTCGCAAATGCACGTAATTAACAAAATTGTTCTCCTACTAATATTTTTATATTATAAACGTGAAAGTTTGTGTGGACGTGTGATGTTTGTTTCTCTTTCACGCAATAACTACTGAACTGATTGCGATGACACTTGGTATGTAGATAGCTGGCGACCTGGATTAACAAGGCATCGGGATCTACGCGGGTAAAAACAGCCATACCGAGTTTCATCGCAATCGGTTCAGTAGTTTTGGCGTGAAAAAAACAAACATCCATCCATCCATCCATCCAAACTAATACATTTATAATATTAGTGGGATTAGTTGGATTCTACTGTTTACCGAAGGTCCGCACAAAATAGGTCGACGTCGCGTCCGGATCCGGACCGCGGTCCGCCATTTGATAACCCCTGGCAAGAAAGAAATTGGTTTGACAACACGAGTTTCTCACCTTCCTTTGTCCACTTATTAGTTGTATAAAAAAAAACATCACAAATTAGACGTTAACGTTATAACAAAAAGAATTCGTCAGCCATTTTGTATGTGTTACGAAGGTATGACGTAAAATAATAATTAACCACGTTTATTTTGTTAGTCATACAGTATTTTCAATTTTATATTACACAACATCTACGCATTTAAAAATACAAAAGAGCATAACTACATAATTTACCTTGGAACCTACTCATAAGATACATTGCATGAATAGACGGGTTTTACAGCGAAACGTAAACTAGGTACCTATGTATGTTCTTTACAAACTTAGCGTCCTTTGTTAACAGATTACCTCAAAATTCATTAGGCATTCACCCGCGAAGTATAATTAAAACATTTAACTATCGAATGAAAACAAAACTAGTTACTTTTCACTTAGTTTATCAATTGCAGCATAATTAGGGGCCATCCATAATCGTTAAGGGGGAGGGGGTCAACGAAGTGTGGGGGGGGTCATAAGCTTCGTGACGTCAAACATGTTAAAATCATTCAATCATACTCGTACATTTACAAGTTCGGATCAGATAAAATTATGTATCACTACATATTAAAAAACAAAGTCCCCCGCCGCGTCTGTTTGTCTGTTCGCGATAAACTGAAATACTACTGAACGGATTTTCATGCGGTTTTCACTAGTAGACAAAGTGATTCATGAGGAAGGTTTACGTGTATAATTTGTACCCGTGTGAAGCCGGATTTATTAGAAACTAGCATTGCTAGTTTCTAATAAATCAAGGTGACTCACATTGTTGTATATAAGCAGAGCACTTCAGAAAATACTACACCTGGAAGTGGAAGTATATTTTCCATAAATAGCTACTGTTAGAAAGCAACTACTATGACAACAGTTACAGCTCAACATGAACTGCAACCGTGTGTTTGTTTGCCAAGTTGTGTAAGAAACAAAAAAAAAGTTTTAAAACAAATTAGACAGTTACACTCGGATGACAGTTTTTTTTAAATATAGTTAGTTGAATTTTTACGCAATCGCAATACTGTTATCATATTTAGAACGTAATCACTACATATTATAAAGTCCTTCGCTGCGTCTGTCGAACTGAACGCAATAAACCCCAAGTACTGAACGGATTTTCATGCGGTCTTCATCAATGGATAGAGTGATTTATGAGGAAGGTTTAGGTTATGTGTAATTTATTATGGTTTTGTGTAAATTGCCTGATATACGACGTAGTAGTGTTGAACCGTTGTACCGCGTAAACCAATAAAGTTATATAAAAACAATGTCATCACCCTCCGCACCTTTTTTCCAACCAAGTTGGGGTCGGCTTTCAGTCTACGATAAGGCCGAACTTCGATATTGTACGTGAAGCGACTGCCCTCAGACCTCCACAACCCAAATACTAGGCGATATCGAACTTTTGTAGTTAGACCAGGTCGTCGGACTTGTTAGGGCTCCAACTAATTAATTTAATAGTCTCAGTCCCGTTCCACATCCAAGACATGCGGTATCCCTTACTCTAGGTTCCTTTTCCTATCCATTATGCCTCATACAAATATACCTTCTTCCTTTTTCCCGTCTTACGACTAATTCCCAAGGAGAGCTGGCGTCAGACAGGCAGCCGGCCTGTTGGCCTAGTGGTTAGTGACCCTGACTGCTACGTCATAGGTCGTAGCTTCGATTCCCACCCGAGTTTGGGTGTTATTTATGTGCGTTATTTGTATGTTTGTAAAGTCCCCTGCGACACAGGAGTCATTCCTAATGAGTTGTCTTTTTAAAAGAAGAACCAGCCAAAACCAAACCATGTTTACACATTGCACCAACCCCAAAGACAAATTGGGAAAAGTGCTGGAAGGAGATAAGGTATAGGTAGGTATAGGATATAGGATAGGATAAGGATTCTCTAAAAGAGACTAAGCTAGCAAAAAGTAACTAGACAACTGGGCTATTGTGTATTCAAGACATAAGAGTGGGTAAGAAGAAGAGTATATTATACCTGTGCTGGATTCTGAGGAGGCATCGGCACGGGCTCATCAGGCCCGAGCCTCGGGACTCCTGTACGTTTCATCATTGCTGCTGATCAGCGATCACCCATAACACGGATCACCTGAAATTCAAATGTAAACATGATTAAAAACTATTTTTAACAAGAGTAAACAAGGAAGAGATTCCCATTACAATGATTTGTGTGTTGACTCAATCATTAAGGACTGGTCCCGTGTTGTTTTTCTGCTCAACACCTATGAGTTGTAGCACGATGTTATATGGCAATATTTAATTTCTCAACCCAATAATATGCATTTCTAACTACTAAACAGCTCTTCTTTGCTTCACTTTTAGATAAAAAAACATGCCTATGGATTAGTCTCAATGAGTTTGCTAGAGTCCGATTACCTTATAATAATAACTTTACACATCTAACACACGGCCGTCTGATCCCAAACTAGGCAGAGCCTGGACTATGGTAAACAGACTGCTGATAAACATACTTATATATTTCTAAATACCCCGATAGATAATAAATATAGATAACACCCAGACATAGAACAAATGATCATGCTCGTCACCCAATTATTTGTCCTGGGTGGGAATCGAATCCACGACCTATGGCTTAGCAGTCAGGGTCACTAACCACTAGACCATTTTTTTTTCAACATGTTTTTTAGCGTTTATGATAAAAACAGGCAATGGTATAGAAGTTGATAAATCTTACTGCATTAGTCACATAAAATTGTCGACAAATTAAAACATGATTTGGATACATTGTAGCCTTTTAAGAAGTAAAGAAACAAAGTTTAACAAAATTTATGTCATACTATACAGTTTTTATGTGAGCTTAAAACTTATTCGGCTTAACAAATTATTAAATCAAAAGTTTTTTTCTAACATCAATGTTGATTAATTAGCAGTTTGAGTATTAGTACTTTTATAATTTCAATTGTTGAAACAACTGTAGATTAATAATGCAATTATCAGGGTTGACTATCAAATTTTGTAGTTTCATTAGGTATATTATATTTAAATTATGATAAACTACAATATTTCCAAAGGAATGTGATACTCCAACAAACACAACCTTGGTGGGTTTGCAATTTTAAACATAATCTAATATTTCTTAATAAAACATGGCATTTGTGTTAGCTATTTCATCAAATCAGCTGTATGCAGCTATTTGATAAAATAACATAATAGCTGATCTGATGAAATAGCTGAAACAATTATTATATTAAAAGAATTTGACTGGCCTGTTGGCCTAGTGGTTAGTGACCCTGACTGCTATGCCATAGGTGTGGGTTCGATTCCCACCCGAGTCCAAGTGTTCTTTGTGACCATTGTTTGTATGTTTGCAAAGTCTCCAGTGACACACGAGTAATTCCTAATGCGGGAGATGTCTTTTTTAGAAAAAGAAAAACGAAAGAAATTATTATGTTATAACAATGTAATTTTTGGCTTGTTGAGCTTATTTCCTCAATGCTATAGCAATAGGATGAATTAATGGAATTAATCTCACTAATATTATGAGGAGTGAGAGTCGTCTATCTATTTATTAACCCTTTCACTACAAAGTATATTCTACACCTAGTAGATAGTAAATTTTACACACATAGTGGAATTATGTAAGTTACCTAGTCTTTCTTTTTTCTTTTATGGTATAGGGGGCAAACAAGCAGACGGGTCACCTGATGGTAAATGACTACCGCCACCCATGGGCACCTGTAACTCAAGAGCCACAAGTGTGTTGCCACCCTTTAAGGTGGCTGTAGGGGAAGAGGGAAGTTACCTAGTTGAACAAATTCAACAACTTCTTATTTTAGCCATATTATACAAAGAACTCTATGGCTATCTCATAGTATTTACTTTAATACATGCATGTTTTAAGCTGGATAAAAAAAAAATTATGTTTCAATCAACTAGTCTAAGGAAAACCTTTTTGGATCAACAAACTTGGTTGAGGTAGGTTATTAACTATATAACATTATGTGACTCATAGGAGTGGGAGCAGTAACCATAATATGTAAAATATAGTACTAAACCATAGGCTAGTGTACAAACATTCAATACAACCATCAAGTAACTACTAGTAAGCTATAAAATGCATCTTTAAGTGCATGATTTCTAGTAATATAATGTTATGTAAAAAAATGTTTCCTATAGCAGGCTATAAAACAATTTCCTTTTCACTTAGTTTTACTTATAAATCATTGAGGCAAGTTCCAAATATCAGAATTGAATTGCAAACAAAAAACAAGATACCTATGTAGAATTATGAAAAATTAGCAGCGCCCCGCGGTTTCACCCGCGTAAGTCTCGATCCCGTGGGAATATCGGGATAAAAAGTAGCCTATATGTTAATCTAGGGTCTCCAGCTATCTACATACCAAGTTTCATCGCAATCGGTTCAGTAGTTCTGGCGTGAAAGAGTAACAAACATCCATACATCCATACTCACAAACTTTCACATTTATAATATTAGTAGGATTGTGGCAAATGAGAGCAAATAGGTAAGTAATTAAAGCAAATTTAGAACTGTGAAAAAGGAAGTTTTATATACAAATGATATATATACAAATGTATATACAATTTGTATTAACATTTTCGGCACGCTGCAAGTCATATAACAGTGCAACGCTTCCAATGCTAATTTACTATACCCCCTTGTACGCAGTTAGCTATACCAATTGTGGTATCCAACGGGATTGGGGGGATGAAATACTGACTTTAACCCTATCACACACTGCCTTTACATACTGACAAGTCTTCACTTAATCACAAGTACCAAAGCATGTATGCATACATGAATAAAACCCACAAGTCCCAAAGCATGTTTACAAATGACGTTGACACAGATAAGTGATAAGTTAAGAAGATAACAGAAGCATGTGTCCATGTTAAAACCACTGAGGTTATGTGATTGCGCACTTGATTAGCACGAAAATATGTAATATTCTAATTTAACTTTCGAAAAGAACATTAAAAAGAATAGACAGATGATCAAAATGATCTGCGTTCATATAACAAATGATGACAAACGACTATCAGAACGGACCCGCCATTTTTAACTAGTAATGACTCATTAAAATGTTTGTTAAGTTTGTTTTGTTTATTACAACTATGCTAACCATAATATATGATAATTAGGAGAAAACAATTATGTAAGACACTCACCGGCTAATTTTGACTGAATACCTACTAGTAATATTAATTTTGAAATGCAGATTTAGCCGAACGAGCACATTGTCACAAGATGAAAAAAGAAATTGGTCTTTATAGGTTTCCAGGAATGCAAATGTAATGACGTCACGTCCTGAATTAAAATTATTCATCGCTCCACTTTCTTAAATCTGGCATTTTAGCCGTTCAGGGTCAAAGTAATAAAAATATACATACACTTGCAGTGTCTTTGCAAATATAATGACATATGGATAAGAATAAGTCAGAATTATGCGGCAACGTGACTAGCACACCACACTACCGTGAAGGTAGAGATTTTCTAAACTTATTACGCAACTAAAAATATAAACATAAAGGTAAGTACTCGAAAGCTATAAGGCGAGGCATCGCTTATTTCAATTTGGAATTTCAAATCTCCGGTCACAGCACCCACACAGGTTTCGTTCACAAACCGGTCCAGTAACTACGACGATGACACAAACTCGTACTTATTTATAGCGGAAAACGTACACAAATCGATATCACCCTAGCTAGGTGCACAAGAGCGCGGGGCGCTGCAAAATACGTATTCCAACTTTCAAATTTTCTTTAGATTGTTCCTAACAATTCTAAGAACCAGTCATTCAAACCTTTTCGTAGTGCCCTTTTTCTGAGAGTTTTGTTTTAATATTGAAATCGGGCCTCAGTTATGGTACAATCACTTACGAATTTTATTAAGTATTCTTATTTCTACAATGAATCATAGCAAGTGGATCTCGTTTGAAGAAAAAGTTAAAAGCGTTTATAGATAATCATCTTTCGGAATAGAGCAGTAAAGTCCGGTTTGCATCAAGCAGAGGGAAACGAGGACGGCGCGGTGGTATTCGTCACCGACGTAGAAAATGGCGACTAAATACCAACAATTACACAGCGCCACTAACCGAACGTCAAAGTGAATCAATGTTATATGAAGAATAACCGAATTCAATCCAGTTTACTGGGCACTGGAAGATTTAAGTTATTATTTATCTGTTGCAAGGAGATAAGAATTGACCTCGGACACATTCATATCAGCAAGTAATAAATTGAGTACATACCGTTGAATATTAAAAGCAGACACGACACGATTTTCAATCGCATGCAAGGAAATCTTCTTATAACTCAGAAAATGGTGAAGAGACAATGAATAATGATAAAAGCCCGTCACGACTTGCTCCGCGCGGGCACATTCGTGCGCCTCCAAATAGCGCAACGGCGCAACTTTTTCGAGCGCGGCATCAACACGGTCAGGTGGGCGAGGTTGCGACACTGCCATAGCGCTGTCTCCCTCGCGCAAATGCTATCTCTTTCGCACCCACGATACTGCCACACCAAGACAGGAGGGACGCAAGCGGAGCCCTTCCTCGGACAAACGTCGCGCACCGAGCTGCGCGGCCGACTGACTGCTCGCAGCGCCTCCAACCACCGCGGTCCGATAGAGAATCGAGCTCAATCCACTAGACGGAACGGCAACGCCGCTATAGAAATAATAGCAAGCGAAACGGACTTGCAACGATATGAACTGCCATAAACCTCCGCCGCGGCACTTGTGGACCAAAACAAAATCTCCTTTCTCTAAAATTATACAACAGTCAAACAGTCTCTATCGAGAGCACACCCGGGCCCACTCAGTGTTTATTTCCCGCCAAAAATAAGAAATGGTAAATTTGTACCTACCTAGTTCTAAGGAATGGGTGATAAATGGATTGGTATGTTGTTTCTGATATTTCATGGAGTAGGTTTTTTCGTTTCATAATTATATACAGTGGCATTTATCAATGTTTCATTACAAACTTTCTTTTACAACAAGTCTGGAGTCAATAATGAAATAACCGCAGTTAAATAACGCCAAAAGCAAACTGACAATACCCACTCGAAATACTGGTTATTTCTAAAACAATGCGTGGAATTCCAAACATATTTAAGAAGAAAGTGATTAGGTATAGTTTTGAAATAGAAGCTAGTTATGGTAATTAAAAATAGGCCAAATAACAGTAAAGTATACCAGATGTTTCAAATTAAATGGCCATAAAAATAAATAACTGGTAAAACCTAATCCATTCTGGAAAAAAGGAAATCACACAACAAAGACGGACGTACAACCATGAAGGATACCTTTATTTTTGCGATTTACCTATCGGACTTTGTCAAAGAGCAATACATAGCCACGACAAGGTGTTTAAATCCATAGTCGATGCTATAGAGCCATAATAAAGCTCTTTAAAAAAATAAATACAGGATTGACCCTATTGATCGATCATATTAACATTGAATGTAAGGATATTTTGGGATATTGTCAGGTTGAAGCACAAAAGAAACAATTATTCAAAATACATTTTATTTTTTAAATTGTACAGTCTCATTTTGTAGCAGTTTTCTGTAATATTGTTTCCTGCAAAATCCATACTTCAATTAAAAAAATATATAAAGTCAATAAAGAATAAATAAAAAGTATTATATAACTACATTCATAGATATAAAGAAACTACGTTAGCTCATTCTAAGAATTACGAAATTTACTCTACAAGCGACAAAATTTAGTCAGTAGAAACATAACCTTCTAATTGAAGAACTTTTATAATCTTTGGGTTATATACCAGCTACATTTTTACTTGAAAAAAAAGTTTACTGGCAAGTGTAATTTTTAATATTACTTTTATGTAGTACACATTAGAATGTAACAATTTTTGGTTGCTTAGAGAAATTTTATCGTATCGTCTTGGAGAACTGTTGGCCATATTCATCATAGTAATCATTCGAAGTATTACTTTTTGGTGAGAAATCCATTGGCCATATACAAGTAAAAGATTATAGTATTGTAGCGATAAATAAAGATAATGATGATATAACAACATAACATCAAGAGAAAAGAAGCCAGCCTTGTAATACAGCCTTGGAAGGAAAACCTTGGGATTCCGATTTTTACAGCACACGATACCATTTGACGCTGTATATTATTATATTATGATGCCCAATATTTAGAGGGAAAACAATACAGAGCATCTTTAAACATTACATGCAATTCCAATATTGGAGAAACAAATAGGCCAAATATCCGGAATTGTTCGTCAAAGTACATTAGGTTATTTAGTTTTAATATAAAGACTTGCAGGGTTTCTCTACAGTAAACATTTCTACCCGAGCGAGACTAAAACATGCCGAAATAATATTGAAGCGTTAGAGTTTGTTCCTCAAAATATGATAACGATAAAGTCTTTTTGTTTTGGTTTATTTTATTAATTAATTTAACTAGAATCAAAACTATCCAGAATACCTCTGGTTTTTGGACTGGACTTTAAAGGACTCGAGTTTTTTTAAAACGATTTCTTTGCTAAATAAATCATGAAATCTAAATATGTATTTTATTAAGATAAATGTTAAATTGACAAGTGTTGTTTTAAGTGGTTCGCTTTTGTATGTATCCCACACTTGTATCTAAAGAGAAACGAATTAAAACTTTGGATGTCAAAGCAATTCAAAGGTACCATGTAATATCTATTGATCGCGTTAATTCCTGTTTACATAACATCGATCGCGAAATTTTAAAACAATTTGATGCTCAGTTAAATTAAGTAGCCTGCTGGCTATAGATGCTAATTAATGGCCTGTAACCCAGTTAATAGATGGAATCCAAGTTCAGTCATGTGTTTAATTGATGGGTGCAATAAAATGCACGATTTAGATTTACAAGAAAAAGTGTCTCCATGAACTAGTGCATATCACTAGACACAGGCCTCTAATTTGAGTACGCAACTAATTTTTCCAAAATATAACTTTACACCAAACTTGATACTGCAGTAGAAATAGACTGATGATGAGTCAGAAGGGCTTCCGCTATCTTTGTATATGGTAGGTCAAGAAAAACTACGACACCTTACACAATACTACATAATATTAAAAAAATACCAGAAAACGTACTTTAGTAACGTCTTAACTATCGCTCTCAAATAATTTTATTCCCATTTCTCATAAGTACAGAATCGTTATCGCATCTATTTAAAGACACATGCAATGAGTTCATGAACCTCATCATTCCGTCTAATGTAAAAAGTAACAATTATCATATTGTGCATCATATGAATGCACAACACGCTAAAATATCGAAGTTTGTACAAACTACTTTATAGTTTGTATAAATTAAATATTTTTGTTTAAAGGTTGTATTATGTGACGTACTGATCAGGTATAATTTTGTATCCGAGTACTAGTTAGCTGAATATATAAACTTGTTTGTTTGTTAGTATATAGCTCTGTATAAGTAAACAGGTACACATCCGATCAAAGTGTTAACCTCAATTATGCGGCCATGTGTGTGTATAACATACAAACTAAAACTGAATTACAACACTAATATAGTGGTATTAAGTTTTAAACTCGTTTATCGTTTGTATTAAATTTATCCCATTGTTAAAGTGAGGATACACAACGTATTATAGCCTTGAAACTTCTTATCGAACAAGTGAGTTGACTACAACTACATACAATTTATTACTCGTCAAGCGCGACGTTGCCAACATTCAGCTCGCTACTGCGTCTTAATTTTACGACGGCCGCCATTTTGTTTCCATTTATCAGATGCATCTCGCGAATGGTGTGATGAGATTCTATGTATTTATTTATTGTTAAGTCTATCAGATTTATAGATAAACATCTTAAATCTTGATATTATAGCACTTATCCGCACAAACGTTTATTACGTAATCAAGGCCCCGTTATGTAGGTATGAAATGCACATCTTTCTTTCTTGTATACATGAAGTTCACAGTATTTAGGAGGCTTATGAGAATGCAAAACATATCGGACACGCTGTAGGTGCCTAGATCATCGAGAATGCAAGCGTACCCTAACCATACCTAGGTATTCATGTAGAGGGCAAAGTGTCGGCGCAATATGGTTGAGATACGTACATTGAGTGGGTCGTGAGCCAGCAACGGGTGTGGAGCGCGCGCCCCGTACTGCCAGGGTAGCCCTCCAGCCGACTCACAACCAGATACATCACAAATACGGTCATTTTCAACGTAAATTCCGCGGTATCGATCACGCACAGACGCCATTTTGAACCGACACTGAGCACGGCCGAGCGCGCGACGTTGCCACGTCGCTCGTTTCCAATCCGCACTTCTATTTCTGGCTCCCCTCAAACCCCCCCCCCCCACACTCGCCGCCCTCGCCGTGACGACGGAGGTCGCCAAACAACGCTCGACAAAACATTCACGATTACAATTTATACATCAACTTCGCGGGTTCTTATTTGAAAATCTCATGATCTAGTAGGCCTTCGTATTGGCGAGCGAATGCAGGTGACCAGGCGAAGAGGGTAGAGAGGGGGAGCGTCATGTTATAACAGCATTTCCAATGATAAGATAGTAGTTATAGACAACGTATAGATATACATGAATTGTAATATATCGTCCGAGCGCGCCCGGCTTTCACCAAAGCGCGGGGCGAGGCGCGGCCGCGCAGGACCGCGCCGACATGTGCCATTGGCCACCGCACAGATCGATAGACAAACACCGACGAGGACACCGACCTACATCCGATATTGAGCCTTACAGCTATAATAATAGATTGTGTATTTGTGCGATAGCGACTATAAACAAACTACTGCACGAGCACACTGACGTCGACCACGTAGATACGCACGAACACAGACGTTGTGAAAACGACGCGAGCGGACAGCGAACGCGCTCGACCTACCGATGTAAACCATTATTGTATTATGGCACTTTTCTAGAGTCGAAATTCCTATACCGCGACGCGCCCAGCGCTCCCTGCCGAAGGACAAAGGGACGATTTCACACGGAAAACAAAGGGAAATGCCGGTCAACGGATAATAACATATTTTTTGTTTGATAAATTAACTTTTTAACAAGTTTTATCGGATGACTAGCGCGTTGCCAAGTCGTCAGTCTGCGCGGCCGCGCACTCAGTACTTATGAAATTGGGATTTTCTAACTACACATGACGCACAAAATTAATATCCTTTTTTTGAAAGTTACATAAAATATACAATACTACACTGAATATAGTGCAGCGTATGGTAAGAGCACAGGTGTCCCCAACGAGTCGGGACTGGCGATATGCCACTATTTAGTTTGCACTGACACTATTACTACACGTATGGCACTAATGAAAGCAATTGAAATAAACTAAATAGTCAAGATAATAAGCTCAGAATGTGAAAAGACGCAATCTGTCAAGCAGTCACTTACCTGATTTTTTACACGAAACGTGTGTATTTCTTCACAAAACTCACTGGAACGTCACTCCAAGAGAATTTAATGTCAAAATTTAAGGTATTTTGAGATTTTTAAACAATTTAATGTGCATAAAAAAATTATACATGCCGTTGAGCAATCGTCTGTCGCGCATAGAGACCGAATGCGTACTGTTGGTAAGTTTGGTTTGGTTGGGTCGGTTGATAGGTGGGGGGCGGGCGGGCGGAAAACCGGAGAACGGGCAATCGCGAGAGTCAGAAAGGGCAAATTTTTATTAAGTTTAAACTAATATACTTCCATAAATGAATAACGGAGACTCCATTTTAAATCATGTTTTGTTTTTAAGGGATGTCTGATTTCATATGGAGCTCTACTCATGTGATATAACATGATAAGTGATTGTCTTGACATTGATATTTTTCCTGTTACAGGTTACACACACAGAGAGATTTTATGTCATTGTGTTGTCCATAAAAAAAATTGATAGTGTTTACAGGTATGACAAATGTTTACGGAAAAGTGTTCCTTATTTATATGTATGTTGCAAAATATTATAATTAGATACATTTTAGCTACGTGCACGATTGCTATTATTTCCATCAACATAAATCATATCTAATACAAACAAAACGAAACCTATTTTAATACCATCCAGATATCGAATGAAGCATAGAATTTGCATTGCTTTTTAATTTGATCGAGTTATTGATGTCAAACGCCAACCAACCAATAAGCAATACCAAACTAGATAAAAAAACTATAAAATCTGACCAATCACAAAAGGGATCGTGTATGACAGAAAAAAGATAAACTTCTTCAACACGTATTGTAATTTCTTTGACATTTATCTGTATTTTCTTGTAATTTAAACACTTACTGTTAGATAGTCACTTTATCGTCTTTCAAAAATGCGTTGCTCCATCCTTTTTTGCTTGTTCACTGTAATGTTTACGGTAGTTTCAGCTAGAATTGATCCTAAAAACTTGAAATGTTTGGGTGCGTATTTAATTAATTTTCTTTAATTGATTTTGAAAGATTTGTGTTATTTCTACATTATATAATTATTCCAGTGTGCCGGACGACCTTCGAAGAGCTTAATGAGGTGATAAAAAAAGTTGATAAATGGAAAAAAGTAGATGTAAGTATAAATTTTTATGACTGTTCGAAGTACAGAGAAGTTTGTCGGTGTTCTGAATATAATATTTTGTAAATATTTCTGATCAATGCCCAGTCCAGTTCTTTTGATAGATAAGTTACGAAGTTGCAGCCACACCGTGTGAATTGCTCTTCGAGTCTATTTATACTTATTTTTGAAAAAAAAAAAAAAAAAAGACTAATAACAATACTTGGTTCCTTATTTCTTGCCACCTACTTATGTCTAAAACTATAAAAAAAAGTGTTTTGTAAGGGATAATCTTCTATTCTAGAAAATTTGGTTCAATTCAATTCAAATTCAAAAAATCTTTATTTCATAAAATTGACCATCAATTATTCAAAATCGTTGATTTAATAAATAATTAATATAATTAAAAATTATAGATCAACACACACAGAGTCACCGCAACAATAGTTTGCTTCGTCAAATGTAAAATTATTAAAGAAAAAAGAAATGGATAACATAATATCACCTCTGCCTGTTTCAATATATAACTGCCCGTTTCCAAATGGTTGAGCCTTGTGAGAAGAAATCGGGCAAACAAACACACGGCCACTCTTTTAAAAGAAACCATCTTTCGGTTCTTATCTAACAGCTCTAATCTTATATTTTTTCACATACTTCCCAAAAAGTGTTATGTTATACCAGCCAAACACCTTTAACGTGGCCGTAGGGAAGGGGGGAAGAGGGGGAGAGGGAAGAGTTAGGGCCTCCGGTAACCTCACTCAGCGAAAAGCAATATAGGCATTGCTTCACTGCCAGTGTTCTGTGAGGCTATGGTATCACTCCGATCGAGCCGGCCCATACGTGCCTAAGCATGGCTCTCCCACTTACAAAATAATGTCTGAGAGAGTCTAAAAATTCCACAAGTTTACAAGGATTTGTTTGTCAAGTTCTTTTAACCACATTAATGTCAGTTATCACCATATTAGTAGCTAGCAGTTCATGAATCTATACTTATATTTTATAACTGAATATTTTATTTGTTTGGTTGAAGGTGCTAAACTCAGGAACTACTAAATTGAATGACTGTTGATTTGAAAAATTCTTTGTGTTCATTCTTTTTTGTGTTGAATAGCTTATTTATCAAGGAAGGCAATATACTATCATAACATCACGCTACACCCAATATGAGTGGTGCATCAATGAACAATGTTGCAAAATCGTTGAAACAAATGTGGACGAAGTTCTATGGGTCAGCTAGTATAATATAATAACCTGGGACATTTACTGGGACAGAGAGGATTCACCTGCTACAAGACAATCTCTTGTTGATCCCTGATCAATACAAATATTTCTATGTGTAAATATTAGTGATGTGCCAGATATCCGTAAAAAAGCTATGTATCCGTGTCCATATACATTACATTTTGGCAGATCTTGAACAGATCTTTTACATTAATATATTTTAAAATATTTATGTAATTATGGAAAATACTGGAGGAGGCCTTTTCCAAAAGGCACACTGAGTTGAGAGACATCCTATAGCCAAACGAATCAAACTATACAGCCATAAAGATTAAATCTCTCACCCACTTTAACGGGCTAAATAAATAAATAAAATGTAATTATTCGCAATGAAAGTCGAAATGTTATTAGTCCTCAACGTCAATTGACGCTTCAAGGTCACGCGTGTCGGTATCAGATAAGAAAAAGCTTGAGTTCCATATCCATATTCGCAGACCTAGAAACTAATAATTTGTTTCTGTATCTACGGATATACATTTTTAATAATCCAGTACATCACTAGTGAATATGTTTATTTCCATTGCTCTGGGTGCTTTCTATGTATATTATGTATTAGTAACTAAGTAGTATATCTGTATTCTAGAGCCCACAGTATAAGCAAGCATAGTGGGTCAAGATAACTATGTCTAAAATGCCCCAGCATATGAATATTATTTATTTCGGTTTTTGACATGTGTATTTTGCGATGTTATCAAAGTCAATTGACAATTAATTGTAATCTTAAATTAGGTTGGCAACTTCAGAATGGACGCAAGTGGCAACACCATGCAAGACAAAGTGCCAGCTCACCGCTCAGCCGTCTACATCTCTGAAGTGATTGATGATATCTGTGAGTGCAAGTTATTTGTTAAAAAAAAATAACGAATACAGTTTAAGTAACTTAGTAAAAGGTTGCACCTTTTACATTTGTTTTTCAAACGGTAACCTTTCGAGTTTGTATTGCTGTTAAAAGACTGCATCCAAGGCTGCCTTGCCACTAAGCCGTGCCGAGTGTGGTGGGTTTGATTACCACACGAGACAAAACGTTTTGTGTTCCACAAATAGTTGTATTGAGTCTTGGTGTTCTGTGTTTCAATGTTTGTAAAGTCTCCTGCGAAACAGGAATCGTTCCTATCGCGGGAATTGTCTCTTTATAAAAAAAATGGAAATTAACTAAGTGTAACTAATAAGTAGAATACAACATACAAATATATAATTAATTAATAGGAAGTGTCTTGGTTTTTATAAATTAAAAATACCCCAACCAAGAAACCCCAAGAAAAGACCTACTGATCTTCGAACGGCTTAACAGATTTTTTTGAATTATATTTAGCCGGAACAAACAGACACAAAAAAATTAAAAACTGATTTTTAGGCATGGGTATTGTGCAAATAACTGTATGAGCTTAAAAAAAAACTATTATTTTGTCATTACAAAGAGACACTTCAATTTTATTTTTTTGTATTGATGGTTCACATTTAGCTTTTTCAGCTGTTTGGGTACCTCAAGGACGCTATTACATTACAATGCGCTCGAATTTAGGTATCTGAGCCACACCACTACATCCATTTAGGCGTGCACACATTGAAACCGCTCGACGCTCGAGTTTATACTTCGACTAACAAATTTCGATACTTGAATTATTATATTTTAAGTAGGTGTTTAATTTTATTTTTGGTGTCACTTATTAAGTTACTCACTAAGTCTGCAAGATAATATAAAATTTGATAACTGAATTGGTCGACATAAAATAGGATTCTGCCTATCGGAAAAAGTATTCATCTCGTGATTTTCTAAGACTATGCCAATATTTTTAAATACACATATTTGTATTTACCTTTACAAGATAAGAACATAATATATCGGGAATAGGTCAGGGCTCCAGGGAGTAGAACGACGTCAGTATAATTAGAGAACCGGTTTGTTTCGTTTCGTGTTACCGTCAGCCGTAAATTCCCTTGTCATATCATAGAATAATAGGTAAAAGACAATGACGTACATTGTCGGCAAACTGTTAAGATGTTGTAAAGGTTGTAAAATCAAACATGACCTATGTTTCAATGAAATCAATAACAGTAATAATCATCCGAAATGAAACATCTGACACCTTGTATGCAAACACGTGTTACCATCAGCCGTAAATTCCCTTGTTATATCATAGAATAATAGGTAAGAGACAATAACGTACACTGTCGGCAAATTTTTAAGATGTTGTAAAGGTTGTAAAATCAAACATGACCTATGTTTCAATGAAATCAATAACAATAATAATCACCCGAAATGAAACATCTACCATAAAGTTAACTCTTTTGAGTTTACCTACAGAGGTTCTACTGTAGGTATAGGTAGGTCTACTAACCGTCTTCCCTTTTCGAAATTGCGTCTATTGGCAAGAATTCTTTTGCGAGAGCTTTTACCAAACGGCATCTAAAATAAATAATAAAAATGAAGCATTATTAAAACACTTGAACATAATTACAATCTACCTCAAAAAGATAACAAGCATCTTACTCATTATAAATCCACACAAAATTAGTTGTAATAACTAATTTTATAGCTATCAAGTAAAATGCGTCAAGTATAATTGCGTTTTTACGGTAAAAACAACTATGCAGTTGAACTTAAAATGCAAAACTGTATGTGTATACAAAATTTCATCAAAATCGTTAAAGCCCTTTCTGAGATACCCGAAATATATATTATATATACATAAATAAATATATATATACATACATACAAGAATTGCTTAGTAATAGTACCTGGGAGACTGAGCTTCGCTCGGTAGCTTTTTGTAAAATCGTAATTTTTACTTTATTTTCTTTTTTTTTTAAATTGCGTTTTTACAGGAAATACAATTATGCAATTGAACTTAAAATGCAATTGTATCTGTATATCAAAATTTCATCGAAATCGTTAGAGCCGTTTCTGAGATACCCGAAGTATAAATACATACATAAACAATTACATACAAGAATTGCTCGTTTAAAGTAATAAGATATAATTAATTTATAATCCTACTACTACCGTAGAGAATATAGGTATATAAATAGATAAAAAATGTATAAAAATAATAAACATTAGACAAAGCAGTACCTATAACAATCAGTAAAAAAAAAAAATACAATAATATATGTACTTTTAGCCAGAAACTAATAAAAAATAATTATATGTATAACCCTAACAAAGTAAAACCAGTAAACAAATTATATGTATAACCCTAACAAAGTAAAACCAGTAAACAAATTATATGTATAACCCTAACAAAGTAAAACCAGTAAACAAATTATATGTATAACCCTAACAAAGTAAAACCAGTAAACAAATTATATGTATAACCCTAACAAAGTAAAACCAGTAAACAAATTATATGTATAACCCTAACAAAGTAAAACCAGTAAACAAATTATATGTATAACCCTAACAAAGTAAAACCAGTAAACAAATTATATGTATAACCCTAACAAAGTAAAACCAGTAAACAAATAACGCACTTTTCAAGATCAAAGAGTAAATTACCTTTTGGTATATGTAGTAACATGAGATTCTGTTTCATTTTATGACAATTTGATTCGAAAAACTGCCCTTCTTCAAATGTTTTAAATAAATTTGTGAACGCGTCCTTAAACAATTTATTTAAACCATAGAAAACTACACTATTACCTTCTTCTTTTTCTGTCTCTTTGGTAGTGTAGATATTACTGTTCTAATTTGAAGTTACTCCCTACAATTTATAGGCAAGAAAATGGATGATTACGTACGAGTGTACTATAAGTCGACCGGCAAGTTGGCCATCATGCAGCTTATCACTAAGAGTGGCGGCATGAACCCTGAGTTTAGCAAGACTAAGTTCGTTACTGATGATGATCTGAACAAGAGTTTGGAGTACTATGTAAGTATATACGTAATAAAGCACCTTCTTTTAAGCTATCAGATAGGATCACGATTTTAGTATTGTAAGTATCTACATAAAATATTGGCTGTCAATCTAGCTTATCATCATGGCTGTCCTAAAGGCCTTGGCCCTCCAACACCATGAACTCGAACCTCCAACCATGCCACCAGATGCTGGAGCGTTTAGCCTCTGCCAATGGGGTAATTCTTCAAATAATCAAATGGCCTAGCGATTCACGAACGACGCTCCCGATGAGCTGGCAAGGAAGGGATCCACAACATCAGCGGCAGGTCCAACAATACTGTTGCCACTTACCTTTTACCGATTTCGCTCATGGGCAAGGCAACGGACTCGAGAAGCGCACCACAGTCGCTGGGCTGGGTTGCAGGCAGTCTAATCTGGTACTGGGCTTCCTAATTAATTGATTCACATTGACATCATAATATGGCGCAAAGTCATTTATATTCTTATTTGTATCGCATAGTTACAAGTCAGTAAAAAAAAAAAATTAAAGTTTTTGCCTCGCAAAACCAGTCTCGGGAACTAATTGTCGCCTGCGGTATTTCCGGACCGATACGACCTTCAAATCTTCAAGAGAAGAGCGTACTCACATTCCAGGGCCCGCAACGCACTTGTGACTCTTGAGTTGCAGGTGTCCATGGGTGACGGTAGTCACTTACCATTAGGTGACCCATCTGCTCGCTTGCCCCCTAAAATATAAAAAAAAACAAATTAACAAAGTATGAAATATCAACTTCACCTGTACCAATACATTATCTCGGTTGTAAGATTTATATTTAAGTTGTTTCATGATTTCACTGAAACCTTTCATTGTCATGCTTGTAGTGCGAACGCATGTTTGAGGAGAACGAAGACGAGATCACCTCGCTGTACAAGGACAGGCCCGACGATGACATCATGCCTGATGCTGAGAGAGAGGTAAAACAAGATTTTAGTATATTAATTATCATCATCACCATAAGTCTCTTTTAAAGACTTTCACAAGGAGCCACACCCACGCCTCCCTTCCCCAGTTTCCTCCCCACTTTTCCCAGTTCACTTTTTCTCTCCCTTTCCCAGGTACGTATTTCTCCCCCCTTCCCCAGTTCCCTATTTCTCCCCCCTTCTCCAGTTCCCTTTTTCTTCCCCAGTTCCCTATTACTCGCCCCTTCCCCAGCTACCTATTTCTCCTCACTTCCCCAGTTCCCTTTTTCTTCCCCTTTCTCCAGTTCCCTATTTCTCCCCCTTTCCCAGTTTCCTACTTCTCCCCGTGCCCCAGTTCCCTTTTTCTCCCCACTTCCCCAGGTCCTTTTTTCTCCCCCTTCTCTCCTTCCCCTTTTCCCAGTTTCCTGTTTCTCCCCCGTCCCCAATTTCCTTTTCTCCCCCTTCCTCAGTTCCCTTTTCCGCCCCTCTTCCCCGGTATAAAATAGTTTATAGGACCTATTATATCTAATTTGTCGTAGCCTAAACTGTCCCACTGCTGGGCAAAGGCCTTCCTTCAAATCTTTCTATGCATCTTTTCCCAGTACACACACAATTAATTTTACTAGTCTATCGCCACCATGGATGGTGAGAACACATAACGCCATCTAAAGCCGAATTATTGGATCTACGTTTGTAAATAACAGATGATTGTGAATAAAATTCTTAATACTTGGCGAGCTCTTAGGCGTGACGGTAGTGCATTTGACGGCTACGCCTGGGTTCGAGGGTTCGATTCCAGCTCAGCAAAAATATATGTATACATGAAAATATCTATTTGCATTGTTCTAGGTGTTTTTATATAATAATAATAACTTGACACATATCACACACGGCCGTCTGATCTCAAACTAGACAGAGCCTGTACGGTTCTGCGCAAAATAGGAACTGTTAGTAATATAATATTATTATAATGTTTCAGATTTGCTTCAAACACGCCAACTATTGCGAAGAGTGGATGTTGCCGACTGATGAAGACACGACCTGGACCCACGAGATGGAGGCTGAATACACCCGGGTAAACATATAGTTCGTTAAATGTTGTTATCATTGGTCAAGTTAGTAGATGGGTAACCACTCACAATAAGTCCAGACTTGCAATATCCTAATTAATATCATAAATCGAATGTTAGTTAGTTTGTTTGTTAAACTTTCACTCCTTAACCACTTGTACAGATAAGAAGAAGGTTTTTCATCTAGAAACAAAATACTTTTCCGGAGAGATAGAAAAAATAAATCTTAACTGGATGTAGTACATTATACGTTATACAGGGCTACTGGTAATATGTCGTTTTTTTTTTAACGTGTGGAAACCCCCACGGGTCGTCACCCCACCCGGGCTAAGCGGTAGGGTGGTATGTCGGACACGAACCGACTAAAACCACACGGTGTTCCGTTCACAGTCCATATTACCAGGCCCTCAGGTGTACCCTTACAAAGAAATCCCTGTGAACCCTGGCAGACTTGGCCGCCTGTTAAACAACAGGCGACCCCACTGTGTTGTGGGGGACTTTATCCCCTGTCAGTGAGACAGGCACGCGCGGAACACGGCGCCACCGTCTCGGGAACCAAATGACCCCCTACGACCCCTATGCAAAATCAACGGTTTTCGAGTAATTTCAAATTTTATGTTTGTTCGAAGATATTGTGGTATAAAACTTCGACAATGTAATAGAATTAAGTTTATAGAAACTTTATTAAGTTTATAGAGCCCATGTCACCTGAAGCATTATTACGAATCTATCGGTACCTCATTCATCAAAATCGGGTCAGTAGTTTAGGCGCTGCGGTGCAACACACGTACATAAAAACACGTATTACCTTCATTTTGGCTTTGCCGTAGTCGGGTAAAAAGAATAATGTATGGAATTAATTTGTTATTATCCGTTTGCTAACACTTCAGTACATAATAATCAACCATAAAATAAAAATAATCTGTACTTTTAAAATCAGAGAGGTACAAAACTAAAATAGGAGGCCCTAAACCTTCCCTCTACCCCCCCACTCCCCGTCTTCCACTCACTCCCACTCTTTACCCCTCTTTACCCACCCCTACTCCCATTTTAAAGGCCGACAATGCACTTGTGACTCTTGTGTTACAGGTGCCCATGGGCGCCGGTAGTCACTTACCATCAGGTGACCCGTCTGCCCTTTGCCTTAAAAAAAAATCATTAACAACATACGTAGTAGTGCAAGCATTGCAAGCACAGTTACAAGCGTCTATAGGTTATGATAACCTTACCATCACGCGGGCCGTATGCTTGTTTACCACAGACGTGCGAACTGAACTGCGTTACTTGTGTGGACTGTTGTCCTTGAAGATATTATATGAAGAACTAGCAGCGCCCCGCGGTTTCACCCGCGTAAGTCCCGATCTCGTCTGAATGTCGAGATAAAAAGTAGGCTATGTATTAATCGCAATTTCATCGCAATCGGATCAGTAGTTTTTTCGTGAAAGAGTAACAAACATCCATACATCCACACATCCATACATCTTCACAAACTTTCACGTTTATAATATTAGTAGGAAATAATAATAGCTTGAGACACCTCACACACGGCCATCTGATCCCAAACTAAGCAGAGCCTGTACTATGGTAATCAGACTGCTGATAAACATACTTATATAAAACATACATATTATAGATAAATTACATCCAGACACTACAAAAGTTGTTAAACAAACTCGCGGCCTGCTTATATAAGCAACATATGGTTTACTAGTATTTTTGTTAACCCCTCCAGCTAAGCTAACTGTTTGTGTTAGGAGAGGGTTCACATCGGTAGTGCACTGGGTAAACAAATCACTTTCATATTTATAATGGCGACTGGCCAGTTGGTCTAGTGGTTAGTGACCCTGACTGCTAAGCCAGAGGTGGGTTCGATTCCCACCCAGGACAAATAATTGTGTGATGAGCACGATAATTTGTTCTGTGTCTGGGTGTAATTTATCTATAATATGTATGTATTTAGAAATATATAAGTATGTGTATCAGCAGTCTGGTTACCATAGTACAGGCTTTGCCTAGTTTGGGATCAGACGGCCGTGTGTGAGATGTGTGGAGTGTGGAGTTATTATTATAATATTTATTAAGAAGATAGGATTGTAAACGAAAATTGAAATCGCCATGAACTCTATTCATAAAAAACCTTATTATTTTTAATAACCATTGTCCACAACTATTGAGTGAAATCACTCTTTCATCTATGACATATTTTTCTAAAGACTTTATCTCCTCTCCAGGTC
The DNA here is from genome assembly GCA_949752705.1 of Callimorpha dominula. Taxonomy (NCBI): domain Eukaryota; kingdom Metazoa; phylum Arthropoda; class Insecta; order Lepidoptera; family Erebidae; genus Callimorpha; species Callimorpha dominula. The sequence continues at coordinate 9,400,447 of OX457018.1, read as the reverse complement.
CACGGTCCAGACCCGTACGGCTTTGGTGGTGTACCGCAACAGATGAACAGGATGCCAGAGATGCAAGACGATGATGATGATGATGACGAATCAGAGATCCCTGCTGAAGAGGAACCCGAGAAAGACGAGTTATAAGTACAGGAATAATATTATGTAGATTTAATTTTATAGTATAACATATGTATTACAAACAGGTAGGTTTGGTCTTATTTTTATGACTGGCCTATCGGTCTAGTGGTTAATGACCCTGACTGTTAAATCAGAGGTCGTGGGTTCGATTCCCACCCAGGACAAATAATTGTGTGATGAGCACGATAATTTGTTTTGGTCTGGGTGTAATGTATCTATAATATGTATGTATTTAGAAATATATAAGTATGTTTATCAGCAGTCTGGTTACCGCGTGTAGCGTGTGTGAGATGTGTCAAGTTATTATTATTATTTTAAAAGCCCGTATAGCCAATTGAGATTTTTGTAAAGTTAAAACCTCATCATCATTTCAGCCATATAACGTCCACTGTCGGACATAGGACATAGTTTTATTGAGGGAAAGCCAAGTTTCGGCAAGTATGTGCCGGTCCGACCGAAATGAAACCACGGCCTCACAGAAAACCGGCAGTGAAGCAATGTTTGCATTGCTTTTCGCACAGTGAGTGAGGTTACCGGCGGCCCTAACCCTCACCTCTCCCTCCCCCTCTTCCGCTCTTCCCTTACTACCACCTTAAAGGCCCGGTAATGCACTAGTGACTCTAGAGTAGTCGGCGGTAGTCATTTACCATCAGGTGACCTCATATGCTCGTTTGCCCCATATACCATAAAAAAAATATCCTTCGGATTAAACACCCCATAGTTTCATTCATGTCAGCCCTCCCTCTTAAGAAATATTAGTTTGGTTAAAATAGATTTCTGCATTAAATTCAAGAATTTACCCACAATTGTTAACGCTTTACGTTATTCATGGGGTCAACCCTACGACCTTAAATATGACCACACCCTCCTGTAACACCGGGTGTAGGTAATTATTTTAAAAATGCAATAGGACTGATGTATGTAGGACTAGACTGATGCTTGTCAAATGAAGAGTGTAATGCTTTCAGGGTTCATGCATATATTATTTATTTCGCTATAACTTCTAAATGTCAACAGTGAACAGATTTGGATGTGTTAGAATCCTTACATCATTCCGAGTGACACTGACTAAAATATAAAAAAAAAAAAGTATGGCGGCTGTATGGCGCGTAATTGTATTGGCAGAGCAATTGTTTTAATTTTTGAAACTAGTAACTCGTTTCAGTGGTTTTTCTTTTAATAAAAATAATAAAAAAAGTTAAGAGAGACGAATGTAAATTCCCTTTAAATATACAATTGTTATTATTTGAAGAATATAGTAATAGCATACTATCTCAGTGGCGCAGTGTCTCGCATATACGCTGAGGTCCTGGTTTCGATTCCCGGATCGAGTTACATTAAGTTTTTCGGCCAATAAAAGCTCATTTGCCGTCCAGGACTATTCAAATATAATATAACATTCCACGTTAATGTTATATAGAGGAACGCGGTATCATGTACCTCTGCCTACTCCGTTGAGGCAGAAAAGCGTGATGTTATATAAAACCATACTCGCTTCCTTTTTTATATTGTCAAAGACAAGTTTATTTCTTAATATAATCTTATTCTAGTAAATGCCCTGTCTTCCTGATATTCTTAGTCTTTCCTGAAAGTCTTTATGAAATTAAAAAACCACCAATACAATTAATTAGTTGAAATACCTATTTGTATACTAAATGTAAGAAAAATGCAATTTAAGTAAAAATTTCGGTGTCTAAGACAAGTGCCAGAATATTAACAAGTTCCTAATGTTATTATTATATATAAATTATATGTATGTATGTATGTGTAAGATGGAACTTGAAATTGTTAATTAAGACATGTTAAATTTGTGTACGTACTTAATAATTATGTATATTTTGGCTACCGTACTTAGTAAAAAAACAAACACGTAACTTTTTAATTGTTATTTATTTAAGTAATTAAATCATTGTCACACAATTTACACCTAATTTATTTAGATTACGTATCTTACGAATACACGCACAAATAAATATGTATTCACCGACTGAATTTCATCATATACAATATTAGCAACCCGCCCCAGCTTCGCACGGGTACCAATTATACACCTAAACCTTCCTCATGAATCACTCTATCTATTAGTGAAAACCGCATGAAAATCCGTTCAGTAGATTTTCAGTTTATCGCGCACAGACAGACAGACAAACGCGGCGGGGACTTTGTTTTATAATATGTAGTGATGTTCCACATCTAAGGGTCGTGGCGTGATGTTACATAGCTTATACTATTCCTCATTAATCTGTCTGTCGTATACAAAAAGATTTTTCCAAGAATCCAACTCGTAGTTCCAGAGATTAGCAAGTTCAAACAAACAGTCATAAAACTACAGCTTTATTATATAAGTATTAATTAACTATTGAGCTACAATACTCTAATATTAAATCATAGTATCATCCAATAGACGCCCGCCATTTTTATGCGCATTGCAAAAAAACCTTAAAATGGATTAAGAGGTTATTTTTTTTTTACAACTTTTGAAATTTCTTTTATTAATACATTATGTTACGTATTTTGTAAAATGTGCCTTATAATATTAATATGCTACTATTTAAATTAAATGCGGAATTACCGAAATTCGCAACTTGATGGTATTAATTTTTTACGGTAAATTATAAACGAAATTAATTAATTTTTATTTTATTAAAATATTCATGACAATTGTTTTATATTTATGTATAATTATATATTTATAAGTTCACAGCAATGTTGGCATGTTCATTTATAAATAGTTCCTGTTAATTGATTTTTGTCTTCCAAGTTTTGTAATTTGTAAGCTACTGGTCGAAGAGACGCATTGTGTAGTGTTGTAATATCGTAATGTATCTGCCAGTCCTTGTAACACATACAGGCGTGATGATATAAAACTAGAATTGCTAATATTGTTTTTATTGTAGATTATTTTGACAAAAGATATCTATGTAAAGCATTATTTTAATATTAAATGTGGCATTATTGTAATGGTTTCCTTGCGTTGTGATTATGAGAGATTTGTACGAGTATTATATGAGTTGTTAAAATTGTTTTGTTTTATTTATTTAAAATTGACGCGGACTTAATGCCCTAGGCATTCTCTGCCGGCCAACCTTTGGGTGATGCAGAGAAAACACGAAGTAATTGCATTTAAAAATGTAATAATCATACAAAAATTACTTTAAGTAATGAAATATACATACAAATAAGTACTCAAACAATATATATATATATATGATAATGTGGTGACATTCACAAACGACAATAATATATTTCAGCGTCATCTAGCGACAACGAGCCGAACTACTGATCCTCCATTGTACAAAAAAGTTGTCGCGCTGGTTAGTGTATATAATTATAATACAATAAATAAGTCGGAAAATACTATAAAATCTGTGAAAGTGGTGGAACACCACCAATTTCAAAAACTCCTTAGACCTTCAGGAACTTTCATCACCACTAAACTCTGCCTTGGTATTAAAAAGTTAGGGTAGTTTTTCCTCCCCCAAAGCATACTAAAGCACGCATATCATATTGCGCGTTTGAATTGTTGTAATTAGACCTCGGATTCGTAATCAGCGACCCCGAAAACCCCCGAGAGACGATTTCCGAGGTGAAAATTTGAATCGAAATTTTACTATTGGGGGTGGGAAAACTACCCTAACCCTAACTTGAGGTTAGTGGTGATGAATGTTCCTGAAGGTCTAACCAGCTTCTAGATCTTCTCCAAGACTCAGAGGATGAAGACTCGGGACTCGGCAAAAACATGGAGGATTTCATTTGGTCGGCAGACTACTTCTCATTTGCCGGCAGTAAGGAATCATTTTTAGAAGAGGTTGGCCCCAAAATTGGAGACACAACTGCATTAGGTATTTTTACCCAATTATGGGACCAAATAAATATTTCTGAAGTACTTACTGCCTTTGTTTATCTGATCTAGTTTGTGGTATTACCTATTATTGTAATTAATAACTCGTGTGCATTGAAAAAAAAGTGCTAATCAGTGGAGAATCTCGAGAATTTTTTTTTTTCGATATCATAGAATTTTTTTTTTTCCTAGGAGCGATTGATTATTTGAATTTCTGTAGATATATTGTTGCGTTTAATGAATTTCTATCATACCATATTTCTTAAAATAAGATAACATGTATAGAGAGAAAGAAAATGAGTTTCTATGGATATTTCTCGATTTTCTAAATAACTTTTAAACTATAGTAGATACATTTATTCAACCTTTTCCGGCGGAAAAGGTTGAATAAATGTTGTAGTAGAATTATATCTATCTAAAACACACATAAACAGAAGATGGCCGCAACTAAGGTCAAATAACGTACTGGGCTAAGTTAGCTTCACCGTGATATTCTGCGGTAATGCCGCCGGTGAAGAAATATCTTCTTATATTCCACTAATATTATAAATGTGAAAGTTTGGATGGATGGATGGATGTTTGTTACTCTTTCACGCAAAAACTACTGATCCGATTGCGACGAAACTTGGTATGTAGATAGTTGGAGACCTAGATTAACACATAGGCTACTTTTTATCCCATATTCCCACGGTACCAGGACTTACGCGGGTGAAACCGCGGGGCCGCAGCTAGTAATTTATAAATCTGAACATCTCTGGACAACAAGGGCTCTGCTCTTTAGCTGGGAAAATAATATAAATAAATGTCCCCAAACTCGAAAAAAAAGGGACGTCTGTCCACCGCGATAATGGACGTTCTACGCTGCACTTTCGTGGTCTCCATTCCAGAACTTATCAAAAATCGAATATTATTAGGACTTATATAAGAATTAAAAGCGTAAAAATGAGAAGTTTATTTTATCAATCCTATCACGCACCATGACAGTGGTCCCAATTCTGTTACTTCACTCGCTAAATTAAAATTCACTACATTTTCTTCATATAAGATGTAAACCTTGTAAACTTCAAAACAAGGTCTTATTTCAAATTGAAACAAGTAGGTAACATATGTCGCTATCGAAATAAACATTTATTTGTCGACTAAAGTCTGATACGCCTAAATAAACTTTAATACCACGTAGCGAGAGCCGCTATCCGTTGAATGCCATCTCTTTTGCTCTGTGTTTTTAGTAAGCGTCTTCGTAGGTGTAGATTAAAAACACGTCATCCTTGTTCGTTTTGAACAAGTTTTTATACGGCAATTATACAGCGTTTGAATAAATGAAGACTCTCGCTTCGTGGAAATAAAGTTGAGTATACGTTGACAGGTTTTAGTAAAATTTAGCGGCGCTGAGAAATAGATGCTAGTAACAAATAGACCTTATTACGAAGAACACAGGTTGATTTCATATGAAGAAATTAAGTCAGGTTTTAATTTGGTCGAGTGTACAATAGAATCGGCACCAATGACTAATGAAGTTGATAAACCTACCATCAGGGATATCAATTGGTTTGTGTCAAATAGTAGCTGTTAGTTTAAAATTTTGGGGTTAAGTTGCGAAGAACCAGAGCCATATATTTCACAAATAAGTAACATCCGATATGGTCTAGTGGCTAGGATACCTGGCTCTCACCCAGGAGGCTCGGGTTCGATTCCCGGTATCGGAAAACCTTTTTGTCTTTCTAAATTTTACAAATTTACTGCCTATTTATAATTAAATTTTTTGACTTTGACTGCACGGATGGCGCAATGGTTTAAGATGTCACCTCGCCACTACGCCGCGCCGAGTGTTGTGGGTTCGAATCCTACACGGGACAAAAATTTGTGTGATCCACAAATAGTTGTCCCGAGTGGGTGTTCTTTGTGTCCGTTGTTTGAATGTTTGTGAAGCCCCCCGCGACACAGGATTATTCCTAATGCGGGAGTTGTCTTTTAAAAAAAAAAAAAAATATATATTAATTATAAATAGGCACTAAAAGTCAAGAGCGACCATTTTTTTAGAGCGTTATATTGTTTTTTTTTCAATTACAACTCAATTTTTTATTATCTATTATTATTTATTATCTACGCTTACTTCATAAAACAACATAGATTTTTATAAAAAACTAGATGACCCTGGCAACTTCGTCTGCGTTTGTAAATTTGCCCCGTTTTTGAGTTTACCCCGAACCAACATCCAAACTCACAAACTTTACCTCTTTATAACATTAGTATAGATGAAAAATAATGACGTGTATGCATGTTTAGTCAGTAAACATTCATAAAAACCAAGTAGAGATAAGCAGTCGAGTTGTAAGTGCTTATTAGCATCCATTACCATGTTGCTTTTCACCAAATAAATAAAATTGGAGTGTCTGGTTGTAGGGCACAGCTAGATCTGGTCGAGTTGTCCACTGCGACTTTATTATTTCCAATGTCTAACAACTGCTTCACAAACACATTTTCAGTTTCATCTTGTTGCAAAAATACTCGCATGTTAGTTGTTAATTGGAGTGGCTTTACGTACCGCCACAAATATGATGATTTTAGGCATGCGTTTAGTTCATCAGCAACAGTTGATCGGGGAATAACTGGAAGAGTCTGACGAAAATCACCTGACCAAAAATTTTTTGGTTGTCACGAAGATCTTTCAACGTTCTGTCCAGTGCCTCCAGTGACCTCTTATGGGCTATATTGTACATTCATCCCAAACAATCAATTTGCATACTTGTAGTATCTTGGCCATTGTGCTATTTTTTGCGATGTTGCAAATTGGTTTTCTTTGATTTGTATGTTTAATGGTAATTTCAAGGCAGGAAGGAATGTCAATCTACATAAAAATAATAACAACTGTAGTTAATCTACCAACTGTACTTTCAATTTGATTTGTAGTTTTTTCAATCTGATTTCTGAACGACGGGGGACACATCAATGGAAAAGCAGCTTTTTTTTTCGAGCATTTTCATATTTATTCACCTTTTAAACCTTCTCTGGACTTCCACAAATAATTCAAGACCAAAATTAGACAAATTGGTCCAGCCGTTCTCGAGTTTTAGCGAGACTAACGAACAGCAATTCATTTCTATATATATAGATTTTATATATTTACTGTAAGTAGTTATTTTAATTAACCTCATGACCAGTAATAGTGATAGTGATGATTTTCATTCACTTGGTAGTGATGACAATGATAGTTTCGTTAGTATCCCATCTCTGGCTGAAACACTTAAAATGCAATTTTCCGATGTATCAAGAAATTTTAATGTCGTTCATTTAAATGCGCAGAGTATTCCCGCTCATTTCCCCGATATGCTGACAAATTTTGATTACAAGGATATTCATGCTAATCTCGTTTCGGAGTCATGGCTTAAGCCCTGTTTTCCCTCCTTCTCTTACTCTTTGCCTGGCTTCACACTTATAAGAAATGACCGAACAGTGGGTGGTGGCGGTGGTGTTGCTATTTATCTCCGGCATTATATTCCCCACTCGGTGGTTAGTATTTCTTCACAACCGCCCCCACCAAACGCTGGTGAACACTTATTTGTACAGGTCGAGCTACACCATATAAAACTACTATTAGGCGTTTATTACTTTCCCTCCTTGCGTGTCAATTTCTTTTCTTCTTTTGAGAATATCCTTACAAACCCTTTGACCTTTGTTTAGTCATACTATTATTATGGGAGACTTTAATACATGCCTACTAAAAAATGATGTCCGGTCTTCTTCTCTTCTTTCTATAGCAGAATCCATCAACCTTTCCCTTTTGCCTCTAAATGCCACCCATCATTTTTTAAATTATGCACCTTCTCTTCTTGACCTATCTTTGTCTCGTCTCCGGATCGCGTTGCTAAACACGGACAATGTGCAGCAGATGAATTTTCTTATCACGACCTTCTTTTTCTATCTTACAAAATCCGACCCCCGAAGGCAAAGCAGAGAATTCTAATGCAGCGCAATTTTAGTGGTATGGATCATGATCTACTTAGAAAAGATGCGAGGGAGATCCCCCTTTTATCAACAGTATCCATTGACGAAAAAGTAGATATATTTAACAAGAATTTGGTAACACTCTATGACGTACATGCTCCGATTCGACCTATTAAACTGAGACATTCACCATCACCCTGGCTTACTGATGAAATTAAAAAACTGATTACCCGTAAAGCAGCGGCGAAGTCAAGATACAAAGCCAGATCTACTGATATTAACAAAGAAAAATACCTGATCTTGCGAAATCATTGCAACAAGGTGTGTAGGAATGCACAACGCCAGCATATTCATAGCTCCATACAAAATGGTGATCCAGCTAGAGTCTGGAAATTTCTCCGGTCACTAGGGGTTGGTAAACATCGTCAAGAATGATCTTCTAATCGTTTGGACATTAACTTGCTTAAACAGCACTCTTCAATAAGACAACTAAAATTAATACATTAAATTATCTTTCAAAATTTCCAACCCTTGACTACCCTCCTTTCATTCTTAGTCAATTGTCCGTTTGTGATGTTGAGAAGAGTATTCGGTCCATTACATCTCGATCGATCGATTCTATCAGTCGCAATATGGTTCTTCCCATCCTTGAAAATATTTTACCTATAATCACCCATTTCCTTAATATGTCCATTCTTAGTGGCGTATTCCCAGCTACATGGAAAGAGTCCAAACTTATTCCTTTACCCAAAAATCATAGTCCTGTGTCCTATTCCGAATACCGGCCTATATCTATCCTACCCTTTCTGTCAAAGGTCATTGAACGCCTTATCCACCATCAGCTCAGTACATTTCTTTTCAGAAATAACCTTCTTAACCCATTCCAATCCGGTTTCGCCATAGCACGACTACCTCCCTCGTCAATATTACCGACGATATAAGGACAGGTATGGAGAATGGGAAACTCACAGTTCTTTGTTTACTAGACTTCAGCAACGCCTTCAACACTGTTGACTTCGACGTTCTCCTTGCCATACTAAACTCTCTTAATATATCTCCATCGGCTATTAACTGGTTTCGTAGTTACCTGTTTGGCCGCCGGCAGCATATCCGCCTGGATGACAACTATTCCACTTGGCCGAATACCTCCGCTGGTGTGCCACAGGGTGGCGTTTTATCCCCTTTACTATTTTCAATATTTATTAATTCAATTTCAAAACAACTTATCTCTTCCTACCACCTTTACGCAGACGACTTGCAAATCTACTGTTAAACTAATCTTAGCTACCACGAGGTATTGACACTATTAACAGAGATCTGAGCAGCATAAGTAGATGGACAACAATGTACGGGCTGAGAGTTAACCCTACTAAGACGCAAATTACTATTATCGGCAGCTTCAGACTTATCACAAAGGTTGGTTGGTCGGTATTACTAAAAGTGTTTTTCGAAGGTGTAACTATTCCGGTAAGCAATAACGTCAAGAACTTAGGGATATACATCGACAAAACCCTGTCATGGAATGCTCAAATACAAAATGTCAGTCGCAAAATATTTGGCTCAGCAGCTTCTTTAAGAAGGTTGCGTAATTTCCTTCCAACTGCCACTAAAATTGAACTCGCACAATCAATTCTTCTCCCCATTCTTGACTATGCCGACGTCAGCTATCTTGATCTCAATGAAGATCAACTTGTAAACTTGAGAGACTCCAGAATTTCTGTATAAGATTAATTTTTGGCTTACGCAAATATGATCATATTTCCGAATTTCGTACCAAACTCAAGTGGCTTCCAATTCGCCTTCGCCGGAATACTCACATACTCTGTTTACTATAAAATACCTTGTTTAATCCCACTACTCCTATCTACCTCAAGAAACGTTTCGCATTTATCCACGACACACATACACGATACTTGAGATCGGAAAATCTTACGTTAGAAATTCCAACACATTCCACAAAGTTTTTGGATACATCCTTTACAATACAAGCCGCACGCCTATGGAATTCTTGCCGGAAGCGAGCACAGACAGTAAAAACTTTTCAAAAGCTCGTCAAGAATCACTACTTATCTCTGTAATTACTACGTTTTATATATGTATGTGTATGAATGTATACGGTTATATATATATATTTGAATGTATATACGTACGTGTATATATATATATATATATATATATATATATATATATATATATATATATATATAATTACAGTATTTGTTTAACGATGTCAATATATTGTTATGCACCTTAATAGATTTATACGATTGAAATGTATATTAGCACCATTATTGTAATTTTTCTCCTTCTCTGATCGTACACTCAAGTGCTAATAAGACAAATGTGCACCACAAATTACCTGTTCCTAACTGTATAGTCCATCTACAGGTTGTGGTAAGAGATTGCAGACTGCGATAAGGCCGCCTATTGTACTGCTGTTTCTAATGTATTTCTTTTTAATTGTATCCTATTTATGGTGTGCAATAAAGAGTATCTATCTATACGTTCCATTCATATCACCCTAGGAGCCACATTCAAGCTGGGGTAACGTACACAAACCGGCGGACTTGTATGAAAATTTTAATTAATTAATGACAGTAGAGGCTTGTTAGGTATTGTAAAGTTACAAGCAAATGGCGGGCAGATGTCTCTGCTTACTTAGAAGGAAGATGTATGAAAACCACTGAATTTTTAATAAGAACATTTTATTATTAAACTATGTATTTACATAAATATTTTATCGATTAACGTAACATTAAATGTTATAACTAGGTATTTCACATTAAATTTATACCAACGAACAGATAAATATAACAATATGTATCAAAAATAATTGTATGTATATTTACAAAAAATAGTCTAGGTACATATTTTTTGGGAAATAACATTTTAAAAACTAGGCACGAAAGGTCCTTTTTTAACAGACTTCAAAACTGACTGTTTGAACTGAACTTTCAGACTGTTTTTTTTTATTTATTTATTTATTATTTATTAAAAACTTCATGCACAAATTGTACAAAGGCGAACTTAATACTTTAGGCATTTAACAAGTCATTACCTGAATATACACATTATACTGATACATAATATACTGATACCTATACAAACATGCATACATACATGTTTTATGTTTGTTACCTCAGAACTTTCGACTGGGTGAACCGATTTTGATGATCCTTTTTTTATTTGAAAGCTGGTGCTTCCCGTGTGGTCCCATTTCATTTTGCTCCAGTTCCGACAATGGCATCCATGAGCTAATCATATAAGTCTTTTATGGTTTTTTAAGTCGTTTTTTTTTTTAAATAATTATGTTTAGTTTCATTACAAAGCGGGCACAATCTCCTTTCTCGTCACCAAGTACATTTCTTATACTCTGTCCATTCCTTTTGCCAGTTCGATAAGTAGTAGTGATGATTTCAACATGTTGTTGATTCGATTAAAAATAATAATAATCGAATTTATTCAAGGTGAACTTTAAATCGATTTTAATTTTACTAAAAATACTGAATTCTTTTAGTTATTACTCACGTTTATTTATTTAATAAGATTTCCTGCAGTTAACGTTGCAAGGGGCGGACTTTATGCCACATGGCATTATCTGTCAGTCAACCTTTGGGTGATTCAGTGAAAGACATGGCAGGTGTATCAGAATGAAATTTGTTAAACTAGCAGCGCCTCGCGGTTTCACCCGCGTAAGTCCCGATCCCGTTTGAATATCGGGATAAAAAGTAGCCTATGCGTTAATCCAGGTCTCCAGCTATCTACATACCAAGTTTAATCACAATCGGTCCAGTAGTTTTTGTGTGAAAATATTACAAATATACACACAAATGTTTCCTCTTTATAATATTAGTTTAGATTAGATAATTATTGATTGATTATTTATTATTGTCACTGTGGACACAAGTGACAAATCTAGTGTGTATCATCTTTCATCAACATTTTGATGTTATTTATTGCAAATACAATAAAATACAAGTACTCATAACTGTACAAGAAAGGCTTTTTATACTGATTTATAAATAGTTATTGATAAATATGCAGTACAAAAATTTGTTCTCATCACTACGTACAATAGAACGGAATTCGTTATATTTGGTAAAAGAATAATCATTTATTAAAAAAACTACATACTTAGGTATACAATAGTATCATAATGTCTTAGTATAATTAAATTGAAATCGGTAACCTATTTATTCTTTTAACTCCACATATGAAGGTATATTTTTACGAACTCACACAGTTAGGTTCTTAAGCAACTGTCAAAAAGCAACAAAAATAATGGACAAAGTATAGAAGTGTGAGAAGTTTAATCCACGTTGGGCTAGATTGATTTATTAAATAAAATAAAGTTCTGATGATACATTATATTATCCTCCCTAACGTTAAAGTAGCGACAGTCGCAATTTATCAAAGTTTCAGTGAACAAAATCGAATTTTAACAACTTATTAGCAAAAAAAATATGCTCCAATTTGATTTTTTTTTTTGGAAATGAAAACTTGGTTTTTAGGGTTCCAAAAGGGTAAAAATGGGACCCTATTACTAAGACTTTACTGTCCGTCTGTGTGTCTGTCACCAGGCTGTATCTCATGACCCGTGATAGTTAGACAGTTGAAATTTTCACAGATGATGTATTTCTGTTGCAGCTATAACAACACATACTAAAAACAGAATAAAATAAAGATAATGGTACGAAATCCTTCGTGCGCGATTATGACTCGTACTTGGCCGGTTTTTTAGTTTTACTGAACTTAATTATTATTACGTCTTAGTTCGCACGCGTCCATTACGAACGCTATAAGTGGAAATGAGATAGCATATAATTTTAGTATCACACGCACACACAGTGATGACGACATTTCCTCCGTCACCATCTTTCGACTAACGTGACTATCGAACATAGCCACGTTACACGAACATAGTCGAGACACAAACAAAATTACATTCGCGTTTATTAGTTTAAACATCTTACTACATAACACTCAACTGCCACTCAATTATAAGACGACGTTAACTCAGGTGAATTTTAGTAAGGTAATAAAAATTAACGACATCTTATAATTAAGTAGCATTTGAGTATTCCACATATTTTAATATAATTTTTGTGGTCCCTCATATTTAATATAAACACAAGCAATAACTCTAGCGATAACTATTTAATATATTAAAGATATATATATGTTTATTATATTGAGCATATTTGTATATATACCTACACATAAGGCAAGAATCATTGGAATGTAAACTAAATTAAATATCTGTTTGATAGTTTTAAAGAAATATTTGCAAACCATTACGGCTTCAAAGCGTACACACGGTTTCAGTAAATGACGTGGTGTCACTTAAAAACGTTTGGACTCTAGTCAGAGCTTTTACGGAGTTCTGGCAAGTCTGGCAAAGTTCCTATTTACCAAGAAAAAACACAGCACTACGTTATAGTAAAATTATTTCCTTGTTGCAGATTGGGTCATAAACTATCGAAGCGGGATAGCAATATTGCGCTCTCTCTCACACTTATGGATAGGTTATTACTTACTATATATACCATCAACCGTCTATAAATACTATTGATATAGATAATCTTAATTGTTTTATATAAAAGTAAAATATAGAATAGAAATAAAATAACTATATTTGCTAATAAAATCAACAATACTATGAAATTAAAATGAAATAACTCTACGTCAGATTCATCGTCAATGTCCTTTTTAATTTGTCTTTTATCTTTATCTCCTGTAATATATGGCTCAGTATACAGCAAGAAAATAATCCTACTGTAGTCATCAAACCGTTTCGGGCGACTCAAATTCGAGCAGAAATTCGCTGTGCTCTCCTACGCCATCAAGTGTAATATGCTGTAATGACCAACATGTTACTTCTCTTCTGATATTGTTATAAGTCTTGGATTTCTGACGTCAGCAACAATTTTTCTGGACGTCTCCATGTGCTATGTTGTCAATACTCCAAGATGGCAGTTCCACTTTGCCTGTATGAGTTGCATCCTCTTCCGTTGGATTTCCTGTAATACGAAAAAAAACATTACTATCCGTATTTCATAATTACTGTCAAGTCAAATAAGTATTTTCTTAGTCAACGTCAAAACGATGGGTTCGGTACAATTTTGTATTAAACACTAAGGTATCACGTCACGCCTAACTATTACTAAATAATTTACTTTAAATGTTAATTTGACAATTATGAAAGAAGTGAAAAACGTTAAAATAAAACTGGACGAATATTTTCAGAGTATTTTAAGTGATTATTTAAATCGTTATTCGCCGTGGTCAGCCTGTGACCAAGCCAGGTCAGTGCAACCTGGTTTAAAATAGACACTATCAATTTTAATAATTTACAAATAACACAATAACAAATAATTCTCACTACTTCAATTATCACCTGTACTTTGCACTTATCGCCATGTTTACTCGCTGATCGCTCAACTAGAACTCAACTAATACCGCAATGCAGCTGCTCTTTTATACTCCAAGCGTTATCTCATTGCGAGTTCTTACCATTTCCCGAAAATTCGAAACCACTCTGGTATTTACTATAAATAGACTATTAGTTCCGTTCATTGTCAAAAGATGGCGTGCGTTTTAATTTAAGTAATCGTTAACCTCTATTACTTCCTATACTCGACAAAAAATGGCGTCCGCGGGTTAGACTTCCGTAACAGTATGTAATACTTGTCGATTGCGTTTATTCTCATATACCATGGAAAGCGAAGTTTAGTTAGAAATAGGTTTATTTTAAACATCGAACATGAGCATGTAGGACCAATTCTTGTATTAAAAAACACGACTTTTCTTAAAATTGTTAATCCTTTTCGTTATTCACGGGTCTACTGTAAACCCTAAAACATAACTTCACGTAACAATGGAGCACTTGATCTATGAATTTTCACATATTTTACCTCCGTTTGTTATAAAAGAAGAAAGATTTGAAATCGTACATATTTTTTTATTTAAGTAGGTAAACATACCCGGAAATACAAACGGTCATAACTTGTAAACGGAACGCTTTTTTGGAGTTTACTCCTTAAGAAAAACACAACAAAGTGTTAAAGCGTTACGCTGCCCTCCGATCACTAAATTTTACTCTTCATATTTTTTTCATATGAAAATTGATTCTGAAGGAGTAAACTCCAATAACTTTAATACGCGAAGCCGCGGGCAGAAGGTAGTGATGATAGGAAACCGTATTACCCGCCGGTATTCTGTCGTCGCTATCATTGCTATCATAGGACCTCAGCGAAGACACTATGTTTGAGGAGGACAACTTGAGGAGTGCCGTCGCTGTGCTCAGGAATACTTGGTCTATGCCTTGCTGTAGACAAAATACATGGATGATTAAGAGTTGTCGGTAAAAGAAATTTAAGACTTAAGTTGTTAGTTTTCGGGTATTAAAGAATGCAATGCATTAGTAACGATTTCTGTATCGTGGGGACTTTACAAACATTGAAATAACAACCCAACTAGCAAAATGCCCTTGACCGCTCTTCATCATCAGCTTATCGCCGTCCACTGCTGGACAAAGAATTCCCCCAAGAAGCGCCAACCATCCCGGTCTTGGGCAATCCGCATCCATCCGCTGCCAGCCACCTTCTTTAGGTCGTCGGTCCATCGTGCCGCAGGGCGCCCTACACTACGTTTGCCTAATCGCGGTCTCCACTCTAGCACGTGTCGGCTCCAGCGACCATCAGTCCGCCTGGAGACATGACAGGCCCACTTCCACTTCAGCATACTGATTCTATGTGCGATGTCGGTTACTCTAGTTCTCTGCCGAATAACTTCATTTCGAATTTTACCGCTCTTATAATGCTTTAAATCTTAAATATATCGTGTAATGGCTTTAGCCAATGCCATTTTACTTGTGGCGCACTTTACAATGCCTTTACAAGACCACATCGAGAAATGTACCTATATCACCACTCTATATCACTTACTAGCAGCACCACGCGGTTCCAAAATCCCGATCCCGTAGGAATATCGGGATAAAATATAGCCTATGCGTTAATCCCGGTCTTCAGCTATCTACATACCAAGTTTCATGGTAACATGGTTCCATAGTACGCGCGTGTAACGAATATAATAGGTTGAATGGCAAACTCGATCAGTTGGATATTTTTCATGACTCTTTCCACAACTATGATTATTTCATTTTATTCCTTATAATTTCCATTTCTTTTTCATAAATGTTATTTTGCATTCTTATTTTATTTAGTACTTATTACTGTAATTTTAGTTAAATAACTTTTAGCTGAAGCTTCATATATTATTGGTGTATAACTACTGTGCATGCCTTTTATAGGTCTACATATAAGAGCTGTGCCATACTGTATGTTATTCCTCAATGTTGTATATGTATACTGTTGGCGTGTCTATAATAAATAAATAATTGGATCAGTGGTTTTTGCGAGTCCATCCATCCAAACTTTCACATTTATAATATTATTGGGATACTCTGGCCTAAATAATCAAGCATTAATAACGCTCTAACTAAGACAAGCGCGGCTCTATTAAACTATTCGGATATTAAAATCGCTAATCCTGAAGAGTTCCTTTTCAGGATAATCTAACAAACTATTTAAATTATTGCATTGTCAGCGGTCTTTGATAAGTGCAAAGTTACAAGTTAATCCGACGTTTCGAAGGGGATGAAAATCACGTTCAAAGATTCCGTTACATACATACATACCAAGCTAATAAAAGTGTGTTAATTAAGACTAATTTAGCAAGTTACAAAGCTCTTATAGGATCAAAGTAAGACTAGAAATTTTGAGAGTTACAAGACTAACGTACAATGCTTGCAGCAAAAGCGCATTGATGACTTTTACAAGACCATTTTATGCTAGTTGGGAAAGAACACAGACTCGGGACAACTATATGAAAATTTTGTCCCGTGTGGCGTAGTGGCGAAGCGCCCACTCTACCATTGCGACATCCTTGCTGTGTTTGTGTGTTACACTTTACCGCCTTGACTACCGATCGTTATGGAACTTTGCATATGCGTTGTCAGGGGTAAAGAAAGGATCAAAAAAAAGTACAGGTCAAAATAACGCGAATGAAGCCGCGAGCAATTGCTAGTCGGGGCATAAATGTGGGTGCGGGTATAAAAGTAAGGTTGGTCATAAAATGAGTGTATTTTAAAAACAACCGTACCCAAACAACGCTTTTATAATCGTTGAGAATAGAGATGCTAATTTATTTTCATATCGATATTTATGTCTAATTTATGTATTAGTTCAGTTCGAGTAACAGTTATGTGACCTTGACCTTCTCGAGTTATCGCTTACACTTTCTAATCCATCCGTGTAAGCAATAATCTTCAACCTTGTCTACTTTTTCCATTCAATATATCCCCAATTTACCCTTCTTTAATCCCAGTGCTCGGTTAACGGTGAAAGGCTTGCGTATTACGTAGTTGGGACAAAATTTTAGTCAGATATGGATAATCGAACATTTATAGTTATTATCGATATTTTGTGAATTAATAAGGGCGTCCTTACTCTTAGATCAATAGAAACGTAGTAAATGAATTAAAAAGGTTTTAATTATTCATGAGACAATCAAAATCTATGTTCGTATAAAATGTAATTATATAATAATAGCCTTTATTCAGACGAAATATAAGTTACATTTTATGATTATTTATAATAAAATGTAAGTAACACTTTTTTTACATCAATGCACCCATTATTAATTTTATTATGCATTGACTCCGGTCACTAAGGGATTGTCCATTAATCACGTGAGGTTCGATAGCCTCCCCCTGTCAAAAAAAATCACGAAATATCACAAAGGGGAGGGGGGGGGGTGTAGTGAGATATCAAGTGTTTTATTTTTTCGTAGAACGTGCTATTATATCTGTTTATAGACATATATTGATATGCATAGGGGGTTGGGGGGTGGGTTAGTCTAAAACCTGACCACGTATCACCAGGGGGAGGGGGGAGAGGTTAAAAAGTTGCTAAAAAACCATCACGTGATTAATGGATGACCCCTAATCGAAAACCGGAAAATAAAAAATGTAACTGTAGCAAAACTTCAAAATCTTATTTCTTATTAATGACTTAATAATAACACCCTTGTAAAAATCAATACAAAGTGTATATTTGTAATTGCTCAGATACCAACTAAGTTTACAATCTTATTGGCAATATCGATAACATCGTATCGATAATAATATAATATCGATATCAGTTTTTGAATATATCTGTAGGGTTATCTATATACATGAAAAGAATTCTTTGTACCATCTCTTCTGTAAATTTCACGCACGGAGGAATGTGAAATTTGGAATACTTAAGGTTTATATATGTAGAAGAAGTGCAGAATGCTACACATTTAAAGCAATGTATTATATATTTAAAAATTATGCGAAAACGGCAACAAATAGCTACAGGGGTATATGTATCCAGTACATGTTGACCTGTCATCTCATGGTGAGTCTATACAGTGACAGTTCAAGTTACGTCATGGGGTGTGTCATATCTTTCCCTCTGATATGGCGAAGGAGATGATGGCTGGTCCATGCGTCATACTCGTGAACGGGTGCTGCTTGGGGTGACTGGTCGGCCTAGTCAGCGATGCTTTAGCCTATACTATTATTTTGGTTCGATCAACTGCATCTCGCAATCTACTGCGTAGATTTTGTAACTGAATGAAGGTAGATATGCACCTTGAATGATTTCTATGTTTAATTAGTTCAAACCTTCAACGGTATCACTGAGTGATTTTTAGTTTTTTAGTACGTTAGCTTTTGGAGCATTTCAATAAAATGAAATTCAGATGGCATCAGCTTGCATCCTGTTCACCTTTCGTGTAACACTAACAGTATTGTACCTAAAGATCTGACTTTTAAAAAGAGTGGCCATGAGTTTCTTCGCCAGTATTCTTCTCATAAGGCTCTACGCATTTGGAAACTGTAAGTTATAGATCGACACAAGCAGGCAGTAGATTTTGGTAGTTTCACCTAATTTACCTCGACAATCCAGTACATGCTGTGGCGTCTGTTTGCGCCGATCTATGATTTTAACTCTAGCTTCATTTTAACGTTCATAAATGTCACTTAGTGTCTTAATTGAATAAATGATTTTGAATTGAATACGCTGGTTTTATATATACAGCGTGTAAGTATCACCGTCGCGAATAACTTACAAAAACGTCTTTCTTTGGACAATTATCAAAAGTCAGTTTATCATAAAAATGCGAAATTCAGGATTTACAGTCAATAGTTTGATTTTAAACGCGATGTAAACGCAACACGCTATGGTGTGGTACGGTGAATGGCCTTAAACGTTTGGCGCCGTCGAAGCAGCTGATTGCATAAATGTTGTTTAATTGATTACATTGCAGTTTTTGGCCGTAAGCGGTATTTATTACATTTTTTTTTTGTCAAATGTTCTGTTTACTCATTGTCATGTCACTTTTAAGCAAAAAAAGTAAAATAAAAAAAATATTGTCATCGATTCTTTTTTTTTATTTTCCCTCAGAAAATTTAAATTTTTCGACTCAAAATGATGGTCTGAATAGACTAATTCAGAATTCAGTACGGTGTCTCTTATATCATGTATATAATATAAAACATTTTAAGTTAATAAATTATGGCCTAAATTCAACCACCAGATCTCATAGAGACAAGAAGACAAGGATCGTTATCCTTAGCTAGTTGACGTCCCTATCCTAGTGGCCTCTCCCATCACAGGACGGACATACGGGTTCAAGACCTCAGCCTCTTCAATCTACTGCAGTCTCAGTCCTGATTCCCCATCAGAGACTTGAGGTAACCCTTACCCTACCTCCCTCGCCGTATGCGTTTTCCAAACCAATTTACCTTCTTCCTTTATTCCGTCTGAAAACGACTATATTCCCAAGAAGGCGTCATACAGGCGGCCAGCCATAAAAGAAACAACCCAGATTGTTATCAAACTTGGTATGTAGATAGCTGGAGACCTGGATTAACGCATAGGTCACTTTTTATCCCGATATTCCCACGGCATCGGGCATTACGAAACAATATTATTATTTTATGTTATATTAGTAGGATTATCGATATATCGTTGCAGCAAGAGACTACCCACCTCATCATCTTCATCTTAGTACATACCTGATCATGCAACGCAGATGTTTCACAGTAATGTGCTCCAATGGAAGCTGCGAACTGAGTTGCCTCCGCCACGGATACCGCTCTGTACTCCCCTAAGTCACTCTTGTTCCCCACCACTGATAAAACCATGGCTTCGGGGACATTGCTGGAAAATAGAGAAGGGATTATGAAGATAATGTTAAAAAATATTCGTCAATCAATGGACTTCCTAAATTTCGTTGTGAACAAAGTGCACCTATTGATAAGTTAACGGTAACTATAATTATTGCAATTTAATTACAAGTAAGTAATAAGTAACAGGTTGAAGTTGCCCGCTAAACCGCTCATTAATGAGAGTGAAGTTGCCCACTAAACCGCTCATTAAGTCTCGAAAAAAAGCTACCAACAAAATAGAAATAGAACCTCTATCGTGTTTTAGTTTCATACAAGTGCGAATTATATATGTGCTAATAAATTATATTCAGTAGGGATTTAAATTGAATATTTTGAATAATATTATTTACTATTCATAAATATTAGTGAAAAAATTGTGCTTATGTACTTTTTTAATGATGTCAAAGGAGTATAACTTCTGACGCGCGTACATAAGTACACGCACCCATTTTTTTTGTTATGAAACGTATTTCAAAAAAATTTTTTTTCGAGGTATTAGAAGGTGATAACATGTGTTTATAATTGCAACTATATCCAATAATTAAAAAAGTGATTTGATTAGTTGACGTCATTAGGAATAAGTATTTTTAGGGTCCCGTTCCTCAAAAAGAAAAAAGAACCCTTATAAGATCACTTTGTTGTCCGTCTATCTGTCTGTAGACCAATTTACTCAGAAGCGTATGTCTGCGGTCTCTTGAAGCTGTAAAAAAAACCGATAATCGTTAATTTTGTATTTATAATATATTGTGGGACAGCCATGCTTATTGTGGGAGAGCCATTTTTCGGCACGTTTGGGCCGGCTCGACCGGAGTGATACCACGGGATTTCATTGGTTTTAGCCGAGAAGTGAGGTTAACGGAGGCCCTAACCCTTCCGTTGTGGCGGCGTGCTGTTGGCGGTGTCGTTGGACATCGCCATCGCATTCAATAGTCTGCCATTCAGCTGCATCAGGGAAGCACTCCTCTATCATGGGGTGCCACAGTACCTGAGGCGGCTAGTGGCAGACTATTTAGAGGAGCGTACCGTCATGTACGAGGACCGAGATGGAGTTTTGA
Source organism: Callimorpha dominula (assembly GCA_949752705.1). Lineage (NCBI taxonomy): Eukaryota > Metazoa > Arthropoda > Insecta > Lepidoptera > Erebidae > Callimorpha > Callimorpha dominula. Next base: position 9,379,215 of record OX457018.1, on the reverse strand, counting down.
GTAGTCGGCCCATGTCGTGCGGTGTTCCGCAGGGGTCTGTCCTTGGACCACTCCTGTGGAACAATGGGATACGACTGGGCCCTTCGAAGCGACTTCCCCCCCGGGCTGGGCGTAATCTGTTACGCCGACGACACACTGGTCACAGCCCGGGGGGCGAACTTCCAAGAGGCGGCGCGTTTGGCCACCAGAGGTGTCTCTCTGGTGGTCGGTCGCATCGAGGCGCTGGGTTTGCGGGTGGCCCTGGATAAGACGGAGGCCCTTTTATTTCATGGGCCTCGTCGTGGTCCACCCCCTGGCGCCTTTATCGTGGTTAACTCGATCCTCGTACCGGTTCAGGCCAACATAAGATATCTGGGCCTGATCCTCGACGGCAGGTGGCTCTTCGACGAGCACTTCCGACAGCTTGCTCCGAAGCTGGTCGGCGCTGCGTCCGCCCTTGGGCGACTCTTGCCCAATTTGGGTGGACCCAGCGTCGCTACGAGACGGCTGTACACGGGGGTTGTCCGGTCAATGGCACTGTACGGTGCACCGGTGTGGGCGGGGGCTCTGACCGCCCAGAATAGGGCACGCCTCTGGCGCCCTCAGAGGGTTATGGCGGTTAGAGCCATACGCGGATACCGCACCGTGTCGACGGAGGCGGCGTGCGCGTTGGCCGGGACTCCCCCGTGGGATTTGGAGGCGGAAGTGCTCGCCGAAGTATATCGGCGAACGGCTGAGTTCCGGGCGGGAAGCGGCAGTCGGCCCCATGCCCCATGCCAGTCTGGCAGCCCCATCCCGGCTGGAGGCTCCACGTGCTGGCTTTGCCGCCGTGGAGGCGCTCCAGCCGGTCATCGTCGAGTGGGCAGGGCGGCAGCACGGGACCCTTTCCTTCCGACTGACGCAGGTTCTTTCCGGGCACGGCTGCTTCGGGAAGTACCTGCACTCGGTCGCTAGGAGGGAACTGAGTCCCGCCTGTCACCACTGCGACTGTAGTGAGGACTCGGCTCAGCACACGCTGGCGGTTTGCTCCGCCTGGGCGACGCAGCGTCGGGTCCTTACTGCAGTCATCGGAGGGGATCTCTCGCTACCGGCCGTCATACGCTCCATGGCCGGTAGCGACAGGAATTTTACCGCGGTCGCGACCTTCTGTGAGGACGTCATCTCGCAGAAGGAGGCGGCGGAAAGGGTCCGAGAGGACGATCTCCACTCGGACCTAATTCGCCGCCGGCGAACCGGGCGGCGGAGGCGCGCTTACCAGCACCTCATGCCACCCTGAGTGTGGCCGCGGGTGGACGGGACGGGTTTTTTCCCCTTCACCCGCTATAGTGGCCCCCCGCGAGGAGGCGGCGTCCGCGTGTGCCTGGACGTCGCCTAATTGAGAGGTTTTCACCCAAAGGTGGGGCCCGCGCTTTTGCGGGCAGGCGCTAGGGGGGGTCCGGATGTCTTAATAAAAGCTGTTCCCGGATACCTCCTACTTAAGGCGCAGTACGGCACACCGTGTGGTTTTAGTCGGTTCGATTCCGACACACCGCCCCACCGAAAACCCCGGTGGGGTGACGGCCCGAGGGGGTTTCCACACGCCGAAAAAAAAAAAAAAAAGGCCCTAACCCTTCCCTCTCCCCCTCTTCCACCCTTCTACTCCCATCTTAAAGGCCGGCAACGCACTTGTGACTATTGAGTTGCAGGTGCTCATGGGCGGCGGTAGTCATTTACCATCAGGTGACCCGTCTGCCAGTTTGCCGCCTATCCCATAAAAAAAAAAAAATTACCGTCATTTACCTTTGTAATTCTTTGACCCAGCCTTTGATGGCTGTGAAGCTACTGACGCTGGTTATATCGAAGACTAGCAGGGCAGCATTCGCATTGCGGTAGTACATTGGAGCCATGGAACGGAAGCGCTCCTGACCCGCTGTGTCCCACACCTGAAAGAGACAAGTATGTATGTATATCACACCCTACTCCTGTCCTGGGTAAGCAGAGACGATAGAGCGCCATTTATTACGATCCTGACATACAGCTTGCGTCTCTACCACATTCATCAGACCTTTAATACAAGATCGCCGGTTACATTAACTTCCTTATTCAGTATACTGCCGACCTGGACAGTATGTGTGGGCCCAGTGCCCTTTATAAGTACTGAGGTTACTGAGGGAATTGTATAATTAAACAACGACAAAGTTACGGGTAGTTGGAGCCTAAGAAAGTCCGACAACCTGGTCTAACAACAGAACTTCGATATCGCCTAGTATTTGGGTTGTGGAGGTCTGATGGCAGTCGCTTCACCTAAAATTTCGAAGTTCGGCCGTTTCGTAGTTAGACTGAAAGCCGACCCCAACTTAGCTGGGAGAAGACGCGGCGGATATGTATATCTTTGAGGAATCGGGGTACATACACCATTATTACGGTCCACTTATGAAAGTGGACAGATTATTGATCATTAAATTAAATGTGGTGAAAAGAGTTTTATGTATGGACATTAAACTGCAAAACGTGGGAGAGCCATGCTTCGGCACGCATGGGCCGGCTGACAGTGAAGCAATGCTTGCATTGCATTTCGCCGCGTGAGTGAGGTTACCGGAGACCCGAACCCTTCCCTCTCCTCTCTTCCCACTCTTACCCCCTCTCCCTCTTTTCCTACTCCCACCTTAAAGGGCGGCAACGCGCTTGTGACTCTTGAGTTACAGGTGCCCATGGGCGGCGGTAGTCATTTACCATCAGGTGACCCGTCTGCTCGTTTGCTAGGGGGCAAACGATAAAAAACCAAAAAAAAAAAAAACATTTTGCTCATCCCTCCGCATCACATGTCCAAACCACAATATTATGTTCTGTTGCTCCTCAGATTTTCTACTTTAAGGTTCCCTCTAATGTATTTATTCCTTACCTTGTTCATCTTAGTCACACCACACATCTACCTCAACATTCACATTCCAGCTACATGCAGACGTCTCTCGTCTGTTCTCTTTATTGGTCAAAATTGAGATCCATGTAGGCGGCAGGTCTGATGGTTGTCTTATAAATTTGACTTTTCTTCCCTTGCTGTTGGAGTTCATAATTGTGAAAAAAAAAAATAAGTTACCTGTAATTTAACCCTTGCACTGTCCAAGTTGATATTGCAAGTGAAGAATGATGCTCCTATCGTAGGAGATATGTGTTTCGAGAACATTTTGCCTATGTACCGCACCACCAGTGATGTCTTGCCTACACCTGCAACAGAAGAAAACGAAAATTATTATAATGTAGCTATATAAATGACATTTATCAATACAAATAAATAAAATTGAAGTGTCTGTTTGTAATGTCAAAAACATGTTTTTTTAAGCTCATACAGTAAGTACGATACTTATGCCTAAAAATCTGTTTTTTTTTGTCTGTCTGTCTATTTGTTCCGCCTAATTTCCGGAACGGGTGATGAGCATGATCATTTGTTCTGTGTTTGGGTGTAATTTATTTATAATATGTATGTATTTAGAAATATATAAGTATGTTTATCAGCAGTCTAGTTACCATAGTACAGGCTCTGCCTAATTTGGGGTCAGACGACCGTGTGTGAGATGTGTAAAGTTATAATTATTAGTTTGGTAGTTTGGATATTAAGACTTGTTCACTTTTAAGGTGTTCATAGGCAATTATGACCGCTTGAAATCAAGAGCGCAATTTGCTTCTTTACGGCCGTAATCATAAAAAATATTTATGAATGCAATAAAGTATAATATTCTTACGGAAACCTAAAATTGGCCCGTGGGCGCCCTCTATTGACGATTAGAGGAAGTTATAAAAGGTTACAATTACCTAAATCAAAATGGACGCCATCTTTGGACAATAAACGGAACTAATAGTCTATTTCTACCATGTCCCACATTATATTAGAAGACTATGGAAAGGTGTCGAGTTTTCGGGGAATGTTACGATTTCTCTACGAAATAACGTTCAGACGTACACAAGGCGGTGCATTGCTGTATTAGTTGAGTTCTAGTTGAACGATACTGCGTGTCGACAAGTGCGATAAGTGCGAAGTACAAGTGACAATTTAAATAGTGAGATTTAATTATATTTTTATTATTTGTGAATAATTAAAACACTAGCAGTTTCCGCGCGGCTTTACTCGCGGTACATATATATTTTGGCTGATTTTTGGGCATAGGTATCATGTAAATAACTGTCTTAATCTATCTACCTAGTCCCAATTTTATTTGGGGTCCGTGCAATATGTTTTATTCTTCCATTCTACTCTATCGTTCGTCATTTCACTGTTTACTCTCTTTCTAGCCATATCTTCTTTCGCACAGTCCATCCATCTTTCCTTTAGTCGTCCTCTACTCTTGTACTCGTCAATATCCATACATAAAACTCTTTTCACCACATTTTGCTCATCCCTCCGCATCACATGTCCATATCACGATAACCTATTGCTCCTCACTTTTCATCCACTGGTGCTACTTTCAGACTCCATCTAATAAAGTGTGACCCAATAAGAGTGCACGATTTAATTTAAAAATAAAACGCATGTTTTTTGAGCGAGTGATGATATTTTTATTGCATTGTAAAGTAGACATGTTCCGATTATGTACGGAATGAAATATCCGGCATATGGCCCCCTCGGCTCTAAACACAGGCTCTTGCTCTTTTCATGAAAATTTAGATGAGATTTTGACAAAGATGTGGCTCTGTCTAGGAAGGAATTGTTTATGGTTTGTTCACATAGACCTGAGATTTCAAAAAACCATAAGAAAGAATTCGCACGGTTTTAAATCGCACGATTTTGGCGGTTAATTGGCATCGGAGTTTCGGGAGATGATTCGGTCTGGAAATCGTTGCTTCGATAAATCGACTGTTCCGTGCGTGGTGTGGTAGGTGGCGCCATCCTGCTAAACCACATGTCGTTCAGATCCATACCAACCAGTTGAGGCCACAAGAACTCCGTTAGCATGTTCCTGTATCGAATGCCATTCACCGTCACTGCATTTTTGTAATGGGTTTTCACAATGATAACGCGGTGTTCAGTTGTGTAGCGCTCATCCTACTAATATTATAAACGTGAAAGTTTGTGAGGATGTATGGATGTGTGGATGTATGGATGTATGGATGTTTGTTACTCTTTCACGCCAAAACTACTAAACTGATTGCGATGAAACTTGGTATATAGATAGCTAGAGACCTGGATTAAAATATAGGCTACTTTTTATCCCGATATTCCCACGGGATCGGGACTTGCACGGGTGAAACCGCGGGGCGCTGCTAGTTTTTTAATAAACGGAACAATCGTTGATGCCAGCTCACAGTATGAAAAACGACCTAAAAAACAGATATCCCCTTTTTTTTATTCTTTTGATAAAGAATATGATGTAAAATGCACGAGTAGAACTCCCGAAGTTCAAATGTCCTTAGATCCGGAGATACAATTTTTTTATCGTTTTTTCTATGGAATTCAGAAAACCATAGAAATAGATGTTGTTCAAAAGGCGTTCAGTTTTTATAATTGATTAATAATCCATATTATCAAAGTGTAAATTATTTATAATATGCAGTCAGTAACAAACTTCTAGCACTTAAAATAACATAAAAAAACGATTTTAACCATAATATCGTAATTATTTTTTTTTCATCAAGTCTTACTTTAGTAGGATTCAATTCTTTAATTAGACTATAGAACAGGTCCCTCTTAACAGGCCTTCAAAACCTGAAATCTTAATTCCTTGGGATTCGTGACTTATGAGGTTTTAAACAAAGTATACTAGGGTTGCAACCGAATATTTTTTATTGTGATTTGATATTAAGTTATAGATTAATAGAAAGAAGGTTGATATCTTTTGTAAAATATAAGATTGAAATATATGAACGTAAGCTACGTTCATATATTTTTGACATTACATTGCTTGTAAATTCTTTAAAATGGAAATAAATTCCGAATGTGTGAATGGTGGTGATGTGGTATGCTATACCTAAACCCTAAACCCTATACCTAAACTTTTTTTTTGGAAGAATGGGGGTGAGGCACCATGAAGCCGAAAATCCATAAAAACTAACTTAAAAAAAATTATAATTTTTAACTTTACACATTGCACCTGCTGTTATGATAAACGGAGGCAAAATACAGTCATAACTTGTAAACGGATAGTTTTTTTACAAAAATTCCTATTGTAATTGCATGCTAGAGTCATGCCCTTTCAGTGATTAAAGTTAGCGTTCCTTTTTCAAATACACCCTACAGAGGGTGTTAGTGAAATGCTCCCGAAAACGAAGACAGACGATAGTACTAATGGTACCTTTGATTATGGGTCAGAACAAAAAGCGATCCTGATGGTATTTAGGTGTCTATTTAAATTTTATTTGATTATTACACATTACTCAGTGAAATAGTCGTATTATTGAATATTCATTACATACGTACAAAATGGCCGATGCAATCAACGAAGCTAAATAGTGAATCATTATAGTATACCGTTTGGCAATCCGATATATACATATATATGTCGGATTTTCGAGCTGGGGGTAGCTTTCATTCGTACCCATGGGCGGTAGAATGCGGGTCTTGTTGAATGAGACAAGTTATTAACTTTTCGAAACTCTATTGTCGTAATCAATTTACCAAGTTAACATTAAGTCCAATACGTTTGAAACAATATTACCAAGAGGTATGTGGAATTGCGATCGTACGTCCAGAACTGCGCTCCACACTCGCGCCGGTTGCTTTATATATAGGCATCGATCGCTCCAACTACCCTCTACTACAAATTTAATAGCGAAACTAGTTTCAAGTAAATCAAAATGTAAATAGTTTAACAAAATCAACCAAATTCGTTAGACAAATCAAATCACATTATAAAAATATAGGTGTGACAATATGGGCGCGCCGTCATATATATATAATAGGTTAGTCACAAATAAATCACAAATTATATCTAAAAATTATTGAGATAGAGAGAACTAAAATTTTTGACAACCCTGTAACCATAGAAATTAGATAAAACTTTAGAAGCATATAACTCCAAGATCCAAAGAGATTAGGGTCTAATTTTTTTTATATAATTAGCAAGATATCAAACAACTTTAGTTGTCATGGTTTTGAATCCAACTGTGGCAAATACTACAGTAAAAAAATAAAAACTAAAAACCTTTTATTCAGAATATCTTTTAAGTTAATGGATTTTAAAACAAATAGTTTCGTACATCATATGCCCGCGTAAAGCCTACATACACGTATAATAGTAGACCTACATACATTTTTTTTTTACTATAGATTTTAATAATTTACTAAATACCAAGAATAATTTTAAAAAATCGTATCTTTGAATCTAATTACATTTGACCTTCGGGTGTTCTACTCGTGCATTTAAAATCAGTTTACTTATCGAATGAATAAATAAAAAGGGGATGTCCGTTTTTTAGGTCATTTTTCATACTGTACAGCTGTCGAATATCAGAGCTGCAACCTCCAAAGAAAAAAAATGGCGTGATATTTAAATCGTGCACTCTTATTGAGACACCCTTTATATTCATTTCTCACCTTGTCCATCCTAATCGCACCACACATCCATCTCTAACTGTATGAGTTTAAAAAATATTATTTTGACATCACAAACAGACACGTCAATTTTATTTATTTGTATGTATTGAGTGTGTCTATTTTGGTAATAAATTGGTGTACTTTTCTAATCCCAAACCTCAGCTCGTAACTCGTAAAATAAAGAAGCAAGATTTGTAATACGCCTTAACTTAATTAGATACAATATTATAATTTATTTGAATTAGCGAAGAACAGGAACTTGTGCTAGAAAAATTGCCTCTGATAATAAATTTATTTTTTAACTAGAAAAACTGGTTTGTTAGTCGCTTGGGTTACCTTTATGTTGGTTTGTTATCGTGGGTTTGGTTTCAGGGTCGAGCAATTGTTATTGGTTTTGTTTGTTACGTATAAAACAAAGTCGCTTTCCGCCGTCTGTACGCTTAGATCTTTTAAACTACGGAACTAATTTGAATGCGGTTTTCATCAATAGATAGTGATTCAAGATGAATGTTTATACGTATAGTTTTATTGTTTTGTGATCATTTGTTGAAATATGACGATAATTGTTCACCAAATTAGTATCTACGTAGGTCTTTAAGGTGGGAGTAGGAGAAGGGGGAAGAGGGGGTGGGAGGTTTAGGGCCTCACTCGGCGGAAAGCAATGCATGTATTGCTTCACTGCCAGTTTTCTGTGAGGCCGTGGCAACACTCCGGTCGAGCCGGCTCATACGTGCCGGAGCATGGCTCTCCCACAATTAAATATCAATAAGATATTATTCATTTTGACTAGGCCAAAGATTGGGCAGTAACGATGGTCTGTTTTTTTTTATTTTTAATTCGGTTGTTCGCCATTATAGCGTATTTTGTTTTTAAGTTTCACTTAACTATAATTATTCATATTAGGAGATGGTCCTCTTTACTTTTAAACACTATAGCCAAAACACACAGAAATCAAGAACACAATAACAAAGGCTTACAGATAATCGCTATCAGTGTAAGTAACTTATCTACAGACATGACAATTACCTACTATAAATGAATCTTCGATGGGACGATTTTTATGTATAACAAGCTGACCCGACAGAAGTTGTCATGTATTAGCTATAAATATTATTATATATGTTTATATATATATATATTATTTTATTATGGACTCTTATCCCGCGCGAAGAATCAACGCAGGAATTCCGCCAATGTCAAGTGTTTTATATTAATTATACAAGTTAAATGGACGTCTATTCGTTAATCTTGAAAATACGCTATGAATATTGAATTCGAATTGGTGTAATTTGCAGCGCGTTCTGTCCATCGCGCCAACTGTCAAACGACTGACAGTTACATCAAAAGCGCTAAGGTTACATTAGAAAAGTTAATATGGTCGTTAGGTTTTGCGCAACTTTCTTAATTTTTTTTTTTCAGAAGTTACTTCTCCAGACAATAACAAACACAAAAAAAAGAATAGCGAAATCGGTCCAGCCGTTCACGCGTGATACCGTGACCAAGGGAAATAGGGATTAACTTTTATATAATTATATATTTTATTATTTCTCATTATTATTATAGGTCACTCATAACTAGAGATCGGATAATCGGATGCATATTTACCTAAAGTTATTTTTTGGATAGCAAATTATGGAAGCGGCTTCTAAGTATATTTTTATTTACGAATGCAGTTGTATTGTCGCGTCGCTACTTACGCACAAGCAAGTATAATTTGCCGTCTCACTCGCACTCTTACAAAAAGCTTACATTTACTGGGGTTTGATAGGCCCGATTTGACACTTGTTACAACGTAATAAGGTTAGTTTTTGCTTCGTCAAAAATCACTGACAATAAAGTAGGGAAAAGCAACCATTACACGTTGTAACAGAGCAAGTGTCATTTGTGTCAAACTGGGGTTTATTACATCTCACGGAGTATAGGTACACTTAAATTTGAATTTCCTGGAATCGCGGGATTCTTTCGATAAAAAAGTGCTTACCATAATAGGCAACATCTCAACTTTAGGTAAATATGCATCCGAATATCCGACCTCTACTCATAACTATATACTTTTAGGTATATAAGTTTATGTAGGTATGTATATTTATATATGTTTATGGTTAAGTACTGGTATAAATTTATAGGAAGTAAAGTTGTTGAAAATACAGAATATCTTTTTATTTTCTATTTATTAGCAAAAAAAAATAATTTGTCCTGATGCGAAAGCATGGCGTGCTCAAATGATACAAATACCTATTTCGTTGGTAGCTATTTATTTGTCTGTCTGTTGGCGATAAACTCAAAAACTACTGAACGGATTTTCATGCTGTTTTCACCAATAGATAGAGAGATTTATGAGGAAGGTTTAGGTATATAATTTGTATAAATTGGTTGAAATATGATGGTGATTGTTGAAGATGTCTCTGCTACCCGTGCGAAGCCGGGGCGGGTTGCTAGTATATTCATAAATTTAAAATACCCCTCGCCTCGAAAATACCTTCAACGATTACAAAAAAACTGATGATATTCAAACGGCTGAACAAATTTTCTTGAATTATATCTAAGAACACTCTCGATCAAGTCACCTTTCAAAGAAAAAAAAAAACCACACTGAAATAGATTCATCCGTTTGGGAGCTACGATGCCACAGACAGACACACAGAAACGCCAAACTTATAACACCCCTCTTTTTGCGTCGGGGGTTAAAAAGTAGATTTCTTATAAAAATATAGTAAACCACATACCACGCTTCTATAGCAATGAAATTAATTATTTTTAATTACTACATTCTTATCTTCCACTCATTATGAAGTATTATAATTATAATAAATTAAAAGACTTTCTACGGCCGTTGAACAAACTCTTCATACGAAAAAATATTCTCCACTTTTTAGTTCGGTCCGTTATCAAAGCGTGTATAAAATATAATTTATTGAAATTGTATTTTAGTACTAGCAGCGCCCCACGGTTTCACCCGCGTAAGTCCCGATCCCGTGGGAATATCGGGATAAAAAGTAGCCTATATATTAATCCAGGTCTCCAGCTATCTACGTACCAAGTTTCATTGCAATAGGTTCAGTAGTTTTGGCGTGAAAGAGTAACAAACATCCATACATCCACACATCCATACATCCATACATCATCACAAACTTTCACGTTTATAATATTAGTAGGAAGTAGGATATTAATGCGTAGAGAAAGTTTTAAATCCCCATTTTAACCCGTCGAACGCCAGAGCATGAATGAATTACCCCCTTTTTTACAGAATACTTATTTCGAAAATGTGTATTACAAATTAAAAAAACAGCCTTTTGTCACCAAATTTAATATCCATAGTATACTTTTATACGTTCCATGCAACGATAAGGACGAGCTCATTTTTTTAGGGATATTAATTAACAAAGAGAAACTTAACAGTTTCATTGTGTGTGTGACAATGACGGCCAAAAAAGTATAATATCGTGCTTATGAGGGATTGTGAGATTTGATATATATAATAGTTTAAATTTATATTCAAGAGTTCATACGATAAATATATATTAATGTGTGTACATTAATATATATTTATCGTTTGGCAGTATGAACGTAAACAAGGAATGTGTGTTCCTTGTTTACGTTCATACTGCCAAACTCGAGCACAATCTACAATACAATACAATATTCTTTATTGTACACCATAAAACAATTTACAACATTAAAATAAAAACAAATATTGGTACAAACGGCGGTGTTATCGCTAGCTGCGATTTCTTACAGACAACCTTTAGATGGACAGATGCAATGGACTTCTGTATAGGGCAGTAAACAGGTGCACAAATTATCTAAGTATTTAATTGAAATTATAAGTATGGAAGAGGAAAAAAAAAACAAAATAATTACCTTACATAGAAACTTGTTAACATATTAAATATATCTATCGTTTGTTTATTTACACACGCGCAACTAAAATAATAGAACCTTATTAAAACAAGTATATAAATTTAAAATACGACTCCAAGATCCCTTCAACGATTAAAAGAGCTGATGGTCTTCGAACGGCTGGACAGAATTTATTGAATTATATCTTGATGATAGTCACATTTCAAACTAAAAAAAACAATGAAAAGTGGTCTATCCGTTTCGGACTATGATGCCGGTCCATCCCTTTAGATGTTTTGATGCCACAGATAGACACACACGTACACTCGGTAATCTTATAACACCCCTATTTTTTGTGTCGGGGGTTAAAATATATTTGTAATAAAAAAAAATAATAACGTTCGAATTTTAAACTCCACGTACCATTATCGAGGACAGCCGTTACGATTGTTATGTGAAGAGTTTGAATGATTTACGATAACCTTAGTTCATTACTGAAACTATACGCGCAAGCGTTATCTTTTATTGCATTGTATATATAAAATATTTCCTAACAGTAAACATTCGTAGTACGCGGCACGCGAAACTTCAAGATAATAAATAATAATTGTCAATTCACAAGGAAGTATAGCCCAATAGATTACTGTTTGAATTGAAGCCGAGATGACTGTCTCCAGTCACGTACACTCGACAGGATTGTCACACTAGCTGCGCCCCGCGGTTTCACCCGCGTAAATCCCGATGCCGTCAGAACATCGGGATAAAAAGTTGCCTATGTGTTAATGCAAGTGGACACCTATCGACATAATAAGTTTCATCGTAATCGGTTCATTCGTTGCGTGAATCCTCACAAACTTTGACGTTTATAATATTAGTAAAATTAATACTTATAATATAAAGTTTGTATGTGAATGGTAATATTAGAAACTACTGACCTGATTCTGTAAATTATTTCACTAATAGGAAACTCAATTATCGCCGATATCTAGACATTTTTATTGCACTACGTTTTAATTGCACAATACATGTGCGAAGCATGGGCGAGTCGCTTCACGTTAGTTCACATCTGTCTTCTTTTGACATTTTTCACAGGTTACGTTAGTAATACTGTCTACCTATGGTCTTCTGTATGCGAGCACTAAACCAGTGTGGCAGCTCCAATTCCAGTAACAATCTATTGCGCCCGACGCTACAGGTACCAACACTTAACAAATAGATAGGTACATGGTCCTTCCAGCCAAAAAAATTAATCGGAATTAACAACAAAACAGTGTCTAGTCCTTTAGCTCATTTTTCATACAACTGAGTAGGCAGACAAAGACCTATCATTTATGCATTGTCGACCTCGTTTCTCTTCAATGGTGAGCCTACTTGCAAGCACTGAGTCAGTCTTACGCTAGTTATTCTGTCTTCTGTATGCAAGTACTGAACCAGTGTGGCAGCTTCAATTCCAGTAGCAATCTATTGCGCCCGACACTACAGGCTACAGCTACCAACACTTAACAAATAGATAGGTAGATGATCCTTCGAGCCAAAGAAAGATATCAGAATTAACCACATAACAGTGTCTAGTTGTTAAGCTTTTAAGCCAAGAGCTAAACTAAGATATCACGTCAAGAGCCTGCCAATATCGATAAATATTGACAATATAAGCGTAGATTTGATTGATGCTTTATCCCTGCCTACTGAACGGTATCTTATCTTCAGATAAGTGTCAACAAAGTGGTAGGAACGTATACGTTGCAATATGAGAATACCTATAATAAATAGTTTTTAGTGGAAATAACGAGATAAAAGTACTTATGTGAAGTACTTATGCATAAAAAGCTTAAAACGTCAGGGCTTCCCTTAGAATTTAAGTTATCATGCTTAAATTTACTGTATGTTTGGATCACGCCGGCCTCGTCCCTTTACCAGGGATAATGGTAAAAGGGTATACCGAAATATAACTGTCTAAAACCACACGGTATTTCGCAACGGGATTTCAGTACCAAAACCCAGAAAATACTGGGAAAAATCCCAATATTTGTGGAGTCAAAACCAGTCGGCTTTGATTGCTAGTCGTTAACTGCAGTGTCACCCTCGTTTCTGATCACTGCTCAGTTTCTAATGGCCGTAACGTGGTGTTAAACAGCCCGTAACCTTCCTCAAGAATTGAGCTATCAAAACAAAAATATTTTTTCAAATTCGACTGGTAGTTTTAGAGATTTGCTCGTTCAACCAAAAAACCAAGTCTTTAGCTTTATTGTTTGTATAGATTAATTAACTTTTGCCCTTCAAACTATACTGTATGTAATGCAGGGTGTAAGTAACACCGTGCCAAATACTGAAATAGAGTATTCAGATCATTATTCTGAGTCGTAAATCGTAAATCTTTGGAATTATCTGCCGGAAAATTCATAATTTGTTTTTTTTATTTTACATTTTTAGGTAGATTTTTTGAAGAAAAGTCTACCTATTGGTTTTGTACCAGTTGTCGAGTTTTCCAAAAAATTTCTTCCCACGAGGTCTAGTTATGATTCCAAAAACCCCAAAACAACCGCCAGTTAAAAATATCCGGTTCGGATTTTTTTGCTTAGAAGTGATATCACAATGAGGAAATAGAACATTTTAAGGAAAAAAAAAACAAAGCAATAAATACCACATACGGCAAAAGACTGCAATGTAATCAAGCAAACATTTAAACATTTTTTCTTGACGGCGCGCGGCGCCAAACGTTTAAGGTCATTCACCGCACCGCATTAAAAATTATCTACGTTTGTAACGTTTATGATGCGTAGCGCCAAATGAAACTAATGACTATAAATCCTTAATCTCGCATTTTATGCTGAACTGCTTTTGTATTGTGATAGGTATCCACAAAAAGACGATTTTCACGACTTCGGCTAACAATCTAAGAATATTAACATTCTGTTCACTAATTAGGTATGGATAAGCACTCTAAATACCTCTATAAGAACTAGTTGCGATCGGTAGTGCGTAAACCGTAACTTACTGAGGGTTAAACATGATACCTTGTGTACTTATTGTACTAGTGTGTTATGTCGGTCAAGGCAGATAGCTTCTTATTTGAGCTGTGAATGATTCTGTTACCATTCTCGACGATAAGGCAAATAATGATCTCAGATCTCAGACGATAAACAAGATAAGGGATTACATAGAAAGAAAGAAACATTTATTTTGCTCTCAAACAAAGGTACATGAGATTTAACAAATACGTTACTCTCTGAAAGAAAGTATAATAAGTCTGCTTAAGCAATATGAATCGGAAAGCTTCAGTTCATAAATATAGAAAAAAATATTTGTAATTTAATTTTACACTTTTTTTTTTATCTGTTCTACAAATATGAGAAACGCAGGCTGCCATCACGTCAGTAATAAACGAAGTGTCATTCTCATCACTCATATATACTGCTAGCTGCGCTCTGCGGTTTCACCCGGTCACCGGTTTGCACCGGTCTGCGGTTTTCACCGGTTTCACAGGTCTCCAGCTATCTATATACCAAGAGTCATCGCAATCGGTTCAGTAGTTATTGCGTGAAAGAGTAACAAACATCCATACATCTATACATCCGCACATCCATACATCCTCACAAACTTTCACGTTTATAATATTAGTAGGATCTATAATCATATTACAAATCATAAAAAAAATTCGTTGAAATATTTCAACGAAAATTTTACCGTCCGTAAGTAAAACGAATCGTTTCTATATTATAAGAACACGTCATCAATCTAGCATGCATGCAATTACAAACAAAATTAAAAAAGAACTATCCGTTTACAAGGTATGACCGTTTCGTGCATAAACTTAATATACTTTACATACTAAGTTTATGGTTTCGTGTCTCATAAAAGCAGGTGGAATGTTTAAAGTTTAATATTTTAAACCGTACACATTTCTTTTTTATTTTGGGACTATTTACTCAGTTATTGCGAAAGCCATAAAAAATAACTTAAAAAGTTTTCGAAATTAATTTTAATGGATGTATTTTATAAAATATTCCAAATAAAACAAAAAAAATAATATCTAAAATCTTTCAAAAATTATTTTTGTAACTGCATGCTAATGCTAGGTGTCATGCCCTTTGTGATTGATTGAGTGATTTAAGTAAGATTTCCATTTTTTATTAGTACACCGTATTATTTATTTTTGTATATTATGTTGTTGTCTTTATTGACAAAATGTACTTCTTAACTAATATTATAAAGAGGAAACATTTGTGTGTTTCTAATGTTTTCGCACAAAAACTACTGGACCTATTGCGATGAAACTTGCTATGTAGATAGCTGGAGACCTAGATTAACGCATAGGCTACTTTTCGACATTCCCACGGGATCGTGACTTACGCGGTTGAAACCGCGAGGCGCTGCTAGTTATCAAATAAAAGTGGAAAACTAAATTTATTCGAAGACTGAGTTTGCTTGCGGTAGACGGCATTTTCACTACCAGCATAACGTAGCGGTAATAAATTATATTGAAAGGATAATTAATCAAATTATCTAAGTAATCGATATGATTAACTATATCAATTAAATGTATATCGTATTCTACAAAGTGTATAATATCCGTGTTGGTCTGTACTTGTTAGTACAGAGTTATATCAATTCATATCAGTTTTCGATCAAATATACCATAGATACACGCTCCCTAACAACAATCGCGTCAAATAATGTTACCAGACACTAGTTACGCCCGGTCCCTATAATCAAGAAACGATTCGTTTTCATCACGGACGGTAAAATTTCGTTGAATTTTCAACGAAATTTTAACGTCCGTAGTCGATATTTTGTGTTTCTCAAGTGTAGTTTTAGCATTTTCTTCCTCTAGCTCGGGCGCGAAGCAAAACTGTGCATAAAACTGATTTTAGCACAGTTTAGTTAGTGCCATCTTTTGAACGCCGGTCAAATATTTATTATAATTTATAATATACTAGCAGCGTAAGTAAGTAATATCGGGATAAAAAGTTGCCTATGTGTTAATCCAGGTGTCATTGCAATCGGTTTAGTAGTTTTTGCGTGAAAAGGCAACAATCATCCATACATCTTCACAAACTTTTACGTTTATAATATTAGTAGGACGATCGAAGACATCAGATCTACTAATCGGGACTCAATCGCGGTAATATTTCTGAGTACAATACTTTTTTTTCACCCAACGTTTCGATCAAATTGGTTCACAGATTAAGAGTTGCGTCCCTGAACTCTAACGAACGCACTTGGCGGGTAGCGTAATGACTACGACGTCGGCGGATTTGTGATCGAGTGTTGTATTCGAACCGCGGTATAGAATACTATAATTGATGTAAACCGACACCCACAGACCAGTGGCGTAGCTAGGTAACCAAAGGCCCTGGAGCAAATAATAAACTAGGGCCCCAACTATTTAAAATCGTTTGTTCCGTATTCGTCGTGTTCCGAATTCGATGTACTCCAGATTTGTCGTAATCCAGATTCGTCGTAATCCATATTTAAGTTATCAAGTACGCAATTTAATATAAACAGTGGTTTAGTCATAACTCTAGTACAAACCTGATAACTTCTGGTTCTAAAAAATCTGGTTTATTTATATTCCGAATGTGGGAGACATTTTCGCTAGTTCAATTTATAGTTTGTGCCCTGAGCTTGAGGCCCCTGGGCACTGCCCCGTCTGGCCCTCCGGTAGCTACGCCACTGCCACAGACACTTAGTTGGGTTGGAGATTTAATAACTAGTAATGTGTGGCAAGATAATAATGTTCTTTAATCAATTAATATAATAATAGTATAATTAAAATTGAAGTGTCTGTTTGTAATGTCAAAATAATAGTTTCTTTTTAATACAGTTATTTGCACGATACCTATACCTAAAAATCAGTTTTAAACATTTTTAACTGTCTGTCTGTTTGTTTCGGCTAATCTCCGGAACGGGTGGACCGATTTCCACGGGACTTTCACTGGCAGATAGCTGGTGTTATAAGGAGTAACTTAGGCTACTTTTATTTTGGAAAAAGAATTAGGGTTCCGCGCAAAGTGCTAGTAAGATATAATAAAATATACTATATTGTTCACCAATACAGGACAGGTTACAGTGAGAATACAAACTGATATGTACAAAGTGTGGCTTTATCGCTAAATGCCATTTCTTCCTGGCAACCTTAAAATGGACAAAAATTTGGATGGTTTTGATGTGCAAAAGAAAAAAAAAGACATAAAAAGCATTTCAGTTAAGAGGAATCCACATGTCAAGCTTAAAAACTGGGTACATCATACCTATATAAGTATGTTTGTTAGGTAGTAAGTCACTGCATTCTCTTAATCCAAATGATTCATCACACGCTGAACACCTAACCAATGTAAAATTGATAACATTAGATACTTTAGATTTCTATCAAAATTGCAAGTAAACAAGATATTTTATCAGTATAGCATTTTTTATGATAATTGTCTGTTTGATTGTTGATTACACGTTTGTTTGTCATCTTATGATGGCTGGTGTGGTAATCAAAATTGTTTTTACTATTTTTCTATTGATCAAATGATTGTGGGTTCGAACCAAACATCATTTGATGGCAAATACAAACCCTTAGCCATGATGCTATTGTTGCTTCGACTCAGTTCATTTTGTTAGATACAGTAGTTACACTAAAACTCTTATTTAAATAATAAACATCTTTATTAGGCCTATATATAAATCTTCGCAAAAAATAGAGATAAGAAGAACTTTCAAATGTCAATGTGAGTTTACTAACTTTTAAACCAGCCAATCGGTTTGCTTACAGAATAGGGACACTGTTAGTATAGTATGTGACGGTACATGGCGAAACGAAAATATCAAAAATATCAAAAAAGTGGAGGTGGATGAAGAACCTTCTACCTCACGATGTCGACGACGGAGGGCGTGCACCGCTGAGCCAGTCAGCCTGTGACCACGGCCAGTGCAAACTGGTCGAAACGTCAGGCAATTCAGAGGTATGTAATAGTTTTCGTGATCGCGTTAATTCCCGTTAATACGTAGATAATATCAATGTTAGTTTGTTTGTATTGATTTCATTCCTAAAATACTCAACCACCATCATCATTAGCCTATCGCCGTCCACTGCTGGACGAAGGCCTCCCCCAAGGAGCGCCAACTAGCAGCAGATGGATGGACGCATCCATCCGCTGCCAGCCACCTTCTTGAAGTCGTCAGTCGTCAGTCGCCCTACACTATGCTTGACTAATTGCAGCCTACACTCTAGCACATGGGAACCAGCTACCAATCATCATGAAATTAAGCACACTCAGGAGTCAGGAGTACAGAAAAGTTCTGTTACGAGGGCGGCACTGAAAATTTCGGGAATCAAGGAAGTGACACAACATTACTATTTAAAAATGTATTTATTGCTTTTCGAAGTATTCTCCGCGAAATTTTACACATTTTTCCATACGATGGAACCAATCATTGAAGCAACCATTCCATTCGGAAGTTGGGTCTCCAAAATGGCCGTTTTGTAGGCGTCCACAGCTTTTTCAGGTGATGAAAATCTCTGACCACGCAATTTATTCTTTATTTTAGAGAAAGTATAGAAATCATTAGGGCTTAGGTCGGGGGCCCCGACTCCGGGCTGTATGGCGGATGGTCTAATAATTCTATGTTTTCTTGCTTTAAAAACTCTTTCGTTCTGTGCGCGGTGTGACAACTCGCATTGTCGTGATGGAGGATGATGCGGCGGTTGCAGTTCTCTTTACGGAGTTCAGAAACGACCTGTGGCAAACAAATGCTAGCATACCATTCTGCATTAACCGTTCTTTGTCCTTCAAGAGAAATAGTCGCAACATGGCCGGTTTTGGAGACAAACGTGGCCACCATTTTTTTTGCAACACTCCGTGAACGAACAATTTTTGTTGGCTTTAACTGATTTTCGAACACCCAAACTCGTGACTGGTTTTTTGTTTCGGGTTCGTACGCGTATATCCAGGATTGGTCACCTGATACGATGTTGTATACAGCATTTGAGGATCCTGCGTGGAATCTTTCGAGAGTTCTGACGCACCAAGTAACGCGAGCCGCTTTTTGCTCTTCACAGAGCGAATGCGGTATCCATCGGGAAAACAACTTTTTTACACCTAGTTGTTCATGCAAGATTATTTGTATTTGACTCATGCCAATGTCTAAAGTTGCCTGAATTTCGCGGTATGTCACATGTCGATCTTCCTCAATCAGCTTACGCACAGCATCAACGTTTCCTTGGGTGATTGCAGTTTTGGACGACCTTGACGGGGATCATCACTGAGCTTGACACGTCCACGTTGAAATTCAGCAAACCAGCGATAAATTGTGGTTTTGGATGGGGCTTCATCACCAAATGCAGAAATCATCCGGTCAACACACTGTTTTTGCGTTAAACCACTTCGAAAGTCATAATAAATCATCGCTCTTGAATTTTCTCGAGTCAATTCCATTTTCTCAACGACTAAACAAGTTTGACAAAACCTTGTGACAAGACCGAGAATCTTTTTTTAAATAAATAAATGGTATTCGATTTTTAAAACCAAGGAGCTTTCAATTAAAAAGATTTTAATATGACAGAAATAGTGGAAATATTCCATTCCCGATACTTTTAGTGCAGCCTATATAGTGCAGGATTGAAAAGTAACTAATGTAAAATGCAAAAAAGCAAGTTTCCTATTGGTTCTGAATGGAGTATGCAAAAGTGATACAATTAAATAAATATATGTTTTGGATCAAATCAGATTTAACAGGATAAAATAGTTATATATAATTGTATGCAACCTATCCCTTCCTCTAAGACCTATAGGAGGTATGTGTCTATTTATAAACAAACAAACAACAACAATTTATAGGTTTAATATTATAATAACTATAAATACCATGTACCTTTTAATTCAACGCCAATGATTACCACCCGTTTAATAAAATAACTCCAGTCCATCCTAAGGTTGCCTGGAAGATATAGCTTTGAGCAATAAGGCCGCCCTTTGTACACTATTGATAAGATTCATCTCCTGTTATATATTCTTTGTAAAATTCTGGTGTCCAAATAAAGTGTAATCTATCTATCTATCTATCTAAAGTTGTATTGGCATTCAATTATGCTAACTTTTAAACTTTCGTGTTCCATGACATCATTTATATTCACACCACTGAGCCAGTCAGCCTGTGACCACGGCCAGTGCAACCTGGTCAAAACGTCAGGCACTTCAGAGATATGTAATACCTTTTCGTGATTGCATAATTCCAGTGTGAATACATAAATATATTAAATTATGCATTTCATATTTAGGCAAGTATACCTTTTTATCTTAGAGCTGCACAATGTGTACACCAGATTACACTATCTTTGGTTCTGAATCTGTGAACACAACCAATGTGTAATTTAAGTGCAAGTCAGGAGAGCAAAATTTTGTTACGTTTTGTTTAGAACATCTGTTTAACTACTTAACTCAAGGCCGTCTCAGGGGCCCTAGGGCACACAAAATTTGGAGCCCTGTTTGAAAGTAAAACTTCTGTTTTGCAAAATCTGTATTTGTATCAACAAATACAGATTTTGCAAAACAGAAGTCCTGAAAGAAACCATTTGCTTTCCAGATCAATCAATCATTTTTTAAGATTTTACATTTTATTGACATCTACACTAATACAATAAAGCTGTAAAGTGTTTGTTTATTTGTTTAAATCCAACCTCTGGAACAGTCAGTCAGAATTGAATAATTCTTGTATTGAATACCTTCATTGAGGAAGCTTTGATTTTTTTAAAATTTTAAAGTTTTGAAAATTATAATTTTATTGATATGCATTTTTATACATGGTTAAGAAATTGTTAACATTAATCAGTATTGATAGTATCATTTTTAACTGAACATAATTATATATAACAATAACACATGTACCAACACATTAATTGGAGTTTCTTGCCTGTTCTTCTCCATAAGATCTACGTATTGGAACAGGCAACTAGCTTCACAACTGACTTAGTCTGACTGACTTAGTCTGACTGACTTCTACTCCTGACAATTCAAAAATACCTATTATTCGTTTAATTGAAATAAATGATTTTGATTGATTTGATTTGAAGAATTAATATAAATAAATAGAATCCGATGTAATAATTAGAATTTATTATATAGATATTGTAATGTATGTAACAATAATAATTAATAATTACAAAAAATAAGCTGTAATGTTTGCATGCCTATATGGGTGCAATTTGTGGATCAAATACTTTTTGTAACACCTAAAATGTAAAATTTTTCATGCAAATAAACAGATTCTGATTATTTGTAATATCATGCTGCGATCTATAGGAGCGGAGCTCCTATAGATCGAGAAACTCTAGTAAGTTGTAAGTTGTTTATGTAACATTGCGGATAGTAAATCATTAATTATTCTCTTTAACTGTGAGCAGTCTCTATTACGATTGGGAAAGATAAGCTTAGTAATATTCTTTTAGTAACTTTAAAATTGACTTAATTGGCTTTTGTAAGGTTGAGATATTCATAGGCACCCATTACATGGTAGGTTTTGCCGTCAGTTTTGCCACAATCAAAACGGTGATTGAGAAATAACCTATCGTCTAATGCTGGCATACTGCTGGCTATAATTATGGCAACTGAGTCAACTGATATTATTTCATCAATCATGACTTTTGGTAAAGATTGACGTTTGCATGGGCGTCTAATGGACGCCATATACATAGCAAAGAAATCAGCTGATTACTTAGTTGTTTTTTATATACTGACTTAAATGGGGCCCCATGAGAAAGTGGGCAATGGGCACGTGTCCTGTGTTTCCTTATGGTAACGACAGTACTGATCCCAATCCCTTGCATAACTGTGTACCAATGAAAGTTTAAGTTATTACAAGTGTACAAAACTATGAAGTTATGACCAAATCGAATGCATTTTATTACACAATCAGAATTAGAAACAGGTTTGATATTATATGCTTGGCCGAACGAACTGGCGATCAGTGTCTTGTGATGATTTATGTACACAATGCACTCTAGATAATGTGATAAGATTATTATTTTTGCACTCGACAATGTATTTGTATTGCGCTTTTTATGAGTTCTGAAACGATAAAAAAGTTTTTAATCAACTAGAACTTAGAATTAAATTCCAAGTTTGTTTCGTAATTTCATTTAGTTACTCCTTGAGACATTTGAGCAATCAGCTGTGAGCCATTGAAATTATGATTGTTTGTAGTAGGAGTCTTTTTTTTTACAGATAAACATCTAACTTTAACGATAGAAAAAAAAAAACGTACACTCTAGACAACTTTCGTACGAGACGGTTATGATTTATGACAATAATTTGATGTTGCTTATTTACCTAATAAAAAAACGAAACATGTCGAAGTAAGTAGCCAATGTCCGGACATTAAATGCCAATAAATTTGTAATATACAACCTCTTTACATACCGCATATTACTAAATAATTGTTAAATCTTACCTTGTGATCCTAAAACTACAATTTTAGCTTCGATAACCTTCATTTTGTACACAAACACTCCTACACTAATATCACGACTTTATAAAACAACACTAATTATAACACTTAATTACATTTTTTTGATACAAAATAAAATAAACAAAGAGAAACCATTTGTTGCGGTTCATGCTCTCGACGCGCAGTCTACGTGAAAACTGATATAAATGTGTCAAATTAAAAATACCCATAACACTTTGGTGATTTGATCTGATTACTGATTGTCTCTGATCATTTAATATTGGTAGGATAATATGGTTATTCTTAACAGTGACATCTACTGTTTAGTTACTATAACAAGCAAACATTCATATTCCACTTTATGTACTTTTTCACTAGTATTACTAAACAGAGCCCTCTGTTTAGTAATGTATGTATGATAGCAATTTTTTTATCAACAGTTAGATAGCAGTCAGTGACGAATAATTACTATAATAATTTTACAGCCTTAACAACTCTCATTAATTTTATTTTGTTGTGTACCTTTTATTACAAATAAACAGAGTTTAATTGAAGTAGTTCAGTCCCTTTTTGCTAGATAGCGCTGAGTTATATAGATGTATATAGAAATTGACAAAGATAAAATAGTTCGGCTGGATTTTTATATGTTTGTTAAGACAAGTTCTATGAATTCCAAATCAATTCGAAGGCCTGTTCTTCACAAATCGGCTATTGGCCTTCGAATTTAGGAATTCATAAAACTTTCATTAGATTAGAGAGTTTTTACACAAGCAATTGACGTGACTGCACATTCAGCCAATCACGGGCGTTTTTAATCACGTAGATTGAAAATTTTACATCTTTTGAAATATTGTGTTCAAAGAAGTGATTTTAAAAAAAAAATGATCACTATTGAGCTAAAAGTATTTTAATAAATATTTTCATTACTAGCAACCCGCCCCGGCTTCGCACGGGTACAAATTATACAGCTAAACCTTCCTCATAAATCACTACGTCTATTAGTGAAAACCGCATGAAAATACGTTTTGTAGTTTTTTAGTTTATCGCGAATAGACAGACAGACGCGGCGGGGGACTTTGTTTTATAATATGTAGTGATTAAAGACTTAGAGCGTTATATTTTGATTACACGTTTATACATACTTAAAACTATACTTATCAATAGCGATACTATAAAATGGCACTTAGATAAACATAGACAGAGATATAAACCCAAAATGATAGTTAATATAATACATTAACTGAGAATTTATAGCGAGAAAGTTTATGAGAGATTTAATAATGATTGCTATCAGATGGGAAGGGAATATAATAACGTTTACGACGCCATTTGTCGGCAATTTTACGGAGATTGGCGTCGAGATTGTTATATTAGGAACTAATTATATTGAAGCGATGGCAGTACAATGGCCAAGACGTCAGGATCTCAATAAAGAGTCGAGGGTTCGAAAAGGGCGTAAGCTGTTTGTTAAGATCGTAGTAAATGGCGCTCTATCGTCTCTGCCTACCCCGGACGGGAATATGGAATAGTGCGTGAGGCTATGCAGGTATGAAATAGTATGATTGTATGTATGTACCTCACTACCGTAAGTATTATGTACTAAGGCCCTCTTTTAAGTAATGGCTTGGAGGCGTTAACAAGAAAACCTATAATTTAACCAGATACCATGTGCTATATCGCTTAAAAAAATTTCTTCCCCCGAAAATCGATACAATACTCGTGCAAACTCTCAAATTCCCAATAATCGGCTATGGTGATGCGTGTTGCTATGACCTGATTTCAATCTCCTCCATAAGTTAGACCGTCCCCGTCTTCTTAATACTTAACTGCATTCGATTTATAATTTTAATCTTCGTAAATATAATTGTATCTTTTCCGTCCTCAGTTTAAGTGGTTGCCTATTCGTCAGCGACGTAA
Source organism: Callimorpha dominula (assembly GCA_949752705.1). Lineage (NCBI taxonomy): Eukaryota > Metazoa > Arthropoda > Insecta > Lepidoptera > Erebidae > Callimorpha > Callimorpha dominula. The sequence goes on along the minus strand of OX457018.1, from coordinate 9,354,545 downwards.
CTTGCGAGTTGTATTTACTATCATGAAGTCCCCATCTTACCCAACGTATTTAACTTGTTATTTCCAATTCTTAAGCATTAATTATAACAAAAACCTTATTTCTGCAAGTAATCTTCTTCTTCTTCTTTCCCCTCTTGTCTTGTTTTGTCTTCTTTCTTCAGTCTGTTCTTTTTTGGAACCACAGAATACATAATAGTGATAATATTTCCCGATTCTTCTGTGACGTAACTATACCATCGGAGGCCCGTGACCAATTCATTAATATATTTTGTAATTAGTGCCAATGAGGGCACCAAAGGTTCTGAACACAGGAGTGTTCAGGACCTTTGGTGCCCAGGGCCCCTTCGAGCTGCTTGCTATATGTACGATGCTTGCTAGGTGTACAAACTCAGTTCCGTAACTTATTAAACTATATGAATGTAAGCGAAAATAGATACATAACAATCATATATACCTTAAATACATTTAATAGGTTCAAACACAAATAAACATAAAATCTTTATTCAAATAAACTTACATGTCATTTTTGAATCGTCAATGATAAAAAATACAATTTAAAAGCATATAGGTGGAGCCTATGTTTACAAATATTCTAAGCGAGCAGTCTATCATTCACGAAATCACGACCATAGATTTTCATCGGATAACAATTCGTCTACCTTATATTATCCCTTCTTCATTACACATGATTTGATTCATCATTTTGAATTTGTCAAATGTCACCTTGACAATTCTTTGGTACTTTTTTTTTTTTTTATTTTTTTTTTATTTGGACTCTATCTCGCGTGTAGAGTCAACGCAGAGATTCCGCCATTTGGTACTTTATTAGTATAGTATTTTTTGGCTTCAGTTTTGGGGCGCGGGTTAGGCATCTGGACCTATATATAATCTAAGCATTGAAAGGTTTCGACAAGAGTTTCTTTCAAATTAGATTTCTTGTAGTATTAAATAAAGAGAAGTCGATAAGACTAGCTACTTTTAACTCTTTAGATATTTTGACAATATTATGACAATGACAACTGATTGTCATAATCTTGGCTTGATTATTTGGGAGGTGAATTTTCCATCGATGATTATTATTAACGTCGCGTCGACATCATCATCTCAACACATAGAGTTTGTATACTCAATGATCTCAACATTTAATTGTTCAGTCGCTCTCATTTTTTGGCTCTCTATCGAATATTATAACAAAATATAAAACACGTACAATATTGTGAGAAGGATTGTGTTTTTAAGATTAACATAAAAAATATTTATCTGGGAAATATATACTAATAAAAGAAATCAGAAAGGTAATAAACTGTATTAACAATAAGAAGCAAATAGAAAGACTCGCGCTCGAACTTTGGAATAGAGCAATATTATATCAAGAAATAGGTATAATAATAATTAATATGTAATACATATACAGTAAAACCTGTTTAAATGAGACTTCAAGGGACCTGCAAATTTGTCTCACTTATAGAGGTATTCCACTTACCCAGTGTCTCAGATATCCAGGTATAAATAAATATCTGTCTCGTTTACAGAGGGTTCCGTTAATAGAGGTCTGAATACAGGTTATTTCAGTTATAGAGGTGCGATTATTAAATAAAATAACGTATTATGTTAACAATCTACGTGAGTTTTAATCTTTATTGGGAATCAAAAAAAGATAATAAAGGTAAAAAATGTAATAAACAAAAATATTCAAGCATGGTTTTTTATAAATATGTTGTACAAAAATGCAAACAGAATGTATCAATTATAACAATCTGGCATTTTAGTTTGTTTTTTGGAAGTATCAGCCATCAGATGTTTTTCGATGTTATAAATTTTATCAAATATGCTTTAAAGCAAAACCAAAACTGACGGCCATTGAGGCTCAAAATTAGTTAAGTGCGGAATTTGCGGGTAGAATAAGAATAAGTAAGTAAACAAACAAAACGATGTTATCCCAGTTACAGAGGTTAATGCATATAAAATTCACTCGCTGTCTTAGTTATAGAGGTAATTATGACGATAAAATCAAAAGAACGAATCCCAGATATAGAGGTTTGCTTCGTCCCACTAACAGAGGTAATTCAGTGCCAAAGTGTTGGGACCTCAGCATGAGTTCCAGTTATGGAGGTGTCTCACTTATCCAGGTCCCACTTAACCAAGTTTCACTGTAATAATTAATTTATAAAAAATAAAATTTGAATTAAAATATCATAGTTCTTGAATTAAGTTTCTCACAAAATACACACATTAATTTACCTAAAACTTTTGAACTAATATGATGCCCGAAATATAAAAAAAAAATATATCTTTAAGTTCTGGAGGAACGGAAGTTATGTCCCTCCAACACAAAGGGAGGATCATCCGATTAGGGGAGGTGATCATGCCTGGCGGGCTGCGGCCCAACGGTTGATGTTGGGAAGTTGTATATTTACTGATCGGCGCGAGAACTCTCGTAGCGCGATGCAGGATTAGTAGTTACTCCGTAGTTCAGCTCGTCTTCGCTAGATGATGTTGGAGTATGTCTTTGCTGTATGTGGAAGTCGCCACGAAGTCTTAAGAGCCTTAGTAACTACTTAGTAATCTGTGCTTAAGACGCCGAAGTAGGGTTTACATTTTTTTTTGTATGTCGGACTCGAACCGACTAAAACTACACAGTGTTCCGTCACTGGGTCTTCTTGCCGGGCCTCAGGTATACCCTAGAAATGGAATCCCTGTGAACCCTAGCAGACTTGGCCGGCTGATGAGCAAGGCGACCCGACTATATTGTACCTGTCCAATCTAATTTAAAGAGGCGCGCGTGGAACTTGTCGCGCCTTCGACTCAGGCCTGCTTCTTCTAGAGCGACAGATACCCTCGTCCGTCGCCCAAAGGCAAGCACTCTTGGAGGCTGGAGTTTGTTTTGCACTCTCCGGCGCTTGGTGTGTCTTCTGCGGGACGGAAGAGTAGGTACTAGTCCTTTATAGCTCCCTTTCCGCCGCTTTTTTGGCATGAATTACTACCTCACAGAACGAGACGGCGGAATCCAACGCACTCTCGCTCTAGACCATACACATAATCATGGTCTCCAAAGAGAGGTTACCCACACCAGGGGGCATTTACCTTAAATGTAATGTAAAAAATTCTATATTTAAGGAAATTCCGGAAGGTTAATCATCCCTCCTTGTTAGGAGTAAACAGCAATTTAACTTATGTGTTAAACTTAGGCACAAGTATGTCTACCCCACAATTTACGTTTCTCGCATACAAATGAATGGCATAAACAAAAGATATATAATCTTCCGCGCCGTCACGCAACGGTAACTGCCCACTCAGCCTAGTGAACAGATGAAGCAAAAATGTTTATGATACATTAGCCAAATTACGACGGCAAATGTTATTTGTGCGATTTGTTTGTGTTTATCTTGAGGGGTGTGGATTTCTAGCTGCTACAGCAAGGTTTAAGCTGCTGAAAGTGTATTTAGTATTTTTTAAATAAGCCATTTTTGTTTTTTTTTATATTATAATAGCTTTATACCAATAAACCTATTATAATATAAAAAAAAACAAAAAGGGTATGTGTATATTGTGGTGATAGTTTGGACGTTTTTGAATCAATTTTAATTATGTTTTTTTTATAACTAACTAATAATATCCAGGGATTGTCTCAATAGTTGTGAAAAATACTTTTAATGAAATTTCACATATAAAGACTAAAGTAAAATTTGTAGGCATTATTTTATTTAATTATTTTGAGAATAGTTGTTATGTACCTAATTCTGCCTCAATGTATTAAATCTTTTGAGCCAATACTTTATTATTATTTCAGACATGTTTAACGCTTCGTTCAGCGCTTTATTTGCTGTATTGTAGATACCCAGCAATATGTTAACGTAGTATGTAAGTAATGAGTGTAATTTAGCTAAAAGCCCGCGAAAAGCGGCCATAACAATAAAAGTGGCAATAAATTTGTAAGCGCGCCATCTACACGTCAGTAGTTCATGTTGTATTCATGAGATTCATGAAGTTAGCCGTTAGATGGCGTTAGTCGTGATTTAATTCTGTCCGCCGCTTTAATGTGTTGGGCGGAGATTTATTTACCTTGCATTGTTTTATGTTTACTATTTTTATACCTTTATTAGCACTTTTTTATTTTTTAAAGAGTGTGTTTAGTGTGAGAATTCTTTGTGTGTATTAACTTCTTGTTTTTAACGGAATTTCGTAAAGAAGGAGATCCGGAGGTCGTTGAGATGTATTTTTATAAGTTTAGCAATATTTCTTTTCCACGTTGTCCGTATTCAATGTTTTTTTTTTAAACTTTAAGGGGACTCTTATCATGAGTATCATAGTACTTAAAATAATTTTGGATAGAAAAATTCTACTTGCGATGCGTGCGTGTGCGTGCGTGATTCTATGAGCGTGCATTCATGTCTGTTTCACCTATTATAAGGCAATGGTCTTGAGCTGAGATCAGAACAAATTGTTGTTTCTATGATCTGAGGTCTTGAGAAATACATTACCAGACCGGTCTTTCTTGAAATTAAGTATAATAGTTACCTAATAATGATTTATTAATTGTTTAACAACATTCATTTCGTTTGTCTTACCAAGTTTAACTATAGTTAATAATAATGAGGCAGTGACATACACAAAAAAAAAGATAAGAAGGGTCAGTTTTAAAATCTGTTTCAGCATAAAATATAGGGCTGAAAATGCATGTATAATTTTTTAAGTCTGGTTAGTTGATATTTAACAAAATCTGAGGCAAGTTTTAAGTTTTGTTTTTACACTAAATATTATTAGTATTCAAAAATATTTAGTAAAGTTTTTTCAATAATAAGTAAGTTGTTAGAGACATATTCGAGTAACTCGAGTAATGAGATACATGTAGGTATTCCTATAACTCGCATAACAAAGAGGGGTGCATAATGCATGATCTCATGAGTTGAATACTATTTTATGCTCGCGGCTTCGCTTACGTAGAGGTTATTTTCGTATTTATCGAGAACAGTATTGTTTTCTAGATGAAAGGTACTTATCCTATGTCTTTTTCTGTCGGTCTGACAACGCGTACCTATGCTAAATTTAATGATGGTCGGTTCAGTAGTTCAGGCGTAAAAGCGTTACAAACAAACTCACTTTTGCCTTTATATTATACTAGCTGTTGTCCGCGACTTCGTTCGACTCAAAATCAGTTTATAATAATAATAATAATATATCTCTTTATTGTACACCAAAATGATTTTGAAGAGTAGAAGCACAGCAATGTTTTGTGGTAGATACAATTGGCGGCCTTATCGCACTGAGGCAATCTCTTTATATAACATGTTATAGTTTACTAGCAACCCGCCCCGGCTTCACACGGGTAGCAAAGCATTATATAGATTTTTTCCGACATCTTCAACAATCATCGTCATATTACAGCCATTTTACACAAAACCTTAATGAATTATAGACTTCAACCTCCCTCATTAATCACTCCGTCTATTGGTGAAAATCGTGTGAAAATCCGTTCGGTAGCTATTGAGTTTATCGCGAACAGATAGACAGACTCGGCGGGGGACTTTGTTTTATAATATGTAGTGATGTAAATATGCTCAATACTCAAGACTTAAAAGTTTTACCTATCTGTTGCTTTTTAGTTCTTTTCGTCGGTGTAATTTTTCATAAAAAGTTTTTTTCAACTATTTTTTTAAAACTTATACAAAAAACTGAATTTTTAAAAAAACACATGTTAAATATAAATACTGGCGACACTAGTTTTGTTACTCGCTCTACTCTAGTGACCCAACTCATTACTAGAAATACATACCTACTCGTACTACCTACGTCATCGTCAGTACCTACGTAGTGCTAATATATCCCACTCTTGTGCAGACATCTTTCTTTGACCATTTATCATTGATTAGGTTTGAGTGTCCATAATTATTGATTAATGGATGAAGTACATAATTTTATAATTAAATTCCTTAAAATGCAATTCGGCGACAATTTTTATAGTACTTTAAGATACTATATGGAATGACTTGAGAGAAAAAAATTGAAATTTCCCGCTGTCAGTTGATTAGTTCGTCGAACTTCGATCGTGTTTTGGCGCCAAAATGTATTTCCATTTTTGAAAGTATTTTGTAAATAGAACAGAATAACCAGCAACAGAAGCGCCGCCGCCCGCCTGGTAGCATTCAGTCGAGTGTACACGATGCGACTCATACAATACATGGCCGTAACATTTTCTCAAACGTTGATATAATGAAGATATTCCCTCTACGTAATAGTATGGTTAACGTTGGGTTTGGAGATGGAAACTTTTTGCTCTTAAACCTCTATCAATTGATCATTTTGGGTGGACCATGTTAAAGAATAGAAAGAATATTATCTTAAAAATTTAAGTAAAAAATGTTCAAAAGTTATAATGTGAGAGTGTGACAAAGTATTAAGGTCGTCAATAACTGTCTTAAAGTTAAGTGTATCAAATAGTAAGTAATTTGAACGTTCCGTCCTAGCTTAACTTTAAATAACTTTAAAATACGAGTAAGTAGTCGTTTTAGAACAAGGAGCTCACAACTGAATTCCACGATGCAAATTTAAGTATCAAATCTATTACGGATAAAATTCGATTCTTTCGATATATCAGCATGCGAACCAAAGAAAAACATACAAAAAAAATTTAAATAAGCAGTCGTAGGACAGCCGACAGAAGTAAAAACTTAAAACGACGTATCACATTAGTGATCGTGACGCGAACCCATAACCAGTGCCGGTTTTAGCACTACCAGCGCCCTGGGCGAGATTTCTACGGCGCCCCCTGTCTCCCATTGAAACCCATACGATCCTTGATAAAATTTAAAATAGGGACAGGAGTAATCACATTCTGATCAGGCAAAAAAGATTTTACACTTGAGTTCATCACACAACATACAACCATCTATATCTGATTTAGAGTCTACAGTTAATTTCAATTTGCAGATCAGCACACCGTTAAAAGAAGGTCTGGTTTTTCTGGAATCTTTTTTATATTGTTCAAAAAAGACCAAGCGGAATCTTCATTTAAATGTTAAAATCTTTCATTGAGTGAAACCAGAATTCTTGAACCCCAATATTTTTTCCTTTCATATTCGCTCCGTTGTCGTAACCCTGGTCCCTGCAATTGTTTAATTCTAGTCCATGTTTATTTAAAACATAAATAATGACTTCAGGTATAAATTCTATAAAATGCTCTTTTACTGATATTTGGTCGGCACCTGATTAGTCAACAAATCGTATTGTCAGAGAAAGTTATTCGACATGATTAAGGTCTGGGGTGCAGTCTGCTATAAATATTTTGATTGTTTTGCGCGTGATATGATCTCTGACTTTACTTTTTCACCCACCAGCTCTATTAATTCATTTTGAATATCTTTTCACCAGCAGTGGTCAGAAACAACACCTTTTACAGCTAAATACAAGTGCTCCTGCATAACTGGATCGAAGTTGGCTAGTTGTTGTACTAATCCCAAGAACTTACGTTATGTGGCATATAAAGTTTAGCAGAAGTACCTCTGAACACCATATTATTTTCAACCAAATAAAGTGTTATAATATGCATGAATCTAGACAAAACATTATTCCATCTTGTGGTTTCTTTCTAACCAAATTTTGTTCTTGGCAATCTATTGTTTCCTGTTTTGAATTCAGTCTCAATCCATGAATGGTAAAACTTTTTATGAGAAGTGCTATTTTCATGATTTTTTAACATCTCAGACAGGTGTTTTTAGTCATTATAACCTTCAGATATTAAATTGGACGTCGAGCTACTATAAAATAGGCGGCAACAACAACAATAAACGCGATCTAAGAAACGGAATATATAAACCAGCGACGCTGAACTGTTTCATTGTTTGCAAGTTTTTGTATGAAATGGGAATTAGTGAAATGTGGCCCCATGTCATTCTTTGCATAATTATCAATGTGACTTTGCACTGGGCCAGTAGCTATTATATGATCAATAGTTTTGCTATTCCGAGTGAGTGGCCAAGTAGATGGATCTGATATATTCGTGACAACATTATTAACGTCATCTAGAACTTGTGCTTGATGTATTTCACCAACGGCGTCGTCTTGAGTCTTGAGCAACATCTGTAATTGTTGGACAGCTTCTCTCATCACTTCGGGAAGTTTCGTTCACAATCTCTTCAACAGCTACTTGATCTAACTTGTCAGACAGCTCCACTACCAATACACCTGTTTGTATTCCAGCTGTAGATGCCACGTTCAGGCCTTGGTTTTTTATATAAAGAGGCGCCTGGGGCGCCCCTATATATCTGGCGCCCCTGGGCGGTCGCCCAACCGCGCCCTACCCTAACGCCGCTACTGCCCATAACTCTAATAGGTATTAGCATGATAAACCACTAACTATACACACTAAACTCACAATGTAAACCAAATAATTGTTAAAATAATTATTATTACGTACCAATAATAACTATTAAATTAATAATGACAATTATTACGTATTAATTGAATATACTAAACACAGTGACACAACAGCGAAGAGCAGCTGACTGTATCTTTCTCGCTCGGGTGCACTCGGCGGTCCCGAGTTCACCTGATCGAGCGTTTCACCTCAGAGCATGACGGATCAGCCTAACTTACTATCTACGAAAAAATGTGTGTGCGGTGCGCCAAAAGAAGTTTTCACTTCAAAAAGGAAATATATATTTTTGAAAGATTGTTATTCATACAAACAATTCAGCGTATCTACAATATGCTAGTCGCACCACAAACGAGCAATCAGCGAGCGATCGCCAACACGACAACACCCCCCTCTCCACGCCTCCACCTCACCGCATCACCCCGCAGGCGCTCCTTGATTCCAAATTCAATTTGCACCAATCAACGGCCTCTGTCTTCCCGCCTTCCCCGGACGTGACGAGTGTTGTTTTTTTTAAATATTGCAGCTATTGTCTTTGATTGTTTGCGGTGTAATGTCTTTTGTTATTTTTTCGGACGCTTTATGGTCGTTGGGTATGGTTTGTTTTTATAGTTTTATGGAGTGAGGAAAATCTCGTATATCATCTTGATTTATGTTACTTTAAGAATGAGTTCGATAAAAGGCAACATTGAACAGGAATTTTCCGACTTGATACAGTTTTGTAGTATATATACCTATTAATGTCCCTTTTCTACATAAATTTTTCATTTTATTTAAAACTAGTTTTTGGCAACGTGTATGCAAAACTTCATGATGATCGGACAAACGCAGCGCTTAGAATTTTATATTAAAAAATATTATAATAAAATAAATATTAAAATTGCGAAGAACGAAATAAGATTTGCGATTTCGAACAAACTAACATTAAATTGTAATATAGATATGTATAAACGAACACAATACGAGTTAAGAGGAATAAACTGCTTAAAATTGATTAAACTTTAAATGATCGGAACAGTAAACATCGGCATACTGTACTGGCAGAGTCTCAGTTAATTAAGCTTTTCAAGGACAATACATATGGCCGTTCAAGAAATATGGCCCGATCGAAGTTCATTTATAACTATTACGATTCTATTAAAAATACACATAATCCGTACTTTGACTTTTCTAGTTCTATATATTATCAGTATTATCACTACATATTATAAAACAAAGCTCCCCGCCGCGTCCGTCCGTCTGTCTGTTCGCGATAAACTGAAAAACTACTGAACGGATTTTCATGCGGTGTTCATTAATAGACAAAGTGATTCATGAGTAAGGTTTAGGTGTATAATTTATACCCGTGCGAAGCCGGGGCGGGTTTCTAGTAAATCTATAATCTATGGTACGTATACAGCGTGCCACAGATTATTAAAAAGCTACCTACTCTACCTAGTACGAACATAATACCGTTGTGGTGCGTGCTTTGCCTTTACAGTTTAAAAAGTATTACTATCTCTTATTACTCTTATTAGCTATTATGTTTTTACTAACCCTAATAACATGAAATATAAGAACTGCAGTAAAAATTTCATGGATACATAATTCAAATTAAATATCTTTATTTAATAAAATTGAAAAAATAATTATTATACATAATTAAAAATTATAGATCAACACACACAGAGAAACCGCAACAATACAATACGAACATATTTATTGCTCTAAATTACCTACTAATGAATTTAATAAGAATTTTCTTTTCTTAATAGTTACTTAATAAATGTTATTCTTTAAAGACTACTCCCACACAGACACACAGAACACCCAGACTCTGGACAACTGTTTGATGATCACACAAACTTTTGTTCCATGTGGGAATCCAAAGTTTAGTACTGAGGCGCCTACTTTAAACATTGCGCCATGCGTGCAGTCCATATTAGTAATGCGACTTGCGCTGCACATTAGAAGTATTTTTGTTAACGCTTGTAACGAATCAATTTTTTTTTTGCAGTTGGTGCAAATTGGTTGTGTACTTGGATCGATGGGATTCGAACAGGGAACCACTCGCCGCCTAAATTAATTTTATCTTTTAATTTTACATGTAAGTATGCGAGTATACATATAATATTATGTAGAATGATAGGTAAATATTTCTTTATGTATATGTATTATTTAGATAATAATAAAAAAAATAGTAGGCTTAAATAGACTGTTATTAATAAATTGTATATTTTTTTTATTATTTTGAATTGTTGTGCACCGCGAGTTATCTACTTCCATACAGTATAGTCCATCCTAAGGTTGTCTGTAAAAGATCGCAGACTGCGTAAGACCGCCCATTGTACTGTTACTTTGTATTAAATTTCTAGTTTGTATAATACTTTTTTGGTATGCAGTAAAGAGTACCTATCTATCTATCTAAATATTAATACAATGATAAAGAATGTTCAATCAAGAGATTCTTGAAACGATCGTCAATCTGATAGTCAAATACGGAAATTCTCTTAAAAAAAACCAATTGTCATTATTGACAAAATGCGCGCGAATTTGAACGCTCGAAAATGGCGTCGATACCCGGCCCCGGTGTCGTTACAAAACCAAATATCAAATATTGATATTCGCTCCACGATTTTGTATTCTGTTTGAAGTGGTAGATACTATTTGCACTTCTACTTGCTACAGTTACGTCTGTCATCAGTTTGGGCGCGAATTTATGGGCACAGATTATATAGATATAACTGTTGATATCAATGAAATATTGTATACGTAATTTGATTTGTTGCTGGGATGTCGTAGATGACGGATTATGAGTTTGACGCTCTCTTTGTGAAAGGCTGATCAACGTAAAAATTACCTAATCGGATGTCAAATCTCTGCTGAAAGCGTGATTAGGCACTTTGATTTGATCATCGGAACAGTCGGTCAGTCAGAAAGTTTAGCATGCAAATTAGTTTATCTTTGTTAAACTAAACTGTACGATCTGCAGAAAATAACAACTTTTGCCATCATACCTTGCTTTCGTTAAATCATTTGCTTTTAATGGTTTGTTTTCCAATAATAAAATTATTAAACATTTGAATACTTAAAACAATTTTTGACATTGACAATAATTAAAAAAAAACAAGTTTTTTTTTAACATTTAATTTCATGAGGACAAGATGAGGACATTAAATATTATATTGTAACCATAAGCAACTACCTACCCCATTATAGGAAAACACAAGCAAAAGACTTACAATTGAATGCTTATAGTTTCATTTAAATAAATAAAAAAAATCTGGGCCCGCAGCAGGCCCGCAGAGGTAGATTTCGTGTTTTATATATATATAAACTTTTTAACTGGCGGTTGTTTTGGGGTCTAGGAATCATAACTAGACCTCCTGTGAAGATTTTTTTGGAAAACTCGACTACAGGTACAAAACCTATAGCACAGATTACTAAGTAGTTACTCCAATAGGTAGACTTTTCTTCGAAATCTACCTAAAAGTGGCTAATTGAGGACCTCTTCCTTATTTAAAATCTGATAAATGGGTGTTCACGTTAATTTAAAAGTTTGAGTTCTATGAACGTAAAAATATCCAAACTAATATTATAAATGTGAACGTGATTTAAATTTTTACGCTTACAATTTATTAAAATTTATTAAAATACAATTTGATGATGATCGGCGTCATCATGAAACTTTGCATGCAAGTTGTACAGAAAATGACATAATACAAAATACCTTCTGTTTCCGAGAGATACTGGATTACTTGACAAAATCTACTTTAATACGAGCAAAAGTGCAGGCGAATACTAGTCTATAATATTTATTTAAGTATTTATTCTGTCAATAGGTAAATTATGAAGTCCTGGAAATAAGCGAGAACAGGGCGATGCCAAGGGGCTAAATAAAAAGTAATAATTAAAACTACTTAGAAATGCATTACATATTTATAATTCCCTGTTCTCAAAATACTGTAACTTTTTTCTACTATTATTGCTGATTGTCAAATAAAGCGGGAAAATACAAAGACGCCATTTTGTTCGAAATTGCCAAAATCTTTTTCAATTCACGGAAAGTTCTTTTTTTAAACTCTTTCGTCAGTGTTACAACTGAATCGATTGGCCTTTCGACAAAGTTAAAAATATCGCTTTTTGTCTAGAATAAACATAGCTACGTTTGTTCGTAGTATCGGTATCTCCAACTGTCGGTAAGTTGTTTAAACAAAAGACATCAATCACGGTGGGAACGCCCCACAGCTTAAGCTATAGTCTTGCCTGTTTGTTTTCAACATTTTAAAAAAAAATGCACCACGATCAAATCAAACAGTCATTACACTCATTACGTACTAAGTGACATTTCAGATTTATTCTGTAGGTTTTAATTTAATATAAAAATAATTCTTTTTTCTTATATTAAAAAGGTTTGGCTGGTCGCTATCGTAAATAGACAGGCACCGAGCCGCTGTTAACTAGAAGACTCCTGCCGCCGACACTAGCATTGTACTATTAATAAACGGTAGCCACGAACATATTAGGTTGCCCTTATAGCTCAGCCCCTAGCCCCTAGCAAGCAATAGGCGACGACTACATTACTATATGGTTCGTCTATAAACGCTAGAGTTGAAACTCCTGAAATCCAGCGAAGCCGGAGGCAAAAGCTAGTATAGAATGCTTTGGATCTCACGTCGTAATCAGAGGAGGTTATGGAGGTCTGATGGCAGTCGCTTCACGTAAAATATCGAAATTCAGCCGTATCAGATAGATTCAGATAGACTGAAAGCCGACTCCAACCTAGTTGAGAAAAGGTGCGAAGGATGATGACTTTTAAATATGTTTTAAAAACACCTTCCTATTTAAAAGGACTATTTGACTTCTGATAAAGGAACTCATACGCAGTTCTTATGAACATCAGAAAATCTGAAATTAAAAGTGCCCTTGCATTGAACAGCTTTCTTTAATCCCCGACGAAGAAACGAGGGGTGTTATAAGTTTAACGTGTGTATCTGTGTATTTATCTGTGGCAAGTTTTTTTGGTTGAAAGGTAACTTGATCCAGAGTGTTCTTAGCTGTAATTCAAGAAAATCTGTTATTTTTGAGTCTGGGGTATGTCAAATTTTTGAACTATGGTTCTGTCTGTTCATTTTTGGAATGTATTACCGGTACAAATGCGGCAAGGTAAAACCCATACAACCGAAACTTGGTCACTATCCTTTCTAAACTTATTAAAAACCGTATTTTTAAAGGAAAGGTTTTTGAGCGTGTAATAAAATTGGATTATATCCATTCTTTCCAATTTTTTTTTCGTATCGCCAAGACTATGAATAAATCTCCTCATCCTTAACACAAGGCGCTAGACGGAGACACGACTATATCTCTGTCGCACAAACGGGTACAGAATACAGAGAGGCTGACTTTTTCACAGCAATTTATACAGACACCACTCCGAAGATACGTAGGGACAATGTGTTTAAGAAAATGGTGGACAGTTTAAAAAAGAAATTGTTAGTGTGATTTTTCGAGTCTATTACTTATTATCATTAAGTACTCTAACATCAGGAGGCACAAATTCGGTACACGAAAAAGTATATTTGGCAAACATTTTGTTTAATATTTTAAATTATGACATGGCTTGATGGTTTTTTCTTTTGTATTGTGCATGACATATTGTAAAACCTTATTAATTTATTTTTGATTATTATGCTATTTACATTTTTTATTTCATTGTAATTTTATTTTTTAAATGTATTGTATTATTATTAATTGTTAAACTACAATTCGAGTGAAAACTGGCTATTTTAGAAACAGGATTTTATTAAAAAGATAGAACTTCAACAATAATAATAATAACTTAAGAGAACTCACACACGGCCGTCGGATCCCAAACTAGAAAGAGCCTGTACTATGGTAACCAGACTGCTGATAAACATATTTATAAATTACTAAATACACATACATACATTTAAAACAGAACAAATTATCGTGTTCATGTATAAATATTGTCCTGTTACTATGCCTTTATTGTTTTAGAGAAGTAAGATTATAGACCACCTCCTTAATTTAGAAATACGAATAATCAAATTGATTCATTCAAATTGTCGCCTGCGCTATTTCCGGACCGATGCGACCTTCAAACCTTCAAGAAAAGAGCGTACTCCTATCTCAAAGCCCGGCAACGCACTTGTGACTCTTGAGTTGCAGGTGTCCATGGGCGACGGTAGTCACTTACCATCAGGTGACTCGTCCCGTCCTACCCGGCTCGTTTGCCCCAGATAATATAAAAAAAAATATCTTGACCATGATTTTAACTAAAGAATTTTCCTCGTTATCCTTAAATACAATAAAAAAAATATTCACTGTTCATTAAACCATGGACACCTTATCTGTCCCCTCCCCCCTCGGCTTAATTTAGTGTTGTAAGCGAACCGTTACCAGCCCGAGCTATTTAACTGTTCTTACTACTGACTTTATGTGGCTATACGTGGCTATATGTGGCTATATATCTGTCACCAATAGCTGCATGGCTTATTGATTGGTGGCATATGGGATTAAATACTTGGGCGACAAAATGTCTGTTAGGTATAATTGTTTTTAAACTTTGCGACTTGTAGGCATAATTTGTAAATGAATATCATTTGTGAACATCCAAGAATCTCGTTATCATCGAATATTCAACTCCATAGCACTGAACAGACGATGCAAGTGTAGTGTGGCGAAATACAAAAAAAAAAAATAGGCAGTCATGGGACTGCCGACAGAAGTGAAAACTTAAACGAAACGACAAACTTAAAACGTCACATTAGCAGGTTGGTGACATTATATAATAAGGAGCTGACAGGACTCAATGTTTAGCTTAGCGCCCTCTAGTGAATCTATATATGTATTATTAGCGTGACGGTCACGAGTTCAGTGAAAAGTGCACACCCGTGCGTATAGAAGTTTTCATTAAAAAAAAAAATGAATTACAAGCCTATGAGTCTTTAACTTCCATATAATGTTACCAGTGTTACTGCGTAACTGATATGAATGAAGAATCTTGCTGAAGCTAGCAAATTGACAAGTACTTACAAAGCGTCTACTCATAGCTACTACGCCGTAGCTGTAGTAACTATTACTTGCTACTATTACTATTACTGCATGTTCATAATAAATGTATGTATTTAAAATGAATATTTTTGATAATTTCAATAAATGAACTAAACATAATATTACTTTATTATTTCTGGAATTGAATTTGCATATTTTACCTTAAAAATGATTTAAATTTTAAATTAAATCCCGTATTAAGAAACAACTAAATATGATGTGGCGGTTTTAATGCTAGTCAAATGATAAAAAAAATAGCATTATTATAATAATAACTAGCAACCCGCCCCGGCGTCGCACGGGTACAAATTATACACCTAAACCTTCCTCACGAATCACTCTGTCTAAAACCGCATGAAAATCCGTTCAGTAGTTTTTCAGTTTATCGCGAACAGACAGACAGAGAGACGCGGCGGGCGACTTTGTTTTATAATATATAGTGTATATATATATATATAGTGTATATAGTAATTTTTCATTCTGCTGATTCGACAATTTGATAACTTTTCCTTGTGCTTTTAAGGCTCCCATAGGACGCCCACAACTGTCAATAGACTCTTAAGGTCATCTCAGATTGACTTTCATTAAAACTGAGCTGAATATTGTACTCGTATGCAAGTAGTATGCATCTAGCTCAGCTGACAGCGGCGTACGATGTTTACCTATATTCTCGTACCTCGTAATTATAAACTATACATGAAAATTTATCGTACTACAATTATTATATTCGATTGCCATCTTGCAACCCTATTGCGGATCTGTGTGATGGAACAGAATAATATAAAAAAATCGCGATTAAAAAACCGGGGTTGATCATAGAAGGGTGAAAATTTGAAGTTGTAAGTATTTTTTAATGCTAAATCATAATAAAATAAAAATTTTACCCGATATGT
This sequence comes from Callimorpha dominula, assembly GCA_949752705.1. Classification (NCBI taxonomy): domain Eukaryota; kingdom Metazoa; phylum Arthropoda; class Insecta; order Lepidoptera; family Erebidae; genus Callimorpha; species Callimorpha dominula. Next base: position 9,338,228 of record OX457018.1, on the reverse strand, counting down.
ACACAAAATTTCATAAAAATCGGTCCAGCCGTTTCTCAGTAATCTCAGGAACTACTGGTTCGAATTGAAAAAATCTTTTAGTTTTGAATAGCCCATTTATTGAGGAAGGCTATAGGCTATATAATCATGCTACGACTAATAGGAGCATAGCAGTGATCATAAACGCAGGTGAAACTGCGGGGACAGCTAGTTATGTATATATCTCATTTGAAAAGGGCTCGACCGTTTTGCAGATCAATCTGAGTTAACCCTTACAGTGTGATTTCAAGTAGCGAAATTCGGTTTTATCGCAATGTTTTTTGCAGTCCTATCTTTTGATTTAAAGTTTGAAAAAAAATATAAGAAAAGAAGGTGGCCTAAATTTCTCCCTTGCGTTACATCAAATTTGTAAGTCAAATGAAATATATATACTTCCTCAATACTCTTCGGTTATTTACCTAATCAATTAATCTCACCATTTTACGTTCGATGTTATAAGTGGAAGCTACATTAATCGCTATTCTTGTTATTCTATAGAAATAACTTAGAATAGAACAGAATACATTTTGCTTAAAATGTAGGTTCATCAATGATACACAAACTTTAACAGACAGAATCAGGTACATTTTGTCGTTTAGTGACATGAAAATATTACAATAATTACTGTGCCATACTTACTGTGGGAGAACCATGCTTGGGCACGTATGGGCCTCACAGAAAGCCGGCCGTGAAGCAATGCTTGTTTCGACGAGTGAGTGAGGTTACTGGAGGCCCAAGCCCAACTCCCCTCCTTCCCCTACTTCCACCTTAAAGGCAGGCAACGCACTTGTGACTCTTGAGTTGCAGGTGTCCATGGGCGGCGGTAGTCACTTACCATGAGGTCGTTTGCCTCCTACCCATAAAAAAAAAATTAAGTATGTTAAATGTCAAAAATATAATTAATTAATGGCCAGCACGAAAAAGGTATACCAATTTCTTGATCGCATTAATTCCCGTGTAAACACATAATAGGTATGTATATTGTTAAATACTTGTAATACTCCATTTATCTATAAAATACTTACCGATACCACAAAAGTCAACTCATAAACACTAATATTATAAATAAGAAAGTAAATCTGTTTGACTGTTACGTTATCGCGCTTGAACCAATCTTAGGAGAATGTATAATAAGATAGATGGGATCTTGGAGTATACGCTACTCCTTGTCGCAAAAATAATTCTCAAAGGGGAAAATTATAGGATACAAGTGTGTATGAGAAGCCAATCATTTCTCAAGTTTAGGGACGTAAAAAATAATTACATGTGAAACCTTTAAACCTTCAAGAAAAGATTTACTCCCACCTCAAAGGCCGGCAACGCACTTGTGACTTGAGTTGCAGGTGTCCATGGATGGAGGTAGTTACTTACCACCGAGTGACCCGTCTGCTCGTTTGCTTAGACCTAGACTAGGACTAGCCTAGACTAGACTTAGAGTGCGTAGAAAAAGCAGACGTAGTCGCAGGAATTTGCTGGTAATTTTATGAAATCATTCAGAAAAACCCAACGCAAAGCAATTGAAATCGGTAATATTATCATATGATAAACAAAACGTATCGATAAAAGAAAGTATGTAACAAATGTCAATAATGTTTATTTTGCGTCTTCAGCTCACTGAAGTTGTTACCTTCCAAAAATATAAAGAGTACTCAATATTTAGGATGTAGGTAAAAACTACTTCAGATTTATTGTGGCTTGTTTAAATAAAACGGTATATTTCAACGACCTGGGTGTGAAACTTAAATTGGTTATATGTATAATATTAATACTAAAACTCTGGCACATATTATAAGCGCTGTGTTTTGTTTGATCCAGACCCAAACTAAACATAGCTTGTGCAATGGGCTCTTGAACACGAATAAATATACTGATTTCATTTATGTAACTGATTTTATAAAGCGGTGTAATTGTTTGAGAATATAGTCACTGTCATCCGAACAAGAATCAAAGTTACCGGCAGAGCTCGCAGTAAAGCAAGCTGAAGCGACAATGGGCTGCATACATCTGCTGTAGCAAACGAGTCTTAGAGTGGAGACCGCGAATCGGTACACGGAAGGCAGGACGTCTCCAAGCCAGATGGACTGACAACTTGGATGATGAGGAAGATAGCTAGGATTGATTGGATGCGGAAAGCGGAGGACCGGATGCTATAGCGCACGTTGGGAGAGGCATATGTCCACCAATGGACTGAGATAGACTGATTTATTGATTGATACTCACTGTTAGTTCCTATAATGCTAACCGGTTTTGGTCCTACATTTCTAATTATAAATTGTAAGGATCAACACTTTACTTTGTCCTAACGCCGTGTTTTCGAAAGGCTGATTAACGCAAAAACTGTTAAATCTATTGTCAAGTACATATTGAGTTGCTGAAAGCATGATTAGGCACCTTGATTTGATGATCGGAGCTGTCAAATTTTACTGCCAAACTTTTTGTCAAATGCCACTCGAATGTTCAGTGAAATTAATCACAAATTAGTAATTTTTTCTTTGAACGTCGTTCCAGAAGCTCCAACTAATTTGACCTTACTGTGAACTTGACGACAGCTCTGTTAGTTGACAACACATTGAACAATATATTGATCAGCCTTGCAAAAACCGGGTGTGGACGTTTGAAAAAGAATTCATCTTTGCAAACACAATATCAGAATCGTTTTGTAACTTGTAACTAACGAACTAACTAACTTAAGTAAACAAATCTTGGAAGTAAATTTTAATCTACTTCTAATTGTCGTATCGAAATGAAATTTGCATCTTGGAGCTGATCTGATGGTGGACGGACGAGGTGAACCATGGAACTCTTCTGTGGCTACTAGTAAACCTCTCGAGTTGGGGTTCATATGATTCGTTTTGACGAGTCCAATAGATTGGGCTTGATACCAATGATCTGATGATGAAGCAAGGAGTTCGATAGTGGAACTCTTTTTTAATTAAAGAGTGTTTTTTTAGTTTTGCTAAACTATCTGACTGGCCTGTTGGTCTAGTGGTTAGTGACCCTGAAGCCAGAGGTCGTGGGTTCGATTCCCACCCAGGACAAATAATTGTCTGATGAGCACGATAATTTGTTCTGTGTCTGGGTGTAATTTATCTATAATATGTATGTATTTAGAAATATGCCGTGTGTGAGATGTATGGAGTTATTTTTATTATTCTCTTTATTCATTTAAATATACATATAAATTACATTTTTAAATACATTCTGATCATATCAAAAATACATTTAAAAATATAAAAAATAGTGCCCCACCGGTATCGGGTACAGAGACCAAGTTACCGGTGGTTAGGGTTCCAGAGACAGAAACCTCCTCACAATACGTGCCGTATCAAGAAGGACCGCCTTCTGCATCAGGTCCTTAGTCCAGCAGCCTAACGAGAGCCTCTGCAGGTGTTGGTCGAGGCTCTTTGCAATCAACCCATGGGCTGATATGACTATCGGTACAATGATTGCTGAATTCACATCCCACATGTCGACCACCTCGTGGGCCAAATCCAAATATTTCATTTGTTTTTCTTTTACAGCCCTTAAGAGGTTTTCGTCATGGGGAATGGTAATATCAATAATCATTGCTCGGCGCTCTAATCGGTCTATTACCACTATATCAGGCTTATTGGCAATAATAGTCCTGTCAGTGATAATAGACCGATCCCAGTACAATGTTACACGACCATTTTCAAGAACTGGGTCGGGCACATACCTGTAGTACAGTATTATTATTATCTACAATAATTTCTTCAAAACTTATTTAATGAAAATGCCCCGTATTAAAATCAATGACGATTTAGCGGTACGCGTCTTCTGACTGAGATGACGATGATTATTATAGAATGATGGGGTTTCAGCTCTCACAAGGTCCCCACCTGACACCTTCAGAGCATCTCTACGGACAGTAAGATAATTTGTATGCGTTTTCTTTACACTTTCAGTAAAACACGTTGCTTACTTTTTTTGTTGAATAAGTAAACAGTTGGTGTGTGCAGTGATGCCCCTTGTAACTACTTACTTTCAAGGAGGACAGATGATCATTTGCTTCTTTATAGAATAATAAAGGAACTATACAATCAGGGAAAATTTATTAAAAATACTGTAATTATACACATAAAGTCGGAAGGACAAAATCCGTTATGTAGTTATTATAAATATACTTATTGGAGTTGACCTTTTACCTTCTTCCAACATCTTTTGTCTCCTGGTTATTGTACTAGGAGACAAAATAACTTTTTAAAGGTATTAACTATTTAACATTTTAAAGCAATAAAAATCCAGTATATTTTTGTTTTGTTTTTCGCCATTTTTATCACAGAAATTGAAGGTGATCTACTTCATGTTTTGGGTTTAAAGTTTGCTTTTGTTAAAGTAATGGTATGAACGCTTGCCCCGTTTATTACTACATATTATAAAACTAAGTTCCCCGCCGCGTCTTTCTGTCTGTTCTGTAATTAACTAAAAAACTACTAAACGGTTATCACTAATAGACAAAGTGATTCCTGAGTAAGATTTAGGTGTATAATGTGTTAAGATTTTGTGTAAATTGATTGAAATATGTTCATGATTGTTGAAGATGAACCCGGGCGGGTTGTTAGTAATTCATACTTTCGGTTAAAGGCAGTACATACTTACATAGAAATAACGATACTTGTAATAAAACGATCATAATTCAACATATCAACTATATCTTTATTCATAATTTGCATTTAATTTATTACACGATAGTTATATATTACAGGACTTGACTTAAAACATATATATTATAATAGGTATGACAAATAAACATACAGTCACGTCACTAGTTTACTAATTATAGTTAATATTATAATTTATACATTTCAACTAATTTTGTAGAAGAATTAATTAGAGTATGTATTTAAATCTAAAAATTAAAAAAAATATATAATTATATTTTCTTTAAATTCTTTAAACGAGAAGAAACATGTTTATTAATTGTATTGATAGCGCTAAAACAGAATTGTATTTCCATTTGAAGGTACCCTGTGCGATACTTCTAACAGTATATAATGTACACTAAAACAAAAAAAAAATCTTTAAATACATATTCTAAATATCTTTTTCATGTTTGAAATGGTATATTTAAGTGCATATTTAGAATCTAAAATAAACCCTAGAAATAGATCTTTGCAATTGATCTATTGAAAGGTTACACTCAAATGTAAATTTAAAAAAAAATGTTGTATGACTGCTTTACATTATATTTTAACACCAAAATTTAGTGTACAACCATTAATTTACTTACCATGCTTATCATATGGAGGTATAAAATAAATCATCTTTGTTATGCTTGTAAATTCGCACATACGAGTATATAAATTTGTTACATGGATGACATTTTTAGGTATTCAGACAATTGCAACAAACACTTTTATTATGTCACATAATGCTTAGATTAAGGTAATCTTTATACATTTCTTAGGATTACACTATATTCCAATATCTTTTAAAAATGTTATTTAATAATTATTTACAAAATAACTCACTAGTTCGCCATTTATTAACTTAAGTGAATAATACTGTCTAGAAAGATGTCACATTTTTCTCTTATTGTATTTTATTAAACCAATAAATTAAATAGTAAATAAATTTATTAATATTCATAACGTTAAACAAATAAATTCGTTCTGGCTGTAGAGATTAAAATAAATAAACTTATTTTTCTAATGGCTTCTGTGACTGCTACATTATAAATTTTTTATTATGGCGTTAACTATTGTTAAAGTCAGAGAAGTGTCTAAATGAAAATTTCCAGAAACTAATGTAAAAACTTAGTAACGTTACTGGGAATGAACTGAGGTATTGAACAGACTCCACACAGACTCGAGGAGACTGGAGGAGACTCTTTATACCAAAAGTAAAGGATTATCGCAAGTCAGTAGTTATAGGGTCGTTTGCTCTTGGATTTACAGCTCTCTCATTAAAGAGCAGTAGAATATGGTGGTTATAAAAAAAACAAGGGACACTTATCTGAAATTTAAGCATTAACAAACGCTAACACTGATACTAAATTGCTAATTTTGGCCTGCATCAGTCCTTATAATATTCTATTGTAAATGTAATTTATATTGCAATGACATGTAGTAAAAACAAACGAAATAGCAGACGTTCCAATATATACCTTTATAAAGAAAAAAAAAGTATAAATCCAATAATTTTATAAGTTTAATTGGTAGCGTTCATGCCAAAAATGTTGAATTCTGATTGTCCATTATACATATACTTATGAAGAGGTTTTAGCTCAATATTGTTTTTTTTTTCGGCTGTTGGCTAGATCTATGGCATAGGTTGGGAACATACAGAGTTTTTAGGTACTGGAAACCACTTTTCATCATGTCAATGACGTGCTCGTGTGCCAAATAGTGGATAAAAAGGCTAGATTGCCATTCACATTATAAATTACACACTACAATATTTATTATTTACATTTTTAATTATTTTAACAGTAAATGTAGAAATGTACACTATTCTTGACTAGGAAGGTTTACTATGAACTTATATTAACTACTATAGTATACTTGTTGCTTAACCCCTAGTAAGTAACATAGATTTAAATAAAAAATGATTTTTCGAGAAAAACTTTTCAGAAACCGTACATTCGAGGTTTAACTCTGATTGTAAGAAAATGTATTAGTTCTGATTGGTAAAAAAATAAAAAAACACCGTGTTATATTTGTTACAGCAAAATTATTATCTTACATTTCTTTTTATCAAAAGTAACAATTATAAAACGTAAAAATACTTCTATTTTCATACCACATACGGTCTAAACATATCCAATGGCCGACCGCCATCTTGGTTCATGACGACTAAGCCGCGCCTGTTTTCCATATTTGAATTAAAATTCGCTGCAGCCATAGCCCTTTCCCTTTCTAACGCAATTATTCTATCCCTGTCTAACAACGGTTTGACAGCTGTCAAGTCACCCGCCATTTGAGTTTGCTTTTCCTGTTCGTTTGGTATTTCTTTTGGTTTTTTCTCCTCTGTTTGCAGTGTGTCCTTATTTTTGGAGTCCTGTTGCGCCTTTTTCGATCGTTTCCACTTCATTCTTCTGTTTTGGAACCATATTTTTACCTGGGGACAAAGGATATTTTGTGTTAAATAGAATGGAATTTACAAAGTCAAGAAGATAATATGTTATGTTGTGTTGTAAGTGTAACACACAGTTACACTTATTCTCACAGATAGTTTTGGTTGGGAAATTCCTACTAAAATTAATGCTTACTACATTTTACGATTAAGCGTTTCGAATACTTTCCCGCTAAGGGCTCAATGAAGTGTTGGTATGTGATTTGATGAGAAATTTTAAAATAGAACTCTGAAACCTCGAGTTTATGGCATCGGAATATTCACATTTTTTATATTGCACACTAGAGCTTTAAACCTGCACAAAATCTGCAGTAATACGGTCTCCTACTACCTACTAAAGGACAGTATATTGTTACCCGCACCTACACACTAGAAATCCAAACAGGTGTATAATACACGTTTCTTAGATTCCCCTTCACGCCCCAAGGGTGTAAGATTAATCTTTAAACCGGCGTAAACCCAAGTAATACTCGCAACAATCGGGTAAACCCCAGTCCGTAACATTTACGAGAACGACCTCTGTAATCTTGACATTTGTAACGCCATGACAGGTGTTGGCGCCAAAACAAATGTCAAAATCCGGTTGGGTTTTGGGTCGAGATTATATTCAATGTTTCTAGTTAGGTTAAAATTCGAGTACCTGTGTTTTATATGATGTTGCTTATATTAAAATATACTATTAATAATTTTAATATTTGTTGTGAGGTGCCTTGTGGAGAAGAGTTGTCAGAATAATGAGCTCCCCTTTTTTTTAAATCAGGGTATTTTAATTGATCCGAAAAAGTGAGTAAAAATCTCTAAAGCTCTGCTCATTAGGATTTTATTTAATATGATTTATTGCCTACCTTTAATAATTATAGTTAATGTTTAAAAATTGTTTACTATGTATTCTGTGGTTGATAGTGTGAGTGCACATTTGCTTATACATATTTAAATTGTTTATGTATGTGTAAACCTTGTATTATGAAATGTGTAATTGTTATATTACAATAAAAACTTTCGTGTGTGGTATGGTATTCATATTTATTAAAAACTATACGGTTTTACTCACGTTTGTATTTCGGGGATGCCCGACTAGTTTCGGACCCGACGGGGGCCCTTTCTCAAGGAGAGAGGACGCTTCGTCCTGCCGCGACGGTGTCAGGTGTTACAGTTACACACAGTGTAACACCTGACACCGTCGCGGCAGGATAAATAAATGTAAATAAATGTGTAATTATTTGTTATTCCAAATATATATAATTGTATACATTAATCTGGGTGTTCATTTCTTTATTTTGTATGTCCATGTTCTTTCGTCTTTCTAGTTCGGGTCTACGAGATAGCGCTGCGTAATATATCTCAGAATATTTACGACGTAGCGAAAAGGACTTATCGCATTTATTTATTGGATTCACCAACATATATATTTTGTAACACGTGTTACAATTTACAAATAAAACATTTAAATTCATCTGTAATTAGTTATGGACTTAGCCGAGTAAAATGTAGTGATGGGAGGGCAGCGTAACGCTTTAATGCTTTTTGTGCTTTATATAACCACACATTGTAACATATCAAACTTCTTCTAAATTGATTTAAATGAATGCACTATGGTGTCCTGAGTACTACACGTTACAGTTATAACTTTAGTGACAGTGTAAGTAGGTTTATCTTTACGGTTTAGTAAAAAACTGCTTGCATAAATTACCATGATTGCTGCTTATTAAAGCGTCCCCTTGATTAATTATCTATGGACATTATCTATCTAATTAATGGCATCTACATTAAACAATATTTGCTCAACGATATCGAAGTGATTGTCAACTGAAATGAAACCAATTTCCAGTATTAGTTTGTCATGATTTGTTATGGAAATAGTTATTTTTTTTATTAATTACTAGCTGTTTCCACAGTTTCAGCCATCACGGTCGAGCTCCTTATGATCGTAGCGTGATAAGTAGCTTTATAACCTTCGTCAAGGATATTCCTATCAAACGCAAAAATAAATTTTCTGGCGGGTAGTTCCAGACATTAAGCGTATTCTAGCAAAAAATATAAACACTTTATCATTAGTATAGATGGGATTCCATTGATTCATATGAAGATTTAGTAATGGTTATTATAGTAGGAAGTCATGGGTCTGAGACAATTAGATTTTTCAAAAGGCCGAAAAATATTGGCAGTAGCACATTTAGCTAGGAAAAAGGATCAATTAACTTTATTCTGGGTTCAAGGGTTTATTATAAGCTAAGGGTACAGCTTATAAAGAGCGATGGGTCTGGTATCCCTGTCACTGGCAGATAAGACGATATTACACAGCAGTGTGGATGCTGTGCATGCTTTACACATACTTCCGTTTGGCGTACCGTCTCTAACCAATAATGGACAGAGACCAGCTCCTTGAGGCCATGACAAAAAAAAAAAACTTGACCCAAAGAAGGCCGGGTTTCGTAATCGACTCCCTAAACGGGAACTGACATGAACGGTGTCTCTTCAGAATTGTTGTACCCGATTACTTGGTCAGCGAAAGCACTCATGTCTCACGTGCGCTTTGCGAGAGATAAAGACAGGAAGTTTCGCTCTCATCCAAGTAGACGGGTCGCCAGAAATAGTTGCTAGGACCTGGTCTATCGGAGACTAATGGAACGACGAATGGAACAGACGATCTGAAATTTACCTGTATGAGAGCCACGTACCTTCACATCTTATTATTCATAGTGTAGAGTATAATTAATTATTTTTAGTTTAATGTCAAATGAAATCTTACCTGCGTTTCAGTGAGCATCAAGCTGGTTGCAACCTCAAACCTCTTTGGTCTGGAAAGGTATTTGTTCATCCTGAATTGCTTTTCCAGCTCTAAGAGTTGCTGCGACGTGAAGGCTGTTCGAGGTCTTCTGGTTTTGCCGAGGAGTGCGTGTGGGGCTCCTGATGAGAAAAAATAAAGGGTTAGAAACTTTTGAAAGCGCCTGATGTTGAATCGCACGTGAACAGAACAGACATTAAAGTTAAATTATTATATTAAAAGTAGACGGAGCGCAAAAGCTCAGTCTATACCGCCAGTGACCATTGATAAATAGATCCGTACCTACCAATAATACATATTTTTGATAAGCAACAGTAAAAGAAGTAAGACAATTAATGCTTTTGATCGAATTTAAGTCATCGGGTTTAGGACCGGGGTAACGAACACTTCTGATAGATATGAAGGAGATGGGGACACACTAGGCAATGTACACGTGAACCACTGAAGCACACTTTTTCTGTAACATGAGTATAAAGTACGATTCACACCGAACGGGGCGCGATGCGGCGCGTCGGTAGTAGCCGACCGTAAGTGGGCAGAGCCTACCGCCCGCGGCGGCCAGAAGTGCCATGCAAAAATGAATTTTGAGTAATAAATATAAACTTCAATTTCCACACCGTACTAAAAACGCGCTCCGGCCCAGAACGTTCGGTGCGAATCGTACTTTACTATTATTAGACTTATTAGTAGAGATCGGATATTCGGATGCATATTTACCTATAGTTAAGATGTTGGCTATTATGGAAAGCACTTTTTTATCGAAAGAATCCCGCGATTCCAGGAAATTCAAATTTAAGTGTACCTATGCTCCGTGAGATGTAATAAACCCCAGTTTGACACAAATGACACTTGCTCTGTTACAACGTATAATGGTTGCTTTCCCTACTTTTATTGTCAGTGATTTTTGACGAAGCAAAAACAACCTTATTACGTTGAAACAAGTGTCAAATCGGGCCTATTAAACCCTAGGAAATGTCAGCATTTTGTAAGAGTGCGAGTGAGACGGCAAATTATACTTGCTTGTGCGCAAGTAGCGACGCGACAATACAACTGCATTCGTAAATAAAAATATACTTAGAAGCCGCTTCCATAATTGGTTATCCAGAAAATTACTTTAGGTAAATATGCATCCGATTATCCGATATCTACTTATTAGTAACTAGCCGTTCGCCTTAGATTCATCCAAGCATGGTCACTGCTTCGCTCCTAAGGCCTTGGCGTGATGTTAAATATGGGCTTTAACTTACTCAACAATTAGGCAATAGAGAATTATTCAAATCCGACTGGTAGTTTCAGAGATTAGGGCGTTTAACTGAAAAAATAACTCTTCAGCTTTATTAAATTATTATATATTCGTAATTACATCTACACTTAAAATAAATATATTATAAAAAATGGAATGTTGTCCACATTTGCTTTATCGTTATTCTCGACACCCTATATTAATACTGCGACCCCCAAAAAGAGCATACCAATAAAAGGAAAGAACCTAATACAATTATCAAATAAAAAAAGATGGCGATTCGCGCCAAAACTTGACAGATGTGTCTATGACATTATCGTGTTGTGTCAACAATACCAAATGTTACCAACGCTTTGGTAATTGTTAATTATCATTTTTATAAGCTTAGTTCAGCTTAGCGGGTAACTTTGATCCGATAAATTAGCTTTGTTCGGTTAAACAAATACGCGCTGATGTATGTTTTATTGTTGATTAGAAACATTAATGGCGCAAATTGTATTGGGTGACTATACCTATCTATACTCTAGTTGATTTGGGAAATCAGCGAGTACTAACATATTTTTGTAGTAAGTGCATTAAAGCTTTTAATGAATCTTTGCTTATATTATATCCTTATTAGTGAAATTTTAAATTATTATAAACTTATTTTTCTTCACAGATTATTTTTCTTCTGTGTAATTTGCATTTGTTTAATGATATTTCGGATTAGAGATGATGCAGCACAATATTTTTTAAATAATTTTAACCGACTTCAAAGAAGGAGCAGGTTTTTACTTTCACTGTATTTTGTTTGTGTTATTTCAGTTTACATAACATTAAATTTGTATGTCAAATTTATGTGTGGGCCGTGGACACCGTATGTTGCACCGTATATACAAAGTTCGCCACGTCATCGCGTGGCTTAGAAGTATTTGTTTATCATATCTAAAAAGCAGAACAATCGATTCTATTTCAGAGGGGAAGTTACAGTAATAAGTAGAAGATAGGTAAAATCAGTAAAGAAATCAGTTAGAGTTAAATAAATGAAACGCTGGAAAGTCGATGATTTTGAATTATAATATATCATCTTCTTAGCAAATAAGCTCTGTAAACAGGCGTGCATACGTACATACTGCGTTTGCTACCGTGGAATGAAGATAGCTCTTTGTCTATGGTCGTCCCACGCTCGTTCAAACAAACAAAGTAACAAGGTAGTTTAGTGTGTGCTACTGGCAGTTCATAGCCTGATGAATGTTAAATATAAAAGTACTATTCTTTATTTAAAAATTGACGTTTCCTTAGCTCAACCATAAAAAGTCTACCATACTATTCGAAGGACAAAGTCAACACTCTTATACGGCCTATTTTTTTTTAAACTTATAAATGCATTAAGATCTACATGTAGGTACACAGAGTAAATATAACTGCGTGCTCAAGTGTCGAAATGGTAAATAAATAGTTAACTGGTGTAGGCCGAACGTGACTTTCCTGTGTGTCACGCGGTTTAAAATTATGTTTGATTTCTTCCTGTCAAATATGTTTGTTCTCGTATAATAAATTTATAATTTATTTTCGTTGTAGTTTTATTTGATTATGATTGTATTGGAAGAGAGCAATTACGATGATAAGTATTGTGGTACTACATTGAAGAAAAGTGGACGAGGGTTGATCTACGCAACATGTCCGTGAACAGGTGCAATCTTTGGTGACCGGTCGCGACATTGGTGCTATCTTCATCCTTATTTATGGGCTCAATTATAGTCGTGTTATCCTAATATACAATTATCATAATCCTACTAATATTATAAATGTGAAAATTTGGATGGATGGATGGATGTTTGTTACTCTTTCACGCAAAAACCACAGAGCCGACAGCGATCAAACTTGGTATGTAGATAGCTGGAGACCTGGATTAACGCATAGGGTACTTTTTATCCCGATATTCTCACGGGATTAGGACTTACGTGGGTGAAACCGCAGGGCGCTGCTAGTTATGTACTAAAGTTAACAAAACAACTCAGAGATACAGACAAAACTATTAAATAGTCACTTGCTGCAATGTAACTTGAATAAACCAAATTTTTGGTTCTTTTTGACCAGAGAATAAGTCCTTTAACTCGCAAATGGATTTTCATTTATAACAAGACAATCCAATCACAATATAAACAAGATAAATCCTTAAAAACAAGCAGTTCCACGGTAAGTATGTAGTATAAATCAATTGTCATATATTACCTCCCCCTGCTGCCAAACGTTCGGTGTATTTATACGGAAAGTTTCTCTTAAGTATAGTGCACGCGAAAGATAAGTAACTCTACTTTGTCTATGGTATGTAAGGAGTTCGCATTCTCGCAAAAGTTGTCTCTGGTCACTTTGTGTGATTTAGAAATTATTGTCTTTTGTGTCCGTTGTTTGAATGTTTGTAATGTCTCCCGCGACACCAGGAGTCATTACTAGTGCTGTGTGTATATAATCTAGCGTCTATAAAGTGTATTATATAATCTAGCTTTGTTCTTGGTATAGAGATTGCCAGAATGGTTGACGTTTGTGCATATTACCCCGCTCCTATGAGTTGTATCATAATTTTTTGAGCTTAATTAAAAAAACAGATCATTTTTGACGTGATAACGTCTTATAAATCGATGAACGCCGGCTGCATACACGAAAAAGCATGACTCATTGTCACGTTCCGCCTGAGCGTGCAAGCGAGAGCGTGGAACAAGCGATAGAGAGGCACGATCGGCCTAAGCGTTCGGCTTGTGACCCATCTATCTTTCTTCCACTGTTTTCTTATGACGTTATCACGTAAAATTATTGTCCGTAAACTGACCTTACAGACAACCAATTTTTTTTTTAATTTAGACCGCCAGATTCTAACACACAACTCCGCTAACAAAAAATGTTAAATGATTCAAAAACCTGACTGCATTCTAAATACTAACTAAAAAGCGAAATAATAAACCCTATGTCGCTCCCACAACTGAAAACAATATAATTACTCTTAATATATGGAAATGAGTGAAAGTGGCTTTAGAATCTGCAAAAGAATTATACTAAACTAGCCGTCATAGCAGTTTCACCTCCGTTTATGGTCACTGCTCTGCACCTATTGGCCGTAGCGTGGTGTTATATAGCCTATAACCTTCCCCAATAAATTGACTATCCTACACTATAAGAATTTTTCAATTCGAACCAGTAGTTCCTGAGATTAGCGCGTTCAAGCAAACAAACAAACAAACTCTTTAGCTTTAAAATATTAATATAGATATACTCCTATAATTGTACATTCACATATATTCATACACACTTACATACCTTTGCTCAAACATTCAGCAGTCGGGTAAAAATAGTAACAAATCCCTATATTGAAGCAGAGCAACTTGCCCAACACAACATTTCCCCATGAATTTATGTGTGTACCACCATGGATAAAAGTCGGATTGCGTCTTTTAATCTAATAGAGGTTTGCCCAGCATATTGGGGTTGGCTTCCACTGTAGCTACTGAGCGATCTATCTCGGAGATGTATTGGCGCCATATTGGATCACGGTTAGTAAAGTATTGTATTTTAACACTAAAATTAAATACTAATACATAATAATATATCTTACTAAAAGTTACGCGTTAATAAAATGTGTAATACATTGGTAAAAAAAATAGGCAGTCATGGGACTGCCGACAGAAGTGAAAACTTAAACGAAACGACGAACTTAAAACGTCACATTAGCAGGTTGGTGACATTCATTAATAAGGAGCTGACAGAACTCAATGTTTAGACTAGCGCCCTCTAGTGGATCTATATATTATGTATTATTAGCGTGACGATCACGAGTTCAGTGCTTTTTCCCCATAGCTAAGGGCACAACACAAACGTGCCTAAAGAATTTTTCACTAAAAAAAATGATGTACAACAAAGTACAAAAAGTGTTATTGGAGTTGAAAGTCAACTCAAATCATTGTTTATATGTTTATTGTGGGAGAGCCATGCTTCGGCACGTATGGGCCGGCTCGACCGGAGTGATACCACGGCCTCAAAGAAAACCGGTAGTGAAGCAATGCCTCCATTGCTTTTCGCTGAGTGAGTGAGGTTACCAGAGACCCCAACACTCCCCCTCTCCCCTTCTTCCAGCATTCCCCTACTCACACCTTAAAGGCCGACAACGCGCTTATGACTCTTGAGTTGCAGCCTGCAGGTGCCCATGGGCGGCGGTAGTTATTTACCATCAGGTGACCCGTGTGCTCGTTTGCCCCTATACCATAAAAAAAAATCACGATTTGAGTGCATTGAACTAAGTGAAAGTTTATTAGGTATTTATCTTTTTGTTTAAAATGTGGCGTAAGCCTATTTTATCAACTTGGCACTTTGATAATTAAAGATGGGATTGCTAAAATTGAAGATGGCCAACCGGTCTGGTTGGAAGTCATTGTGGGACGCCTAAGTCCACCAGTGGAAGTCCTATAGCTGAAATGATGATTGATATAAAGAGTGTTATAACTCTTATAACTGTGACAAATCGTATCTAATGGCGGAGTTACGTCAGGCTATCTACACAATGGCGTTAAGTCGCTCCGTCGAGCGCGAGCTTGCAATCAACGTAATTCGATCAGAACCCTCTACTGCGACTATCCTTTATATAAACACGCCATATTTAGGGACTGTTATGTCATATTTGGTGAGAATTTTCGTGGCAGCGACTTCGTCTGCAAAGAATTATTACTTCGAGTAGCGCCATCTTTTATCATTCTTTGAAGTTTTATTTTTGACACAAAATGTAGCTGATGTCCTTTTATAAGGTCCGGCCTATTTCCATGCCGAAACTCATTGAATTTTATTTCAGCGGTTTTAACGTGAAAACGTAACAGACATCATTAATTTCACATTTTTAATATCTTATGAATATTACATTCGTTTTACAACAAAGAAGTTAATACACAAAAACAATTGAATTGAAATATAATCTGTTTAATATCACTATTTTACTACGATTAATGTTTTTTATAGCAATGTTATGTCCCTCCAACAAAGGGAGGATCCTCCGACCAGGTGAGGTAATCATGCCTGGCGGACCACGGCCCAACGGTTGATGTTGAGAAGTTGTATCACTACACACTACATTTACTACATATTATAAAACAAAGTCCCCGCCGCGTCTGTCTGTCTGTTTTCACACGGTTTTTACCACGAAGAGATTGTTGAAGATGTCGGAAAAAACATGCCGACTGGGAGCTTTGCTGGCGTGCGCCGCGTAAATCAATAGAGTTGAGGAATTCTTCTTCATAAAACTATTAACTATGACAGGAAAAATTTACGCAATTATGATCTGCTACGCGTGCGAAGCGGGTTGCTAGTATATATCTACTAATTGGCGCGAAACCTAATTTGCGCGATGCAGGATTATTAGTTACTACGTAGTTCAGCTCGTCTTCACTAGATGGTGTTGGAGTATGTTTTTGCTGTATGTGGAAGTCGTCACCATACATATGCCACTCCTATTCATTATTTCAAACTCGTAATAATCTTAAAGATATAAAAAAGAAATCATTTTGTAACCACAACTATCAAAATAACGTATAACCACCCTTCAATATCCCATAACATATGATTTCACTGTAGCACTTAAAGTTTATAGCGCCCCATGAAATAGGGTGTCATATGGGTTCCATGTCGACCCTAATATACTTTCAAATTGATCCTATTAATGTTATTTTGGTAATTTCACGCGTCGCTTGACAATAGTCCCGTGAGGGTTGTGGATGAATACTTGGCAGGTTAGAAACCTGTACGTATTTTTTTATCTTTTATGTTTTGTAATGAATTAATAAAGTAATTAATTGATTATTTATTTCGTAAATAGATCTTCTGGTAAAAAAAAATATTTACGTTTTTGTATTTAAAGTTACTAATTTTACTTAAATTGTTATCAAGTTATCACTTTGCGTGAACCATGGGGTCTTCTATACGATTTAACTATAATTAACGTGTAAAAAAATTTCGTATTTTTTTTTTTAATCTGCCCCCCAGGCTCCCCCTTTGGGGGAAGATCCCCCATTCACGAACTTTACCTTCATTTTTGCCCTGTTGATTTGTCGTCCAAGTTTGAAAGCAATCGGTGTATAATAGCGACCTCTATCGTGCCGGTAAAATTGAGGTACATACATACATTTTAACTAGCGGTTGTTTTGGGTTCTAGGGATCATAACTAAACCTCCTGTGAAGATATTTTTGGAAAACTTGACAACTGGTACTAAACCAATACGTAGGCTTTTCTTCGAAATCTACCTAAAATTATCACCTACTTCAATGGGCCTAAACAATCCTAAATGGTAGCAAGCTATGAAGCTGGCAAGCTGCAAGCATCCCTTAATTTTCCACCCTTATAGGGGAAATATTTTCTTAAAATTTTAATTGGACCAAGAATTATTTAAATCAGTTCACAAATGGCGAATATATCGCATAACACAAACACAAAAAAGGAATCTATTCAGTCGAATTGAAAACGTTCTCTTTTTGGAAGTCGGTCAAAAGCATTATCATTAAAAAAACACTATTGTCGTCCACCATTTATCAGTTATCCTAATTTATCAGCTGGTTGAGCAATTATGTATCCCCTGTCGAAAATAAGCGTTAAAATAAATACAATTAATTGTAACGTACTAATCATATGCCTCTATTTAGCACTTGTCCCCTACATGTCATTTGTTTTTTCAAAAAATCAACTCAATCTACTGAAAAATAAAATTCAATTTGCTTTGACAAACTACTTTGACGTTCTAAGGTAGTAATTCAATGAAACTTTAACCTTATTTTTGGAAAATTAAGTTGTATATTTGATTGACAAATATTTTTTTAAGGGTGCGTTCTGTAAGCATTGCGAGTCTAGGGTGACCAATTTGTTCCATTGTCAAGTTTGTTTGTTTATATGTCAACTAGGACCATTCTAAATTGTTGCTCGTAATTGTCATTGGGGATTAAAATGTGATGTATTTTAAATTTATTTTGGTATTTAATTGTAGCACCGTGGTGTTAAATGTGTCGTTTAGCGCTTAATATTTATTATAGGCTGTTATTCATATTATAAAATTTTAAAAATTTTAGTCGCACGGTAAAAAGCGCTGCAGCATTTTAATAGGTATAATTTTCAAAGGTACCTACTGAATTATATTTAGTTTATAGAAAGCTTAAGTTTTTTTGTATCGTGGGTATCATTTTTTTTATCTTCCAGGAAACCCCCATGGGTCATCTCCTCACCGGAGCCGAGGGTGAAGTAGTAAGGGTAACGTTCAGCCTGACACGCTACCCCCAGGCCATCGCTCATGGAGGTCGGAGATCATTCCGCGATCTCCGGCGCTTGGTGCGTCTTTGGCGGGACGAGAGATTGGTTGTCCTCTCCCGTTCCCGTTCCGCCGCCTCTTTGTCTAACAAGCTCTTCGAAAAATGAGGCGGCGGAATCCCACGCACTCTCACTTTGGACCATGGACAGAACCATGGTCTGTAGTGAGAGGCTATCTTATCCACACGAATAGTCGTCACGAAGTCGTATCGCTGTTGCGTTCACGCTGAGCGCTTAAAAAAAAAACTTAGACGATAAAATTACAAGGTTTTAGATATTTCCATTTATTTTAAGATATTCAGATACGTGCCGAAGCTCTCCCACGATAGAATTGGTTTTTTCATTGAAATAAACGATTTTGATTAGATTTACTTCGATTTGATTTGATTAGTTTTTGCCCCCGGTTTCGCTTGCGGTAAAATATATTTTGTTAGTTATCTGGATTACTGCTTTTTCTATACCACTTTTCTGTGCTTGGCAAAGTGTATGCAAAATGCCAGGATGACCGGTTGAGTTATTAAGCGTAACAAACAAACAAATTCAAATATTTAAAATTTGTTTTAACTAAACCTTAACTGTCACAGATAATCACAACCCCTGTTCAAGTAATTAATGTAAGATAGAAAAATATATTATATAGTTAGTAAGAGCTCATAGCGAATAAAGTTAGGGGTGGGTTTAGGGCGTGGTTTGGACACGCATGCGTTTTACCGACTAAAGTGAATGCCTAAACATATTAAGATTTTTTAAATTTAACCCAAGTTCTGTCCATATTTAAGAGGACTAGGATGGACAAGATGAGAAATAAATACATTAGCAGGAGCCTGACAGTAGCGCCAGTGAAGGACAAGTTGAGAGGCAATAGGTTATCCTGGTATGGACATGTGATGGTGAAGAGAGTCTTATTTATTTATTTGACACTTTATGCACAAAATAATGTACAATGGCGGACTTAATGCCGTAAGCATTTTATACCAGTCTACCTTAGGGTGAGTAGGTGTACTCGATTTAAGTAAAAAGAAAAAATAAACTAGGAAAGATCACAGGAGAACATGTATTACATTTGTACATACATACCTACACAGACATAGATACGTGCTAAATTACATACATACATATATAAATAATTATAATGTATTACTGTTGTGATGATTCTGCTAGGTTCTGCGAAATGTGGGCTCTTACTTTCGCCTTGAACGAAAGGCCACTAGGTGCTATCCTGATTTCCAGTAGTAGAGCCTTCCAGAGGAGGACAGATGGAATAAGAAATGAAGAGTGAACACGCGCGGATAACAGAAGAAGATTGTTTGTAGAGCGGTGAGTTCTGTTATGATTGGAGCATAAAAACTGAAATAAGGATGTTAAGTATCCATGGAAGTTGACAGGTACAAGAGAAGAGGACGACCTAAGATGGATGGACTGTGTGAGAGAAGATACCTATGGCTAGAAAAGTAGTAAGCAGTGATATGACGAATAATAGAGTAGAATAAAAAAAAACATATTGCGCCAACTCCAATTAAAATTGGAACATGAGTAGGCAGATGATGAACCCACAGATAAGTTCTATCAGTTAACGTGTACGATGAAGGTAGTCGAATTTAGATTCAATTTGGAAATGATCGTGGTGCCAAAAGACAGTTGTTGGTCGAGCGAACAAACTCAGCTTCTTAGCATTTTTCATTTATTATTTACTAGCAGCGCCTCGAGGTTTCACCCGCGTAAGTCCCGATCCCGTGGGAATATCGGAATAAAAAGTAGCCTTTGCGTTCATCCAGGTCTCCAGCTATCTACATACCAAGTTTTATCGCAATCTGTTCAGTGGTTTTTGCGTGAAAGAGTAACAAACATCCATCCATCCATCCAAACTTTCACATTTATAATATTAGTGGGATTGTACACAATATATTACACTTAAAAACTAGCTCCGTTTTCTTTCAGTAAACCTTGGGAAGAGAGGATGGTAGACAACCGTAAGGTAGAGTCATGTGTACGTTAAAATAATTGGAAATAAACAATTCATATAAACATCTGAATACCTATGACGTATATAGAATGATACAGTAAGGTGTAAAATATGACATATTAGGGTTCCAAAGTAGACCCCGTAAATAACGTATACCGTTAACAATTTTAGGAAAATTCGTGATTTCAAATACGTAGATCTTATTTAGTAACTCGCAAATTGAATTTGAAAATTATTATATATAAATTAACATGAAAAATGTGCACCTACACCATGAAAAACATAGACGAAAAAAATATATTTCACAAAACGCTTTTAAAAATTGACCACACCATTCTGTAACAACCTGTGTGTATTAGACCCTAGTTAGCCCGTGCAACTTCGTCTGCGTTTGTCTATCTTCGTGTGCGTGTTGTTCCTCGTTTTTAAAAAAAAATCATTGATGCTCCGTTCCTATTCGTCGTAGCGTGATGTTATATAGCCTATAGCCTTCCTCGATAAATGGGCTATCTTACACTTAAAGAGTTTTTCTATTAGAACCAGTAGTTTCTGAGATTAGCGCTTCAACCCAACAAACAAACTCATCAGCTTTATAATATTAGTAGGCATAGATTTTTATGCCAAAGCCATTGTTTCCCTCAGTTTCACCCGCTTTATGGTCACTACTTTGCCCTTAGAGGTCGTAGCGTGAAGTTAATCACTATAATCTTCCTAAAGAGGGCATCCATCCATCTTGGGGTATGCAATGCAAAAATATTTTTTCAAATCAGACTGCTAGTTTTAGAGATAAGCGCAAGCTTTGCATCACCCCGGTTTTCTCTGAGGAAGTGGTATCACTCCGATCGAGCCGTCCGATACGTGCCGAAGCATGACTCTCCCACGATCATACACACCTAATGGTGAATTCAAAAAAATATACATACATACAAATGCTCACACCTTATTTCCGTCCGAGGTAGGCAGAGATAGAACGCCATTTGCCACTATCCTGACATACAGTTCGCGCCTCTTCTACATTCACCAAACGTTTCATACATGTTCACCGGTTCATCATCTGCCTACCCTTGTCCCAAATTCATCGGTGCACTTTGTTTTATTCTTCCATTGTACTCTGTCATTCGTCATTTCACTGTTTATTCTCTATTTAACCATATCTTCTCTCACACAGTCCATCCATCTTTTCTTTGGTCGTCCTCTTCCCTTGTACCCGTCAACGTAAACTCTCTTCTCAACATTTTCCCTTCGCATCACATGTCCATACCACGATAACCTGCTCGTCAGCTCGTCTCCTCAGCTTTTCATTCACTGATGCTACTTTCAGTACACGTTCACCGGTTACGTTATTAAAGGAAACACGGTCCCTATAATAACTTTTATAGTACAATTTAAGTATTTTAAAGGGTTTACTTGAAAAGATTCAATATAAAATATATTGTTAGCTAAAACCCGGTAAATGTGATTGTACGGCCGAAAGGTTCTTTTGTTAGTGAAGCGACGAAGGTGAGCTGTATATATCGATGTTTTTCCAAAGGTTGTCGTCCAGAAGGTGATGGATTATGAATTTAATCCAATGGGAAAAACAGTTAAATTGGATTTATTTATAAAACACCTTAGCCAATACGTGATGGGGACATGACAGAACAATACTACTGGGGCAACACCTGTGTCAAATCAAATCAAATCAAAACCATTTATTTCAATTAAAGTATTAATAGGTATTTTTGAATTGTCAGGAGTAGGAGTCAGTCAGACTAAGTCAGTCGTGAAGCTAGTTGCCTGTTCCAATACGTAGACCCTATGGAGAAGAACAGGCAAGAAACTCCAAGGACACTCTTTTCGAAAAGGACGGATCAGAAGTGCCGAAAACCGAGTTTGTATGAAAATTCTAATGACGGCAGAGGAATCGCGAGAGTTGTGTAAATAAATAGGCAGTGGGAGGCGGTTTTCTCTTTCCAACTTGGTGGGAAAGACGTCAGAGTTTTTGTTCGTTGTACGCACAAAATTTTAATTTAGAAGTACAATATTAATTTTCATAGGTACATGGCCTAAATAAATACAATATTTATACCAGAAAAACATACAATTTATTATAAAAGTAAACTATCGACATTAATCATCGATACATCCACTCCCCTACTACATGGATCTAATTTGTTAAGGGCCGTCCCTTTGTTTACGGGAACAAATTGCCGCCGGATAATTGGCTTAAACTCCCCTACAGGATTACTGAGAGGTGGGGTCCCAATGATAGCGGAGAAATCATGATTAAATATAATGAACGAATTAAAGTCTCTAGTAGTCACCGTGTAGATGATAAACAATAAATTAGTTAAAAAAAGGGTTTTCTTTTTTAATAACTTCTATATAACTTGCAATGTTTGTTACTTTTTATTTCAAAACCGGAACAATAATAAATTAATTGATTTTTATATAAATTTATTTCTATTTAATAATAATTCTATTTAAAAGTAATAAATCATAAGACGCAAATGAATAGTTTACTTAGTGTATCTCTATTGAGCATTGTCTTCCTCTCAATATGAGGGGCCCATAGTTCCCTCTATCCCTCGCTGACACACTTGTTAACATGTTGTGACATGTTTCTTCAGTAATATAATGTAGAACATTCAAATAAACAGGTTTCCTTAAGATGTTTTCCTTCACCGTTAAATTGAATGATTTTTTCACATAAGCTTCCAAATATCAAGAGGCGAATGACCGGAGATCTAATAAAGGAATAAATGATTCTGTAAATTAATATATATATTAATATGTTCCAAATCTGCGTAATGTAAAAAGACCTGGTGCAGCATGAATTAATAAATATCTTTAATAGATGATGTAAGGCACAGCAGATTTTAGCATGCATCTTTGCTGCTTTACTGTCAACAGTACGAGTACCTAGAATAGAATACAGCAGACTGTCAGTGAAACAGAACCTTTTAATTATTTACTAACACTTACAATTACAATGTGCCAATCTAGCAAATTTAGCATTTTTGTAAGCGTCAGTATCTATCATCAAATGCAATGTATGACAAATTTCTTTTTAATTTATTATTTTACTATGTTTTACCACCCATTCTTTCTTCAAATTAATTTGATTATTAAATTGTGAATTAATTTTAGTTTGATTAGTCTCTATCAACTTTAACGCATTATTATATCGAATGCCATCTTGATAATCCAGATTTCCAGTAATACTTTTAATCATAAATCCATCTATCAGACCTCGCTTTATTCTACCGGGTTCTAAGCTACTTAAATGGTTCAAAATCCTATCTGTCTTATTAGTTAGATAATAATATCATTGGTATTACCGCTTATAATAGACACCTGTAAAGGATTGACTACTAAATGGACCATGTATGGATTGTGGCGCGCATCACGACACACTAATAAATTATGTGTAATGTATATAATGTGGTAGTGTATATTTTCTTTCTTTCTTTCTTTCTTTCTTTCTTTCTTCCATGTGACTGTGTTTTTACAACCTTTGTTCGTATGAAAAGTAAAAATCAAAGTTATGTTTTTGCAAACGGCAACTTAATAATTAAAGGACTAGCAGATCGACTTTAGAAGGTTCTGTACCATCAAAGACTGCGCTGTCTTACGTCTTCTTCCTTCTGTTCTTTTTGTTCCTGTTCCTTTAATACCTTCTTAAAAATATTACTGGATCCAGTAGAAATAGAAAGGATATCAGAGTATATATGTTATTCTGCTATTAAGAGCCCTGAAAATAGGGGTCAACTCTAAAGGAGCCTGGGATTACTAACTACCTTACCAGTATAAATATATTTGAGTTTATATTACACCCTGCGTAGGCCGCTTATAATTAATCGCTACATCTGACACCCCGCTTCATATCGCCCGCTTACATTGCGACCGCACTCACACCTTCTAAATTACATTGGAGTGCCGTGTTGATTTTTAAATTAAGTTTACCTTGCCATTTTAAGATTTAATTATTTATTTTATTTGGTAGTTAATTAGAGGTATATGTGCTGCATTTTATTTACAGGCAAGTTATTAAGTAAATAATTTTTATTTCGGTTTCAGAATTTGTGTAATGGGCATAGTGTTTTCTAGCTAAATATTATTTTGGAACATTTTACACAAAGGTGTCTAGACCCAAACTAAGCAGAGCTTGTACTATGGGCTCTAGAACACGGATATAAATTAGATCTTTTTGTAAATAAATATATATTATAACCTAGGCGACATGATCTATGCTATTTTATTTAAAAACAAGCGTTACGTTTGTTTTGTGATACGTAACGCATTTTTTTTCCGTTTCGTAAGGGTAAGCCCAAAGGGTCATCACCTCACTAGAGCTAATGGTGAAGTGGTATGTCGGAATCGAACCGACTAATACCACACGTTTACACTTTACCACGTTACAATTTACCAACACAGTTGTCTAAAGTTAAACTTGCAAAAAAATATTTTGGACTCAAACACGAAAATGTGGTATTAGTTGGTTCGATTCCGATATATCACTTCACCGTTAGCTCTGGTGAGGTGATGACCCGTGGGGTTTACCAAACGAATTATATTATTATTATAAGTGGGACTATTGCAGAGGACCCGGGTACACCCTAAGAAGGAAGCCTCCGGGAAAAGTAAAGATTCAAAATATGTAGGTTTCTTTTGTAAAACAGCCTGCATGTCGCTTAAGTATTTTTATCTTTAAAACGTAAGACATTTTAACGTAAGTCCCTCGTTAAGTTTTCTTAAATTGTCATTTTCATAAAAACCTTCTCCTGACAATTACAAACACAAAAAAAAAAAGATTTATCGAAATCGGTATGGCCGTCCACCCGTGATGCCGTGACCAAGGGAAATAGGAATTCATTTATATATATATATAGATTGGCGCTAGCTTTTTTTTGTCACGTTTTTAGTAGATTAATTTAAAGATTATAAGTATTTACTTGTACTGCGCCTGATAGACGCGTGATACTGACGCATCGCTTTCAGCTCGATAAGTCGACAGGTCAGGCCAGGTCGTGACTGTCGCTTAATTCTACATAAAGATTGATTGGCTTTATTCTTGGTCGGTTTTCTTAAAAAAAATAGATCATTTTACCGTTTTTTATTTACTATATTTATTATATACAGAAAGACAGCGGTTATATCTGCTAGAACTAACGCACCAAAAAACCAGGCAGATAATACATGTGTTTTTCTGTCCATAGAATAATATGTAATGGCGTTTACGCAGAATTAAAAAAAGTCTCAGCCTTCCTACACGCACACATAAAAATGCATGACGGTAATCGTATCACGAATATACCTAGTCACTATCAACTTGGATTTATTAATTCTAAGCTAGGTTCGTCATCCGTTCTGAACTCATCATCACCTTTATTAAACTCATCATCACCTTTATTAAACTCATCATCACGCGTCTTAACCTCATCATAATTTGTATTACTATCAGTGTTACGTCCAAGCTGAAAACTGCTGTCACTGACAAGTTTTTCAGACTCAACAATATCTGTAATATTAACCTTTTCTGCTAGATCCTCTCTTTTCAGCTCATGTTCATTCTGGACTGTATTTTGAGCAAAAATGTTAGCTCTTGTGCAATTAGCGCAACGACACGCGGGAGTAGCTTGGTACAGTGGTGGGGCTCCATGGCTTGTTTCATCAGCTAACATATTTGTAGATAGGTAATCGTCGAACACATCACTTAATACCCGTTCTTCATCTTGATATACGTCACTTGCTAATCCTCTAGCCTGTACTGAGTTCTGTGGTGTCAGCTTACCGCTTCCTGCTATGTATCTCAACTCATTGCGTATACGAGATGAAATTATTCTATCCCAAGCCACTGTTATCTTAGAAGTAATGCTAATCATGGTCGAGAACATTAATTTTGTGACTAAATTCAAATTTTTTTATACATGTTTTATAAAACATTTGCTTTGGGAACTAAGGATGTTTAGTCGAATACACACAATCCTTTTTTAATTTGTTGGTTTTTAAAACAAATACAAGGCTGTAACACAAACCAAACTAAAGATTTTATAATACAATATTTTAGTTTGCTTTTTGACGTTTACGAAAATGGCCGACTTGAAAATTTAAAGTTAATTTTAATTAAGCCAACGAGTTCTTATGATACAAATAACTAAATATTACAGACCGGTAGTTTTATTTGCTCACAATTAGAAAAGCATCCGAAGTACATTCTACTATTCATTCACAAAACATGGTTATCACAATGGTAATGACACTAATATTATAAATGTGAAAGTTTGGATATATGAAACTTGGTATGTAGATAGCTGAAGACCTGGATTAACATATAGGCCTGGATAACTTGCACTGTCATTAGTATAGCGACAATTCTTCCCTGAGTAGCCCAATTTAATTTATTATTTAGTAAAATAGGTCATGGAATATTCTAGTAAGAAATACTAAAGAACTAAACTATTACCATTTTTTTATAAAGTTGTAACTTTTTCTGAAGGTACTTAAAAAAACCTAAAAGTTCGAATTTAGAATGCTCGTTTTGCATTAGGTGAAAATGTAATTCAATCTTTCAAAATCTTGCCAACATGAAAAAATATATAGCAGGGGTGAGTCTAACTACCCCTAATATTGGGGAAAATTTATTACTCTCCCATATGTCAGAGACCTGGTCAATGGGTTTTATTGCTTAACTAATTAAGCATTAAATACGTATTTTAAATATAGCTGAGTACTTTACCATCGGTTCTTAAATGATTATTTAAACTCATTTGCGAACCTATGTGGCGCAGAGCATGCGACTGCACTGTCGTAGGTCGGGGGTTCAATTACCACTCGGCGAAAAGAATAGGTCATATAATCATCATCTACGATCATATTTACTATAGATGTTTGATCGACGCTTAAAAATGGAATCTATTAAACTATGCTTAAATCAGTTGTATGCAGAGATTTGCTATCAGACGCTTCGCGCCCGCGTTAGAGATGTGACGTTTTTGTTACAAAAAACAGTGAATTCGATTAATAAGTTTACTTAATTAAAAAAAACGGCCAAGTGCGAGTCGGCCTCGCGCATGATTGCATGTATTTTTATTATTAATTGTTGTTATAGCGGCAATAGAAATACACATTTTGTGAAAATTTCAACTGTCTACCTTTTACGGGTCATGAGATACAGCCCGCTGACAGACAGACGGACAGCGGAGGCTTAGTAATAGGGTCCCGTTGGGAACGGAACGGAACCCTAAAAACCTGATGTTTTAAAGTGTAAAAATGGCACTGTACCAATAGTGCAGTCTACCTATTACCACGCATTTTTATGTGACTTGAGAATGGGTTGATATGAAAAATCTATTGATACGATTCGTTTTGAGCACCAGTAGGTAACCATTAACAAAAAATACCAATCAAATTGAGAACCTCCTCCTTTTACCGGTGGGTTAAAATCAAGAGATTCGTTATCTTGTTTACCACAATAGTTGTGTAAATAATGAATTCTTATTGCTACGAGTGGTTATCTAAATTGTTGAAAACAATTAAGCTCCGTCGAAGGTAGGGACCTAAATGAGCGACGCGTTCCTTCAGCCCCGGGGGCAAAGACTTTTAGTATACAAGTCATAAGTTCGCCCCATATGTAGTACTGATGTCCATACTGAGGCCCAAGCTGGTATCCACCAGGTTGGGCCTTTTGACTAGGTTCAAAGACGTGCTGTGAGAATCGTCAATGATCTCAAACAGACAAGCGACATTGAACCCTTAAACTGCTTGACAGGATGCCCATGGCCGCATTCTACCACCGCACTGCTCGCCGCCTGTGGGCGTTCATCCTCACACCTTGGAACCTAAATGGTCGCACGGTACGGTTCCAGAGGAATTTCCTTCTTGGCGCGATTGACAAAATGCGCGCTGCAAATTATACCAATTCGAATTCAATATTCATAGGTAAGACCGATAAAAACCGCTAGTAAAAAATCAAATATCACCCCGCATTTAGCAGGTCTTTATGAATAGGGGTGGTAAAATAGGGTGGGTGTCGATAACAGGTGACATGCGGTGACAGCAAACAGGGGTGGCGAACACTAGTTGGTTATTGTTGAATGCTAATAGTGTGAAGTTAAGCTGGGTTGTGTAGATCTGCATTTTGTTGGGGTAAGATAAAATATTTAAAAAAACGGACAAGTGTCAGTCTGACTCGAGCACTGAGGATTCCGTACAAACTTGTATGTAGATCGTCTATTTCGGGAATCATATATTGAAGATTTATACCCGTTCTTTTTTGAGTGACAAAGTTAACTTTGCGATTCTAAAAATACTCACCCATACATCGAAATACGTCACAGACAGTTTACCAAACGCAAAATATAAGTTTGTAATCGCAATTTTTTTTTTATACGATATAACAACAAATTAACGACTTTCGGATTCTTTCCTTTACGTGTGCTGGTAGACCTGGGACCCTGCTTCTCGTTAAATTTCGTGATTCTAGGTATACTAAATATATGTAGATACGTATACTAAAAAGCAAGAAATAAATAAATAAACCTTTTATTTCTTGAGTATTGAGCTTATTTACATAAACTATCAAATTTTATTTAAACTAATTTTGAGTCTGCGCCATAAAATAAAATGATGAATTACCTACGTAGAGCCTTCTCCATTTCTACGTATGTACATATAAAATTTGGATAATTAATAAGTAATCGTGGGTTCGATTACCACACTGTGTCTGGGTTTAATTTATCTATAACCAGCAACCCGCCCCAGCTTCGCACGGGTAGCAGAGACATCTTCAACAATCATCATTACATTTCAACCAATTTACACAAAACCTTAACAAATTATATACCTAAACCTTTCTCATGAATCGCTCTATCTATTGGTGAAAACCACATGAAAATCCATTCAGTAGTTTTTGAGTTTATCGCCAACAGATAGACAGACGCGGCGGTGGACTTTGTTTTAGAATATGTAGTATGTATTTAGTAATATGTAAGAATGTTTCTGAGCAGTCTGGTAACCATAGTACAGGCTCTGCCTAGTTTGAAATCAGACGGCCGTGAGAATAAAAAAAATAAATAAAATAAGTAGACCAAAATATCATCGATCGATTTCCTCACAATTTGAGCATATGTGACAAATATGATTGCCAACAAACTTATCCGAAGGGTAAATACTATTAATAATTGTGGGGGCCAAACGAAGGGTAAATAAAATTAAATGAATTACAATAGCACTCACTTTTATTGGGTAATTTGTGTTTATTGCCATATTTAAAATTCGAAATGGTACTATGATTTTTTGGTAAATCGTTCAGCTGGATAAGCTACACTACTGCAACTAACTATAGAACTATGTAAATAAATCTTGGAAGTCAATTTTGAGCTACTTCTAATTGTCGTCTCGTAATTAAAATTTATAAACGTATGTAGTTTGGATGATAATCCGATAGTTTGGCATCTTAGAGTTGATCCCAATAATGGAGCTAAGAGGTGAATGGTAGAAATAAGAATAAGTGAATAGTAGAAACCCCGTAGTTTTTGGTCATATGATTCCTTTTGTCGATCCCAACAGATTAGGCTTGGTAACGACTAACTGTCTGTCTGATGATGATGAAGCCGGGAGGATTTATATTGTTTAAATTTGGTTTCACATGTACCATTGAAGCGTGCAACTATGTTGAGGGTCCATTTCAAAATGGTACATAAAGTTTGAATCAGGGATCTTAATCTCAATGTTGTGTTCATTTAATTTTGTGGAGTGGCCGTTTTGGGGACACTTTAAGTTATTATTTTACATACAATAAGTTGCCAGCATAAGATTAAAAGTTAGAGAGAAAAGAGAGGCTTATGGAGCAGAATCATTTCAAGCAGAATGACCAATAATCTATTGTATTTAGTAATAACCTGTAAAAATAGATAGATGATAAAATAAATAAATGATTTATAAAATTGGACATTATGTACATGTAGAAACATTCTTAATTATGTTTATAATTTTGAGCTAAATCTTAAGCCAAAGGAAGCTTTTTGAGAAGGCCGTTCACAAGCTATTATTATTATTTAGAGTTTTTCTTTATAGGTATGTTGTTGAGTATCTTATCAAACAAACACAACAATATACCTAAATTAAGTATTGTGATCACTCCTACAGTTAAACTCGATCTGTCAGCGATAACAATAATAATATATAACCAATCATATCGAATCTATAACAGAACATTTTTTACACAATATTTTCTTTTCTTAGTGCTTACCTATAAAGAAAAAAATATATAAGGAAATATAATACTGTCCTTGCTAAAAACAAAAATTGTCGGGTATCCCTATATCTATAATAAATTGTCTTAATTTTGGCGACTCCCGCTTATAGCAAAAACATACTGTAACGGCATCTAGCGAAGACAAGCCGAACTATAAAGTAATTTCTGATCCTGCACCTCGCAATTAAAAGTTCTCGCGCCGATTTGATATTCACAACGTTCTAACATCAACCCATGACCACCTAGCCAAGAGACCATTACACCAAGGAGAGACATTACACCTATTTTTGACATAGTACTCCTGTTTAAAGACAGTCTTCTTTAAAAGTGTTCTCAATCGAGCTTAAAACAGAAATTCGCTGAGGTCTATGGAACCAAAAACCTTTTAACCTTTATCTACATATTATTGTATGTTACACTTAAAAGTTTTGTAAGTTTTTTCTGTGTAATTATGTGCTTATGCCGTATTAACGTTACCTATACCTGTTGTTCAGTTCGGCTTTGGCGCGACGGTTAGAGCATTCAATTGCAAATCACGCTGCGACTCGAAAGAGCCTAGCATTGACTACAAAAGCGCTCGAATATTTAGCACATTGGTAATATTATAAACGTGAAAGTTTGTTAGGATGTATGGATGTGTGGATGCATTGATGTATAATAATAAAAACTACACACATCTCACACACACGGCCGTCTGATCCCAAACTAGGCAGAGCCTGTACTATGGTTACCAGACTGCTGATAAACATACTTATATATTTCTAACTACATACATATTATAGATAAATGATACTCAGACACAGGACAAGTTATCGTGCTTGTAACACAATTATTAATCCTGGGTGGGAATCTAACCCACGACCTCCGGCTCAGCAGTCAGGGTCGCTAACCACTAGACCAACAGGCCAATGGATATGGATGGTTAGTACTCTTTCACACAAAAACTACTGAACTGATTGCGATGAAACTTGGTACGTAGATAGCTGGAGACCTGGATTAACACATAGGCTACTTTTTATCGCGATATTCGCAGGTAGTAAACAAATAATTCTAGACTGAAGAAGTGGCTCACAATAACTTGTATAGAATCGAATCATATTGTCACATTTATAACAAATATTATTTTTATCTTTACGATAAATCATTCAATTTGGCAAATAACATGTCAATCAATCAATTAAAGGCTCCTCCCTTTTATTGCACACTAGCAGCGCCGCGCGATTTCTCCCGTGTAAGTCCCGATCTCGTAGGAATATCGGGATAAAAAGTAGCCTATATATTAATCCAGGTCTCCAGCTATCTACATACCAAGTTTTATTGCAATCGGTGCAGTAGTTTTGGCGTGAAAGAGTAACAAACATCCATCCATCCATCCAAACTTTCACATTTATAATATTAGTGGGATTAGTGGGATTGTTTCATGTACATAAATATACCTAAAGTATATTATGAGTTAATACTGTCCGTTCTCCGCAGTTTCACTCGAGATTATTATCACTGCTGCTTAGGTTAAAGCTTAAAGTTTAAATAGTTAATAGCCTTCCTCGAGAATTAGGCTACCCAGTCATAAAAATAATTTTTAACAGTCTTCAAAAAGGTTGTGGTTCTCAATTTGACTGTTGGTTTACCTGTGTGTGTTTTAGTCGATATCTTTGCCATTTGTGAACAGATTTCAATGTTGAATTGAATCGGTTGTACTCAAGGTCCTTGCCGCTTAAATTCGAAGACAATATTCCACCTCTAAATGTGAAAAATTAACAAAATGACAGCTTTTTACAATTTATCATGAGAAAGGCACATTGAAGTCGGCGATACTTTAACAGTTATTTATTCAAATCCAACTGGTTTTTCCTAAGATTAGCGCGATCAACTAAGAAACAAACTCTTCAGCTTTGTTGCATTACTATAGGTATTATTATCTTAAAGATAAATCATTAAATTTCCCAACTAACATGTCAATCGTGTAGTTTCAATTGCTTCTGTCTTATTGGTCTATGGTTTAAAAACCTTGATGTTTTATTAGTCATCTGTATTGACTCATATGTACACTTTAATTGGAGATAGCGTTGGGCAGAATCTTTTATCAACTGCGAGTAATCCATTGACTTTGTAAAAAATCTTTCTATCTTACTTACAAACACGATGATAATGTTTAGAAATACATAAGTGACAAACATAAAAATACATGAGTGAAAAGGGCTAAGATAAGATCCTTGTGGCACACCCATATCAACAAGTAAATCAGAAAATCCACACATATATATTGTTGCAATAATATTAACGATTTACATTCGGTTACTAAATTTGGCTTTAGCCGATCCCTGATGCCGAAATACTTTTATGTATCTTTGCAAGAGTGTTACGCATATTATGATCAATGGAATCAAAAGCTTTACTAAAATCAGAATCAGAATATGTAGACGGCAACTTGCAAATTATTTCAAAGCATTGTTCAGCAATATATTGAAATTAAATTAATTAATTAAATCAACAATAGATTTAAAGTGGTTGAAAATAAACAATATCAGATCAAAAGCATCTAAAGGTTTGTGTAAATCTATGTAAAAAATAGTATTAACTTTAAAAAACTAAAAAGGATGTTTCAATAACAGACTGAACTAAAAAGTAGGAAAACTCTTCCTGGTAACTTTGAGCAATCAATCATTATTCCATTTTTTTGCTGATGATCCTGACCTTGGCCAAAGTTGTAATATTATTGTATTGTCATCGGCCATCCTGCTACTTATGCAACTTTTGAAGTCAAGCCCTTTAAGTTGGTGAATATAAAGTTGAAACGATTCCGTTATATACATACATAAATAGGCACACGTCGAGTTTCTAAAAACGTGTTAATACTAAGAGCACCATACCTCCCAATTCCGGTATCCTGTGATAAAACATTCCTGTCCTGGCCAGCCACTCGAGCTGCATATGATGCAACACTCTGTCTCCGGGGTGGTGAAAAGCTGAGGGCATCGGTGCCCCCGGAGGCAGTCCTCCGGGTTGAGACATTGGATAGTTGAAGAGGGCTGCTGATTGCGCAGCTACGAGGGCAGGGTTTTGAGGTAGGAGGCCTGGTTTCGGTATGATTCCTGTGAAAATAAAAAATGTGTGTGTCAGCTCCGACGCACGACTGGAGTTTACAATTTACTGGAGTCTCTCTCTCTCTCTCTCTCTCTCTCTCTCTCTCTCTCTCTCTCTCTCTCTCCCCCTCCCTCCCTCCCTCCCTAATCCCTACCTAATCCCTCCCTAATCCCTCTCTCTCTCCCTCTATATATTCTGTATATATTTACACATATATATAACATAAAGGTATACACATATCTACTTTCATGCGTCGAGGATAAGGAGTAAACTCCAATAAAGCATAAAAAGCACAATAAAGCGTTACGCTGCCCTCCGATCACTAAATTTTACTCTTCATATTTTTTTCATACCGGGCGCCTTGTATGCAAATAGATTCTTAAGGAGTAAACTCCAAAAATGAGTGTATGAAGCATGAAGGCCCCTTTATACATTAGGTAATGGGAGACAGTTATAGGCCCAGTAGTGTGATTTTCTCGTTCGTAGTTGTCAATTTTTGGCACTGGTAACTTTACTCTAAATGTGACCGTGTGCTTGTTTAGTAATAAGTTGTATAGGACACGTGCAACAACATAGTGAATACCATTTGTGGTTTTATTATAAGTTTTTAATGTTGCCACATTGAGGTTATTATTACATAAGCAATTGCAATAAATGGTTATGTTAGATTCAACTTCTATCTTGAATTCCAGGTGCTTGGCAACTATATGGGGCCCCTATTTGGGCGGGTAACCTGACGGCCCGCAATGCTGCCATATTGCGGCGACTACAGCGAGCTATGGCCGTCAGAGTCATAAGGGGATACCGCATGGTTTCCTTTGAAGCAGCGAGTCTCCTAGCCGGAACTACACCATGGGACCTTGAGGCGAAGACCCTTGCGTCATTATACCAATGGCGCAAGGAGCGGGACCTGGGACCCACACCTCAGGAAACTGAGGTGCAACGGTCTCAGCTCCGTCAGGTCCTAATGGCAGAGTGGGAAGAACGACTTGAGCGACCAAGCGCTGGGCACGCCACAATTGTGGCGGTAAGACCCATCATGGAGGATTGGCTCGAGAGGCAGCACGGCAGCCTCTCCTACCGGCTGACGCAGGTTCTGATCGGCCACGGCTGTTTCGGCAAGTACCTGTGTCGCATAGGCCGGGAGCCAACGTCTGCGTGCCATCACTGCGGAGGCTGTCGCGAGGATACTGCACTCCACACTTTAGTGGAGTGCTCAGCGTGGACGCAACAACGCCTTGACCTCACGGCGGCTATTGGAGTGGGAAGCCTCTCACTGGAGACCATGGTTCTGTCCATGGTCCAAAGTGAGAGTGCGTGGGAATCCGCTGCCTCTTTTTGTGAGGAAGTGATGTCAGCTAAAGAGGCAGCGGAATGGGAACGGGAGAGGGCTAGTACTCTCCCGTCCCGAAGGAGAGGCACCAGGCGCCGGAGAGCACAGAACAATCTCCGGCCTCCATGAGCGCTGGCCTGGGGGTAACGGGTGAGGCTGCCCGTTACTCTAGCAGAAGCAGGCCTGAGACGGTGGCGCGCCGGCGGCCAAGGTCTGCCAGGGTTCTCCGGGACTTCCTTCCTAGGGTATACCCGAGTCCCTGGCAATAGACTTATTTATGAGGGAACACCGTGTGGTTTTAGTCGGTTCGATTCCGACATACCACTTCACTGGCAGCCCCAGTGGAGTGATGACCCGAGGGGGTTTCCACACGATAAAAAAAAAAAAAAAAAGGTGCTTGGCAAATGATATTTTATAAATACTTAAAATATAATTATTTCTAAAACACAAAATTTAATTCATTCCTTTTGTAAATATGGTGATGTGTTTCTGATTGAGTCTGCCAAGGAATCACAGTTTTTTTTTGCTTTTGACCATCATCGCATCGAAAATTTTATTTTTATACACAATAATAAAAATATTAATTTAAAAAACTCACCAGGCCTATAGCTCTCATATTCTTCATTTCCGCCTTCCACTCCTGGCGAAATTGGGGGACTGTAACTTCCAGATCGATTTCCATCATCAGACCCTGGACTAGCCGACCGACTACTCTGTCCAGATCTTGGACTCCTCTGCCCAGATCTGCCCGACCTGGGGCTCTCTCTTCCTTCGCATTTAGAAATCATATTCTGCTCAATTTGAGCATCATAGTTTTCTTGATACCTCCCTATGTAGTTTTTATTATGTATGATGGTTAGGTATTTCTGTTGTGACATTTTATCTTGTAAGCTAGTTTCTGGCAGTTGTCTAGATAGCAATGCGTCTATACAAAAGGATTTTTTCCCTTGATTTAGAATAGTCTTATCTTCGGAGTTGTAATACTTCATGTTTTTAGGACTGTTCGATCGGCTACGATCAGGGTTTGATTCCGTATCTATTTCTAATGGTTTCTCTTGCAGTTCGTTTGAATCTCTTCGGTAGATTCCGTGAGGTAGAATTTGGGAGGACATATTGGATTCGCGAATGTGTGTAGTCGTCTTACATTGTGTACCTGTTGAAGAAAAAATGGTAATTAGGAGTTACAGTGAAATGTTGACTAAGGAGCGTAGAAAAAAAATTGACAAAGTAACCAGTCTTTTCGTCTATTAGTGGGGGACATCTCACGCTGCACATAATAGTCCGAGTTTGCCAATCAACTTTTAACCGACAAAAAAATATATTAATTACCAACGTAGAGCCTTATCCATTTCTACGTACATATAAAGTTTAGATAATTAATCAGTTTGTTGTTTGGCGCCGATTCAAAATTAGCTCATATAATTTTTGATAGTTTATGTAAATAAGCTCAATACTTAAAAGGTTTATTTATTTTTAGCCTTGTAGTTCTTTTTCGTCGGTTAAATTTTTGTTAAAACGTTTTTAATCTTCCCCAGTGATTGATTGTAAAACTTTCGCATACCTACTTAACAATTACTAGAGATCGCGTGGTGATCGAATTTCGACCATTATTTATATCATTAGCCAATATTACTTGACCTATCATTGTATAGACTATTGTACCATGAGAGGCCTAAATATATAATGGACACTTATGTAACCGTTTTTGCAAATTTAGTAAGTTTATAGCAAATATTGTTTAAAAGTTCTGCACTTCTTCTATATATAAACCGTAAATATTCCAAAATCACGTTACTACGTTTGCGAAATTTTCTTAAAAAGGGGTACAAACAATTCTCTTCACGTATTAACGTAATGATACCTAAAACCTGAGCTTAAGTTTCATATTTAACGCAACATGATATTTTTTTTTTGGGTATAGGGGGCAAACGAGTCACCCGATGGTAAATGACTACCGTCGCCCTTAGGCACCTATAACTCAAGAGTCACAAGTGCGTTGCCGCCCTTTAAGGTGGGAATAGGAGAGGAGGGGGAGAGGGGGAAGATCAGGAAGACGGGAGAGCTGGATTAGAGGGGAGGAGAGGGGGGAGAGGGGAAGGACGGGAATAGGGGAGAGGGAAGGACTAGGGCCTCCGGTAACCTCACTCACGCGGCGAAAAGCAATGCAAGCATTGTTTCACTGCCGGTTTTCTGTGATTTTTCTATGATTCGTTATTTCACTGCTTACTCCGTTTGTAGCCATATCCTCTTCACACCTCCCTTCCTTTTCTTTGGTTGTCCTCTATTCTTGTGCCCATCAACTTCCATACTTAAAACTCTCTATACAACAATTTTGCTCATTCCTCCGCACCAATGATATTCCATAAACCACCAACAACAAGATCTACACATTAAACAGTATGTACATACATACCTATGTATTATAACAGGTCCATACCGCCCATTGGTACCGAAATCCGCTCCGAGTTGAAAAGCAAATATTTTATGATATCGACGCGGTTAGTAAATGGCATTTGTACAGTCCGAAAATTAGTAAAAACACTGTATAATTTGTGGATATTAATACTTAGAGGTTGTTTGTAGCAAATTCTTTTATTTTTTACTAGCAGCGCCCCTTGGTTTCTTATGGTTCTCTTACACCCGCGTAAGTCCCGATCCCGTGGGAATATCGGGATAAAAAGTATCCTATATGTTAATCTAGGTCTCCAGCTATCTACGTACCAAGTTTCATCGCAATAGGTTCAGTAATTTTGGCGTGAAAGAGTTACAAACATCCATACATCCATACTCACAAACTTTCACGTTTATAATATTAGTGGTATAGTGGGATTAGTAGGATATCCTATGTCTTTTTATCGACGTCTTCCTGATGTGTACCCCTGACATCGTACACATAATTACCTAAAATTAAAACCCACCTGAGTGGGATTAGTAGGATATCCTATGTCTTTTTATCGACGTCCTCCTGATGTGTACCCCTGACATCGTACACATAATTACCTAAAATTAAAACCCACCTGAGTGGGATTAGTAGGATATCCTATGTCTTTTTATCGACGTCCTCCTGATGTGTACCCCTGACATCGTACACATAATTACCTAAAATTAAAACCCACCTGAGTGGGATTAGTAGGATATCCTATGTCTTTTTATCGACGTCCTCCTGATGTGTACCTACCCCTGACATCGTACACATAATTACCTAAAATTAAAACCCACCTGAGTGAGATTAGTAGGATATCCTATGTCTTTTTATCGACGTCCTCCTGATGTGTACCCCTGACATCGGACACATAATTACCTAAATTTAAAACCCACCTGACTGGTTTCATTAGAAACTTATGTTAGTGACTTGATAACTGTACGGTTGATTAATTAGCCGTAATTATACCTACTTACGGTAGTCACTTACCATCAGGTGACCCGTCTGCTCGTTTGCCCCACGCTTTTTTCCAATAATATACATTTATTTCTTATTTACACTATTCTTAATCCAAATTTATTAAAATTTATTTTTTTATTTTTGAGTTGGATTTTCTATGAAATCGTGTTTTTTTAGTTTTTTTAAACTATTATTTATTTTATTGAATTGGTTGTACTCAAGGTTGGTCACATTTGAAGAAAATATTCCGGCTCTGAGGGTTGAAAATTAAGGGATGAAGAAGACAGATTATTACAATTTAGACTAATTGAAGTCGGTGATATTTTTTAAATTATTATATTTAGACAGATGGAGTGAGATTCTAGAACATTAGTAAGACGTCCTTGAATGTGTTTCAATCAATCAATCAAAACCATTTATTTTAATTAAACCAATAATAGGTATTTTTGAATTGTCAGGAGTAGGAGTCAGTCAGAGTAAGCGTAAATGAAATGTGAGGACAATGTAACGTACCTATTATTCTAAAATATAAATAGACGCGCTAATTACTACTATACATATTTAAGTAATAGCAGTCCGGAGATTTACAGCCTCGACCAACGGCACCAGTACACGAGCATGACGCACACGCCAGCCATCGTACAGATCAACCTTGTCAATTGACGGGAGCCGTACGACACGACACATACGCCATCATCGGCAGGAGCTTTAGTTTTAGCAGATACCTACTCAAATTTAATTACCTTTAACTCAACACTTAATTCATAGATATTAAAAGCTGCTTACTGATAACATCAAAGCATTATCTCTGCATTATCATTATGATTATATTAATATAAAAAATATTAATATACCTACTGTTATCCGTATTGGATTAGGTCGCGTGCCTACATAATGAATAACTATTATCACTAGAGATCGCTTGGTGGTCGATTTTGGACCATAATTAATTTTAATTGTTTTTTTTTTTATTGTAGACCAGTGTAACTAGGAATGTCATTGTATAGACATACCTACTATGAACTTTTTGTAGCCGTACCGTAAAACTGGTAGATCATAACGTTCCAAATGTCAACGTATCGGGCAAAATTGCTTTTTGGTTTTTTCTCTTAGGAAATCGAGTAGTATTCTGTGGTTAAAATAAATTATTAAACAGTCTACATGAAATTAAGTGTTATACATATAAGATTTTAAAAACTAAGGGTATGAGCTGGAGGTCGTGGGTTTAATTTCCACGTAGGACAAACGATTGTGTGTTGAGCACGATCATTTGTTAAAAATGAAAATATTTAAGTATGTATATCAGCAGTCTGGTTATCATAGTACAGGCTCTGCCTAGTTTAGGACCAGACGGCCGTGTGTGTGATGTGTCAAGTTATTATTATTTTTATTGACCTCTGGATTTAGTAGGTATATGTAACAATCGAGTACACGTAGTTACATTGACCATCTTCTTTTTTTTTAACATATAATGAGTCGGAGTCATACGCTGCTCCCTCAGCGCATCTATCGTCAAGTGCGGAACAAGATTTTCGTACTTTCAAATGGTCATGAAGAAGCCATTGAACAGTTGGTGTATTTAACTTGAGGGTTTCTTCGTTCTGTTGATATTTTACACGTCGGTCTTAGTCTAATAATTTTCGTACAGTCTCATGTTCTTATCAGTAGTGACTTCTATTGACTTGTCGGACCTTGCATCATCCTTCAAGTTAAGATTGCCGCGATTGAATTGAATATACCATCCTTCTATGGCCCTTAGAGATGGACAAGTTTCTTACAGTTTTTGTTAAGTTAAGCCATGCTTAAAGTTATACAAAATAATTACTCGAATATCATAACGAAGAAGCCCGCCATTTTCAATTAGAAAATTTATTTAAAAATCGAACAAACGATTCCTTGAAATAAAATTTTGATAATTAATCAGTTTGTTGTTTGGCGCCGACTCAAAATAAGTTTATATAAAATTAGATAGTTTATGTAAATAAGCTCCATACTTAAGACTTAAGGTTTATTTATTTTTTGCTTTTTAGTTCTTTTCGTCGGTTTAATTTTTTGTTAAAAAGATTTTATTCAGCTGTTAGAGTCTGGGTACATTGACACTAAATATTTCCGGGCCAACTCCCCTTTGCTCAGTCTAACGGTAGTCGAGTGTCAAATCAAACCAGTTTTAGTACCTATGTATATTTATAGTTAAGTGAAACTAAATAAACACGCTTCAATCTCGGATAGAATTAAAAACTG
The DNA here is from genome assembly GCA_949752705.1 of Callimorpha dominula. NCBI lineage: Eukaryota > Metazoa > Arthropoda > Insecta > Lepidoptera > Erebidae > Callimorpha > Callimorpha dominula. The sequence goes on along the minus strand of OX457018.1, from coordinate 9,297,538 downwards.
AAAAAGAATTCCGTTATCCACCTCGTAGTCTTGGCTTCATCGTCATACCATCCGCACCAACCCCATTCTGTCGCTTCGTCAAGCGTCGCCTCATCATCAGATGCCAAATTATAGTTTTATTATCCAAACTACATATACATACAAAGTTTCATTTCGATACACGCTACAGTTAGAAGCAGGTAAGACTTCCAAGATGTGTTTACATAGTTATTTACAAGGAAGCTAATAACAGCGTGATAAAAAACATTCAAAAACACTTTTTATATGAATACCAGCTACTAAATACCTACCTATCAACGCAAAGTGTAACTGAATGAGTTATTGCTATATTCGACACGTGTCCTCGCTCATAGACGGCACGTGTCGGAGCTCATAAAGGCACGTGTAGGATATCGCACCCTTCCGTAAATAAGTTACGTATTTATCTGTCTGCAATAAAGTGCACCATTATTTTTATTGTTACGAAGCTTTTAAAATAAAGATAAAAAAAAAGTAGAACTGGATTGAGAAAAAAGGTTTCTTGAAGAATTCTATGGATCTTTGGAATATCAGGGGTGTCAAAAATGAGTTTTGGAGAAAGCAGGGCACGGCGGATTTCTTTCCGAATTGGAACAAGTGACTGAACAGTACCGTTAGCCTCCAAAACCGTAGTGTGTTTTTCCTGCATTTCAACTCCTCATGCATTCAAACATCCATACATCCTCACAAACTTTCACGTTTATAATATTAGTTATAAAACAATAAACAAATTTGAAGCGGCTTTTGAATGTTTTAAGCGTAAGTATGTAGTTCGTTTGTTGACAAGAACATTGGTGTGTAACCCGCGCTACTTAATTGTAAGTGGTGATACGTTAGCGTATAACTACTTGGAGGTAAATACCGCGGGTAGTAAATATGGCACACAGATAGTTATTATGACGGAATACGCTGAGAACGGATTTTTGAAAATTACACCCCTATGTTGCTGAATGATGATGCTGAAATGATGAATTCATAATTATGTATTTACGGGATTTAACGCGGTCACGAAAAGGTATTAGGTACATACCTCTGAATTGCCCGACGTCAGGCAATGTAATACCTTTTTAGAACAAAGTCCGCGCCGCCGTCTTTGACTCTGTACGCTTAGATCTTGTAAAATACGAAACGGATTTTAATGCGGTTTTCACCAATAGATAGAGCGATTCAAAAGGAAGGTTTATACGTATAATTTAATATTGTTTTGTGTTAATTTGTATAATGATATGAGGATATTGTTCACCATATTAGTATCTATATTGCACCCGTGCGCAACTGGGTCGATAGTAAAGGATATGTATGAATTCGAAAATTCACAGGATTACTCCTGTAGCTGTCCAAAAATAAATGCACATGTATTTCTTACTTCTCTAGGAAGTGGAAAGAGGTCATTAGTCTAAAAATCAAGATGGGTGTCATTTTGAAAGGTTGTCGGGACATTGATCTCAATTAAAATTCATTGATATCAATCATCACCATATCTCCTAATAATCATATGTGAGTCTGTTTGTTTGTTACACCTTAACTACTTAATCGATATCATCTTGTTTTTTATCTGAAGAAAGGACAGGTCAGAAAGAGGAAGAAAGGACAGGTCAGAAAGAGGAAGAAAGGACAGGTCAGAAAGAGGAAGAAAGGACAGGTCAGAAAGAGGAAGAAAGGACAAGTCAGGAAGAGGAAGAAAGGACAGGTCAGAAAGAGGAAGAAAGGACAGGTCAGAAAGAGGAAGAAAGAACAGGTCAGAAAGAGGAAGAAAGGACAGGTCAGAAAGAGGAAGGAAGGACAGGTCAGAAAGAGGAAGAAAGGACAAGACAGAAAGAGGAAGAAAGGACAGGTCAGAAAGAAGAAGAAACCGGCGGGCTTGTGTACGGTTGTATACTCATATGCACGGTTTAATTACAGTACAGTCCTGTGAGCCATGTAAGGATAGAATATAGAAGATAGTGGCAGGCTATTGTCTCTGGTGGTGGGCACCTCGAAAGGGCATAGGGTGTCTTCCTTTTCTCAATACCTTCGTGAATCGATTGAGAAAATCATTCAATAATGCGACAAGCCGCGTGGCAAATCTATTTGGTAAAGAAAGAAGGGGCAACTCGTTTAAAAATGGTACCACACATCTAGCTCTGAAAAAAGTTGGAATAGCTACTAATTTAATAATATCTGTAACATACATATTAAAAATGGTACCACACATCTAGCTCTGAAAAAAGTTGGAATAGCTACTAATTTAATAATATCTGTAACATACATATTAAAAATGGTACCACACATCTAGCTCTGAAAAAAGTTGGAATAGCTACTAATTTAATAATATCTGTAACATACATATTAAAAATGGTACCACACATCTAGCTCTGAAAAAAGTTGGAATAGCTACTAATTTAATAATATCTGTAACATACATATTAAAAATGGTACCACACATCTAGCTCTGAAAAAAGTTGGAATAGCTACTAATTTAATAATATCTGTAACATACATATTAAAAATGGTACCACACATCTAGCTCTGAAAAAAGTTGGAATAGCTACTAATTTAATAATATCTGTAACATACATATTAAAAATGGTACCACACATCTAGCTCTGAAAAAAGTTGGAATAGCTACTAATTTAATAATATCTGTAACATACATATTAAAAATGGTACCACACATCTAGCTCTGAAAAAAGTTGGAATAGCTACTAATTTAATAATATCTGTAACATACATATTAAAAAAGACGGTCCGTTTTCAACACTTTAAATTTATTTATACCTAATCATAGAAATTGAAAGAAGCATCTATTGCTTCATAGTTAAAATCAATTATTACTATTATTTTTTATGGTATGGGGGGCAAACAAGCAGACGGGTCATCTGATAGTAAATGACTACCGCTGCCCTTGGGCACCTGCAACTCAAGAGTCACAAGTGCGTTGCCGGCCATTAAGTAGGGGAACGGTGGAAGAGGGGGAGAGGGGGAGGGAAGGTTTAGGGCCTCCGGTAACCACAAAATCTCGGCGAAAAGGTCGGTTTTCTGTGAGGACGTGGTATCACTCCAGTCGAGCCGGCCCATACAGTTCTTATGAAACGAAGTGTTACTAGAGGTCTAAAAAATTACATTCAATTTTATTTTCAAGTTTGTTATCATTGTATAAATGTTATATCAAACAATAAAAGTAAACAGTAGCAAATTATTATGTCACAAGTGTTTATTTCACACAAGAGTTTTAGAACGTAGTATTTTGAAGATTAATAAATGAACTGATTTGACTCGACATTCCCCTACCGTAGGTATTCTCGGCGTTTGCACTGATTGCCTTCCAGTCATAGATACACGTAAAAGCTTTTAAGATAAGCATAGCGAAGGATTCAGTTCAAGGGCTAGAGATCCTGGGACAGTACAGAGCGTTATCTAGACCGAAACTAAACACAGCTTGTACTGGCTCTAGAACACGGGTATACCTACATATTTAGATGCAATTCATAATCTTCCTACCCTTTTCTTATTGGTTCGGCGCAATGTATAAGATAGCAAAGGGTATATGGCCGGCCGCCTGCCTGACGCCCTCCTTTTGAATGCAGACGTTTTAAGAAGGGAAGGAAGGAAGAAGATACATTTTTATAAGGAAGAATACGTAGGGAGAGGAACCTAGGGTAAGGGATACCGCAAGTCTCGGATGGGGAACGGGACTGAGACTGCAGTAGCTCGCAGAGGCCGGGGTCGCGTACCCGAATGTCCTGTATTTCCAGTGACTGGATAGGCCAATAGGACATGATCGCCAGATGGCATATTAACACATATAGACACATGCTTAGATTAGATACAATTATTTTTTGGTAATAGATACGTAACTATTATTCAAAAAACACTCAGAAAAATTATTAGCACTCACGGCGGGAATTTAAACCACCATCTTTAATGTTACTTTCAAGTGATTTCGCAGATAAAGCGAGAGCTACATGAAGCCGACGCACACGTCTGAGACGTCTTACACGTGAAAGGTTGGTGTGCACATAAAATCGACGGGGACTATTAGATTAGACTATTTCTGGGGACCCGGGTATCTATACCCTAAAATCAATGTATACTTTGTTTTATATAAAAATCACTGTTCGTTTTTTCGTCTTTATGCACTGCCGTACCGTCGATCAGATCTTCATGAAATATTGCATACACGTTGCCGATAAGGTCATAGGGTCTTTTCATCCAGAAAAAAACATGCTAACGAGGGATGGAAACTTTATTTTTACGTGAGAAGAGTCAAGGGTAAAGGTAGTTATTAATAAAAAAATTTAAGACCCTAACTGTGTGTTTTTATACAGGTTTTTTCGTTGACGCCAGGCGGCCAAAGTCTGCAAGGTTTCTCAGAGGGTTTCTTTTTAGGGTATCCCGGGTCCCCTGCAATACACTCACTTATGACGGAACCCTGTGTGGTTTTAGTGAGTTCTAGTCTGACATACCACTTCACCCTAGGCTCCGTGGGGGTTTCCACACGATGAAAACATAAGAGGGTACTCCGTAGCACAGACGAGCCACCGTTACCGCGGTCGGCAAAACAGAACACGGTTGATTTGGATTTTGGAGATTACTTCTCGGCACTGGCTCTAACGTTAGATCAGGGTAGAGTGAAATTATTATTTCAACGCTTTCAATTAACGTACATTGTGTTTAATTTTTGTTAATAATAGTACCTATCCTTAACCTTATATACTACACTATTACTTAAATATGTATAGTAGTAATTAGCGCGTCTATTTATATTATAATAATAGTCTATTTATATATATAATAGATATGTTACATTGTCCTCACATTTCATTTACGCTTATAAGCAATGTAACCAGAAATTTGTAAAAGACATTTTGAAAAAGAGTGTCCTTGGAGTTTCTTGCCTGTTCTTCTCCATAGGATCTACGTATTGGAACAGACAACTAGCTTCACGACTGACTTAGTCTGACTGACTCCTGACAATTCAAAAATACCTATTATTGGTTTAATTAAAATAAATGATTTTGATTGATTTGATTGATTGATTGAACCAAATTTATAAATATCAACTTTAATTGCAAACATCAACACTAACATTAAACTCCAAAAGCTGAACAACTAGTTAAATTAGTAGATAACTATTTGGTGTTAATTTCAATCAGTCACAAAATAAAATGTTACAAGTGGATATTGTAATAACAAATGCAAGGAAAGCCGCGTTCTAAAGGGGCCATCATTTTTCATCAAATTTTACTTAAACTGTTTCTTTTTGGCGCCCCTTGCCACATGGCGGCGCCTAAAGCGACTGCTCTTGCTCTACTCCAGGGCCAGCACAGCCAAACCTGGTCGTATTAATTGCTGCAAAATAATAAATAGACCGCAAACTTTGTCACTTATTTATTCATATGTAATAGTTTATTATCATTGTAATAGTTTCTATTTAGTCCTATGGAAGACGCTGGCACCTGTGATACAGTGAATGTTCACTAGTACAGGTGTCCTTGCAAACTATTGTGTATTTTTTCGGATTATTGTTTGCAGTATTATTGTGTATCTAACAATTTTATTGTAGTTTTAGATAATACATTTTATTATTAGGTCTTATTAACCATCATTTCAGCCATAAGATGAAGTATTAGAAATGTCGTTTGAAGACAAATATACCTATGGCATTAGGAAATAAGTATTGGTATGATTATACAACCCCGAAGGTTAGATACTATATAGGTGTATTTCTCCCAAATTCTAACGGGTTTATTGTTGTCTACCACACATGTTTCCAGATTGCGTGCTAATGCCTACCGAAAATGTTACATAGGTACATAATACAACATTATGTAAGTATATAATTTCTTGATTTTCAATAAAAATTTAAACAGAACGTCACGGCGTAGATACAGTTGGTGTTGAAAACTATATTTTTTTCTATATTAATTTATTTTCTTATACGTAGGTAAGTGCTAACTTTTTAAATATTTGCTCCACACAAGAATTAAACCTACAACGCTTTTCTTGCTATCGCGTAGATATTTAAATATGTAGGTATACGGTCACCTGACCATCTGCATCTGCCTTGAGTGCTATTACTTTTTTAATTTGAAAGTCCCCGCAAAAGAAGATAAAAAGAAAATAATCACTTAAACCCTTAAGGTACATCGGCAAAAGGCAAAGAGCACTTGAAACTATAATTGCACTAATTATTTTCCATAAAACAATCTACTTAATAAAATTCATTATTTTAAACTTATTTATTAAGCGCTTATCATAACTCCTATTAGGTTTCTAAAAAAAAAAAAGACAAACAATTGAAATATGCAACACTCACCTTCCCGAAAAAAAAATAAAAAGTTCCACCACAGACAAAAAAGAACACTTCACACTTTTTTTTAAAGCACACACCAAACTCGTTCGCGCCGTAAATTGCGTTCCGATATCTACTCGAGAGCAGTACCTACAAACAACTGAATTATTTTATTAAGGAAAGCACCGATTATCGTCATATTGTGCCGTATGTGGAGTAACGGTTGGGCGGTACAACCATTCTTAAAAGACCGTCATATTTGTATACTTTTAAACTAAATTCGGGGAGTTGAAAAGCTCAAGGTATATTGGTGGTTGGCATGCCACTCCCCTATTGTTATCTATCTCACTTTAGTATCTTTTATCTCGTTCTCTCTTGTTCGATTTCTGCATGAGTTGTCTTATTCTACCAGTTTAACTAAACCACAGCAGATTTTGTGTTTAAACAACCAAATAATTTTCTTTAGTGCGCTTATTTTTGTGTTACTTAAGTTTTTTTAAAGGCTCTGTAATGATATTTGAACAGAGCTTATTATATAAATTTTAAATAAAGCAATGACTTTAGTAATCACTAAAATAGACTGCAGAATTTGTAGAGCTGCTGTTTGAGGAATGTAAGTTTGTGTGTGAATATACCTACTTACTTAGTACACTTAGAAAGAGGAACGGCGCGTAATGGTGATCGAGTAATTAGCGCGGTTAAGATATTTATTTATTAGGTATGTCACGTTGATTAGCAGATATATTTACCTAATAGTATAAGAGCTGGTATTTTAAAGAACTGCTTCAGATGATAGCGGCCAAAATCAAGATCTAATTATTCGGTTCGACATGAATTTACTTATTTTTTAAAACCCGATGCATAAAGCATCATAGCTTGGATTTGGATTTAGTTTATTTTGTTTGAATGGCAATCAAGAGTGAGAGTCTTTTCTACTAGCTGATAGAATTTTTTAAGTCGGGGTTATTTTAAATTTTTAGATTTATATTTGTAAGTTAACAAACAAGGATAAATCCATATAAACACTGAAAAAATCAGTGGCGTTATTCACTCGTTACCAACCCTTTAAGTGATGTACATTATGGATCTAATGGTTCTGGTTATCATATCACCAATAGTTCTGATTTTATCTATAATAATAATAACTTCACACATCTCACACATGGCTGTATGATCCCAATATTTCTAAATACATCCAGATAAATTACATCCAGACACAGAACAAATTATCGTGCTCATCACACAATTATTTGTCCTGGGTGGGAATCGAACCCACGACCTCTGGCTTAGCAGTCAGGGTCACTAACCACTAGACCAACAGGCCAGTGCATCTATGGTCATCTGTAGATCGAACTTTTGCATTAGTGACAGTAATTTAGAAAAAAAATGTACAGTTATTTTGTTTTTGTTTATATTGTATATAAATAATAAGTAGGTTACACAAACATTTTTCAACTCACTGGTAGATACTCATATACGGTTTATATTCGAATGAATTGTATAGCACCAGGTATGACTATTGTTTAATAGTTTTATTGGTAAATAAATAAATTAACAAAAATCACTACCAGTTTACGTGGGCAAGAATTCCTCCTCATAATTATTGTCTACAAAAAAAGCTCTGGTGAATTCGAGATTAAACTCCCATCCTACTTACAAACAAAGGCACGTTTGGATTCAGAAAACCTAGAAATCTAAACTACCTATAGACGAACAAAATTATTCAAATCATTGTTTCTGAAAGTTTGTCACCGCAAGAATAGCTACAGTAATGTCTTGTTTATACCTAATGAATTCGCATTCATTAGGTATAAACAAGACATTACTGTACTGTACTCTCGCGAGTTGACATCGATATCTAAGGGCGTCGGGTCCCACATCAAAGGCCTGCCACCGCCGTCGGATTTCTTACCATAGCTTGTTAATCCTGTAGATACAATCAGGGCATGACCGCCGGCGGCGATAAGAGGCCGACGGCTATTGTCTTTAAAGTAGGTGGTCCGAATTTCCTTGTAATCTTTCTCCATGGTAAGCCATGATATGCAAGTCTGTCAAATGCTGCTGCTCACTAAGGATTTGACTAATTAGGACCGTTATTTTTAAGATAAATAATTGGTATATGGTTCAGCCAGCTTTCCCAGACTGTGTAGCGTACACAGTCTGGCAAAGTTGGTTAAACTTGAGGCCTGACTTAATAATCATAATGGATATAGCTTTCCCATCCCATCCCCGGTGACAACGGCAACGCCTTAAAACCTTTTTCGCAGCATAACTATGCTGCGAAAGGAATATTACTGATAATGATAAAGGATTTGACCCGTAATAGTAAAGAACGTACTCCTATCTCAAAGCCCGGCAACGCACTTGTGACTCTTGAGTTGCAGGTGTCCATGGGCGACGGTAGTCACTTACTCACGTGACCCATCTGCTCGTTTACCCCCTATAATATAAAAAAAAAAATAGTGGTTTTAAAAACATATTTTATCATAGGTACTTAGGTTAGGTAATATATTCACTTTATTTCATCATAATAACTCAACACACATACCTAAGTACTCGTAAGTTAACTTTATTATCTTATCCTCTGGTGACAAATCGGAATAGGAAAAAACCAGTCAACAGAAATATGTACAATGATTTATTATAACTGTTTAAAAACTAGGTAATCATTTAAAGCTTAAAAAAAATATTTTATCTATTGGTGTTTGTACCATAAACTTAATATACTAACGTAACTAAGTTTATGGTTTATGCTCTTTGCATACGGCCTCTTATTCTTAAAAAAAAACAAAGTTAGTCGTTGCTAATGAATGGTTTATCTTTTATTTCAATCCTCAAAGATAAAACCACTCCTTCGTCTGGTAATCATACTCTATATCTTTATATCTACAGAAATGTTCACGTATTGAATAATTTCGTATTTTTTCACATTAGGATTGGATAGGTACCTAGGTATAGGAATCATTAAAGTCGTTAATAATTATTATTTTGGATTATTTTAAATTGTTCATAATATAAATGGTATTCATTAATACCTACGTCTGTAATCACCTTGTTTAAATCTATATTAACTGAAATACTTTGAATAAACTTTTGTGACGCTATTAAAGTAGTAACAAATTAAATTAGGCCGGACACACGTAAGTACCTATATCTAAGTATCCGTCGACAAAATTCCTACACATAATCTGAACGCAGTGTGAGCAAGATAGCGTATTTTTTTCATCCATTGTTTTGACATTAGGCGGGAACTTTTTAATCCAATGATGTGGTCTGCGAAAGCGAGATGGCGATATGTTATTGTAGGTGTTAAAGAAAGAGTTAGGCGTTGTTCTTTATTTCAAAATTAGTTTTTTACTTGAATTACTGAGTACAAAATTAGTTGAATAGTAAGTAGTTTGTTTGGAATCATCAGGTTGTAGGTAATTGGTAGATATTTCTTTATGCTGCTAGCATCCGTGAAGATTCGATGCCTTTTGATAAGTCCAAGTCTGCCTTCTTGGCCATTAGGTATGTAACCATCGCCAGCATCGCCTAAAATACAACAAACCTTAACAAAAAAAAAGGTTTTGTTTTGCCTACGTTTAGTAGGTACATAACTCGTCTTCACTCGGTTTTAACACCTACTTATACAATTTCTGAAAAATAAAAGCGCGTTCCACATTGATTGATTGATAAAAATCATGATTAATCGTCAATTCTCTTCGGTGTGCATAACACTGGCAACAAAGTATGAAATAATTTAAATCTTAAATAAAATCTTTCATAAAACTAAAAGAAATCCAAACAAAAAAGAAAATCGAATTTCTTTTTTTTATGACTTGGCTTCGCACGGCTTGTGCTTTTGTTTTAAAACGAATCTCTAAAAAAAATTTTGAAATAAACATGGCTCCATTTGAAAGCATTTCGCGCGTAAATCGCAATCTACATAAAATTATATAATGTCGCCGAAATTAGTCCGCGCGGGCTTTAATTAATGTTAGCACCACTGGAGGGGTGAGAAATTGCGTATAATCTATGAAAATGGATGAAAATTTTCATTTCAACTTAAATTGCCGCCATTAAGGGGATTGCATAGACAAGAGCTCGTTATAGAGGAGGAGTTTTGATGTTGTCTATGTATTTCTGTATGATTTATGAGGTTTAGTCTAAAATGTATTATACGTATCTACCTACCTATAAGTTTTATTTTTCATTAATTTTTAATGCTTTGTCTCTTAACGTAATTTACTTGTTATAATGTAGGAATTTTATACATGAACTAAACAGACTGCACATAAATCAGAAGTCTCTCATAACAATGATTTATACTAGACCTAACGTACTAATTATGTATTCTGTTACCCAACTCGAAATTAGGCTAAAATGGAAATGATTTTTTAATGATCTGATAGCCTAGTTAAAAAATACAATTGTTTTTAAACTTCCCCGATTTGTATTCCATGCTAGGTGGTGTTCCTGTCCTAGTGGCCTCTCCAGTCGCAGAAACAGGACATTCAGGTACGCGGACCCGGCCTCTACGAGCTACTGCAGTCTCAGTCCCGTTCCCCGTCATCATAGACTTGGGGTATCCCTTCTTCCTTCGATTCCGTCTTGGAACGACTAAGTACATTCCCAAGGCGGGTTAGCGTCAGGCGTCAGGAGTCTGGCCATAAAAAAAAAAACAGCAAAAACACTGCAATATTATACATTGCGCAGACCCTAATGAAAATTGCAAAAATTGCAGGAAGATGATGATGATGACTTCCCTGACTTGTATTCATAAGGGATCATCCATAAATTACGTCACACGAATTTCATGTTTTTTGAACCCCCCTTCTTGTCACAGGTGGTCACATTTGAGGAACCCCCCCCACCCCTCCTTCCTGGTGTAACGTCTGAACTGAAAAGAGCAGTTATAACTGCTCTCTTTTAGTAAAGGTGTAGTAGCGTATGTAGTTTTTCGTTTACAGGAAGCTCATGACCCCCCCCCACCCTTTGTCACACTTCGTTAACCCCCCCTTAACATGTGACGTAATTTATGGATGGCCCCTAAGATGCTGAAATAGGGACTAGCAATAAATTGCACCAGCCTTGGTCACGGGGGGAACCATATCGTTCTGGTTTAGGTACACATCACATCTAATATTAAAAAGTAACCTTAAACCTGGACCGTGTAAAACACCCAAAGTTGACTTATAATAGGATAAATTAATCTAAAGTCCACATTTATCCACAAATAATGTCATGATGTTATTTGAAATGAGTTTAATCCTACACAAACAAGTTAACCATGTCGTAACATTATTTGTCATCACGATCGATAACACTGATAATATCATCTGTCAAGTAAGAATCGTGTAATCATTACAAATCACTTAGCTGAGTTTCATCTGAGAGTTGTGTTACCAGCTTCAAAAAGAAAAGGTAAATTTTTAAAGTTATTAGATATTGTTGAGTGGTGTGCTATCGCTGTTACTGATATGTAGGTACTGGGCATTTTAACTGCAATGTGGTTTAAAGTAATTTATTAAATTACTTCCACTAGAGCTTATACATTGTTACAAGGATCTATTACTAAAATTTTATTGAAATTGAAACTTTTGGCTGTTGCTGCCATATTGTACACCTCAATGACATTTTAGCGTTTTACTTCGCCTTTCTATTCTTAATCCGTCTTGAGTCTTCTACTCTAGGCCTCACGGTTGCGGCATATGTTTCTATTATATGTATATGTACTATCATATTCTTAGAGTATGGAGGCCAAAATCATACTGCGGGTTTTTTTTTACTATTAAAAACAAGGCAAAAGATACCTACGACTTAATTTCAAATAATGTATACATACATCGGTACATTGTTGTCGTCCAAATTACAAATTAAACGATGGCAACATCGTTCCACACATCAAAATGGCATTCAAATTGACAGGTGTCAGAGATAATGTCAATATTATTATGAATTATTTGCTCTTTAGTATCTCACTATCGCACGATTTATTGACGACATGTACCAAATGATAAATTTTTTTTTACTGACACTATCGTCGTGTGAAGATTTTGAGTTTTTGTGTAATTCTTTGAATAAATCTTTTAAATTTTAAGCTGAAAACTGTAATGGCTTCTATTCTGTTTAATTAGCAACTTTTACACTTGGTTACTATATCGTCGTGTTTACAAACATACAACTGACGGGGACTTGCTTATTATTATTCATACAGCACAGTCGTCAAGGCGTTGAACTTGCGATCAAGTGGTTGCAGGTTCGAACCCCACCCACTACACTAGAGACGTGAACCCACTCCTAACACAAGCATTTAGCTTAGCAGGAGGGGTTAACGAGAATATTAGTAATGTCGCTAGTATTCTTGATAAAAAAATATGTCCATATTACATATATTGGTAATTGGCGAAATGAGTTCTTATATTGCTGCGCTATCTATGTATCAGTAGGAGACCGAAGAAGACCGTAGAAGTCAAGTCGACCCGACAGACCCTCTGTCCTCCATATGTCTTGTATTTCTACCTTGATAACGTAAAGCGCTAACAATGTTAGGAAAATTCGTGAGTTTTAACACAGAAATCTTACTTTGGAACTGAGAAATTGAACTTGAAAATTGACAGTACGGTCACCGTCAGGGTCGCTCTGCTGGTTATCTTCTAGTAAACCTGACTCACCGGTAGGCACAGGCGATCGAGACCAAGGAGTTAGTTAGGACATAGCGAAGGCCTTCGATCGGTACTGGCACAAAGCGCTTCTCTCGAAGCTCCTTCCTATGAGCTTCTCGAGAAACTGGATCACCAGTTTTCCTGCAGACAGAAGCATCAAGATCGTTGTCAACGGTGCATGCTCTAAATTCAAGTCTGTCAATGGTGGTGTCCATGAATACTGTTCTAATCTAAATGTAGGAGCACCCCAGTGCCAGCTTCTTTTTCTGGACCTGGACTGGTATTCAACGGAGTCCGGAGATCGATTCGAATTGTTGATTGCCAGGAAATTTCAGATTGACTTAACCCCTTGGCGTTGCGTAGAGATGTAGCTTTACTCTGCATTCTCTATCGCTTGTATTATGGGCATGCACTTCCCGCATTTGTTAGGACTTATACCGGCCGCAGCGTTCCGCAATCGTTTAACGCGAAACAACTTTCGTTCCAATCACTTAGATAGTTAACACTCCATCACCGTGGAACAAATTGTCACCTGCGGTTTTTCCAGACTGATACGACCTTCAACCTTCAAGATAACAGCGTACTCCCACCTCAAAGGCCGGCAACGCACTTGTGACTCTTGAGTTGCAGTTATTCTTGGGCGGCGGTAGTCACTTAATATAGGTTCACTTTGTTGTCCGCCTGTCTGTCTGTCAAATACCCTTTTTCTCAGGAACCCGTAAACGTATGGAATTGAAACTAATACCAAATGGTTATGTCAGATGTCCCATGAAGCTGTAAAAAAATTAAGATTCAAATCGCACGCAATCAAAAGATACGGTCATTAAGCCTTAGATTTTAAGAAATTTTCACATTTCGCAAGTAAATCAAAACCGATATGGTACTTCCCATTGACCTAGAATCATGAAATTTGGTAAGAGGCAAGGTCTGATAGCACAAATAAAAGAAAAATTCCGATAGTCGTCAATTTGTTGTTAAAGAATAATAGTTTTTGTGGTTACAAATTTATATTTTGCGGTTGAAAAGTTGAGATTGTCGTACATCGATGTATGGTAGAGTATTTTTAGAACCGCAAGATTATGTTTGTCTTTCGTAAAAGACGGGCAAAAAGTCTTTGAGAATTGATTCCCTAGATGGACGTACTATCTACAAGTTTATTTGCCTACAGAACCCTCGGTGCGCTAGTCACACTCGCACTTATTTTCTGTTAAGCAAGAATTTAATGACATTCTATGACTATTTCTTCTATTAGTTCCCTCATTCTATGACTTACATTACGATTAGAATCATTTCTTGGAGAAAAGATCACCAAAAATTTATCGCGACAAGCATTTAGTTTAGTTGGATAATGAGAATACTAGTAATATGTGTTGCATTTTAATCTTAACTTAGATATTGTAAATGCATTGTTTTTTTGTAATTGCAATTATTTCCAATTATTTGTTTGTTGTAGTTTTGGCACCGACTCAAAATTATTTAGGTATTTACATCAGTGTGTGAGTTTAGTTATGCTAACGAGTTTATTTTTCACATTTTAGTTACTTTCTTCTTTTGTCGGTTTAATTTTTTGTTAAAAAGTTATAATTCTTTTGTTTTTGTATCTAAAACAAGCAACTACAGGTCTCAGTCATGTTGTAGTATCATTAGAACTACATATGTGTGCTAAGTTTCAACAAAATCGGTTCATAGGTGAAAAGTCAATGGGTAAACAATCATTTGATCCTATTTTTTCACCTGTAGGGTTAAAATATTTATTTGGAATTAAAATGGGACCAATTTCAAAGTATGCCCCATAAAAAGTTATGCGTGGTCATACATAAAAAAATATAGGTACAATTTGAGAACCTCCGGTTTCTTCTTGGTCCTTGGAGTTTCTTGCCTGTTCTTCTCCATAGCATCTACGTATTGGAACAGGCAACTAGCTTCACGACCGCTTATACTGACTGACTTCTACTCCTGACAATTTAAAAATACCTACAATGGGTTTATTTGAAAAAAGTACTATACCTACTGTGTAAAACATATATTTTAAGTGAGCGAAGCCTTGGGAAATACTAGTCTTTATAAAAGCCCTATAACACTGTACAGTATTATTAGCAAATCAATATTCATAAGTATAATCCTAAACACCAAATCTGCGGTCATTGCGCTAAAACCGCGTGTTTGGACGTACGCGTGTGAACCACGCTTATCACCACAGTCAAATACCAAGTGTCAACACATTACCAACTGATAAACGGGGTGTGGGAATATAATTAGCCGATTTGTGGTGACATAGGTCTGTGGGATTTAGTATTAAACGGTATTTAATAGTCTGTAGTCTGTATTCTTTTTATGGTCTTGTCAGTGACTGCGGTGTGGTTTTAGAAATATTCCTTTTACTGAAAATACTTCTTATATATGTATAATATACTTACACATATGTAAGTATCCCGTCCCACTAATATTGTTAATGTGAAAGTTTAGATGGATAGATGGAGGTTTGTTACTCTTTCACGCCAAAACTAGTGAACCGATTGCTATGAAACTTGGTATGTAGATAGCTGGAGACCTGGACTAACATATAGGCTACTTTTTTCCCGATATTCCCACGGGATCGGGACCTACGCGGGTAAAACCGCGGAGCGCTGATAGTGTTATATATTTATGTTAAACCTTGTAACAGATTAAGCCTTATATTCTGTTTGTTAATCTTTAATATTATCATTTAAGATGACTATACAAAGCACACAAGTGGAAAATAAAAAGTAATTAAAAAAAAAAACTGTTAGTCGTAACCAAGTCGTAACCCACAGATTACTTCAGTAGTTACAACAAGAAACCAAGAAGATATTTCTGTAAAGGAATAACTATAACGTGTTTCCTACATGTACATTAAGAAATAGGTTGTTCTCCCCTTAATTTTGGATATGATTTCTATTTTGTTTAATTTCTTAGGCTTTGCTGGCACCGACCTTAAAAAGAGTAGACCTCTAACTCCTTTGTCACCTACTTGTCATTTCGTTTTTTTGTTATTTAATTGTGCATAATAATAGATTTGTGGTGGGAGAGCCATGGCACGTATGGGCCGGCTCGACCGGAGTGATACCTCGGGCTCACAGAAAACCGGCAGTGAAGCAATGTTTGCATTGCTTTTCACCGAGTGAGTGAGGTTACCGGAGGTCCTAACCCTTCCCCCTTTCTCTCTTCCCCCCTCTCACCCTCTTCCCTCCTCTTCCTTTACACCCACCTTAGAGGCCGGCAACGCACTTGACTCTTGAGTTGCAGATGACATGCCTGATTCGATTGACAAATTGTACATACAACGGAGTCGAAGCCGTGGGCAAAAACTTTAGTAATATTACTAGCAATCCGCTCCGCCTTCGCACGGGTAGCAGAGACATCTTCAACAATCATCAACATATTTCAATCAATTTACACAAAACCTTTACAAATAATATACCTAAACCTTCCTCATTAATCGCTCTATCTATTGGTAAAAACGGCATGAAAATCCGTTTAGTAGTTTTTTTAGTTTATCGCGAACAGACAGACAGACAAACGCGGCTGGGAACTTTGTTTTATAATATGTAGTGATAAAAACGATAGTGACTTTGTTTGTTTGGGACGCCTTTACCCCGTAACATACTCAATCGATTGTTATGAAGTTTTGCATACACATTCTATTTACGATAATCAGTCAGGGGACTTAGGAGGACAGGGCAGGGAGAAAAATGTGTTATTACTATAACAATAATAACTCGAGACACTTCACACACGCCCGTCTGATCCCAAACTAGGCACAGCCTGTACTATGGTAACCAGACTGCTGATAAACATACTTATATATTTCTAAATACATACATATTATAGGCAAATTACACCCAGACACAGAACAAATGATTAAGCTCATCATACAGTCACTTAGGTGGGTGGCTCCCCAGTCAGGCCACACAACTAAGTCTATTTGTTGTGTCTTTTTATTTATTATTTTATTTTATTCATTACAACAAACAATTGCGCAATAATAGGTTACAAAATGTTTCTTGTTTGTAAAATATTACATTAATTAATCACGCAACCATCACCGTTATCCACAAAATACTGTTACAAAGTAATGGTAGTGTACTAGTGAGTTACAAAATAACAGAATTATAAGGTACAGAGAAACAAAAAATTTCAAAAAAAAGAAGAAAAGGCTGAAACTAGGTTACATGTTGACGTGATGTAAAATTGCAGTTTTGAATTTTGAAGCTGATAAGTGAAAAATATCTATGTCAGTGAAATTATCATTATATGATTTCATAATTCTTGTTAAGGGGGCTCGTTCTCCAGCGTTAGTTCTGCTTGATTTAGGGGCGAATAAATTGGTTTTTAAATTGTTCGCAAGTTCGTCTAACAAGGCCGTAAACTTTAAGTCCCCTGTTTATAATGTAATCGACATTTACATCAAAGTGAAGTTTAGCGTCAAAAATTACGCCTAGATCCTTTATTGTACTGACATCTTCTAACGGAGTGTTGCAAAGGGAGTAGGTGTGCTTCAAAATGTTTTTATTTTTTGTAAATGAAATATATTTGCATTTAGACAAGCTTAAGAGTAATTTGTTACGAATGCAGTAGTTTGATAAACAATGTAGATCATGTTGCAATTTTTCACAGTCATTAATACTATTTATACAGCGAAATATTTTAAGAAAACAGGAGCTTATGTCGTTTATGAACAAGACAAATAATAACTAAGTACTCCTGAAGAGACGTCGATTGCCTCTGAAGCAAAACCATTGATCACCACCTGTTGAGACCTATTTTGGTGGAGGTGAACCATCGCAACAGATTCCCACGAATACCATTAAACTCGATCTTATTCAGTAATCTAGTGTGATCTTATGTAATGTGACCAGGAATATTTTTTTTTCTAATTTCTTTATCTTGTTTTCCGGTCCCTAGAGACTCCTGAATTAATTAACAAAACTACATTAGAGTGGGCGAAGCCAGGAGCAAACGGTAGTAGTAAATAAACATGTTTAAGCTACTTACACAAAAACACATGTTCGATAATGTTCAAAACAAATGCCCGGTAGCCATGTTTACTTTTACTCAACACACTTACCGTCACTTAATGTCAATTAGGCGACTTTGATAACGAATGATAACGATAAAACATTGAAAGCTGCATACCTAGTTAGGGATCCTTACGATATTATCCAGATTAGAAATCCACAGTAACTTAAACTTAACGTCATATATAACACTAGCCGTCCCCGCAGTTTCATCTGCGTTTATGGTCACTGCTCCGCTCCTATTGGTCTCAGCGTGATGATATATAGCCTACAGCCTTTCTCAATAAATGGGCTACCTAACACTGAAATAATTTTTCAAATCGGACAAGTACTTCCTGTGATTAGCGCGTTCAAGCAAACACTCTTTAGCTTTATATATTAGTAATATATATTTGAACAACAAACAAATTAATTGACATCAATATTTATCAATTCTTATAATGACAAAAATCGAAAACAGACTAGTCATTACGAAATTGTCCTTGCCTTCTCTTTCTATCCTGAACATGCTAATCAAGTGTAGCAACAATAACAAACAAAAACTCCATTTTGTCTTCAGTTAGATCTGTCATCAAAGAGTGCTTGCGAATAATCGTAATTATTGGCTCACAGATTTATGTGAAGAAGCAAAGCTTTGCTTCCTCAAAGCTTGACTCGGGGTAAAACAGGGTTCTGTTTAACTATACATGGCTCTAAATCAAAATCTAGCCAAGAATTCGAGTACCTTACCTATCCTAGTCGAACAGTTTCGGGGCAAGTGTGGTTCGTGTTTATTAGACTAGTGATACGTATTCCACGCACGGTGAGTGAAAAGCCAGGTGCGCAAGCTACGTAGGTATTAAAAAATAACTTAATTTAAATTATCGTTTGTTAGAGCGCCATTATTTAACTTTAAAAAATTAAAGCCATCATAGAAATATTTTACTTATCGAAAGTACGTCATCTCATGCCTTTTTTGCATTTCTAAAGCATATATTTTTAGCATTTTTCGGCTGCACCTGAAACGTCACACCGCTAGGGAGGGCGCGAAGCGTCTGATAGCTCAACTGTGCTTACAACTGCCTTTAAGCACAGTTTCGTTGGGGCAATTTTCTTAGCGCAGTTCAAACAAGGATCTATGAATTCTATGATATCGACTATGATTCTATGATCGACAAATGACATGAAACAAAATCCAGAGACTTTTACTTGCTTAGAGATTAGTGTTCTTACGTGAGCTAATTTCACTTGATTACGTAGTTCCGAGAGTCACTATTTATTTAAGTGTCAAAAGGCTTTATTATTTGGCGCTACTGAAGCCAAAAAGAGAGGTAACAAGGATACAAAAACTTACGTTTTGTAATGGCGCACCTCTCAAAATAAACATTAAATAGGAAAACAACGATAACATACATTATTTAGCAGAAATCTGATAAAATGATGTGGTTTTTTAATCTGCTACTCGCCCAAACAAAATTCTATTCAGCACACTTCACTCCGTCTACAACTGCTAAATTCATATAACTCTCTTTGCCTATGCCAGCGCCATGCTGATCGGATTTTAAACTATTATTTACGGCTTTCAGCTGGACAATTTTCAGTTTCACTCCCATAAAAGACTGTCCTCCGTCCTCTACCCTCCATAGTAAATAAGGTACGGAACAATTAAAACAAAATACGATTCAATCGTAACTTTGTATAAATACAATTACGGCTTTAGGTCTTTCCGTTCGGATACATGTCAAAAAAGCGAAGCTTTTTATGTCACATAGATAACTAATAAACCCTCTACAGATTATTTGTACCTACTTAATATTTATAATCTGTAGCAATATGTTGAATACTTAGCTATTGATATGTGAAGTGTTTTTCATAGTTAAGGTAGCTAAAAAACAAGCAATCCACATAATCATTGCCCTATCTTTTACCAGTATTTAGTAATAAAATCTAAAAAAAACTAGTCCAAAAATCTATAGTAGTATTATAAAGCTGAAGAGTTTGTTTGTTTGTTTGTTTGTTTGTTTGTTTGCTTGAACACGCTAATCTCAGGTTGAAATTGAAAAATTCTTTTAGTGTTTATTAGCTCATTTATTGAGGAAGGTTATAGGTTGAATAACATCATGCTACGACTAATAGGAGCGGAGCAGTAATCATAAACGCAGGTGAAACTGCGGGGACAGCTACTAATTGCATATAAAAGTTTGTGTGCAATTACTATCTGTCCAATAGTTTGTTCCAGAGACAGAAACCTCCTCACTATGCGTGACGTATCCAGGAGGACTGCCTTCTTCTTATTGTTATTAAAACTTATTAAACTCACACTTAAATATATATAATATTCTGATCCTATATTTATAGTGTGTTAAAAATCTTTTTTTTAACAGGTTCGTGTTTTGTGGAATAATAGGTGTGACATTCCTTCACTACAAAGGGACGATCCTCAAACCAGGCTAGGTGATCATGGCTGTAACTAATTATTTTATCTGTGGCCTGATAGACCGCGGCACAACGTTTTATGTTGAGAAGTTTTATACTTATACTATACAGGTATAAATCGGCGCTAGAACTTCAATTGTGCGATACAGGGTTAGTAGTAACTACGTAGTTCAATTTGTTGTCGCTAGATGGCGTTGAAGTATGTTTAGTTTTATTTGGATGTCGGCATGGTTGACAAAACCTATGGTATGGTAAGGTATTCTCAGGCTATTTTCTGCAAATTGACGTATACTGTGCGCCTATCTAACGGGGCAGATGGCTATTATTGCCTTCACAACTTCTTAAAATATTTTTTACGTGGGAGAGCCATGCTTCGGCACGTATGGGCCGGCTCGACTCCACTCGATACCACGGCCTCACAGAAAACCGGCAGTGAAGGAATGATTGCATTGCCTTTGCCACAGTAAGTGAGGTTACCGGAGGCCCTAACCCTTTCCTCTCCCCTATTCCCTTCCTTCCCCTCTCCTCGCCTCTAATTCCCCTCTCCCCTCTTCCCGCTCTTCCCCTATTCCCACCTTAAAGGGCGGCAACGCACTTGTGACTCTTGAGTTAAAGGTGCCCATGGGCGGCGGTAGTCATTTACCATCAGGTGACCCGTCTGCTCGTTTGCCCCCTATACCATAAAAAAAAATATCAAGCCTCACTGATGACCTCGGGGAGAGTCCTCGGGTACCCCAGGTGTGTGAGCACACCCGTGCACTCTAGAAGGATATGTGTGGCCGTCACTGCTGTCATCATGTAGGCTCTGCGAAGACTGTAGGTGTTTGTTATGAGGACTAAGACCCGTGTTCACATTCGTTATAATCCGTAATTTTTTGTCCTGGAAGTTTTAGGTGCCTGCGGAAGAGTCCCCGGTCTATGTCAAGTTCCGTTTACTATCTCCATAAGGCTCTGAAGGTTTATGAAAACTTGTCCATGTACATATAAGTGGCTGTGCAGAGTATTGTGTAGACAATCGTACTGAATAGTAGCTGCACGATTAAAGCAATTAGCAGAGAATGAAACGTTCAGCGATTGTAGATGGCGCGAGTTACGAGAGGCGAGCGATTTAATTTAACGAAAATAAATTGGTTGTCTGTAAAGTCGGTTTACAGACGATAATTTTTACGTGATAACGTCATAAGAAAACTGTGGAAGAGACATAGATGCGTCACAAGCCGAACGCTTGAGCCGATCGTGCCTCTCTGTCGCGTGTTCCGCGCTCTCGCTTGCACGCTCGGCTCAGGCGGAACGTGACAATGAGTCATGCTTTTTCGTGCGTGCAGCCGGCGTTCATCGATTAATAAGACGTTATCACGTCAAAAATTCTACCTAATATTTCGCTCGTCATTCAGCATGTAAACTACTACAATACTGAATACAATCTATGAACCCATATCTCTACGGTAACTATTAATATAAAAACATGTATGTTGATTCAAAATGTCTTTTACAACCTACGAGTATTTTATTTTTTAAAAGTGTTGCTCTTTTCAAGTTCTTTCGTTTTGAGTTTTAGCGTAATCTTTAATTAATTAATATATATAAATCTCGTGTCACAATGTTTGTCTTCAATGGACTCCTAAACCTCTTAACCGATTATAATAAAATTCGCACACCATGTGCAGTTCGATCCAACTTGAGAGATAGGATAGTTTAAATCTCAAATTATAGTCGCAATTTTAATTTATTGCGGCGGTACGAAGTTCGCCGGGTCAGCTAGTGTATTATGTTTTTATTAATGTAGTCTTGTACGTTGAGATCTTGTTGCTAACAATTTAATCTTGCAATGCCCGAAATGGGTTACCTGTTGATACTCAATATTAATGTTACATCTACATATATGTGCATACCAGGTTGCAATAAATGTCTTTGTCTTTGTACGACTTTTAAATAAATACCGCGAAACAGTCTTATCTTAATAGATATAAGTATCTAAATAGAGCCAATCGACCTTCCTTGTGTCATTCCTTGCTATTGGTCTCGTACCAATGTGTATGCATGTAAGTTATCAGGTCCGCAATTTTCTGAAAAAATAATAAACCAATTTTTACCATGATTGTTTTGAATGAAAAAAATTCACAAACAATATCGCTGAAGTCGGTTTAGTTTTTGATGAAAGAAATAGTTATTTTTAGTCTTATAGTATATATAAATATTTAAAATCTATTATATTAATAGTAATAAGTGATCTCCGCTATCGTTCATCCCTTGTACCACACACCGAGGGTGGTTAGGGGCGGGCGGCAGTTCTGCGCCGAGCGTAATTTGTTAGCTAATAGCTCCCCCGGCATATCTTTAATCTGATCGCTAATTGGATGGGAGGCAGAGACGCACTTGGCACTGACGGGTGAAAATGAAAAAAAAAATCGGAAAATTCGGCTCAGACGATTTGACGACCTTTGTGGCTCGGTGGTAGTGCATTCCACTGCCACGCCGTGTGTCGTGGGTTCGATTCCCAGCCAGGACAAACAATTGTGTGATAAGCACTATCATTTGTTCTGTGTCTGGGTGTAATTTATATTCCTACTAATATTATAAACGTGAAAGTTTGTGAGGATGTAAGGATGTTTGTTACTCTTTCACGCAAAAACCACTGAACCGATTACGATGAAATTTGGTATGTAGATAGGTGGAGATCTGGATTAACGGCACCGGGACTTACGCAGGTGAAACCGCGGGGTGCAGCTAGTCTATAATATGTATGTATTTAGTAATATATAAGTATGTTTATCAGCAGTCTGGTTACCATAGTACAGGCTCTGCCTAGTTTGGGATCAGACGGCCGTGTGTGAGATGTGTGAAGTTATTGTTATTATTATCATTTACAAAAAAATAAATCTAACGTTGAGGCAATAGACAACTACTCTTCTTTATACACTTAGTAACTTTTAAATTCATGGGCATACCGAGGGAGGAGGGGAGCATCGAGGGCAGCTACCCCCCTAACTTTTGTGTGTTTACGTAGTATGAAGTTTATTAAAACAATTTTGAGTCATATCTGGCCCCAGCTATGGACCTGCAAACACAAATTTTACCCCACTAGGCCGAAAAATACAATTTTTTCCCACCCCTGAGACAAAAGCTCGGTACGACCATGTTTGTATTTTTTGTATCTTTGACAATAACAAGAAAATTAATAAACTAATCGAAGTTTTGTGATACATGTAGCGTTGCGAGCAGTTCGGGCACAGCATGTATCTAACCGAATTGGAGTAACTCTTACTAACTGCTGGTTTTTTTCCAGAAGGTGAGATGGGTCTGGTGGAGCTCTGGTATCAATGGGAGATGCACACATAATTATGTGTACACCTCCCATTGTGATTATACTCTATATACATATCTTTAAAAAAAACGTAAAATGGACACAAATGCGTCTAATAAATCATGTCACAAGAAACTGTCATTAGTTATTTTGCCACCCCTGAGGTAAAATATTTTAAATCATTGTATGAGAACTCTAAAGATACATGTATAACTAGCTGCGCCCCGCGGTTTCACCCACGTTAGTCCCGATCCCGTGGGAATTTCGGGATAACAAGTAGCCTATGTGTAATCCAGGTCTCCAGCTATCTACATACCAAGTTTCATCGAAATCGGTTCAGTAGTTTTTGCGTGAAAGAGTAACAAACATCCATACATCCATACATCCATACATCCTCACATACTTTCACGTTTATAATATTAGTAGAATAATCTATAAGAACAAGAAACACTACACTAAAAAAATACATTACAATTAAAAACCCACTTCTGTTTTGAAGTCGGTTAAAATTACTGTAAATTTTCTTTTAACAAAAAACCTAACACTAACCCATCGCTTTCCACACCTCAGTACCATCCCTTTCTCTCACAGATCTTATGTTGTCGCTACCAATTAGTCTATATAATGCGACATTATACCTTGAATCGTTTCACTCAGTACTTGTGGGAGGGATGGTTGGGGGTTGAATGGGGGGAGGTGGCGAAACGAGTTTCAGTGCAAAGGGAGAGCATTTTCAGTAATTATCGCAATTAGCTGCCTGTTGTGTAGGTATGTGAGGGTAGTTTAAGAGCTGGATCGCTATTTGATAGATTGCTATGTTCAAACGTATGGCCTATTGCCTGCTGAGAAAGAGGTTGTGGGTTCGATTCCCACATAGGACAAATAACTGTGTGATGAGCACGATAATTTCTTCGGTGTCTGGGTGTAATTTATCTATAATATGTATGTATTTAGAAATATATTAGTATGTTTATCACCAGTCTGGTTGCTGCTTAGTTTGGGATCAGATGGCCGTGTGTATTATTTAAAAAATATTTTGAAGACCAAAATATCATCGATCGATTTCCTTACAATTTGAGCATATGTGACAAATATGATTGATTAAAATAAATTATTTCGTCTAAATTAAGCAATGTAAAAATTAAAAACTGCAAAAATCATTTAATGTTTTTAATTTATTTTAGCTAGAACATTGAATGTTTTGACAATAGTAAGGTGTGACGTCATGACTTGGTATTTCAAGATACTGATTTGACTTGACACTTGACAGTCATCGACCCTATTATATGTTACAGATGTCTCAGTATGGCGGCTTTTGAAAGGAATCGCGGTAATATTTATAAGGTTCGATACCCATCTGTTCCAAATAGCTTGCATTAATTGTAAATTGGAAATTCCATTAACTTCCTAATCTCAATTCCTAATTGCATTCCACAAATACTTACTACTTACTGTTCTTCATTTAATAATTAATCTTTCTAACATATTCACAATGTTATTTATTTATGAATATATTTTGTATTTTGCTCAAATCTGCATCCAGTCTCCTAGCCTACCCGGCGTCGCGGGATAACAGAAACGAACAAATTAAAGATGAGACGCGATGAAACACCCACTTATACAATATTTCTCCGCTGTGCAGGGATTGCGGACTACGCAGAGAACAGGTTCGATTACTAGATGAAGCCGTTTTAGAAAATGGTTGAAAATTTTTATTCTGGTAAAAACGATAATGTAATGTCGGGCATGTTACAAAAACATCTATAATATAGGGATATTATAATATAAATAAAGTAACAAGCAATGAATAAATTGATTTGATTTGAAAAATCCTCCTGCCTTATCTGAAATCTCAAGATTTACAACACAGATGTTAAATGTTGATTTATGTTTAGAAAAACAAATAGAAGTGTAAATTGACAATTTTACAGATAAACTAAAAAATATATAATTATAAAAAAAATTTTTTTATAAATGTACTTCAATTTGTCAATTAGAACAAGATTAACATTTATTTTGTTCTACAGATTCGCGATAAAAAAATCGAAACCATTTCAGACCGTGATAAACTTTTTTACAAGACTCGTTAAGTGTACATAACTATATTAATTAATAATATTATAAATGTGCATGTGAGTTTGTACATTTGGTAGTTTGTTACGTTTTCAACTAACTGAACTACTCCACCTATTATCATGAAACTTTGCATAACTACTTTTCAGGGGTACGGAAAATAAAGATGGATACTCTTCATCCAGAATAATGGTACTGGTGCGAGGGATAGAGTTACTGACCAAATCACATTAATGAGCGAGCTAAGCCGCGCTTAAAGGCTAGTTATTTTTATGATCAAATCAGCAACTAAATAAATTCTACCTGCACAAGCTATTGCAGCTTCTGTATTGCTATTATGCTTCTCCAGTGGAAAAATCTGTTGTGTCCTACCTCTAACATAGTGCACCTAGTTCTTGCTAGTGATTAGAGTAGCCAAAGCACTATCAAAAAATAAAATTTTATATCTTTATTTTATAAAATGGCTCAACAGTTATTTGCTATCGTCCTTTATTGAAATGATATTTAAAAATTATAGATCACAGTGATCACACAATGTCAATGTCCATGCAACAATAGGTTGCTTTGTTGAAGTAAAATTATTAAAAGGATGACGAATAATATTATGTCTGTCTGTGTCGTACTAGGTATTACAACCCCGTTTCCAATTGAGCCTTGTGCGAAGAAATCGGGCAAAAAAAACGCATTTCGCATCGAGTCTTATTTGATATCTTAGTAGTATAAAAACTTACACCTTCTATTTGTAAAAGTAACTACCAAAATCATGTCAATGTGTTTGATTTCATGAAATCGTCTTATTTCGTGATGTATGCAGCCAAAACTACATGTGTCGTTTAATCGTCAACATCTAATGATATGTCAACCCATGTTTGGCCATTTCATCAATGTATGGTCTCTATGATATTAAAGATTTAATAAATTTGTTCGTATAAGAGCCATGCCGGCGATACCACGGCCTCCCAGAATACCGGCAGTGAAGCAATGGTTGCATAGCTTTTCACCGAGTAAGTGAGGTTACCGGAGGCCCTAACCCTTCCGCTAGGAGGGAATTGAGTCCCGCCTGTCACCACTGCGACTGCAGTGAGGACTCGGCTCAGCACACGCTGGCGGTTTGCCCCAGTTGGGCGGCGCAGCGTCGGGCCCTCACTGCAGTCATCGGAGTGGATCTGTCGCTGCCGGCTGTCATACGCTCCATGGCCGGTAGCGACAGGAATTTTACCGCGGTCGCAACCTTCTGTGAGGAAGTCATCTCGCAGAAGGAGGCGGCGGAAAGGGTCCGGGAGGACGACCTCCACTCGGACTTAATTCGCCGCCGGCGAACCGGGCGGCGGAGGCGCGCTTACCAGCGCCTCATGCCGCCCTGAGTGTGGCCGCGGGTGGATGGGACGGGTTTTCCCCTTCACCCGCTGTAGTGGCCCCCTGCGAGGAGGCGGCGTCCGCGTGTGCCTGGACGATGCCTAATTGAGAGGTTTTTACGCGAAGGTGGTGCCCGCGCTTTTGCGGGCAGGCGCTAGGAGGGTTCCGGATGTCTTAATAAAAGCTGTTCCCGGATCCCTCCTACTTAAGGCGCAGTACGGCACACCGTGTGGTTTTAGTCGGTTCGATTCCGACACACCGCCCCACCGAAAACCCCGGTGAGGTGACGGCCCGAGGGGGTTTCCACACGCACACAAAAAAAAAAAAAACAAAGGCCCTAACCCTTCCCTCTCCCTCTCTCCCCTCCTCGCCCCCTATTCCCCCCTTGCCCTACTCCCACCTTAAAGGCCGGCATTGGCAAGGTGATTGTGACTCTTGAGTTGCAGGGTGCTCATGGTGGCGGTAGTGTCATTTACCATCAGGTGACCCGTCTGCTCGTTTGCCCCCTATACCATAAAAAAAAAAGTTTTAAGCTGTCATAAAGCCATTTCACTGCACTTTTTTTTCTATTTACACACTTTGAAAACAAAAAAAATGTCCGCCGCCATAATCTTATAACAAAAACATAAAAATATCAGCGCCTCTAACTGTGGATAATGTAACAACAATTTTACAATTTGATTCGTGATTTCGTGCGTTTATCTGTTCATGTCGTCAAATACTGATTATTATTATTCATTGATCTGGTCAGACCATTTCATGAAATATGCATGCATCATGAAGTAGGTCTGTAATCAATTTTAAGATTGGCTACGAACGACATCAATAACAATTGGCAAATAAAAACAAACAATAGAAGTGAAGCTACTTTGGTGCGAGTGAGACGGCAGACAACAGAGTGTAGGCGAGACAGAGAAAAGTACATTCGTACTGTTAATCAAGTAGCCGTTGTTGTCTGGGTGACGGACTTGGGCGGTAGATTAAATAAAGTATTTTTTTTTTAAAGGACGGATTTAAAAAAAAATACGATTTTACTAAAATATGTAAACTGATTTTATACTAACTAATTATTGTTTTTTCTTTCCTTAAGTGTATATTTATTATGTGTTTGATAAAAAAATATTGTATACGTGAATGTGACCGTGTGTGGCAAAGGGATTGACTACAAGCAAGACATCTCTTGATACGTCACCTACGTTACCTAGCCTGCCTACCCAGTTACCTAGATGCGTTCATTACGCAACTTACCGACCGAGGAGGTTTTCAGTTCGTCGTAATTTTTTACTCAAAGACGGCTTCTAGTTGGTCCCATTGATATCTGGTTATTATCTGATGATGATAGGATCCTGGGAAAATCAAAGAATGGAACACTTACGGCCATTTTGGTATTTTTGTGCAATTGTTCTTGGAAAGCACGATTTAGTGTGAAGTAGAACTAATGAAGAAGACACACAGAGATGACTACCGGAACTACTCAATAATAAATATTTCATGAGTGGCTCTTCGATTACTTTTACGTGGATGCTAAGCAATTTGTCCGCGTGACCATCAATACTCAATACAAATACATACAAATAAATAAAATTGAATTGTCTTTGAAAATAATAGTTATTTTTTTAAATCTCACACAGCTATTTGCACGATATCTCCGTAACGGGTAGACAGATTTCCTCAAAACTTTCACTGGCAGATAGCTGGTGTTATAAGGAGTAACTTAGGCTACTTTTATTTTGGTAAAAGAATTATTGTTAAGCGAAGCCGCATGGGAACTGCTAGTTAAAAATAAAATAATATAAAATTCCAAGCATCGACTACTTTTTCATCTTTATGGTCTTTATTGTTTGTAATTAAATTGTTAACATATAATCATTTTAATTGTTAATTTCTTTGTTGGACTAAGTAGCAAACCGCCCCGGCTTCGCACGGGTACAAATTATACACCTAAACCTTCCTCAAGAAACACTCTGTCTATTAGTGAAAACCGCATGAAAATTCGTTCAGTAGTTTTTCAGTTTGACAGACAGACAGACGCGGCGCGGGGCCCTTTGTTTTATAGTATGTAGTGATATCAAACAGGAAAGCACATACATTTACCGCCACCGCCACTGCAATGCACTTTACCACAGATTCCTGGGTAGCTACTACTTAACACTGCGCCGGTTTTAATGCTATATGATATAGTATGATGTAGTAGTTAGTACTATGTTTATTCGTATGTACGCGCTGGGTCATGCTGTCTGCCGATTTTTCTTACCGCAAAAAAATGGTTGACAAGTTTATTATAAATTTTATAAATAAATTTGTTAAAATACTTTTGAAATTCCATTTTTTTTGAATATTCAAAAGTGGCTGCTGAACGTCAGAACAGCTGAAATTGTCTGCCATCAGTGTTTTCCAATTACAGTGGAGGTACCTATATTAACACATATAAATAGCGGCCTTGTTAAGTACTTACATTTAAAATTTACCCGATTTTCATATCTGCCACACCTGAGTGAGCCTGAACCAACTGCGTCTGGGCTTTAATAGTTAAGGTGTCTTGTACAGTGGGTATAGCAGACTCACTTAAAGAAATTTCAGGTTAAGTTGACTCTCTTAGGCTGTAGAAGGAGAACCGTATCTGTGCATACAGTGTCAGTAAAAGGCTTTATTAGGTTGCTAGAGTACTAAGGAAGGAGAAACACTTTTCAAATTAAACATGAAATAGAAAAACAACGATGATATAAATTAATCAGTGGGACATCTAAAATGTTTTCGTTACCGTTTATCCTTTTAATAATTTGTCTAGTTAGCTAACGTTGCCTATACTAGCGCCATAGCGCCATTTTGGTCTATTTTTGATATTTTATTAACTGCTTTCAGCTTGACAATTTTGGTCCTACCTAAAGTTCTACAGCGGCATCTGTAATTTAGATAGTAAAAATACTAGCTAAACACTCTTCTAGATGACAGTGATATTACACCATCTGTAATTCAGATATTAAAACACTCAAAACACTAGTTTCGTAATTATTCTAATAGATGTCGTCATAAGTCGAAGTGCTTTACCAACGTTCAGGTAAATTTAGGGATAGGGGCAGCCATGTGAAACTTTTATACAAAAAACGAACTGTATGAAACGGGAGCATTTCAAAATTGACTGATATGAAATAGACTTTCCAAAATAGACCTCTCTTTTCATCTGTCAAATACTTTATTAATTGTCAATGTCTAAATATGGCGGCTAATTTAAACTGTTTTGAATTTGATTTTTTCTTATTACTTGTAGTTATGAGGACAATTTAATAATTATTAGTAATTTTCATTGTTCTTTGTGTCTCAAAACTTAAAAATGCATTAAAACATTTGTATTTAATAAATACGGGCGAAGTAAAATGTCTATTTATAGCAAAATTTCCTTCAGTACCTGTACTAAGATGTTTTATGTCATTGCCTCTACTATTGTATTCTGTGTTTATAAATGTGACGTATTCATTCGAGATATAGGTAAATACTTATATAAGTAAGTCTATATCTCGAATAGTACGACATCAACTACTGTGTTTTTATTAAATAATTTTGATAATATCTACACCCTAAGGTTGTCTGGTAGAGATCGCTTTTAGCGATAACCCATTGTACCCTGATTTGTAAGATATAGTTATTTTTTCAACTGTATTTTAATAATGGTTTACAATAAAATAATTCTATCTAAAAATTACTGCAAATTGCTCATTGTCACGTTACGCCTACGCTGAGCGTGCAAGCGAGAGCGCGGAACAAACGATAGAGAGGCACGATCGGCCTACTTATGACGTTATCACGTAAAATTATCGTCCGTAAACCGACTTTACAGACAACCAATTTTTCAAATATTTTCTATCGTTAATTGCTGGGTTTAATGTTGATTAAGTACATGTGCTCACGATGTAAGATGACTTTGGTGTAAGTACAGACAAAAGTCCGCCATTTGCTGCTCTTACACACCCCACGCTTCGACTACTATCAAACATTTTATGCAAGTAAATCGGTTTCGGGAACTTCTTAACAGACCTCATTAAAATTGTGACATTTAAAACTATTATGAATTAATAAAAAAGGTTTGCTACAAAAGAGATATAATGTCACAGAGAATGGCAGTAAGGGTAACTTTATAATAAATAAAACATCAAAACAAAATCAAAATATTTTTAATGTTATTATTATTACCATAAACTTAATATACTAAATATTAAGTTTATGGTTATGACAAAATTTATATAGTCATATCAAAATCAAATCAAATCAAAATATTTTATTTCAATAAAACCAATTTTTGAATTATCAGGAGTAGAAGACACTCTTTTTCAACATATTTTTGTTTTACAATTTTATGGTTATATTGCTTATATGTGAAAAATATATGTAAGATAATATAATGTTGAAATATATAAACACTCTTGGTAATGAATACTCTAGTCAGTTTAAGTAATAGTTGCCATGGTTAAACCAAACTATTGATCACGCACGCATGAGCCATCGTTCAAGTCAACCATATTGAAGGGAGCTGTACGACCTGACACACGCCACAACAGACCCATTTAGGGTTATGTATTTCGATGCGCTGAATCCGAATTTGAGGTCGTTTTAACAAGTACACCCTCAAAATTTTGAGTACATTTCCAAAAACCGCTAAAAATAGCAAAAAATGCACTTATGCAAACGAGAGTTCGCTACTCTTTTTGGATGAAATATGTAACACGAGCCGGTTACGATTCTTTGTGATAATTGGCCATCCACCACTGTGCGGTTTTCGAGAAATTTTTTGCCTCGCACAACCAATTTTTGGAACAAATTGTCGCCTGCGGTATTTCCGGACCGATACGACCTTCAAGAAAAGAGCGTATCTCAAAAGCTGGCAACGCACTTGTGACTCTTGAGTTGCACGTGTTTTTTTTTAAATATTACAATATCTTATAAATAGACTATTCACAGCATATTATGCTAAGTGCAATACAAAATAATTTTGTACATATATTTTACGAAAATAAACACTTTGAAAGTAGTATTGAACTTTTGGTATTTAGCTTTAAAATGTTTCTTTGTTTGGATTTTTCCTGTATGTTACACCACAATCTAACAGATAATACGACACCATTATTATTTTTTATATTTACCCGTTAAAATATAAAAGATTACGACGAAAACACCAAAATTAAAAAAAATAAAATTTTGACACGACACGAAACTATTTGAAACAAATTTTTGAAAACCGGTCTCACTGTTAGGTTTATTGTCTCTTTCTTACACATAGGTTTCTGTAGAAGGCTAAGTATCTCACTCGCACACTTTGTTAGTACGAGGGCGGCACTGAAAATTTCGGGAATCAAGGAAGTGACACAACATTACTATTTAAAAATGTATTTATTGCTTTTCAAAGTATTCTCCGCGAAATTTGACGGGGATCATCACTGAGCTTGACACGTCTACGTTGAAATTCAGCAAACCAGCGATAAATTGTGGTTTTGGATGGGGCTTCATCACCAAATGCAGAAATCATCCGGTCAACACACTGTTTTTCTGGTTTTCAAAAATCGAGTTTGGTCGCGTTTGATTCATAGTAAATCCCGGATCGTAAATACTAAAAAGTTAAAAATAAAAATAAAGCTTTTTTTTTAAACAAGCTTTTATTACTTGTTAAAGAAGAAGTTAAAAATAATAATAAAAGCGTGTTACATTTTGACGGCTAGAGAAATAAAGAAGGTGCAAGGAGTATTTATTTTTGAAGTGAATATACAACTAAATATTCTGTGAATATTTCAAGTGTCTATCTGTTGCCGTTATTAAGAGGCCGTATACGAAATTTTGCCAATTTCGCTGATTTACGTGGTTAAACAGACGTGATTTTACAGTTAAAATACTATATTTCTATAAGTTTTTATGAACAGCATAAAAGATCACTTTAATTTAGATCTAATGAGTGAACCACTTTTTTACTTTTATTACAAATAATAATGCGAGATTTAGGTTGTTTTAAAACATTTTTTATTACCATATTTTTTAAATTTTTTGCATTTTTTTTCAGAAAATGGGTTAACTTTGAACTGAAGTTTATTTCTGTTGTTGTAATTTTATGAATGAAAGTTCCACGCAGAAAAAATCAAAAGCAAAACTTTGTCCATTTTCTGTAAAATTTGACTAAGTTAAACATTTTTTTACTAAATTTTTTTATATTAAAATGGTAAAAAGTGTTTCATACATTGTATAGACGACTTTTACAGCAATACATTGTAATTTTTTCATACCGTTGGTACTTCAAAACAGTTCGTAAATATGTGATATTCTAAACCTCTAACGGCAAAATTTACAAAACAGTCACCGGTTTGAGGTCGATTAATCAAAATTGAATAATAAAAGTAAAAAAGTGGCTCATACATTAGATCTAAATTGAAATGATCTTTTATGTTGTTTATAAAAACTTATAGAAATATAGTATTTTAACTGTAAAATCACGTCTGTAAAACCACGTAAATCAGCGAAATTGGCAAAATTTCGTATACGGCCTCTTAATATAGAGCAAAAAATGGCAAAAAAATTGCGTTTGTTGTATGGGAGCCCCCTTAAATATTTATTTTAATCTGGTTTTTAGTATTTGCTGTTATAGCCGCAACAGAAATACATCATCTGTGAATATTTCAACTGTCTAACTATCACGGTTCATGAGATACAGCCTGGTGACAGATGAACGGACAGTTGAGTCTTAGTAATAGGGTCCCGTTTTACCCTTTGCGTACGGAACCCTATAAAAATCCAATCACCAGAAATTTAATTGTTTTTTCAGGAAAGGCAGAATATATTAGTAAAACACATAATATATACGCTAAAATCTTTATTTATTAACAATAATATATACTCTACATGTTATTAAACTTTTATATAAACAGCGTTCTAGAACGCCATTTTGACAGTTCAACTGTCAGTGCTGTCAAATTGCCTGGTAGTTGATTGGTAATACAAGTTCCGGTACACTAATTTATTTTTTATTCCTACCCCAGTTTTATGTATTTTTTTTTATAAGTGTAGGAGCGCATTGAACTGAAAAACACAGTATGACCTATGATAGGCTGAGTTACAAAGAAATTATAAAGCTATTCAACTACAAGATGGACGTTCGGCCTATTCAATGTAAGATGTAACCTGTAGGGTTGCGATTCAGTGAATAAAGAAAAGACGTGCCATGACGTGCATCATGGAGGCATTGTTTAATTAAGGGCTGTGGACTACCATAATATTTTAAAGTATATTTGTTTACACAATATGGTAGAAAAAATCAAAAAGTCAACACTTTTCATAGCTCAGCAGATACAGATGCAAATGCCGAGGGATGCTCAAGGAGTATTTCAGATGTCGCGGGATACTGTACATATGAGTCGAGACAGGGGACTATACATTTGTTTATTTGATGGAACACTGCATTTTTGCTGTTAAAATCATATTAGATTTTGATTTTTTTTGCGTGCATTGACTGCCAGACACATGGAAATTATTTGTGACGTTTTATAAATATTTAGATATTGCTACATAGTCCTCTAGTGGCGTTATCAATGCCTAGGTTTAAGTAAGATGTGATACATTAATGAATCACCATTTAACTGGGATATTATTTCATACAAAATAACTTTTATCATACCATTAAAAACTTTATATATTGTACGAATTTCCACACTGTACTCTACTGTGGGGTAGACTTTTGAAAGCTCTATCGCGCGTCAAAGCCGCCGCGTCAGTAACGCGTGGCCGCCTTCCGAGCAGCGCGACACACAATCGATTACAATGTTAGATATTAAGTTGTGTCGATTTAGAAATTAACTAATTCATACAAAATTTATTAAGATAGGTATGATAGAAGCCCATCTGAGACCATATTCACCACACATTATGTTTGCTCTTTAATTATATAACATATCTTAGTATGCACTAAATTTATTTCTATGTCATGTTTGTCAGCCAAAATAGAATATTTTGGTCTCTTTTTTTTGGATATAACTACGGGAACCAGATGTATTGCAGCGGCCGCGCTCCCGACAGTGTGCCAACTGTCGCTGCGTCAGTGGCGCCTCGTCATTACCAGTGCACTTGAGTCGTCTTTTATACGTGCCTATAGTGTCTAATATTATCGCCATCTTAATATAGCTTCGACTCGGAGGCGCGCTGCTCGAAAGTCTTCCAGATACTTCAAGTAAGTGTCTGTCTACTGAATAAAATATAAGGTTTTATCAAAATAAAGTTTACAAAAACATTTTTTTGCCAACTTAACAATAATGTGGCCTGAAGTTGGTTAATGGTATGATAAAAAAATTGTTGGGTATATCAGTGACGCAAAATAGTATAACTATTTTATTAGTAGTGATATTAAGACATATCGATGTTGAATATCAATTTTGGAATGATAAAAATGACTTGGCGAAGTAAATTTTTTTTACCTGTATAAAATGTACCCTATTCTGTAGTAAATTTCGCAAGCGGCTTCGTTTTTATGAATATTGCTTTTTATGTGCAGAAGTGTTTTCAGAAAACAATTTATCTGCTTAATTTGTTCGTTATATAGAAATCAACTATCGATAAATTGCTAAAGCTAAATAAAAAATGTATCGATAGTTTGACATCACTAATTGCTAAATAGATGTTTACTTCAAGACAAGCAGGCGATCAAATATGCCACAGTGTAATTAAACTGAATTAGATTAGACTAAATTGTTGTTAGTTTGAAACCAAAAATATAATTTATTCTTATCTAGTTGTTATAATTTGAATCTGTGTTTTTAAAAACCATTAGCAGATTTATGCTTTAGATGTCAGTTCAGCTTCCAGGCATCGTCGGGCGTCGAGAAACAATGTCACTGGGATCTTGAAAACTGGACGTGTAACTAGTGAATAATTCTTTAAGATGGCAACATTTTGTGAGAATGTCTCTTTTTAAATAGAACAAATTTATGGCATTGCCTATAGGTCACGTATTAATATTACACGACAATACTTTAAAATAATATGAAATTGACTTCACCAAGACATCGATAGCTTTCTTTCTTCGACAATAAAATGAACTTAATACAAAATAAAGGCAACATTTTGTTAACTAATGGCGTGTCAACAGCATTAACACCCTCGTCTAACCATAAGCATTTTTTTTATGTATCATGTATATATATAAAAAATAAAAGGCTGTTATCGAGGCAGACCGACGCGACAGCCGGTTCACCCATTAGTAAAATGCCCCGAAATCAGAGTTGGTCATCAATCAATTAAAAATTTAATCTAAGCAGTTTGCAATTGATTAAAAAATGAATTGCAATTGATATTAATCACAATTAAACATTAACTGCACTTTACAATTGAATTATGTAGATTAAGCTTTATTAATTATAAAATCAAATTAAATTAATCACAAATATTTTTTAATTGTTTACAAAAAACAAGTAAAATTAACAATTAATCGGTCCTGTGGTAGTCACAATTAATAATTAATTGTTAATCTTTAATTGTACGAACAATTTAATTTTGCCCAACACTGCCCGAAGTACACACCTGAGTAAAACCATTTGTCTTTAGTAAATACGAAGACCTCTTACAAAGTTCACTTGCCTTTATTTTGTATTTTAATTTCAATTTAGAGTAACTTTTATTAATTTAGAATGATTTCTAATTAAATATAAGCAGAGTTAACTTCTCTCGTAAGCAAACAATTACACAGCGTGTCACTCTGAATTTGTGTGTGCACATTTAGGACACTTATATTTGTGAATAGCACATTGAGACTATTGATATTTGTGTGGAGCACATTGCTATTATAATGTGTTATGATAATATTTTGATAGTACCGTATGTGTTTGTGTACAAGACAGCCAACGGAGGGTTCTGTGTCTTGTTGATTGTCTTCATGTGTGCATTGTCAAGGAATTGTTTTTAACTCATGTTATTGTAGGTAGACATGCTATCTACAAAATTTTCGGGTGGCGCACAAAGCTTTATTAACATTAATCTCGTGTTCAGTACGTATTTGTTTGACTATCGACTTGTATTAGTCAATAAAAGATAAAAAATAATTAAAATAATTCTGCTTATATTTTAATAGGTGGTAATTTTTGATAATTTACATTTTATTTAGTGAAATATCAATGTTTATTAAATATATACGGTCTTACTTACGTGTGTATTCGGGGACGCCCGACTAGCATGGCGCCTGACACCACGCGGCAGGTCGCTTCACACATTGATAAAAGGCCACTGTAGGGTTTGAAACTAGTCGCGTATCTCCGAAAACACACGTGAGTATACCCGTCTATCTTTAATAAATATAGTTACCATTCACGGAAGCTTTTATTCTAAAATATCAATGGTACAGAGAGCAATATATTGTTAGGAAATCTTTTCTATGTTTTCAGTGTGTGATAAAATTGTGATAATTACGATATCGTAATATTGTCACTATAATAACGGATATTATTTGATAATTGCACCGTTTTTAAATTCCG
Source organism: Callimorpha dominula (assembly GCA_949752705.1). NCBI lineage: Eukaryota > Metazoa > Arthropoda > Insecta > Lepidoptera > Erebidae > Callimorpha > Callimorpha dominula. The sequence goes on along the minus strand of OX457018.1, from coordinate 9,259,922 downwards.
ATGAAGATGTTTCACTAGGAAATATTTTTTTGACAACCAATATTAAAGGTTAACTTAAAAACTAATTATTAGAGGATTGATGTTAAATTGTATTTTATAAATGTATGTGTAAGACCACTGTGTCATTTTATAAATGTAACGACACTTGTTTTTTTGTATGTTATATTTTCTTCTGGCAACATATTAAGTATCTAAAATTCGATAGAGAAATAAAGGCTAAACATTATTACGTGCATGTGGTAGCAAGCCCACGATCATAAACTGATAATATCATCTTCTATTTAGGAAGGAACACGCCGAAGACCTCAGCACACCTTCGAGAGCTTTGGTTCTTTTATTATTCGTTAATATAAACGATTTTGTCAATTACATAAGTAATTTATGATACAGGGGACTAAAATGTTTCCATAAATTTTATTTAAAAAATTCAATTTAACAAATAACAGAATACAAACTAATTAAACTTAACATACACTAGTTAGAGTCAAAGGATGTGACGTAGTGACTAAACAAAGTTTTTTTTAAAGACTACTCTATGATTGTTTAAAAAAATGACTAGCTCCGGTTTTCATTTATAAACACTGAGATCTCTTTTCCGACAACGTTTAGTTATTCCTTTGACGAGTGTATCACGACAGCTTATTGGCGATAGCAGCAGAGGTCTGCAATAAACTGTTTTTTTTTTTCAACAGTATTTGTAGGGAAAAAACATGTCGAGTCGACTGTTACTTGAAACCAAATAATCTTAATATGCAACAAAAAATGCAAAAAAGCGACTTTAAACTATAAATGGGAATATGTTCAGCACTCTTTTTGGCTTACTTTTTTAATCAAGAAAGCGGGTTATTCATAATAAGTTCTTGAAAATAAGTTCATTCTCCGCTGGTACTTTGTCATTTTGCTGTAATAATATTTATACTCTTTACATGTGGACGTCAAAAAGATTCCAGTTTTCTTTTAAAAATGTAACATTAAACAACCTCTGTTTGAAGATATTTCTGGACCCGTTTGACTAGAGCATAAAATGTATTTGTAGATTAATAACTTATGAGGTTAGCGATTATGACTAAGAGTTTTTTAAGTGGTTCACATAATTTTTAAATGTGAATGGCACATATGTAAATAGCACATTAGTACTGCTTGGATGTAAGTCGCACTTAAGTAATTTTTAATTGTAAGTTGCATATATTTGAATTTTAAATATTTGGGAATGGACTTACACATTGCATTTAATATTAAAGTAATTTGATAATTATATTCTAGTATCATAAGGATATGTAAAAATTTAAGAGAGTTGGTATGACTCTTTTAAATAAAAAAAACAGGAGGTTAGTTTTGATACAGTTTTGACCCCTGCTGCTTGAACTTAGCACGTTAAGTAAGTATGTACACGTATAATTATTGCTGTTGTTAATAGAAACAATTGTTGTTTATCGAGCTGCAACTGTTCTTGTTAAACAACAATTGTTTTTTTTGTTAAATATGTGTTTATTGGTTTAGCGACGTGGATTCCGTGCATCCGGGTGTTGTCTCTGGGGTGGGTTCAGTACTGTGGACAATGAACAAAGAACAAATGTTTTAAGACACCTTATTAATTAGCTTGATCGATACATAACAAGAACCGATGACAACACAAGACAAAAATTAAAAAAATAAATAATAGTTTTTCTGTGTTAAAAATCGTGGCGTACCAAAAAACTTATACAAATGTCTTTCTGTGGATATTTATTACTATGCAAGTAAGTACATCATGAAAATGTAAGATTAAGTATTGTATTCGCGCTACGCAATGTACAGCTACTAATGCGATTTCGTATTTGTGCCGAACGGGCGCACGAGGGCCATGACGCCGCGCTAGCGGGACAGCTCATCATCACATCAGCCTTTCATCGTCCACTGCTGGACTGGACATATGGGCCTGTCCTAAGGTACGCCACTGAGCTCGATCGTCAGCTCTGTTCATTCATTAAATGTTTGATTATCGTTGTATTGATTACATTCCATTTTTTCGACATTTGTTTTATTCACTTATTTATTATATATATTTATATATTTTTTTTATATATATTACCATTACAATAAAAAAAAAATTGAATAAAAAAAAAAGATTTTTAACGATTTTAAACTCAGAATGTTTTCGGTACACCGTTGCTTACAGCCTGTATTCTTCCACCCTGTATTATATCTGATATGATATGTTTGAACCCGAGTAGTTACCTGGCTGCGCCGGCGCCGGGGACCGCCGGCACCAGGTCCCGGGAGACATCTGTCAATTCAAAACAAGCCTGCGTCACATACGTTAGGCGTCGTCCATTAATCACGTGATGTATTTTTTCAAGTTCAAGTTCAAAATATATTTAAAATTTTCAAAATATTGTCTTTAAATACAGATCTCTCTCTCTATCTCACTACACTCCTCCCCCCTTGCGATATTTCGTGATTTTTTCCAAACCCACTCCCCCCCCTTTCGAGCCTCACGTGATTAATGGACAATCCTTTACTTATTTTGGTAATCTTTACGGATATTTGCTATGATGGGATGGGCAGACGTAGTATAGCATACCGACCGTATTGGTGAGTTGTCAGCTTGCGCTTCTTACTGTATGTGAATGGAAGGAATAAGATTTTAAATGTTTGGCAATCCAAAAATCCTTACTAACATTATAAATTCGAAATTGAGTTTGTATGTTTGTTGCGCTTTCCGCCATAACTACAAATAAATGTTATAAACAGTTTATATCTAACAATGCGACGCTCGCTCACATTAGTGAAAGGATATAACTGTAACACGCAGTTAGAAAAAGATTAAAAAAAAAACCCTTTCAAGACAACTCCCGTATTAAGAATATTCCTGTGTCTCGAGGGACTTCAAAAACGTTTAAACAATGGACACAAAGAACACCCAGAATCGAGACAACTATTTGAGAATCACAAAAAGTTTTGTCGCGCGTGGGATTTGAACCCACAACACAGCGCGGCGTAGTGGCGAGGTGACAATCTTAACCATTGCGCCATCCGTCCATTTTTTTCGTTATTGTGAAAATTCATAAAAATCTAACATGCATAATTGTTGAAATTATTTTATAATTTATTTACTTGTCTCAACAAATACGGCTGTCTATACAGTGGGACATTGAGCCCTCTGGTTCTGATGTCATATCTGTCTTGCCCACTACTTTGCCCAGCGCTAGGCTTGTCCTTGTCGTCCCGCTCCTGCCGGCGGGGACGATCTTTGTAGTCGAAGCGTTGATACTCGCGCCGATTGTCTTGATCTGATAATATAAAAAATCTGATACAATTGAATCACAGACATCAATGCGTCTAAACTACAATAAAATTGTAATAGGCTGTATTTTTCATCCCTATGAGTTGGAATATATTTTTCAAATTTAAAAGGGACCTTGAATAAAATCATTTTTATTAAAATAAGGATTATTTCATTAAATTTAATATATATATACAGCGTGTAAGTGTCACCGCCGCGAATAACTTATAAAAACGTCCTTCTTTGGATACTTATCACAATGCAAAGGTCAGTTCATTGTTTGATTTCGAACTACGCATTGTAACGCAACACGCGTACTGTGCGGTACAGTAAATAACCTTCAGCGCACGGCGCCGTCGAAGCTGCTGATTGCAGTTTTTAGCCGTATGGGGTATTTACTCATTTCTTTTCGGTAAAATGTGATATCACTTTTAAGCAAAAAAAAAAAAACTGAAGAAATTTAAAATGATTTTCCACTAACACTGATGGTCTCAATACACTATTTCCGGATTCGGTACGGTGTCACTTACACCCTGTATAGTTTAAAATCAGTTCATATAGGTACATTAAAAAAAACCAGTCGAATTTAGATACTCCTCTTTCTGAAGTCGTTAATTAAAAGGAGCATAAAAAAGTTTCAAGTTATTAACTTGATAAATTGTAAACCATATGTAAAATATATCTTGCCGAGTGTCATCAGTTATAGTGACAGGTAGGCTGACCTGCTCCGTCAATGCGACAAGCAGTCCTCGATGCAGAGGCTGTCTGTCCGCGGAGGAAACGGCCACCCACGTTGTTCTGGAATGCGAGGGCGTGGCCACACAACGGGCAAGTACCAAGGGCAAGCCTGTGAACGCCCCAGGAGGCTTCTGTGCTTTTGGAAGGAGCTAGGCTGGCTCAACTAGTCAGCCTATCTGATTCCCACAGTGCTCAATTGACGGCAATGAGCTTGCCCTTTATTACGTAGGCGGCACCAAATTATCGTTGGTAAAATGTGGGTTTTTATTTGGGGAAACAGGCGTGACGGTATGTAGTCTTGACACCGCGACAGGCCTTGCCCACCAGCCAGGAAACAAGCAGCTAAGGCACACCGGAGCTGTGTAGTTAGTATTTAAAGAAACTTACATGTATTATTTCTAGCTTGCATATTTCTGATGGAGTTGACAATGGCGCGTGCAGCTGAACTCAAATGTGTTTCGTCGTGTGAACGTCTGTTGACAAATAAGCATAATTTTTTACGTGGGAGAGCCATGCTTCGGCACGTATGGACCGCCTCGACTCCGCTCGATACCACGGCCTCACAGAAAACCGGCAGTGAAACAATGGTTGCATTGCTTTTCGCCGCGTGAGTGAGGTTACCGGAACCCCTCTCCTCCCCTCTAATCCCCCTCTCCCGTCTTCCCACTCTTCCCCTACTCCCACCTTCAAGGGCGGCAACGTACTTGTGACTCTTGAGTTGCAGGTGCCCACGGGCGGCGGTAGTCACTTACCATCAGGTGACCCGTCTGCTCGTTTGTCCCCTATGCCATAAAAAAAAAGTGATTAATATATTTTGACTGCTTCGTGTAACAGTCGAGGATTCGACGGCAGCATTAGAGATCAAATATATGCATTCTGGGTGGTTCTATATATATTATGACATATGTCGTGGCCAGATTTTAGAATTGATCAGTTCATGATGTACCCTATCTACTCTGAGCAAGTGAATATATGAAAATACTGACCCCATAACTCTCCCATTAAAATTATTAACAGGACAGTTGCCCAGTAAGCCATTGCCGCTGTTCCTCCTCCGGCCCTCTTTCCACTCTGTCCTCTCAGTACGCTCCGGTCTATTTCCGCCATCTTTGACGTTTAGTTCAGCCATCTGAAAAATAATTAATACAATATTTTTTTTTCAGTCTTATGACGGGAGTCGATCCTACGTCAGATTTAATATGTCGTACTCTGCAACTTAGCTCTCAAAGACTTATAACCTTTATTAATTTGACTAAAATAAAGTCATATGTTTATAGTGAGTTTGTTTGTTTGTCACGCTTTTACACCTGATCTACTCAATAAGAAATGGTGAAGGGGTACAGAAATGAACATGGTACATTCATCCAGAAAAACCCGATCGAAGCGGGCAGAAGCTAGTAGTATTTTAACCTTTTTACAGTGCTTGTCATCGAACGCGCGTGTGTCTAATGTACGGGTGTCGCACGTCACACACGGACGCGCGCGTGTTCTTAACTGAGCGAGCCGTTAGGTGGTGATTCAATGATTTGAAGCAGTCACCGGTGGTTGTAAACACGTTAATCATCATCTGCCGCGTTTTTTTTCAACTAAGTTGGGATGGGCTTTCAGTCTAACTGATGAATGATCAGTTTGTCGGACTTTTCAGGGCTCCTACTGGTCTACTACTCGTAACAAATACCAGAGATGTTCGTATGGGACTCGGGACCGACGGTTTAATGTGCTCTCCGAGGCATGGAGGGGTCTCAATGTAATAAGAATGGTCACCCATCCTAAGACTGACCTGGCTAGTATGACTTTACCTTGTAATGTGCTAACCTACTTGGTTACTACTGAGCCCACGAGCCCTTGAGTTACCTGAGACTTGATTTGTTGTATCTTGGCGGCTATCTCAGCCTGCCTCGCCTGCTCCTCGTAGGCTGCCTTGTCTGGAGTGTTCCGCGAGGAGTTCGACATGCTGTTCCGTTTGACCCGAGCGTTCGGGATACTGTTGCGTCGCTCCAGGGGCTTCGGTTCGACGATCGGGTAGATCGGCTGGCAGATTGGGTAGGGTTGGGGTATCACCTTGAAGTAAAAACGCTTTTGTAAGAATCTAGACATTTCCATGGTTTTTGCTTTGACAGCAACATAACCCTTGCTGTTTACGGTAAGTGGTTATCAATCGTCAAAAACGGCAGCAAAATTTAAGTAATAAATAATCATAATAATAACTTGACACACCTCACACACGGCCGTCTGATCCCAAACTAGGCAGAGCCTGTACTATGGTAACCAGACTGCTGATAAACATACTTATATATTTCTAAATACATACATATTATAGATAAATTACACCCAGACACAGAACAAATGACCGTGCTCATCACACAATTATTTGTCCTGGGTGGGAATCGAACCCACGACCTCTGGCTCAGCAGGCAGGATCACTAACTACTAGACCAACAGGCCAGTCAGTATTATTATACTTTTAGAAACTATTCAGTAGCCAGTGCAAGGATGCCGCAGTGGTTGAAATGGACGCCTCGCCACTATGCCGCACTGAGTGTTGTGGGTTCAATACCCACACAGAACCACCGTTTGTGTTATCCACATATAGTTAGTCCTCTAGAGTCTGGTTGTACTTTGTGTACGTTGTTTTTATTTTTGTTTATTTAAATTCACAAAACACATTACAACCGTAACAATATCAAATATAGCAAATACAATGTTTTGATCTGGATTGCAACGCAACAGATATGGGCATACAACAAGACGCAATAGCTAGATAGATAGCAACACTACATAATGAGTAGCAATACCGGCTCGACAGTAGATTAAGACGCTTCTTGGGTTACGCAGAACGCAAGATGTCTTTCACAATTTTAACAAATGCATTAAAGTTACTATAAAAATGTCTAACTAACATTATTTTTTACTATATTGTTTTTGTTTGAATCTAGTGTATTGTATTTAGTGTGGAAGTTGTATTTTTCTCAATTCGATTGTATTTTATGTAGATTTCAAAGAAAACTCTACCTATTGGTTTTGTACCAGTTGTCGAGTTTTCCAAAAATTTCTTCACACGAGGTCTAGTTATGATCCCTAGACCCCAAAACAACCGCCAGTTAAAAAGTTTATATATATATATATATATATATATATATATATATATATATATATATATATATATATATATAATATATATATATAATATATATATATAATATATATATATATATATATATATATATATATATATAATATATATGTATGTACCTCAATTTTACCGGCACGATAGAGTTCGCAATTATGCACCGATTGCTTTCAAACTTGGACGACAAATCAACAGGGCAAAAATCAAGGTTAAGTTCGTGAATGAGGATATTCCCGAGAAGAGGGGGACTGTGGGGAAGATTTCCAAAAAAATTAAAAATATCCGAAATCTACCTTTGCGGGTCCGGATTTTTTTTTGTTTGTTACCTCAAAACTTTCGACTGGGTGAACCGATTTTGATGATTCTTCTTTTATTTGAAAACTGGTGCTTCCCGTGTGGTCCCATTTCAATTTGGTCCAGTTCTGACAATGGCATCCAAGAGAAAACCATATAAGCCTTTTATGAAATAGTTTTTTATTTGAAGTCGGTTTTTTTTAAAGAATTACTAAAAGAAACCGGTTGACACACGGAGAACGAAAATATACTAAACTGTCGTTGGGTAAATTATATGTAAATATTACCTGTGGGTACATAATATTGTAGTGAGGGTATGCCGGTTGAGGATACGGCACCATAGCAGGGTACAGCTCCGGCACCACCAGCTTTGGGGCGGGGGCCACCCCACCCCACGGCATGGGTTCTTGGTACTGTAAGAGTAAGTTTTATTTTTAAGTAACGTCATTACAAAAAAAAAGCTAAAGAAATATGGCATCTTATGTTAATGTTTTCAGTTTTTAACCCCCGACGCAAACAGACGGGTGTCATAATTTTGACGTGTCTGTGTGTGTCTGTGATGGGATCGTAGCTCCCAAACGGATGAACCGATTTGAACGAGTTTTTTTTTTGTTTAAAAGGTAAGTCACCTTTGTTCTCGAGTGTTCTTAGATATAATTCGAAAAATCGGTTCAGCCGGTCGAAGACTATCAGCTCATTTGTAACCGTTGAAGGGATTTTCGGATCAGGGGCATTTTATTACCTAGTTTTTTTTATGGGATAGGGGCAAACAAGCAGACGGGTCACCAACTCAAGTTTCATTCCGAATCAGTGGAAACGCACCCTACATAAGACTGGATAGTGAGAAAAGGGTTTGGATCTATCAGATTCAAACTTGAGACTTACCGGATATGGCTGCAGATGTGCTTGTGGCAATATGACATTGCCAACAGGGTAAGGACCGGGCAGCACTTGTGGTATTTCTACTTGACTGTAGGGTACACTGTAACTGAATAATAAATATTATTAATAACTTGAGACAACTCGCACACGGTCGTCTGATCCCAAACTAGGCAGAGCCTGGGAATCGAACCCACGACGTCTGGCTCGATAGTCAGGATCACCAACCACTACACCAAAAGGCCCGTCAAATTGTTTTAGTACGACTTATTATGGCGACTGAAAAAAAATTGTGGTGTCATGCACATATGTATTTCAGGGCCATCTAGCGAAGTCGAACTACGTCCGTTAATGATCCTGAATCGCGGAATGAAAAAAACATATTTGAGTATGTATATCCGTATTTTAGAGCCCATAGTGCCTACAAGCTGTGCTTAGATTGGGTCTGTGCTGTGCTATGTGTGTCCTAGATTATTATTACCTTCTCTGCTGATGCTGCATGGAGTTGGTGTCGACGCAGGCTCCGCAGGCCGCCCCGGTGTAGTCCACTGCCGCGTATGGGTATGAAGGGTCTATAAAAAAAAATCCACTAATTCGCTTATACTAATTTTAACTAATCTATACTAATCCTTACTAATATTATAAATGCAAAAATAGCTCTGTCTGTCTGTCTGTCACGTGTTACGAACAGTCTCACAACTATTGCTATAAACTATAAAAATCACTAAATAACAGTTGTATTATAACTTGCAGTAACTGCTATGCTATTCGAACCTCAATCAGCACTCAAGTGATTGTTAACAACTTATAATGTTAGCATGGCCTTTTATAACCCCACTATTCATCATCATTTATCAACCGACCAATGGCATTGCCTTACCGGTATAACTAGTCTTAATCACGCTTTCACTCCTAAACAGTTCAACCACCAGTAGAACGCGCTATTATATATCATGTGTATTTAAAGATAATATTTTGAAAGTTTTTTATATTTAATATATTTTGAAACAAAAAAATACACGTGATTTCGGCTAGGGGGGGGAGGGGGGGGGGTTAAGTCTAAAACCTCACACACAAAGTCTCACGTCTGTCTGTCTGAACGCGATAAACTGAAAAACATACAAACGGATTTGGATAATATTTTTAGCAATGGGCAAAGTGATTTACGAGGAAGGTTTAGGTGTGTAATTCATTTGAGTTTGATGTAGAATAGCTGAAACATGGCGTAATTGCTTTTTTTATGGAATATGTGGCAAATGAGAAGATGAGTCATCTGATGGTAAGTGACTACAGCCGCCCATGGAGACCTGCAACTCAAGAGTCACAAGCGTGTGAGGCAGTGGTATCACTTCAGTCACGCGGCCCATGCGTGGTGGTAGCATAACTGTCGCGCGCCGCATAATCAATATGTTTATATATTCTGCTACCCGTGCGAAACCGGGACGGGTTGCTAGTGCTATATAAATCAAAATCAGTCCATTCGTTTAGAAGCTATGATGCCACAGACAGACACACAAAAACATATGTTACACTCATAACACCGCTCATTTTACGTCGGAGGTTAAAAAAAGTTAATGTCTATTCTATGCTATACATACCAATTCTGAATGTAGCCTCGTTAGCGTGTGGTGATGAAGTTAACTTGTGTTCTTCCTGTTGTACCACCTGTTGGTACATTTGCATCGGTGCTTCCTGTCAAATGTACGAACATGTATTTTGCAGCAGTAAAAGAAATAATCATAAATTTAAAATACCCTGGACTCAAAAATCCCTACAAAGATTAGAAAAGAGCTGATGATCCTCGAACGGCTGAACAGAACACCCTCGATCAAGTCACCTTTCAAACAAAAAAAAAAAAATAAAATTTACTTAAATCGGTTCATTCGTTTGAAAACTACGATGCCACAGACAGAAACACAGACACGTCACTTAAAACCCCCCTACTTTTGCGTCGGAGGTTAAAAAAATACTATCGTGTGTCAAGTACGATAATAATAGGGTAATTTCGTATATTTAAAATAAATTGTTTAACATTCCTCATAAAATTAAGTGTTAAAAATCGTTGCTGTCCCCAAATTAAGACGGTGGTGCCATCTATTAACGAGTACGGAACTAAATTGGCAAAATTTGGGTGTTTAATACGGCTCTGCCTACACGCGTGAGTGTTTGTATGTATGTAAAGAGAAACTGCTTTGACTTGACAATTGACTTACAACTCTGACGTGATATGGGTATCCTTGAGCGACTGCGCCAGGATACATCATGTTGGTCATATTGGTTAATGACATTGGACCTGTGAACAATAGGATACAATAGCTAAAGTGATGTATTTCTTATGAAACTAGCTGACCCGACAGAAGCTGTCATGTCTTAGCTATGAATATTGAATTCGAATTGGTATAATTTGCAGCGCGCATTCTGTCAATCGCGCCAATGGTCAAACGACTGACAGTTATGTCAAAAGCGCTAAGGTTACATTAGAAAAGTTAATATGGTCGTTACGTTTTCCCATCACTCAACTTCCTTAATTTTTTCTTTCATAAGAACCTTTTCTTGACAATAAGAAACACAACAAAAAAAGAATTAGTGAAATCGGTCCAACCGTTCACGCGTGATGCCGTAATATATTAGTTATATTTAACTTTACTAACATGATGGAGCGTGAATAATAACTTTTTTTTTTATGGTATAGGGGGCAAACAAGCAGACGGGCCGGGCCACCTGATGGTAAATGACTACCGCCGCCCATCGGCACCTGTAACTCGAAGAGTCACAAGTGCGTTGTCGCCCTTTAAGGTGGGAATAGGGGGAGAGGGAGATTAGAGGGGAGGAGAGGGGGGAGAGGGGAAGGACAGGAATAGGAGAGAGGGAAGGGTTAGGGCCTCCGGTTACCTCACTTACGTGGCATTAAAAACATTAAAAACAATGCCGAGCTCGGCCATTAACGCGGGTGAACGGGCTACGGCTGGTACTCACGTATGTTAGGATCCTGTATGGGCACAGGAGTCATCTTATTCGGCATTCCTTGTTGCAAGTTGACGTCTTGTTGAAAAAAATGATTCTGTATGTGTTGTGGAGGGGATGTTACCTGTAAAACAGCGCCATCTGTTATCGTATGTCGGAAGGTCATTGCCATTTTTTGGTAAAGTTTGAGATTAAGTATATAACGCCATCTTGTGTTAAGTGACGTAATCTTTATAAAACGGTCAAACTGATGAAATATGAATTAGTAAAAACGAAACATTAACCTAGATAGAAATTCGAATCTTAAAACTCTTGCATGAGTAGGCGGACAAGCTAAGTCATTAACCCCCGACGCAAAAAGAGGGGTGTTATAAATTTGACGTGTCTGTGTGTCTGTCTGTGGCATCGTAGCTCCTAAACAAATAGACCGATTACGAAGCGGTTTTTTTTTTATGAAAGCCGACGTGATCGAGATGGTTCTTAGCTACAATTTATGAATATTTGATTTTGATTTGATTGAGACGTTTCGAGGTCATCAGCTCTTTTCAAATCGGTGTAGGGGCTTTCGAGTCGGAGTTATTTAAAATCTATGATTATTTTTAGTTTGTGTTTATGAGGCTTTGACGATTTGAAACTCAATTCACCGTTATAAGTATATAGACCACATATTATAGACTAGCAGCGCCCCGTGGTTTCACCCGCGTGAGTACCGTTCCCGTGGGAATATCGGGATAAAAAGTAGCCTATATGTTAATCCAGGTCTCTAGCTATCTACATACTAAGTTCAGTAGTTTTTACGTGAAAGAGTAACAAACATCCATCCATCCATACTTACAAACTTTCGTGTTTATAATATTAGTAGGATAATAATTGTTCAAACCAGGCGAAGTCAGAACAAGTATTAAATAAACCTATTCACCTCATCTGTCCTATATCCCTGATGAAACTGTTGAAACTGCATCTCTTGACTCTCCTTAGCTCTATTCAACTCATTTGACGACCTCTGATTGGTTAATTCTAAGTTCTTTTGAACTTCGAACGGCTTTTGATTTGTTATATTTTGATTTTCGAACGAACGCTGATTGGGTGTCTCGATAACTTCCGTCTTCTGTTCATTGGCTGCTTCGAATTGCTTGTTGTTTGATTCCGGTTCCTGAACTTGTATTGGTTGAACGGCTTGTGTTGATTGTGTGGCTTGTGGTGACTGTTGGATTGGTGTTGCAGGTTTTGGTGATGATGGTGTGTTGGTTTCCTGCAAATAGAAAGTAAATCCATCATCCATCCGTCGTGGGAGAACCATGCTTCGGCACGGGCCGTTATGAGCCGGCTCGACCGGAGTAATACCACGGCTTCACAGAAAACCAGAAGTGAAGCAATGCTTTCATTGCTTTTCGCCGCGTGAGTGAGGTCTCCTACCCCGTCTTCTACCTTTCCCCTACTTCTACCTTAAAGGCCGGCAACGCACTTGTAACTCTTGAGTTGAAGGTGCAGGTTGCATTTCACCAACGGGTGATTTTAGATTAGCGCCCTCTAGTGGATCTATATATGTATTATTAGCGTGACGGGTAACGATTTCAGTGCTTTTTCCCCATAGCAAAAGTGCACAAACGTGCCTAAAGAGATTTTCACATCCAAAAAAAATATAAAAGAAAAAACTGTAATTAATTTATATCAAAAGCAAAAAGAAGAATATAATTATGCTTAATATCTGTTCTGTGAAAGTCTTAGTTCACACTAATATGACTTTTTCCTGATCTCATTAATCGTAACAGTCGTGGGAAGCATGCGGTGACGATGTTTCACGCTTCTTGTACACCCAAAAAGTACACATATATATACAGTATACATATAGCTCATGGATAGCGTTCGGTGACGATGACGCGAGATCCATAAATTTGTTCACCCAAAAAATGCTCAACGCGCCTAAAGAAGTTATCACTTCAAAAAAATAATAACTAAATATATTTACTTTTTCAGATGTCCTCTGTTGCTGGTGACAGCCGTCATGCCTCCTACATTCGCAGCAACACTTGTTGCGGCACTCCTCGGTCGGTTGGCATTCACATTCTGCAAATAATTGCTTTGTGAGCGACTTGGAAACTATACTTACATGTAAATTATTAAGTAGAGATATATTTTTCAAAGATTTACACTGTAGGACTAGTGTGGCAGAGAATACCGATGCGACAGGTAGTTTCATTTCTTGATAAAGGACTCGAAACTAGTCGAGATACATCACAGAAATACATTTGTCAAAGAAAAACCCTGATTAACGCTTAAACCAGTCATTTCTTACGGAATTTAAGTCAATTATAAAAAAAAAATCATTGAAAATATCGCAATTAATTTCGAGGCAACGATCCGTAAGAGAAATGCGTGTGCACCGGTCGCGTGTCGAACGAGAACTGATATCCCTTGGCCAACTCGGGAACAAATGTTTATTTTGTTAAGAGTCAACTTCATCTCATACAAGTGTTACATTGAAAAGTGTTGTCTTAGGTTACAATATTTTTTCGTGATACATTTAAGGTATTTTATATAACTTGTCAATTTTTAATCATTCCTTGATTGATGTCAATTGTAAAAAGGTAAAAAAAAAATTCATTCTTATTTAAAATATTAAATTATTGTTTCAAATAAAATAAATAATTAATTTTGACCGTAAAGTAGTAAATGTTAATACGTGGGAGAGCCATGCTTCGGCACGTATGGGCTGGTTCGACTCCGCGCAATAACAAGGCCTCACAGAAAACCGGCAGTGAAACAATGTTTGCATTGCTTTTCGCCGCGTGAGTGAGATTACCGGTGGCCCTAACCCTTCCCTCTCCAATATTCCCGTCCTTCCCCTCTAATCCCCCTCTCCCGTCTTCCCCACCTTAAAGAGGGGCAAAGCACTTGTAACTCTTGAGTTACAGGTGCCAATAGGCGGCGGTAATCATTTACCATCAAGTGACCCATCTGCTCTTTTGCCCCCTATACCATAAAATAGTATCACATGCTGGGCTAAATGTCAAATCTCAGTATTATTTTTGGCAGGGTTTTGATATTATAAACAATTTAAATTATTTTTATTTCTTATAAAAGTGTTATTATTTATTGTAGTTAATTACTATTAGTGAATTTTTCGTTAGATCTATGATTTGGTGCAAAAGAAATCAAAAAATTCTCGCAGTCAAACGCTATTTTAAATTTTATAAATATCAACGTGGTGACAGTGAACATTATAAAGTCTTGTAAATGAAATGAAAAAAAAAATGTGTTTTTAAAAACTAATTCTGGCCTGTTGGCCTAGTGGTTAGTAACCCTGACTGCTATATAGGTCGTGGGTTCGATTCCCACCCCAGTCTGGGTGTCCGTTGTTTGTATGTTTGTAAAGTCCCCCGCGACACAGGAGTAATTCCTAATGCGGAAGTTGTCTTTTTATGAGAAAAAAAAAAGAAATCAATTACACGTTTGTATTATTTATCCTGTTCTCATAATTAATCATCATAGCTAATTTTACATTTTTACACCGTTAGCCAGCGCCTCTATAGGTGAAGTAGGCAACTAAAGTTACCTTGCTTGACGCTCAGAGGCGCTGACCTACACAAAACAAGTTGCCAGTCTATTTCAGTATTATATATTTTAGTTTAAGAGAACTAGCGTCGCCTGGCCTTCTCGCGGACACGAGCACGTGTGTAGGACACACACGTGCTACACTCGCGCCACGGCGCGGCGAACATGTGTCACCTCGATAGTCAACTCAGCTCCTTTTTATCGTTTTTGCCGCCATAATTTCTAGATTTCGCCGGCGTCTATGCTAGCGTGAATATAGATTTAGTCCATCAATTCTATCCAACAGGAATACTATTATTTTTAGGATCGAAAGTATCCTATTTCATTATGATCTGTTGCGTAATCACGTGAAATATTAACAAACAAACACATTTTTACATTTTTAATCCTACTTAATATAAACGTGAAAGTTTATGAGGATGCATGGATGTTTGTTGCTCTTTCACGCAAAAACTAGTGAACCGACTGCGATGAAACTGAGTATGTAGATAGCTAGAGACCTGGATTAACACATAAGCTACTTTTTAACAAGATATTCCCACGGCATCGGGACTTAGGCGGGTGAAACCGCGGAGCGCAACTAGTATTAAATAAAATAATAGCTGTTACTCGCGACTCGCGTTGTTAATCTATCTCCGTGCTATATTTCATCCAGATCTGTTCAGCCCTTTTTGCGTGAAAAAGTAACACACGTACAAACATCCATCCGTCCTCTTCATAAACTTTCGGCTTTATATATTTTTTTTTGGGTAAATTAACAGTAACACAATACAAAGTATGCAGTTTTCTTAAAAAAATTAATTAATGTGTCACCAACACTATTTACCGCAGTTTGAGTAAGTTCTGTTAAAATTTGCGCCAGAAATAAGAATGGTAGGTCTATCCGCCCTAATATTAGTAGTAATCACTCACCGTGGTCTATGAACGAATGTTGCTTCTCCAGCCGGCCCCGGCGCTTCTCATTGTTTTGATCTAATTGCTGTAACAACACAAATTATTATAAATAAGATCCCTCAAATATTAATTTCAAATGATATGTTTAAAAATCTACAGAAAACAATATTATATTTATAAAGGACTAGCAACCCGCCCCGGCTTCGCACGGGTAGCAGAGACATCTTCAAGAGTCATCATCATATTTCAATCAATTTACATAAAACTGTGGCGACTTCCACATACAGTAAAAACATACTTCAACATCATCTAGCGAAGACGAGCTGAACTACGAAGTAACTACTAATCCTGCATCGCGCTATGAGAGTTCTCGCGCCGATTAGTATATATACAACTTTCCAACATCAACCGTAAAAAAACCTAATGCAAAAAGCACCTAATGAAACCAATTCAAAGAGACATTAATGCATACAAATATTTGCACACTTGAAATCGAACCCGAGAATACTGACCTTGCAGTCGAAATTATTACTCACAATTTTTTTTTTTATGGTATAGGGGTTAAACGAGCAGACGGGTCACATGATGGTAAATGTCTACCGCCACCCTAGGGCACCTGCAACTCAAGAGTCATAAGTGCGTTGCCGAACTTTAAGGTGGGAGTAGGGGAAGAGAGGGAAATGGGGGAAGACGGGAGAGAGGGATCAGGGGGAAGGACGGGAATAGGGGAGAGGGAATGGTTAGGGCATCCGGTAACCGCACTCACGCGGCGAAAAGCAATGCAAGCATTCTTTCACTGCCGATTTTCTGTGAGGCCGTGGTATCGAGCGGAGTCGAGCCGGCCCATACGTGCCGAAGCGTGGCCCACGTACAAAATATTTTTATAGTAAAGTAACAAGATAAAACTACCTTTTGTTGTTCACTCTGTGTGGTTGCAATCTCAGGGTCGTATAGCACCGGGGGGTTGGCGGGGTCGAAGTGGTACACACTGCCGTCAGGGTTGGTTAGGGGTCGTCCGGTCTGGAAAGAAAATCGTATAGCATTCCAAGGGTTGTTGGTCAAAAAATCTTGTTAGACGGTAGTTGAATGTTGTGACGTCATATTTTGCTATCGTCCAATCATTTTATTTTAATATATATGATTAAACAATTAAAAAAAAAATTGTGTGAGCTCTGACGCACCACTGGAGTTTACAATTTACTGAAGGCTCTCTCTCTCTATCTCTCTATCTCATCATTTGTAGACGCTGTACAGTATATATATATATATATATTCTATATATATATAGACCAAGTGTTGAAGAAATTCGCAACACAGAGACGCAGAGGCGTCGCTGAGCCAACAAGAAAAGTGCAAACATCTTTCATGAGGTACTGTATTAAATTCTATAATAAAATACCTCCTAATATCCTTCAACTAAATGAGAAGAAATTTAAAACTTGCATTAAACGCACACTATGTAAACAAGCATATTATAAACTAGACGATTATTTAGCTGATAAAAATGCTTGGCTAAATGCTGGTCCTACTCCACAGCTACACTGTAAATGAGTGGTGGTCTTAAGAAATATGAATATTCACTTGTTTAGTAGTTTTTATCTGACATGCTATTTATTAATATTTTAATCATTATTATTGACATTGTTAACTTTTCAAAACATTGACATTATCTTATATTTTGACATCAATTTATATGTTACATTTAGTCAATTTTGAATTGTACATGTGAGAACTGTGTAGTCAATAACATATTAAGTTAATTTGCTATGTTGCCTGGCAGTTCTAAGTATGCCATGATCGTTTAGACGTCCTGCCGATGGTGGCGTACGTGTCGGGTCGTCGAGCTCCCTTTGATATCATATGGTTGAAGTGGACGATGGCGGGAGCGTGCGTCATGCTCGCGAACGAGAGCTGTTGGTTGGGTTAGGCTGGTCATTTCCGAACTGCTACTACTTACATATAGTAGTAGTTAATAGTTTAGAACAATACGTTACATTGTCCTCACATTTAACTTGCGCATATAAGCAATGTAACCAGAGATTTGTAAAACACATGTTAAAAAAGAGTGTCCTTGGAGTTCCTTTGTTCTTCTTAACTGGATCTACGAATTGGAACAGGCAACTAGCTTCACGACTGACTTAGTCTGACTGACTACTACTCCTGACAATTCAAAAATACCCATAGTGGTTTAATTGAAATAAATGATTTTGATTTTTCATTTTGACGTGCGCCCTCTACAGTGAGCACGAGACAATGTACATAACTAGGATTTAGTGTGTGTTCCGATATGCACTGAGAGCACTGTAAGATGTGACGTCAATTTAGTATACTGCAAAACCGTTCCTTTATAGTTAGTTATACTGGTTGCTGTTTAAAACGGAACGCAGTCCAGTATACTGTCAGTTGTCAATTCAGGTCATTTGTCAGATCGCATAACAAAAGTGACAGTGTGACAGCACTGAGTGTACCTTACCTCGAAAACTCCAGTGCTCACAGTACAAAAATGCCGACATTTATGACGTCATATATTTCTCCACGATACTGCGGCGTTATATACTGTCAGTCTATAACGGAACGAATCTCTCCCCAGTATGAGCACTGAACAGTGCTCGCAGTGTATATCGGAACATACCTTTAATTCTTCAATACAAACCCTACAACAGTATTAGACTAAACCTAGACATGCCTAGTTTAAAAAAAAACAAGAACTCTTACCTGAGGGTGTATAACGACAGCTCCAGCGGGGACAGCAGACATGTCAGTGACAGCCCACACCACGGCCGCGCCCTCCACCGGTGGGCCCACGCCTTGGTTCATGTTCACACTTGGCTCTGGACTTGCACCACCTGAGATTAACATTATATATACTTATGTCATATCGTTATGTTCTGGCCTTCCATATGGTAGGATATTGTTACGAGAAATATACAAAATTTATTTAAATATTTAGCAATTAACACAATTATAACTTACAGTTACAAGTGGAAATAGTGAGACTATTTCTACTCACTATTCACCTGTACTATTCGTTATACTTCGCACTTGCTACTCGCAGTATCGCTCAACTAGAACTGAATTATTACTGCAATGCTATTGCCTTATATAATCCGAACGTTATCCCATAGAGAGTTCGTGAAAGTTCCGTTTGGAATATTTTAGTACATTGTGGGAAATTTTATAAATAGACTATTAGTTCCTTTAATTAATTATCAAAGATGGCGTGACTCTCAATTTAGGTAATCGTAACCCTCCAAATAGACAAACTATTTGTCAATAGATGGCGCCCGAGGGTAAACTTTGACTTCCGTAACAATTTAAAAAATTGTGGTAAATAATATCAAATTTACAGAAGTTCCCGGCGAATTTATATAACTTCTTAACCTTTGTATGACTTTCAAATCAATGTACGTAAAAACTTTTACATGCCGTGAGGCCAACTGAGTGATATTATTGTTATCATCAAGAAAAGGACATAGAGTACTTTTATCCAGAAAAAAATTACTGTTCCTTAGGGGTAGGGATACCTTAATTGATTGACATAATCTACAATAACGCGAGCGAAGCGAAAGGCTTAAGCTACTCATCTATAAACCACATCGATCGGGATCGAACCCATAACATTACGAAATAAATGTAACCAACATTATCGTGGGAGAGCTATGCTTCGGCACGTAGTGGCCGGCTTGATCGGAGTCATAACACGGCTTCACAGAAAACCGGCAGTGAAGCAATTGCATTGCTTTTCGCCGAGTGAGTGAGCTACCGGAGGCCCTTACTCCTTTCCCCCCTCTCCCTTATTCCCACTTTGAAAGCCGGGAACGCACTTGTGACTCTTTGAGTTGCAAGTGCCCATGGGTGGCGGTAGTCATTTACCATCAGGTGACCCGTCTGCTCGTTTGCCTCCTATAATATAAAAAAACTTGGTTCTATCATTATATACCTGTAGGAGACGGAGTTATCGAATCAGTGCTGCGTAAACTGAGGGTCTTGTACCCAGAGCTGGACGGTGACAATCTCCAGCTGCTAGATGCTAGGTCACCTGTGGAATTTAAGTCTATATTAATATAATATAGCCGAAGAGTTTTTGAAGTGAAAACTTCTTTAGGCACTTTTGGTATGGGGAAAAACTACTGAACTCGCGTGACCGTCACGCTCATATATATATATCTGATAAGAAATTTTCACTCCTGACGAGCAGTCCTACTGACAATTTTTTTTTGTTTAATGCGCTAATCTTGGGAATCATGAGACAGATTTGAAAATTCTTTTGGATAGTGTATTGAGGAAGGTTATAGGCTAAGTAACATCACGCTACAACCTTGAGGAGTGGAGCAGTGCCCATAAACACAGATGCAACTGCGGGGTTCCACTAGTAAGTTATACGAAAGACGACGGTAGTTGTCGCGCGTCGTCTCGCGCCCTCGTACCGGACTAACCGCTAAGCCCCGCGCCGCAGCACGCCCCTGGGGTCTATATATGCCGCGGCGCGAGGACTATCTCCCTTACGACCTACGAAGTTAAGTACTCCGCATCTATCAGCGCCGGAACTACGCCCAAAGCCTCCGAAGACCTTCACCCTGAGCCTAGTATATCTAATGTCTAAATTCCTCTAAATATTTGTACTACAAGTTCAATTATAATCTGTAAAAGCGTTTCTCGTGTATAATTCCTCTCCTAACTTAAATTGAACTACGGGGGACCACGTGCAGACCACGAGGCCACCCTCCATCAGTTTTTTCTTATTAAACATCAAAGTCAAAACAGAGCGTATCATGTTCTGTAGTAATCATGTATAAAATAACAACTTGTGACGTCACACTTTGCTATCGATTGATAGTTAGACTACTTTTTTATTGGATAGGGGGCAAATGAGCAGACGGGTTACCTGATGGTAAGTGACTACCGCCGCCCATAGGCACCTGTAACTCAAGAGTCACAAGTGCGTTACCGGCCTTTAAGGTGGGAGTAGGGGAAGGGGGGAAGAGGGGGAGTGGGGGGAAGAGGGCAGGTTTAGGGTCTCCGGTAATCACTCGCTCGGCGAAAATAATTGCTTCATTGCCGGTTTTTTGTGAGGCCGTGGTATCACTCCAGTCGAGCCGGTCCATACGTGCATGGCTCTCCCACGGTAAAAATATGAATCACACAAAAATGGTAGTGTGGGGCTTGAACTAAGCAGCGGTAGCGTAATGGTTAAGGCGTCGGACTTGCTTCAAGTGTTTGCGAGTTCAAAACCCACCCAGTGCACTACTGGCGTGAACCCACTCCTAAAACAAGTATTTAGCCTAGCTGGAGGGGTTAACATGAATACTAGTAATGTGTGACCCACGTCACTAGTATTCTTAAAAAAAAAAGAACTAACAGCGCTCACCTTGTCTGCTGAGCAGGCGCGGCTGGTGCGGCTGGTGCGGCTCGGCGCCGGTGTAGCCGCCGAAGCTGTGGCTCTTGGACACGGCGCCGCGCCCGCGCCAGCTGCTGGCCGGAGGAGCTCCGCTACCCTCCAGGGATTGGACCTGGGAAGGTACAACGACAGTAAGAGGCTATGTATGTATCCTGCAAGTACTGCTCTACTGACGAAAAGCATCTTATGTATGGCTACAAAAATTTATAATAAGGTTCTGAACTTATACAAAGACTTGAATAGAAATATGTTTAAAAATAATTTGTCGAATTTATTGTTAAGCAAATGCTACTACACTATAAATGCATACCTCAATGACAAACTTTAATATTTTAACTTTACTGTCATTTTCTTGTGATACATGTACCTAGTACCTACCTTTTTTTTTTTTTTTTTTCGTGTGGAAACCCCCACGGGTCATCACCTCACCGGAGCTAACGGTGAAGTGGTATGTCGGAATCGAACCGACTAAAACCACACGGTGTTCCGTCACAAGTGGGTCTATTGCAAGGGACCCGGGATACCCTAAGAAGGAAGCCTCCGGGAACCCCTGCAGACCTTGGCCGCCTATTAAACAGGCGGCCACACCGTGGTGTACGGGGGCCTTGCCCCATCCGATTTAGAGAAGCGCGCTCGGAACACGTCGCGCCGCCGTCTCAGGCCTGCTTCTGCCAGGGTAACGGACAGCCCCATCCGTCACCCCCAGGCCAGCGCTCATGGAGACCTAGTACCTACCTACATTATTACTATTATATTAATTATAATAATCATAATTATTAAATTAATTGCATTAAATTTCATTAATAGATATCTTGAAATAAAATTGTAATTTTGTTGCTGCAAATATCAATATTTTTTTTGTAATTTACTGTAATTTTACTGAAATTGATGTAAACCAATTATATTTGTATGTCTAAAATTAATGGACCAAGCATGTTGAAACACATTTTATACCCACTGTAACACCATCTGTACACATGTTGAGACAAATAAAGTTATCTTATCTTATTGTCTGTTTAACGTAATGAAGATGTAATGCAGCAGATTTGTGCTCGAATTGGAGCCGCCCGACTGGTCTAGAAACACCGCGGTTTTGTAACACTATTAGCGTAATGCTGTTTTTTAGCTCATGAGCAAGGTTTTCAGAATTTCTATGGTATTTTATTTTAAATCTTCGGTAAACATGGCGTGAAAACAGATACAAGTTGTTTTTCTTTTAACTTAAGGAAAGTTCCTTCCCTGACAAAGTTTTTATGTCATCTAAAAAATCTTGACACCACTTATTTTCCCGTAAACTTGGGAAGATAACTACCAAATTGGCAACACTAATGCCGCGTTCTAATAAACAAAAAAAAACGAATTTTTGTTGAAAATTCAACTACATTTTACCGTCCGTAAGCAAAACGAATGGTTTTTTGTTTATTGGAACGCGGCATAAATCGACATTACGTTTCAATACTACTGCATACCTTCAAAAGTTTATTCCTTCCTCCACCTTCGGGGGTAAGCAGCTTAACAGGACCTGAAGCCAACCACGGCCACTGAGCCTCCTCCTGCTGCAATACATTAATGCGAAAAACTCAAGAAACGATTCGTTTTGTTTACGGACGGTAAAATTTCGTTGAATTTCAACGAAAATTTTACCGGCTGTAAGCAAAACGAATCGTTTCTTGTTTATTGGAACGCGACATTAAGTACTTACAGAACTAAATATTCTCCTCCTGACTCTCTCGTACTCCTTCTCTCGCTGTTCCAAAGATTTACTTCTGTTTGAAGCTAGAGATCCAGTACCGGGTTCGTCCAAGGAGTTCGTGTCGCGTTTTAATATAGACCTGAATGAAACATTAAAAACTGTTTAATATCAAACTATCATAAAATTGTGTTTTAATGTATGACAAATAAAAATACAATAAACAAAATATAATTAACTTCATAATAAAAAAAAAATACTTTATTCAACTTTTAATGGGAACTACCTTGAGTACAATCATTTTAATAATAATAACAATAAAGTTTGATATCGCATAACATAGCTCCTTCTTTTGAAGTCGGTTAAAAATACAGTAAAAATTAGTTTCAACGGTGCCAATTCAGTGTGGCGCAACAAAGACGACCGTCGCTAACTCTTTCTCGCTGGGTATGGGTTCGAACCCGCAGAAACCCGGTTGCGCCGACCTATTAACCAATACACTACCGTCGCTTAAACTTTAAAATAGGGGGGTTTCTTCTGCCTATAACATAATCCTGAGTTTGTTACGCTGAGGCGTTACGTTGAGGAGTGAAACGCCTCAACTACTTATGCCGCGTTCCAATAAACAAGAAACGATGCGTTTTGCTTACGGACGGTTAAATTTCCTTACGTTTTCAGCGAAAATTTTACCGTCCGCAAGCAAAACGAATCGTTTTTTGTTTATTGGAACGCGGCATTACTCAACCGAAATTCTGCATACAACGTATGGACTCCAGGACACTCAGCCGCAATATTCATGGTTAGTGAGTTATGATTATGGTGGTATTGTGTTAGTCGTCATGTATGTGAATATATAGGTAAATGTGTGTTTGTGTGTGTGTGCGTACGTGCGTGTGTGTGCGTACGTGCGTGTGTGTGTGTGTATGTGTGTGTGTGTGTGTGTGTGTGCGTGCGTGTGTGTGTCTGTGTGTGTACGTCTACACTATCGCAAGCAAAGCCGCAGACAAAAGCCACTATGATATACTCACTTAGCATGTTGTACATCTGGCTGATGACGTTGTGGGCTAGGGGGGAATGTAGCGGTACACCACTCCCTGAAGCTGGTGCAAGGTATACGACCCCCACATGTACCTGCAATATATATCTCTTACAGCAAGCTAATGAGGACGAAACTATTTAAAATAAGGATTGAAATAAGGATTTTACTCAAGTGTGTATTTTGGGACATCGCGACAAGTCGCTTCACTCGTTGAAAACGGCCCGCGTCAGGCCCGAAACGGGCATTTCCGTAATCGTACGGTTGGTAGGTATTATTTTTGTGCGGTACGGTGAATGACCTTAAACGTTCGGCGTCGTCGAAACAGCTGATTACATAATTGTTGTTTGATTAATTACATTGCAGGTCTTGACTGTATGTGGTATTTATTGATTTCGTTTCAGTAAAATGTTCTGTTTACTTATTGTGATATCACTTTTAACCAAAAATTCTAAAATTATAGAAAATAAAATGAATTTTAAGCAGAAAATTCCAATGATTTTCAATTCAGAATAATGATCTGAATACACTATTTTAGTATTCGGTACGGTGTTCCTTCCACCGTGTATGCCAAGACACACGCGTTGTTATAGTTTTAATTTATACTTGTATTTACTTAGCATAACGACTACATAGCTTCTAAACAATTATCAGTAAGTAGCAGTCCCCGCAGTTTCATCTGCGTGTATTGCCACTGCTCCGCTCCTATCGGTCGTAGCGTGATGTTATATAGCCAATAGCGATAAATGGGCTATCCAACACTAAAGTAATTTTTCAATTCGAACCAGTAGTTCCTGAAATTATTGCTATCAAACAAACTCTTCAGCTTTATAATATTAGTATAGACTCACCACTTTTAGACACCAGTACACAAGTTTTGTTCGCCTGGTCCAGATGATGAGACAACTGGAACAGAGACGCACAGCGGTGGACCAGCATCCGACCGTATGACGTCATCACCGGGAATCGAACTATGCACCGTCTGGGGATATAATATAATACTTAAAAAATGTCTTTTTATCGTGTGTAAAAGATATAAGTATAACCGAAGAAGTCCTCGGGAATCCAGGCAGACATAGACCGCTTCCCGAGTAGTATGTGTTGGAATGTAGCCTTCAATAGACAATAGGGATTGTCCATTAATCACGTAAAAAACATCACGAAATATCACAGGGGGGAGAGGGGAGGGGGGGGGGCTAGTGAGTTATACGTGTATTTATTTCTTTGTAAAACGCGCTATTATTATTATATTACTTGCATTTAACGATAATATTCTGAATTTTTTAAATATATTTGGAATAAAAAGATAAACTTGATTTTAGCTAGGGGGGGTAGGGTTAGTCTAAAACCTCACCACGTATCGCCAGGGGGGAGGGGTGGGGTAAAAAGTTGCTAAAAAAACATCACGTGATTCATAGACGGCCCCATACATAATAGCACAGGTACGGAAGTCCCACTCCACCAAATCATTTAAATAAATAGCGACTCTTACTCCTACACAATAAAGTCGCAATTCAGGTAGCACAGCGCTAATTACCTACAGCTAGCTATATTCAACTAGAAGTTGCCTCTCTTTCTATCGCGTAACTCTTATCTGTTCTGACGACGCGACGTTAGGGTTGTCTTTTTTTTAATCATTAATTAATCTGAATATTAAATAACTAGTAAGTTAAGTGTGTATTACTTTATTTTTGTGAACAAATAAACGCTAGGTACTAATAACTCGATAGTCTAGATACAAATGGATGACGCGACGCAGCGCGTGAGAGAGTACTATACTAACGTGCGGCCCCCACTCACACACACGCTTAGTCGAGGCCGCCGTGTACTTGTAGTTTTATACCTATACTGCGGAGTGGAACTGGCCTGCCTTAAACCATGAACGCGGCTATAGCTGCGACGCGAGCGCCCTCTAACGCAATCCAAGTTCGTTGAATGTTAGCATATATTTCTAATATAACTAGTTTGTTCAACTAAACTATTAAGTTTTCCTTTAGAATGCGGCAACACCGAACACCAAAATACTTGGCAAACAGGAATTTCGCTGTATTGCGGATACTAAAAAAATATGTAATAGAGGGAACGTATGTTATACACTAATGATAATTAATTGCGAAGCACACAAATAATACTACAATACAATAAATACAATACAATACAATACAAATCCGACAAGGATAGTGTGCAGTTTACGGAGGATTCTTCAACCAGGCAAGATGATCAAGCTTAGCGCGTTGTGACCCAACCCTGGTAAACACATCCAATGGGAGAACTTCTATTGCGCGATGCAGAATCAGAACTACTAAGTAGTTCGGACGGTCTTCGCTAGATGGCGCTGTAGTATGTTTTTGCTTCATGTCAGTACAAATATACACTTACCCAGTATCATTGACAAGAGAATGCAATTCCTTCTCAATTTTGAGTAACGCCATCCTGTCTCGAGGGTTCTTGTTCAGGGTGTCTTTTAAAAACGCCACCAGCTCCGGGCCGGTGGGTTCGTTTCTTTCATCTAGAAGTGAGCATAAAGAAGCAATTACTTTTAGTTTACTTTTGCTTGTCATTTCTAATTAAAAGAACAGAATCTCAGGAAGTGACTCGGACTAGCCAGTTTAAATAACGTTGCGATGCCTTTTAGAGGCTGAGGCTGCTACTTTTTTTTTCGTGTGGCCACCCCCACGGGTCATCACCTCACCGAAGCTAACGGTGAAGTGATATGTCGGAATCGAACCGACTAAAACCACACGGTGTTCCGTCACAAGTGGCTCTATTGCAGAGGACCCGGGTATACCCTAAGAAGGAAGCCTCCGGGAACCCTATCTACCTTGGCCGTCTGACAGCTGGCGACACCATGGAATATGGGGGGCCTTAACTCCCTCCATACCAGAGAGGCGCGCAGGCCAGCAGTCATGAAGGTCCGAGATAATTCTGCACTCTCCGGCGCCGGGTGCGTCTTCTGCGGGATCGGAAAGAGCTTGTCCTCTCCCGTTCACATTCCGCCGCCTCTTTGGCCAACATCACCGCCTCGCAACGAGGCGGCGGAATAATGAGACCCTACACCTGGAAGCACCGTTATTCAGACAGACCGCGGTAAATGGGCCACCATAAGTGCACTACTGTTTCTGTTAGTGAGAAGGGTGTCTGACTTAGTAGTAGTAGTAGTTAGTAGAATTTCAGCATCATATTACTTTTTTATGGGATAAGGGGCCAACGAGCAGATAACTAACTAACTAACTGATGGTAAGTGAAAAGAATTAATTAAAAAACAGGTTTCCCAACCTCCGAAGGAACTTTATAGTTAACAATAAATTCATGAATTACGCAATTTCGACCTCTATGAACACGGGGTTTTAGGAAAAGCAAATAATATCTATACTTATACAATAAAGAATAAGTGTTTTTTTTTGTGTGTGTCTGAAACTAGCAGTCGGATTCGAAAAAATCTTTTTGTATATGATAGCCAGAATCATGAGGTATAGTATAGGCTATGTAAGATCACGCTTCGACCCTTAGAAGTGGAGCAGTGACCATAAACACGGGCAATGGTTAGTAAGTAATAAAAGCAAAAAAAAAAAATCATCAACATACATTTTTGATAATCACCTGAATCGTTTCTACTTAACATGATATTCTTTGGTCTTTCTTTGCGCTCTGGACATCTGAAAACAAAAAAATAAGTTTCATTTTTGTCTATGTAAATTGTAAACCCCTTAACACAAAATGTCAAATGTGACAGACGAACCCCCACTATCGTAAAATCTTAAATATGTTTAGTAGTAATTAGCGCGTCTATTTATATTTTAGAATAATAGGTATGTTACATTGTCCTCACATTTCATTTACGCTTATAAGCAATGTAACCAGAAATTTGTAAAAAACATTTTGAAAAAGAGTGTCCTTGGAGTTTCTTGCCTGTTCTTCTCCATAGGATCTACGTATTGGAACAGCTACACGAACAGCAACTAGCTTCACGACTGACTTAGTCTGACTGAGTCCTACTCCTGACAATTCAAAAATACCTTTTATTGGTTTAATTGAAATAAATAGTTTTGATTTGATTTGATTTCATTTGTAGCCGGAGAAGACGTATCTAAATAATAATTATTTAGTACAATAAAAAACCTTTTTTTAAAGCTACGAAGAAACATCCAATCAAACTCTGAAGCCTTCATCTTCATCTTTTAGTTCAGAAAACACAAGACTGCTGGCATGAGGACAAAAAGATGTGGTAAAAATAAAAAGGACCGCGATTCTATTACAATAGTGCTTTTGTCGAGATTCAAATCCAGGTCCAGAATTGCGAACAGTTCTTAGCCGCTGTCAAACAGGTAACATGTCTCGTTGGTGTCTTTGACATCTATTTTAAATAGCTTATTTCTTCAGCAGGAAATATTAGAAACAATCATGATGGCACACAACTAATTAAGTTTTTTTTATGTAACATCAACGGCAATATAGACATATATGTCAATAATAATATGGCATGCACATGAGATGGCTCGAAGGACCATGTACACGTTATAAGAGCGACACTTGACAAGGTTTGACTTTAAACAGATAAACTCAATAACGCTATATATAACTGGCCTATTGGTCTAATGGTTAGTGCTCCTGACGGCTGAGTCGAAGGTCGTGGTTTCGATTCCCACAAAGTACAAACAATTGTGTGATGAGCACTATCTTGAAATTTATTTGTTTTGTGTCTGGGTGTAATTTATTTATAATATGTATGTATTTAGTAATAAATAAGTATGTTTATCAGCAGTCTGGTTACCATAGTACAGGCTTTGCCTAGTGTGGGATCAGACCGTCGTGTGTTTTTTTTTAAATAAATCAGATTCAAAGTTTTTACTCCATGAAATCAGCTGGACATTTTCTGCAGTAACAAAAAAGAGACGGAGCTATCTTTTTTTACACCAATAGATTTTCGACAGTAAGCAAGAGTGAGGGAGAAGTAGAACTCACCTACAATAATACATTTGGTCATCCACATCCAGACTGCAGGTTTTCCTTATAACTTCATTATTGGGTCCCGCTGCAAATAACATACATCATGTTTTAGAAAATATCATCACCACCGTAGATGTTAGACAGTTAAACGTGAACATCTTATTAAGAGGAACAGAGAGTGGCGTTGAGCCGTCGTCATCCAATAAAAAATTATGGTTTAGTAAGTAGACATTTGACAATTTTATTTACATATGTTGCTGATTTGACAACAAATATGATTTTATTGATTTAATAAAAATAAATTTGTAGATAAAGAAAGGGCGTAATATTTTTTTATTTGTTGCTGAAAAGGAGAGGCTCGTGGCCAAGTGATAAGTGATAACCGAGGAGGTTAGCACATTACAAAGTAAAGTAATATTAGCCAGGTCAGTCTAGGATGGGTGACCTTCTTAACACATTGAGACCCCTCCGTGTCTCGGAGAGCACGTTATACCGTCCGTCCCGGGTGCCATACAAACATCTTGTGGCATTCGTTACAGGTAGTTGGAGCCCTAAAAAGTCCGTCAATATCGCCTAGTACTTGGGTTATGGAGGTCTGATACCAGTCGCTTCACGTAAAATATCAAAGTTCGGCCGTATCGTAATTTGACTGAAAGCCGACCCCAACTTAGTTGGGAAAAGGCGCGGAGGATGATGATGTTGATGAAAATCATTTGGTTTTGCAAGAATATGTTTTAAAACATTTATCAAATTCCAGACAAAGTTCTTATACCGACATTAAAAATAGGTCAGAATTATTACCAATACAAATAAAAAAAAAAAAGTGAAAATAATAGTTTTTTAAGCTCATACGCACGATACCTAGGCCTTTACCTAGGGTACCTGTCTATCTCTCACTCTTTCTGTTTGTCTGTTTGTTCTGGCTAATCTCCGGAACGGGTGGACCGATTTCCACGGCACTTTCACTAGCCAATAGCTGGTGTTATTAGGAGTAACTTAGGTTACTTTTATTTTGGAAAAATAATTAGGGTTCCGCGCAAAATATATAAATATGTACATGCGAGGGAAGCCGCGCGGGAAATGCTATTTTGGTATAAATAGAGTACTTTATTATACAGACTACTAATAATAATACTAAATTCTACTTTATGTACTACTAAGCCGATAGGATTATTTATTTATTTATTTATTTAAAACTTTATGCACATAGAGTACAGAGGCGGACTTAATGCCATTGGCATTCTCTGCCAGTCAACCTTCGGGTGATGTAGAGAAAATAGGAAGTAGGTGCATTAAAAATATTACAGTTTATTAGGTAAATTTGTGAACTAAATATCAGACAAAAATACATAAACAAAGTATATAGGATAAAATACATATCATAAACATACATACAAATATGTACACAAACAACATATACATTCATACATACATACATACATACAAATAAAAAACATAGTAACGATTTAGATGAGAAATTATCAGCAAGTTCATTCTGCTAGATGTTCAAAAAGGTACTCCTTTACTTTCACTTTGAATGAGTAACGATTGGTGGCCATCCTGATTTCGAGGGGAAGCGCATTCCAAAGAAGAACAGACTGAACGAAAAAAGAAGGATTAGTGTCATAAAGACCTTTATTCACTGTGATTATACATCACGGAATGAAAAATACAAGCAGTGATATAGCGAGTAGCAAATCGCAATAAAATACATGTTGCGGATCTCCGCATAATTGTTGCACGCGACCGCTATGCTGCCGTCCTCAAACTAACAGGTCGTTAATTAGCATTAAAGGTGGCAAAATGACACTTTGATTGACTTTAGCCGCCCTTTAGCTTGAGGACGTCAGTATGTGGCCCTTCCTCTTACATCATTAGTCCTTTGTGGATGTGTACTTAATAAAACAATCACCTGTCTCAATATCCGAGCAGTCGGGACAATCGTCGGAGCACATGATCCCAGAGTCCTGCTTCGTGGGACACGCGTGCCGACGTCGACGACCTCTGCGCCAAACACATACATCAATAAAAAAATCTTTAAAAAAAAACTATAAATCGGTCAATAAGAAGGGTGTTTCTTTGAAGTACCGAGTTAAGACTTTGTACATAGAAATATCATTAAGTACAATGGGCAGAAGGACCAAAAGTTATTTCGAACTACACAACTTTTTGGTCCTTCGTACTTTCATCAATTATCATACTAGAGTTGTAACTTCAGTATAAACATAATTACATCGAAATATATTAAAAGCCTGTCACTTATGAACTATGAACACAGCACAGTCCTGTATAGAGTAATGGTAGTATCTATTAAGCTGGCTGAGATTCTGGTATGTTGAAAATTCTCGTAGAAATTTAAATTAAATAAGTTTAATTGAGAATTAAACAAGGATTGATTGGATTGAATGGGTTGCAAAAATCGATATACTTTATAACCAAACAAGTGTTGTTCTTTTTTAGAGTAAGAGTAGAAGTCAGTTGCCTGTTCCAATAGATCCTATTGAGAAAAACAGTCAAGAAAGACCTTCACCATGGAAGAACATGGACATCATAGACGTTGACTGACCTGCAATTGGGACAAGCACAAGTTCCGCAGACACAAGCCACACGTGGATTGTTCGACAAAAGATCTCGTGGCACGTCAGACAGCCAGCGGCGAGCTCGCTGACGCTGCTCGCAGTGTGTCTCGTCCCAACCACCAGAGGTTATCTGTAATAAAACCGTGTAGGGGATTATCTATAATCCCACTAATATCATAAATGTGAAAGTTTGGATGGATGGATGTTTGTTACTCTTTCACGTAAAAACCACTGAACCGATTGCTATGAAACTTGGTATGTAGATAGCTGGAGACCTGGATTGAGGCTACTTTCGATCCCCATATTCCCACGGGAACGGTACTAATAGTACTGGCGCTGCTAGTAATACATAATTTAATGTTAGGTGACGGTAGGCGGAAAAAATGGGATGACACTCATCATCCGATATCGGTCCGTAAACAGCCGTACTGAGTTTCTAGACTAGTGTTGACTAAGCAGTGACCAAACGTAAAGTGAACTCGTCCGTCCGCAGGTTCCGTCGAGCTGATCTGATGATGGAATCAGGAGATGGTTAGTGGAACTCTTCAACGGTTACTAGTAAACCCCTTGAGCTTCGGCTCATTTGGTTTGTTTTAACGAGTCGAATACATTACACTTGGTGACGATGTAAAATAAAGCGTATTTTTTAGTTTTTTTAAGCAATATTCATTATTTTAAAGTCGTTTCAAGTTTGATACCCAATAATCACTACATATTATTAAACAAAAAACTCCTGCCGCGTCTGTCTGTCTGTTTGCAAGAAACTCAAATACTACTGAAAGGATTTTCATGCGGTTTTCACCAATAGAGAGAGCGATTCATGAGGAAGGTTTAGGAATATTATTTGTTAAGGTTTTGTGCAAATTGGTTGAAATATGATGATGATTGTTGAATATGTCTCTGCTACCCGTGCGAAGCCGGGGCGGGTTGCTAGTAATATAAAAAAGCTGAAAAGTTTTGTCGTTTTAGTTAAATGCGCATATCTCTGGTACTCTAAGTCGGATTAAAACATTTTTTTTTTTTAAATTTGATAGCCCATTCTTGAGGAAGGTTTTAGGTTATTTAACGAGACGAACTTTGGGAGCGGACCTGTGACCGTGAACGCATACTGATGGTGATACTGATGGTAAAGGCTGCTTCTATTTATCAAACGTCAACGGCTAAGCCGTTGGAATAGAGTGGTTGCGGATTCGTACCCCACTCAGTGCACGATCAACGTGAACCCACTCCTAACACAAATACATTCAGCTACGTCACTAGTATTCTTAATTAAATATTTTAAAAAATTAAGTGCCCCCGACACAAAGATCCCTTTAACGGTTAGAGAACTTACGATCCATTCACTAAGGAGCTATGCTGCCACAGACTGACATGCAGTTACAGACGTAAAACTTGTAATAACCCTCCTTTTTGCGTTGGCATATTAGAGGCAACAACAGTGAATCACAAAAACATCAAGCTTTACCATCGTTGATATCCAGGGAAGGTGAAATAGTTTTGGCCAACATTACCTGAATCTCAACGGGCAATTTCGTCTTGAACTCGTCACTACATCTATGACTAGAGTCTTCACTATTAGTTTCACCCCCACCGGCGGATGGGGCCTGCGGCGAGGGGGAGATGGCGCGAGGAGGGGAGGCAGCTTCCCTTATCGCCTGGCTTCGGACTAGCTGTTTCGTTTTGAAGCTCTGAGAAGAAGAGCATTTTCTCATTAAATTGTAAATAATATAGTATGCAGGACAACCGCAGCTCAGTAGATCAATCTCTCGCGTCCTGGGTGACGTGCGACACCCTTTTATAGTAATTGGGTACAATACTAAGCACTCATACTATGATGGTACATATTAATATGTGCGTAACCCCAACGAGAATTTCGGTAAAGGCTACGCGCGAGCTTTAGGCAAATTTGTTTCGTTGTACTATCAGGTGGAGCTATCCGTTTTTTCTTCAAAACCAGAGCATTTATCAAAAAGTTCTTAAAATCGCCTCAGCAACGGCAGTTTTGTAGAAAATTTGTTTTTTTTTTATGGTATAGGGGGCAAACGAGCAGACGGGTCACCTGATGGTAAATGACTACCGCTGCCTGTGGGCACTTGCTACTCAAGAGTCACAAGTGCGTTGCCGGTAATGTAGGAGTAGGGGAAGGGGAGAAGAGGGAGAGAGGGGAGAGAGGGAAGAGGTGAGGAGGGGGTAGAGAAGGGAAGAGGTGAGGAAGGGTTAGGGTCTCCAGTAACCTCACTCACTCGGCGAAAAGCAATGAAAACGTTGCTTCACTGCCGGTTTTCTGTGAGGCCGTGGTATCACTCCGGTCGAGCCGGCCCATACGTGCCGAAGTATGGCTCTCCCGCGAAAATTCTGAAGTTTTAAAATTCTCAGAGTCCATTTAAATCTGTCAACCTATGGTACCACATACATCGCCCTTTGGTTCCGAGAATGAGTGTTACAAGCTTTGTTCAGGCCTAGAAGTATTCCAATGGATGGAGTTGGAAGCTTACCCTGTTTCTGTTTAGCTGACTGCTATTCTCCTCAGGGCTGCTGCCCTTTTCAACATCTGCGTTCTCCATTGCTTATGATATTACACTGGAATTGTATATAAAAATATTACCACTTATTGCTCCATGGTAATAGTTACGAACAGGGCTACAATTACCGTCATCTAGCAAAGATAGGCTGAATTGCTTCGATCTCAATATTTCTGGATCGCGCATAAGAAGTTTACATGACAGTATATTAGATCTATTCTATTAATTTATCGCAAAAGTTGAGAGGTATGTTGTGGCTATTGAAATATGGTTCACGTCTAGCGCCATCTAACAAAATCAAGCTTAACTTTGTAGAACGTAATATTTAGAAATAGCAATATTAGTCATTTACGGGTTTTTTTTTTATGAGCATCAACTATGAGCATTGACACCGAGGCATGATAACCTTGCCTCCATCAGAAAGCTCCCTTTACATCAAGTGTTCTACTGAACGTTATTTTGGGAATAGCATCTAAATATTATCGTGAAGGTGGTCTGATGTTGTTTTATGATGCGATGCGAAGAGATCAGCAAAATGTAGTAAAGAAATTTGTATGTATGGAAGTTGACGGGTACAAGAGAAACACCAAATAAAAAGATGGATGGACTGTGTGAAAGAAGACATGGCTAGAAGGGAGTAAGCAGTGAAATGGCGAATGATAAGAGTAGAATGGAAGAGAGCATTTTGCGCAGAGCCCAAATAAAATTGGAAGGGTAGGCAGATGATGATGATGATAGTCTTCGTTTGTCAGAGATCACCATGCCACCGAATTAAATAATGAAGAGAGTATTAGGCTTGCAAACGTCTAAAGGCGACCGTAGAAGTCAATATGCTCTCTCACTCAATTTAATGGTAGAAGTTGAGGGGATAGTAATAAACAAAAAGCCACTAAATGGTAGCTATATTAATTATATAAACCACGAACGAATAAAAACAAGATGTCACGAGACAAGGCATTAG
The DNA here is from genome assembly GCA_949752705.1 of Callimorpha dominula. Taxonomy (NCBI): domain Eukaryota; kingdom Metazoa; phylum Arthropoda; class Insecta; order Lepidoptera; family Erebidae; genus Callimorpha; species Callimorpha dominula. The sequence continues at coordinate 9,225,070 of OX457018.1, read as the reverse complement.
ATAGCTCGTGTGTCTCAATTATGCAGAGATCCGCAACATTTATTTCTTTGCTATTTGCTATATCAAGTTATTTAGAGCGTTTTAAATGACTAATCACGTCATCAATTATTTGTATATTGGAATACACTATTCCATTTGCAAATATGCGAGTTTGGCTTTATTATAAACTAAGCATTAGGGCGTTCCAGTTGTTTTTATTAGTCAGTTATGTTAACTATTGCCGCGTTCCAATAAACAAGAAACGATTCGTTTTGCTTACGGACGGTAAAATTTTGTTGAATTTTAAAATTTTACCGTCCGTAAGCAAAACGAAACGTTTTTTGTTCGGAACGCGGCTATATAAATTTTATATATATGTGTACAAACCTTCAATCAATCACTCGATAAAATGACACCTCTAAAACACATGTATTTTATACAAATACAAAGGGAGAAAATTATTACTTATCTAGTATAAGATATTGGACCAACACAGTATCTACTCTAAATAGAAGGCAACTATTTTTTTATTACTTTTTAATACTACGTCCATTAAAGCCTCGTTAGTCAAAAACTCTTTTTGAAATAACTGATTTTCGCGCTCTTATGTTGGGAACTATATGGAACACAATATTCTGATGTTGGTAAGCTCGTTTTTCTTTTTAATTTTTAGTTTTTTATCGGGTTTTGTTGATTGCGCTCGTGGACGGTGTATGACGGAGTGCATTTTTTTTTTAATTCGTTAATGCAATATGGCGGAGAATTTGGGATAAGAGTGGAGTGTTAGAGGTGTCCGGTTTACACTGATAGGCGCCATCCATCTGCAACAAAGATTATATTGCTATTAGTGAGTTGCCTCATTTTATGTAATAGCACATATACCTAATTGTCTAAGGTTTTTTTAGTAAGGGAAATCTTTATTATTAATCAGCGAAAAAACGGAGAAGGTTCTTAGGTCAACAAGTACTTTTTTTTATTATGTATGACCACACCTGACTTTTTACAGGGTAGTTAGTCCGAATTCGATAATTCTTTTTTGTCTATCAAACAAATAAGAAATATCGAAGACTAACTAAACTCTTAAAATGATTTAAATATTTACCTAAATAGTTTTAAGTCGGTGTCAAACATATCGTCGTCGTCGTAGAATAACGTCGGAATTTATTTTTAGTAAATTTACAGGAGAGCACTGTAAAGTTTTCAAATGATGTTTTACGTAATGTTTTGAAAACGGTTTCTTTTAATGAAATCTGAAAATGTTACTGTGTCAGCTTTGCAAAATGTTTATAATGTTTTCAGTAGTCAAAATCAAATCCGCCGTTTTTCTACGACGACGACGATATAAACAAGTAAATTATTACGTCAAACGAAATTATAATCATACTTCACACATCTCACACACGGCCGTCTGATCCCAAACTAGGCAGAGCCTGTACTATGGTAACCAGACTGCTGATAAACATACTTATATATTTCTAAATACATACATATTATAGATAAACTACACCCAGACACAGAACAAATGAGCATGGTCATCAGACGATTATTTGTCCTTGGCGGGAATCCAACCCACGATCTCTGGCTCAGCAGTCAATATCACTAATCAAGTTTTTACAACATCAAAATTTTGAGTATTTAAAACGACCTCAAATTCTGATTCTTGTTTCTACTAAGGGAGCCCCCTTTAATTTTTAAATTATTTTATATTTATTATTTGTTGTTATAGCGGCAACAGATATACACATACACATTCTGTAAAAATTTTAACTGTCTACCTATTACGGATCATGAGATACAGCCCGCTGACAGACAGACAGACGGACAGCGGAGGCTTAGTAATAGGGTCCCGTTGGGTACCTATCGGGTACGGAACCCTAAAAACCAAAATTCTTCAGCTTTATTTTACCTTTTCACCCGTGTTTATGTTACTACTACTCCGCTCCTAAGTATCGTAGCGTGATGTTACATATCCTATCCTATAAACTTCTTCAATGAATAATCTATCTAGTACAAAAATAATTTTCCGAATCCGACTGGTAGTTACAGAGATTAGCTCGTTTAAACAAACAAACAATCAAACGAAAAAACTCTTCCTCTTTATTATATTAGTATAGATATAGCTATTTGAACAATAAATCACTTTCCAAACATCTAAAGCCCTGCCCACCCCTACACGCCTATAAAGGTAGACTATGAGTCCGGGGTGAGTCATAAGACGCAGTCTGAACTTGCAAGGGCATTGGGTCAGGGCTGTTCTATACTGGTACGCGTTTCCATTATCATACGGCAATGAAATCTTACACGATATTTTTGAAAGCATTATTGGATGTATAAGAAAGAAAGAAAGAAAACATTTATTTTCTAGCAAAATAAATGTTTTCTTTCTTTCTTTCATTTCACACAAAGGTACTACATACTAATAAACACATCAATCAATATATGTTGTTGGAAAGTTTAGATCCAATGGGTTTGTCCTTCTTTTGTATCGACATAGGTTCTCTTCGATATGGTTGATCTGTACGATGGCTGGCGTGTGAGTCATGCTCGTGAACGTGTGCCGTTGGTCGGGACTGGTAATCTCCGGACTGCTATTACTTAAATAAGTATAGTAGCAATTAGCGCGTCTATTTATATTTTAGAATAATAGGTACGTTACATTGTCCTCAGATTTCATTTACGCTTATAAGCAATCTAACCAGAAATTTGTAAAAAACGTTTTGAAAAAGAGTGTCCTTGGAGTTTCTTGCCTGTTCTTTTCCATAGGACCTACTGGAACTGGCAACTAGCTTCACGACTGACTTAGTCTGACTGACTCCTACTCCTGACAATTCAAAAATACCTATTATTGGTTTAATTTAAGTAAATGGTTTTGATTTGATTTCATTAAATAAAAAAAAATGGTTTTGGCATAATTAAATTTAAAACTGTTTGACTTGAATTATAAGAATAAACTATTGAAACACACAATTGAAATTTTAAATTAACAATTTTACAATAGGCTGTCATTTAAAAATTTCGCGATCTGACTTAGCGTAAAATGAAAAACATACTAATGTCTGTATTCGATTTTCATTCAATTTTGAATATTGCAACGTGCATTTTCACGCATTTTAATTTCTTTGCATTTTTCATCTTTCTCGCTTATTTAAACAATGGAAACAGCTTTCAATTTTTTTTAACGCCTAATCCTTATGTAAAGTCGTCGGCTTAACAGCTTTTGCATTTAACATTTTGCTCTAAAAGCAATACTTTTCTAGATTTTTAATGAAAACCGAACAAAAAAGCCGATTTTCAAGTTATTTTGCAATAATAAACAATGACGCGTATCTCCGTCGAAGTAGACACTTTAGGATGTTATTCTACGTATTTTTCTTCAAATTTAAAGCCAAGTATCGTATTGTTATAAAAGACCACCACTTTTCGCGTTATTTTTGGCTCTGGCGCCCGGATTAAGATTAATTAATAAGGAGCTAACAAAACTCAATGTTTAGATTAGCGCCCTCTAGTGGATCTATATCTGTATTATTAGCGTGACGGTAACGAGTTCAGTGTTTTTCGACATAGCAAAAGTTCACAAACGTGCCTAAAGAAGTTTTCACTTAAAAAAAAAACAATTATTTTTATTATTGCGTCACGTCTGCTGTGTTTATTTATTTACTAATTTAAACTTTATGCACGTCTTAACCAATCAACCCGGAACACGGCGCCGGTTTACGGAAACGTTTAATCTCGTGTCGGATAACAATGGAACCGCACATGAGATGGTTCGATAAAGCTGAACGATTGCCGTTTCGTTAGGGCTTACATAAGTAACGATAAGCGGAGGGCGTTGATAATACTTCTTATACACATGTGTCGGTATATAGCGCAACTAGCAGCGCCCCGCGGTTGGGAATATCGGGATAAAACGTAGCCTATATGTTAATCCAGGCCTCCAGCTATCTACATGCCAAGTTTCATCGCAATCAGTTTAGTAGTTTTGGTGTGAAAGAGTAACAAACATCCATCCATACATCCTCACAAACTTTCAAGTTTATAATATTAGTAGGATTTATCGGTACATAAAATTTGCATCAAAAAACAAATCTGCACGGCAGACGGTGGAACATTATAGGATGATACAAAGTTTATAGCACTGTATCGCAAAATTAACCGATTTGATTACCTAGTATCTAACAAATAGGTTTGCCTAAATAAAAATATGTAGTTTGAACAACTCGTCAAAATGAATCATAGAGATTTACTAGGGATATACGTGGGTCACACTGAAAGTTTTTAGAATAGGCCAGTAAGAAAAGCAGCCGATGAAAAAAATTATTATAATTTCGAATTAGGAACGCTTTGGGAATCTGTAAATGTTTAATGATTTCATATGTCATCTGTTTTCAGAAATTGGTGGCAATTTAAAAAGTGTCTGTAGTGCATCGAAATGGATTTGACTTCAGAGAAAATTTTCGCTCAATGATTTATTAAGTTTCGTTGCGGTCTTACTAAACAACAATGTTACGATAGACTTCAATTTATTATTAGAAGTAGGTTAAATTTGACTTCTATAATTTTAATACATTGGAACATAATTATATTGAAGCTAATAAAAGTTTGAATAAGACGAGAATATAAATGAAAAATACTAGATTTTTATGATTCAAAAATGCTTATCTTATTAAAAGAACTTGCATTTTAACAGGGGAATGTAATGTGCACATGATCGAAACTGTAACAGAGCTGCAGAGGCGTGTGCCTCCAACCCTCCAAACCAACTTACAAATCTAATTGCCTATACAACCTGTGCATACAAACAGATAAAATCATCCCTGACAAACCAAAGGAACAAGTGTACCAATAGTTCACTAGACTAGGTCAGTCCAGGCTTCGCCGGGGAGGGGTCAACGACCGCGGATATGGGTCACGCTGCACCACGCCCGGTGCATAGGGTGGAGGGGGCGGGGCTCCAGGTGACCCGGTTGCACAGGATTTCAGTTACAGTTAATCGTTATTTCATTTATTTGGAAATTAATAGCGAAAATCAATATTAAGCTTATCCAATTTTAATGATTGACAGAATTTTGTTCAAAGGTTACAAAAATTTTAGTCAAATAAACTAAGTAAAGACTTTAAATTAAATCTGTTCAGTAAAAATAGAAAGAAAGAAGAAAATGTGGCAAATATATATATTACAAATTTATTAACATGAAAAAAATGAATTGTCAGATTTCAACTAACTTGACTTGTCTAGTGGTTAGTGATCCTGACTGCTAAGCCGGAGATCGTGGACTCGATTCCCACTCAGGACAAACAATTGTGTGATGAGCATCATTATTTGTTCTGTGTCTGGGTGTAATTTATCTATAATATGTATGTATTTAGAAATATATAAGTATGTTTGTTAGCAGTCTGGTTACCATAGTACAGGCTCTGCCTAGTTTGGGATCAGACGGCCGTGTGTGAGATGTGGACTTATTATTATTTATCGATGAACATATTTACAAAAAAAATATCCTACGAATTGAAAGGGCCAGAATCAATAAATATGACCAAATACGCAAGAGGGAGAACACCTGCCTTGCATTTAGATGACAGCCAATACTTCCAGAAAAAAAAAACATTATTTTAGTCTGTACTTTTCAATACTGCCATGGTGTACAATAAAAGAGAAATAATTAAAAAAAATAATACACAAGTCAGATAAATGCTGTTAAATGTGATCTGTGATCAAACCATAAATGTGAATGAAAAAGTAAAGTAAAAGTCTGCTATCCAGCTCCTGGATTCATCATCAGACCATTGTTACCAAGCTCAATCTGGTGGTCTCGTCAAAACCACCAAAACAATCATTTGACCACGAACTCGAGGCATTTACTAGTGCCACTAAAGAGTTCCACTATCTACCTCCTGCCTCCACTATCAGACCAGCTCCAAGAACTTGTGTAATTTGGATGAAATACATTTGATTTTGATACAACAGAATAGAATTATGTCAAAATTGATTTCCAAGATTTCTTAATATAGTCAAGTTAAGCTAATAAAGCCGCTTTAAAAAAAAGAAAACAAATCGGAATTCAGCATCATGTTAGAATGTAAATCTTGAGAATGCATTAATGAGAACTTTAAAAGTTAAATAGGTAAGTAAAGGCCCGGCTCAATCGGACTCTCACAGGGCCTCACGGAAAACCGGCCGAGAAGCAATGCTTCGTTGTGTTTCGCCGAGTGAGTGAGGTTACCGAAGGCCCAACCCCTCTCTGTGGCCGCGGGTGGACGGGACGGGTTTTTTCCCCTTCACCCGCTATAGTGGCCCCGCGAAAAGGCGGCGTCCGCGTGTGCCTGGACGTCGCCTAATTGAGAGGTTTTACCCGAAGGTGGTGCCCGCGCTTTTGCGTGACAGGCGCTAGGGGGGGTCCGGATGTCTTAACAAAAGCTGTTCCCGGATCCCTCCTACTTAAGGCGCAGTACGGCACACCGTGTGGTTTTAGTCGGTTCGATTCCGACACACCGCCCCACCGAAAACCCCGGTGGGGTGACGGCCCGAGGGGGTTTCCACAGGCACAAAAAAAAAAAAAGGCCCAACCCCTCTCCCGTCCCTTCCAAGTGTCCATGGGTGGCGGTAGTCACTTACCATCAGGTGAGCCACCTGCTCGTTTGTCCCCAATCAAATAAAACAAATACAACAAAACGATCCTCCAATACCCGGTACGACGACCAATGTAACCATTGCGTCATCCGTTAGCAGTCTATGGTGGTATCATTACAAAACAATTATATCTCTTACCACCACGCAACAGCAGCCTTCGGGTGATTCACTGGGGTGATACCATAACCTTCACCTTGCTATAACTTATGTAGGTGGGCAGGAACCGCGGTGAGACGGCAACGCGAAATTATAGCGTTTTCAAGGTGCCTCGGCCGTGAAAGATAGAATACACAGATCTTTTTAACGAGCTAAAAAACATGGTTTTATTCGCTTAAATTGTAACGAAAATTGTAAAAATGTTTTCTATTCGCTGATCCAAAACGGTAGGTATACTAAAAGCATTAGATTCGTTTTTTTTGTTCGATTCCCACCCAGGACAAATAGGTAATAGTTGTGTTTATGAGCACGATCATTTATTTGTTTTGTGTTTGGGTGTAATTTATCTAAAATATGTAATAATAATAACTCCACACATCTCACACACGGCCGTCTGATCCCAAACTAGGCAGAGCCTGTACTATGTTAACCAGACTGCTGATAAACATACTTATATATTTCTAAATACATATATATTATAGATAAATTACACCCAGACACAAAACAAAAAATGATCATGCTCGTCAACACAATTATTTGTCCTGGGTGGGAATCGAACCCACGACCTCTGGCTCAGCAGTCAGGGTCACTAACCACTAGAACAACAGGCCAGTCAAAATATGTATGTATTTAGTAACAAATAAGTATGTTTATCAGCAGTCTGGTTAACATAACTCGTCACTGTCCATCAGGTGAGTTGGAAGAAAAACGCCTATACAATTTTACACAAAAAACCGGGCCCACAGCAGGCCCGCAGAGGTAGATTTGGTGCTTTTTAATTTTTTTTTAAATCTGGCCACCAATTGGGGGAATACCCCCCCCCCCGCCCCCCATTCACAAACTTACTCTTTTCTTTTTTTTTTTAAACTACTCTACTTTTACTAAACTCATTTTTGTTCATTTGTCGTCCAAGTTTGAAAGCAATCGGTGCATATTTGCGACCTCTATCGTGCCGGTAAAATTGAAGTTCATACATATATATATATATATATATATATTTATAAACTTTTTAACTGGCGGTTGTTTTGGGGTCTAGGGATCATAACTAGACCTGTAAAGATTTTTTTAGAAAACTCGACAACTTGTATAAAACCAGTGGGTAGACTTTTCTTCGAAATCTACCTAAAATATAATAATACAAGCTCTGCTAGTTTGGGATCAGACGGCCGTATGTGAGGTGTCTCAAGTTATTGCTATTATTATTAAAAAAAAAAACAAAGGTAAGCCACCAAAATATAATTTACTCGATACTAATACTAATATCGCACTGCTTTCCACCCCCAATACATTATCAATCCAGTAACAGTGATCTCCCCGTTCGGGGGACTTCGGCGGGGCTCGGCTCGGCCCCGAACGATCCGGTTCTATCCGGTTACCAGGTTATTGGGGCATCGCACACGCGCCATCCTGCTTTTCGCTATCCTTTGTGATGTGCAGCTCGTTGTGCAGAATGTGCAGTATGCAAGGTGTTTTGAATATTAGAGACGGTTCTTAAAGGATTGAAAAATGCTTCAGAAAAATCTATGACTATTTGATTTTTTGAATAGTTATTATTCTTTTTGTTAACAAGAAACCTTAGATCAATACACACTAAATTCTGAAATAATAGACAAAAACTTTTTTAACAAAAAAATAAACCGACGAAAAAGAACAAAAAAGCAAGAAATAAACCTTTTAAGTCTTGAATATTGAGGGTATTTACATAAACTATCAATTTTTATAAAAACTAATTTTGAGTCGCCGCCAAACAACAAACTTATTAATTATATTTATTATCTTAATTTTATATGTCGATAGGTACGTAGAAATGGAGAAGGCTCTACGTAGATAATTAATCATTTTATTATTTGGTGCCAACTCAAAATTAGTTTAAAAATAAATATATATACGGTCGAAAAACCTCCTCGCTATCAATGTTGATATATATCCCGCCCGTTTCCAAATAGTTGAGACTTGTTGTTTTTATTGCGTTTTCAAATGAAAAAATACGTTATAATATTCCTCAATGAATACTCTATCTAATACAAAGGGAATTATTCAAATCCGATTGATAGTTCCAAAGATTAGCGCTATTAAACAAACAAACTATCAAACAAAAAACTCTTAAGCTTTATATCTATTAGGTGACCCGCGCTAATCGTCCGCGTTTGTAAATTTTGCCCGTTTTTGCAATAATTTTCATTGATGACACTGATTGACGGAGCGGAGATTTGAGGAGCGGAGCCTAATTGTCGTAGCGTGATGTTATATAGCCTTCCTTAATAAATAAGCTATCCAACACTAAAAATATTTTTCAATTCGAACCAGTATCCTGAGATTAGCGCTTTAAACGATACAAACACATTCTTCAGCTTTATAATATTAGTATATATATAAAAAAATCGTGTCAAGTTGTTTGTTCGCGATGAACTCCTAAACTAATGAACCGGCTTTAATGAAATTTTGCACATTGCAGTTTGATCAAACTTGATAGATAGAATAGTTTTTATTTACATTTATAGTGACAATGTTTTTTTTTATTGCAAATTTCTTAGCCACAGCATTGCCGGGTAAAACCAATTACAACGCGACGTAATGTTATGGGTCAATCAGCCATTTGATGTGAATACACCCCTTAACCTGATATATGTAGAATAGGGGCAAGGGGGTGATTAATAAAGCCTGTTAGTACACTTTTATTTTTAAACCAAGGGCAACGAAGCAATATGGGGCAGGAAGGAATCAAACATAATCATAGTAGATAGTGTTAAGTTTAAGCGTGCTTATATCATGTAAAAGTTTGTGATTAATATCTTTAAAAAAAAGCATTTTTAGATACCTATTTGTTAATTTTTCAAAACCGCTCGACTAATTTCGATAAAACTTGAATGGGACCTGGGAAGTATACCTTTTGAAATAAAAAAATAATTTTCCGAATTGGTTCAGGCGTATTCAAGTAATCGGTGAACATACATAAAAAAAAAAGATTCCGACGAATTGAGAACCTCCTCCTTTTTTGAAGTTGGTTAACAAAACAGAGGCCTAAAGGTTTGACGTGATAACAACTTGTTATACATATTTTTTTTATTGTATAGCCGCCCGCCGCCCATGGGCATGGGCGTTACCGGCTTTTAAGGTAAAGTAGGGGAAGGGAGGGAGGAGGGGGAGAGGGCCTCCGGTAGCCTCACTCACTCGGCGAAATACAATTGCTTCACTGCCGGTTTTCTGTGAGGCCGTGGTATCACTCCGGTCGAGCCGGCCCATACATGCCGAAGCATGGCTCTCCCACTAGTAGTAGTGGTATCTATTTTTCTTCTGCACTTGTAACTTCTATGTAAACAAGTCTAGGAAGTAAATTTTAACCTACTTCTATTGTCGTATCGAAGTGAAACTGTATGTTTATGAAGTTTGGATGACAGTACTATAATTTGGCGTCTTGGAGCTGATCTGGTGATGGATCAAGGACGTGGATAGTGGAACTCTTCAGTGGCTATTAGTAAACCCCTCGAGTTTGGTTTCATATGATTCGTTTTGACGAGTCCAACAGATTGAGCTTGAAAACGATGGTCTGATGATGGAGCCAGGGGGTGGAGGATAGTGGAATTCTTTTTTAAATGTGTGGGATTAAAGCGTGTTTGTTAGTTTAATTACATCTATTAAAAATGATTATTCTTTATTATTTCATTCCGCCTTACTACTCCTCCTTTTAACTTTTTCAGAGCAAAGGCAAACGAGCAGACCGGTCACCTGGTTTGAAAAGTGTTAGCTGACAGACAGTTCCCTCCATATATCTACCTATAATGTGCGAAGAAAAAATCCATTGTATGCATTTTGAAGAAAATTTCGCGAACGAAGGAGCGTAAAATTTAGAATACTTCAGAAAGTTAAAAATAATAATAATAACTTCACACATATCACACACGGCCGTCTGATCCCTAACTAGGCAGAGACTGTACTATGGTAACCAGACAGCTGATAAACATACTTATATATTTCTAAATACATACATATTATAGATAAATTACAATGTGTCTTCCAAATTTAAAAATTACGTATTAACGGCTACATAAAGGTACACGCGTCTAGTATATAAATGTTAAACTGCCATGATACAGAAATGTATACAATGACAGTTCAAGTTATACTGGCAAACGAAAAAAACAATGAATTATGGTCGAAATTCGACCACCAAGCAAGCTCTAGTACTTATTGTTCGTAAGGATCAGCAGTTTGAACCATTACACTTACCCATCTAAACCTCGTTTACACTATACACATACACCCAGTAACTATTTAAAACATGCGTCGACGCAGGAAATGCCAGTAGAACAAACTCAATGCCAACACAAACGTCAATACTACACACACACGTATATACAAGATGAACATTGTTAGGAAACGCACACATTATCAAAAAAACAACAGTACTAAAGAAAATTCCACGCACACAAGTAAAATTTCAAACGTCATTTAATTGATCTCTGTTGTTTATGCGTGAGTATACGCACACATTCCCATAAATCATATATTCTAAGTCACACACTTATATATTCAGAAAATGGTTGCGAAAATTCAACCCACACATGCACAAAATATACGCACACAAATGAAAAACACGTCAGAGTATATGAATGGAAAACGTCACAACGAAAACGTTAAATGCCAAATCAGCATTTGATATATTGACGATGTATTTTAGTTTTGTGTAAACAATTAGAAAAACAAGTTTACTTATCTTATAAGGCACCCATTAGGTACTTATTTTATTTTGTGGATTTGTTTCAAACAATTTATTTTGTCTACCATTTCTATGTGTCGACCGACTTCAAAAAAGGAGGATATTCTCAATTCGTCGAAATCTTTTTAATGTATGTTTACCGATTACTCGAAGACGCCTGAACCAATTTGGAAAATTCTTTTTTGTTTCAAAGGGTTATACTTCACAGGTGGTCCCATTTAAATTTTATCGAAATCAGTCTAGCGGGTTTTGAAAAATCAACAAATATCTAAAAAAATTATATATCGATGATGTTTTGTTTGTTCCGAAATATCGCTGTCTCATTGGAGCAGTGGGTTTAGTTGTCCTACCCATATAATATTCAAACAAAATAAATCTACTTTTCACTAAAAAGCACATTGAAGTCGGTGATACTTTTTTTAAAAGATACTTATAATGATGGACGGATCGGCGGAATTGTTGCAAACTTATCGGATAGCGCAAAGGTTTGAGTAGCGAACTCGTGAAATGCTCGCGAACCGGAGCAGTAACACCCTACTTAAAACCGCAGTTTCTAGCGTACTGCTATTTTTCTGGTGGTGGTGTTGGTTTGGGTGGTTAGGTGGTTGTAAAGTGTAAAGTCTGGGGCGAGTAGTACCATGATTTCTCAATCCATAAAATGTATAGCCGCTACAAGCGTTATAGTAGCATTTTGTGATGTTAATTCTTGTTTCATTAACTGGTTGGCATTTTGGCTAGCCATATTATTTAGCACAAATGCATTATGAGTTCAAAGGCGACGTAAGTGACTTTTTAGTATTGAGTTATGACTGGTTTGGTTCGTCAGTTGTAATAGTTACTTTTAGCTCTCAATCAAACAAGATTTCGAGAATTTCATACGCCCGGCTTTCCACGGGTGCAATTTAGACGTGTGTGCAAAACAAATATTCTATTGTACCCGGTAATGTAGCTGCCAGTTAGTGAAATTAATTCAAAATCGGATGAGTAGTTTCAGAGTTTTTGTTTGTTTGGTATGTGTGTTTACTAAACATACCAAACCGACTACACCAGGCTGTTCAACATAGTTTAACCTTAAAGCTACCGTGTAGGTAGTTGGTATTGGAACGTGTGGATATATGTTGAGACCAGATAACAAGTTGAAATTAACATCAAATATGATATGTCTACGGTGCTTTGAAGCTATAGGCAAGCTGTTAAGTCAACGCAAACAAAAGATACGGCCATTACTCTATGCTGGTAAATCAAAACCTAAAGGGTACTTCCCATTGACCTAAAATCATGAAATTTTGCGAGTAGCAAGATCTAACAGCACATGTAAAGTAAAAAATTCAAGAAATTTTTGAAAACGCAAGGTTAAATTTGTCTTTCAATCCATACAAGGTTGTATGGAAGCCTCGGTGCGCGAGTTAGATTCCCATTGCCATCCATTTTAGATTGGATACCCCAATTCTTTAGGAAGGTGATAGGCTATTTAACTTCACGTGATCCTTAGGAGCGGGGCAGTGGCCATAAACGCAGGTAAAACTGCGTAGAACATTCTATAGTTTGATAAAACAACAGTTCCCTCTATTGACATGCAAGCGTCATAAGAATCATCACCTACTAATAGCGTTCATTGTAGGCTGGCAGCATTGCCACATTGAATGGCAATGCTAATTCTTTCTAAAAGCCCGCCTTCTGGTCACGGGAAGTGTCGATCAGTCGCTGAGCTAGAAAGATAGACAGTATAGACAATTCCTTTCCAAATCAACATACCTACATTTAAAACGCATCCCCAAATCTCTTCACATATACAACTAACTAACAAAACATCACATCGTTGGCAGCTGCTCGGGCGCCGGTGAACGGCACGTATTAATAGATCCACGAAATGTGGCGTGACGTCACCCGTACGTGTGCTCATCACAGCGATCGATGCTCGGTGAGAAAGATTACTTCGGTTAACGCGAAAAGGGGCAAAAGAAAAATCAATTTCACTCTTTGATGCGTAAAAAAAGTATCTACGCAAAGTTTTGGTACAAAAATCTTGTGTGTCAAGGCATTTTGTTGTCAGTAGTATTTTAAATGGGCTCGAACTTCCATACCCTACGCTTGTACCCTCGAAAGGGTAGGCAGACACTCTCCAATCCATCTGTATCAGCAGAAAAAGACAATATTAAATGCTCACATTTTGATAAGTACTTGGGGAATTATAGATAGGAAAATTGATAGTACTTTGAAAGGGAAAACCTTCATTGCCTTCTAGTCTTACGTAGGTAAGAATAGAAGAGAGTAAGAAAGAAAGTGAGATTGCTTGTACGGATAGTTTGGGTATGTAAGCAATCGCTCGAGCAAGTCAGGGTCGCATACTTCAAGTTAGGACTGGCTGTTGTCGGGAAAGTCGCTCTTTCTTCTTCTTACAAATAATATGTACCTCATACATACACATACTGATTTGAATGATCTCTTGGTCTAGTGGTTAGTGACCCTGACTGCTGAGCTGATTCCTACCCAGGACAAATAATTGTGTGATGAGTATGATCATTTGTTCTGTGTCTGGGTGTAATTAATCTATAATATGTATGTATTTAGAAATTTATAAGTATGTTTATCAGCTTTTTTCAGTTGTTCCTTTCATAGTTAATGGATATTTTTAAGAGAAATAATTCCGTAATAAATTTTTTCCATATAGGTAACTCTATTGGTTTACACGGCGCACGCCAGTAAAGCTCCCGGTTGACATTATTTTTATCGAAATCTTCAACAATCGTCATCATATTTGAGCAAATTAATACAAAACCTTAATGAATTATACACATAAACCTTCCTCATGAATCACTGAATCCATTGGTAAAAACCGTATGAAAATCCGTTCGGTACTTTTGATGGACAGACGCGCCAGGGGACTTTGTTTTGTAATATGTAGTGAAGCAGGTTGCATTTACGTCTCATGTAAAACAAGCCACCTTATCGATGAAGTATCTACCATAAACACAAATACGCGACAGTATTACGACATGCGTTACTCATGTGGCGTACTTCCAAGAAATCGTCAGAGGTAATGTTTTTTTACGTGTCCATAGCACGTGCCTTTGAATGAACCACATGGTTAAATAGAATTAAATTACGTCTTTAAACATATTGATTACGACTTTGCACAGCGCAATTGTAAGTTAATCTTAGTATAATTCTAGCAACCCGTCCCGGCTTCGCACGGGTAGCAGAGACATCTTCAACAATTATCAACATATTTCAATATATTAATTGATATAACTTGTATCTCAGCACTAAAATAAACAGTTTTTCTTTCTTTCTTTTCTTCTTCTTCAATCAATTTACACAAAACCTTAACAAATTATACACCTAAACCTTCCTCAGGAATTACTCCGTCTATTGATGAAAACCGTATGAAAATCCGTTCGGTAGCTATTGAGTTTATCGCGAACAGACAGACGCGGCAGGGGACTTTGTTTTATAATATGTAGTGATATGTAGTGATTAAAAGGGCGAAACTTTGTGAGGATAGATGGATGGATGTTTCTTACGCTTTCAAGCTAAAACGGCTCAACGGATCTGGATGAAATTTCGCACAGGGATAGATTTAAGTCTAAAATAGCACATAGGCTACTTTTATCCCGGAAAATTTTACAGTTTCCGTGGGATAGAAGAAAATTTCAATGCGAACCAAGTCGCGGGCAACAGCTTGTATAATATAAAGGCAAACGTGAGTTTGTTTGTTACGCTTTTACGCCTAACTACTCAACCGAATATCATGAAATTTTGACTTTTGATTCGATCACTGGGCGATCTCTAGTTAAAAGTCACGCGCATCGGACATCAACTAAATAAACAAATTTCGGTCCGATCCGTATTCGCGAATCTAGACTCTAATAAATCTATATCCGTATACGCGAATCTAGACTCTAATAAATCTATATTCGTATCCGTATACGCGAATCTAGACTCTAATAAATCCATACAGGCGGTTGTTTTAAGGGTCTAGGGATCATAACTAGACCTCCTGTGAAGATTTTTTTGGAAAACTCGACAACTGGTACAAAACCAAATCTTCGAAATCTACCTAATTGCCCTTATGGACAATAAGCAATATAGTCCATTAGCAACTAAACTTTGTATAAACGTCACTAACAAATGGGAATATTCGCGGTCAATGTCAAGTGTATCTAAGAGAGGGGAAATGATCGACAGTGCTGTATGGATAAAAAAAATCTGTAAATTTTAACTCAGCCTGTTTTGTGTGTTGATGTATTTGGTAATGCAGAAGTAGTAATAATAATAAAGATTATTAAAATTATATAATCACGTGTTATAAACGGCTTTTTTATCGTTCTACAGCTAACTAAGGTACAAAAACAAAACGTCATGAGGGTTACAAAACAATAAGTTAAAAATAGACAGTTAAGGTAGGTTTTAAGAGAGTTCTATTTACACAAATAATACTTTGGTTTCAAAACTCGACATATTTATTTTTTAATATTTTTTTTCCTACTTCCCAGATTTTGCATTTCACAGGCGGACTTAACGCTTAATTATTATTTTATGATTATCTTGTAAAATGAATATCAACGGTTTCAAACCAGGTGCTAAGTTAAGTTGCTATCGAACAGGGCATCTCATACGCCATGTTTATAATTTTCAACACAGATTTATCGATAGAACGTACATCATTAGTTCGTAACGCCGGAAATACCGCGTAAAAGCAGTCGATCATGCCCGTCAGTCGTTGGCTAATCACATAAAAGATTATTAATGTTTTGTAAAACATTTATGAATAGAGGTTGAAAACAGTACTTCAAAACAATGCTTAAAAAAAAGATTAAAAAGGAAAACAACAGAAGAGTTTTAGTTCTGATCTGAATATGAAACTGATGATTTCTAAAGGGCTCTGTTTCCGCATTTAGACTTATAGGCGGTCTATTACGCGTTCAGATAAGGCTTACTAGTTGAGCCAGCCTAGCTCCTGCCAGAAGCACAGAAGCTTCCTGGGGCGTTCACATCCTTCTAGGAGCGACTTCGCACCCGCGAGGATACTTGCCCGTTGTGTAGCCACTCCCTCACAATCTAGGATAACGTGGGCGGCCGTTTCCTTAGAATTGATTGTTGAGACATCCTCTGCATAGAATACTGTCTGTCACGTTGATGGTGAATAGGCGCCGGTTTAGGGCAAGGTCCGTACCGTTTATCTAATTCTAATATAGGACATTCCTGTATTAGAATTAAATAAAAGATAACTAATGTCTTGAAATATTAATATTCTGGGGTAATATTACACATTGCTATCTAGACCAAACTAAGCATAGCTTGTCCTGTAGGTAAGTATGTTTAACAGAGTTCTACAACATCATCTTCTTCCTTTTCTCAATTTTTATTAGGGTCGGCGCAATGTGTAACATTGCAAGAGGATTTGGTCAGTTTCTATTATGACCGGCGGCCCAACTGACGCTAACCTACTTGAAAATGTAGTCGTTTTAAGACAGGGAAGAAGGAATAAGGTAAATTTGTATAAGGAATAATGGGTAGGGAGAGGAACCGAGGGTAAGGGATACAGCAAGTCTCGGATGGAGAACGGGACTGAGACTGCAGTAGCTCATAGAGGTCGGGTTCGCGTACCTGTATGTTCTGTATTTCCAGTGACTGAGGCCATTAAGACAGGATCAACTTGGATAAATATACTTACCGAGACTTCTAGACAATTCAAATGTATACATTTATGTACATACCTATGCAAATCTATAGTTGCATTAAGAGCATTGTAAACTCTTCAAAGTGGTGAAGGTAAGGAATTTGACCAAAACGTACAATGTAACTGTTGGCAACACTTTGCTTTTCATAGTTTACTTGATAATTCAAAAATAACAAAATATGTTTCATCTCAGTCCAAAAACGAATTAACGACTTTAGAACAAAAATATTTATACAGAAGCATGATACAAATATGTTTTGAAACTAACAATAACTGGTAGCCAAAAATATTTTATGGGATAGTGATATTCTGAGACATTATGATATTAAACAGCGGTGTCTAGACCCAAACTAAGCATAGTTTGTACTATGGGTTCTGGAATCTGGAGACATACATAAATACATTTTTTACATAGTACATACTAAGGATGTTGTGGATGCAGAATTTTTGACATCCATCGACGCGGATGCGGATGCAGATGTCCAAATCTATACGGAAGTTCCGCAATCGCGAATACAAATATGCGCAAAATCCCTGATGCAATAATAACAAACGCTTCGGATCTTGTCACCGAAATCTTCGCTGCTATAGGTCATTCAGCCAATGTTTACGTACGTGTTGTACACGCCAATCCCAGGCCCCATTTTCTTTATTGTCGCGACTTGCATGAACATCCGCATTAAATATTTCGGATGCGGATACAGATGCCCAAATCGATGCGGAAGCTCCGCAATTGCGGCTGCGGTTGGGAATATCCGCAACATCCCTAGTACATAAATATCTTCCATACAAAAGTATGAAAGGTATGTATTAAAAGTTTAAAGACAATAGAGGAAGCTCACGAGGTATGTTAGGAGTAGGAATAGAAGCAACAGGCGGGCTGTTGTCTACTCTGAAGGGAGAGAAGAGTGAGTTTATATATGTAGATAAATTGAAAACTTAAAATACCCCCGACTGGAAAATCCCTTCAACGATTGCAAAAGAGCTGATGATCTTCGAACGGCTGAACAGATTTTCTTAAATTATATCTAAGAACACTCTCGATCAAGTCACCTTTCAAACAAAACAAAAAAACGCACTCAAATTATTATCATTTAGGAGCATAGAGCTACTTCGACCATTTCTGGTCTTTTGTAGCGCACTTTTGCTTTACAGTTCACTGCTCAGACTTATGGCTTCGAGAAACATCCAGATACTATCAGCAGTGATTGTTTGTATTTCCTGTGGTTGCATGATGTGCAACAATAGGTTAATACGGTGCCGCATTAGTGGTCCACAAGAGCATAGAATATGCATTGCAGTTTCTTCTACCTCTTAAAAATGCCTAGACTGCCAGGAACTGGATAGTAGAACTCTTTTAAATTCGGATTGCTATTAAAGTGTGTATTTTTTTAGTTTTTCTAAACTATAATTTATTCATCCGGACGTACGGAACCCAAACTCAAAATAGGTAAGTTACTTTTATGAAAAATAAATGTGTGTGTGTGTGTGTGCAATTCACACACGGCAGAAGTGAAACTTCAGAAAAGTAGCCTACGAGAGAATGAGAAATAAAAAGTAAAATCAACAAAAAATTTATTAATGTTAATAAATTAAATTTTAGATAATTTCTATTAAAGTTATTGATCAAATTATTTTATTCAATAGGTACAGATACAGACAACAGCTTAAGATATACAAAGAATGGTCTTAATAATAAACAGTAAGCAAACCTGAAGTCCAGTTACAACTGCACACAACTTTCAAAACAAACAATACTTCGTGTTCAATATAGGTTAAGGTTGGATTTAAATGTAAAGAATTAATTAAGTATAAGTGAAATATGGCGAAAAAACCACTAAAATAAATTTCTGGGGCGAAAAAGAATAGGTCAAAAACATTGCAAATTTGCTGTCAGCGTTGTATAAATAATGTGTTATGTACGTAAATACATTTACAGGTTTTGGAACATTGAAAAATCTATGCGCTTTGAAGATAGGAACACGAGGTACTAAACATATTGCGTCAAACAAACATACACGCACATGCTGTAGAAACAAACATTAACTATAATAAAATAGCTATCGACACAAACACCATTAAACATGTAGGTAACTGGCAGCCAGACCTGTAGTGACGTAGTTCCTATATTCAGAGTTATTGCTATGAGGTAAATGCCCCTCTTGAGTCAATGGGTTTCAGTTTGCGTAAATCAATCGACATATTTATAGGGTTTCAATATTGCTGCGCGTGCGCAGGTCAAATTTTAATTTTGCAATAGCCGTCACGATTCTTGAGCACTTTATGCAATAACTAAATGTGAGATTGTTTGTTTTTTAAGGTTTCAAGCCTGAACTACTCAACCGATGATCAAAGGGGGGGGGGGGATGTACAGAAAGGGACGAAAGGCACCTATCATCTAAAAGTACCGAATGACACCCGAAAGGATACCTGAATTGATTGACATAATGTACATTTACGGAACCAAACTGGGAACAAAAGTACCTACAATACTTAGAATATTATGTTCCCGGAGACTTCCGTCTTAGGGTGTACCCATTGCAGAAGACCCACTTGTGACGGAACACCGTGTGGTATTTGTCGGTTCGATTACGACATACCACTTCACCGTTGGCTCCGGTGAGGTGATGACCTGTGGGCGTGTCCACACGAAAAAAAAAGTATAATATAATGTCATACTTTTCCTTGTACGCCAAATAAAACTCAATATCATAATATTAATATGTGAAGAGAATTGTTTGTACCCCTTTTAAAGATAATTTCGCGAACGTAGTAACGTGAATTTTGGAATATTTACAGTTTATATATAGAAGAAGTGCAGAAAGCTAAAATTTTAAACAATATGTCTTACAACATTAAAAATTACGTGAAAACGGCTTAATGAAATTACACGCGTGAAGTAAATGTGATTACCTGTCATGGTAAGTAAGTCTATACAATGACAGCTCAAGTTATACTGGCCAATAAAAAAACCTTGGTCGAAATTCGACCACCACACTATCTACGCTTTCTTACAGACGAGCTTTAGTGGGACAGATGCCGACGTTTTAGAGGAATTGGTAAATAAAGCAGTTATCAGGTGCACGAATTTAGCTAAGGGATTGTCCATTAATCACGTGAGGCTCGAAAGATGTAGCTTGATATCGCATTATCTTTGTGGTATAGATATATATCACATGTAGACCTAAACATGTATTAACTCTAACCGTCCTTATATATTACTAAATACAAACCTACTATAGAAAATCCACTCTATATATATCAATTACATATTTTTTTTTTAAAACTAATTTAAACAAATCTGTCATTCGGTTTCATAAACAAATAACCCGCCCCTGGTCGCTCCCGGCGCAAAGGTGCCCATAACGCTTGCTGCGTTCCCACGCTGAATGGCTATGGCCAACCTCTGCACCAGGAACGACCCTGAGCGGGAGTCGCCACTCACTTTGTTCAGCCTGCGCCCAAGATCGAGAACAAACCCCTTAGCGTCAGTACTCCAACTGCCCAAGGTTTCCACAGCTATGGGCACGAAATAGTACGTCTCCAAGGCCGCGTACTTTAGTCTTTTCCTTAAACAGGCTTCCTCCGCGGCGGCTGACGGGAAGCGGACAGTGCGACTCAGATGGCTGGCGGCAACCGTGCTGACGCATGTGGCGTCCCAAATCAGGCACTTACCATTTTTCCAAGGCACCAGCGTCAGCCCGTCCGGCCTCTTCCCGTCAGATCTGCTCAGACCCGGAGGCTCGAGCATACAAGGGACGTTGGCCGATATAAGGGCTCTACGAACTATGTCGTTGAGAGCATGATGACGCGGAAACCTACCTGTGCAACGACGGCAACTAAGAGCATGAAAGCCATCGGCCTCCACCGTAGAGCCGCAGATGCACGCATGGGGCTCACACACCCTGCAACCCAGGCGGAAGGCCACCGCCACACGCAAAGAGTCGTCGTCAAGTAAAGTGCCAAGGTGAGGCGAAGGCAGCGCGTGCAGCCACGCTCCAGACTCGGATTGTGACACAGCTCGTAATCTAGCTATATCGGCCCCCGAAGCGCCATCCAATAATTTTTCTTGGACGCCCTTAACCCCCACGTCATCCCACGCCCGCTGAACGTTCCTAGCTTCGGGGATAGTGGCACCCGGGTTGAGGGTCGACCAAGCCAATACAGCACCCGACACAAACGGTATGCATACCTCACCACCATTGGGACTCAATAGGACAGTGACAAGGCTGGCAACACCGTGCGCAGACGCCAGAAAAGCTGGCAGGCCCACATCACATGCGCGACGCACCCCAAGACCACCACACCGAATCGGGAGAGCCGCTTGACTCCACTGGGTATCATCTAGAGAGACATTGATGACGGACTCTACGACCGATTTCAAGGTTGTGTCAAAATTGGATACTTCCTCGGGACACAGCCAAGTAGGGGTGGTTCTTAACAGGTATGTGATTTTTGGGAGGGCAAAGCACATACGCAACAGGACAATGGCAACGTGTGCGGAAAGTTCTTTGAGACGTACGTGAGCAGTAAGAAGAAGACGTATTCTAGACTTAATGGCCTCAGGAACTGCGTTAAGAAAGATAGGAGAACCTAAAAGGTTGAAATCGGAAGAAGTAAGTTCCTTGAGGCCTGGTAAAAGAGCACCAAAACGAGAGAAGTGTGTTCGAGCCTCATTGCTGCAGGGAAAGAATTCACACTTCGAGGGATTGACCTCCAGACCCAGGTCTCTAAGGCGTGGAATGAGAGCTTCTAGATCCTGGAGCACGTCTTCCGGATTACCCCCGATAGTGCCATCGTCCAGGTACCACACGTTTAAAGAAGACTTAAGCTCGACAATCACTCTGTGTATTGCCAGACTAAAAACTAGTGGACCTAGCGGATCTCCCTGCTGGGCTCCCACTTGAGAAACAATGAGCTTATCGTCGAAGAAGAGATTAGAGGGAAGTCTGTAGACCTGATGGAGATATGGATAGAGTGAAGGAATTTTCTCCTTAACCTCCCACAACAGAACGTCCCTTTCCAATGTGTTAAAAGCGTTTCGAATATCGAGCTTCAACACAATACTGCCCTTGTTCTCCGAGTCCATCGCAAATGCTCGCGTGGCGTGTATGGCCGCCTCGCAACCCAGGCGGGTGCCAAATCCCAATTGGTGTGGCCGCAGGTACTCAGCCATCTCGTCTCTAACGGCGCGGCAAGCTACTTTTGCAGTCAGACGGCGAAAAACGCTACCGACTGCGATAGGTCTTAATCCACCGTCCTTCTTGGCCAACGCGAAGAGCGAGGCGCCGTATAGATACGGACACACCAATGGGTTTAACTGACCACTAAGCAAGAAATTCACAAGTTTAGCTAGGCACCCCAGAAGGCGCCTCCCGTTCTCGCCAGCCGATACTGATGTTAGCTCTTTTAGGTGTCCCGGCCGAAACCCGTCCAAGCCCGCCGCTGAGCCGCTGTAAAAAGAGCCAAGTGCCGACACAATGTCCTCCTCTGTAACAGACACCGGAACGCATGATGTGTCCGGATCTACCGGAAAATGTAGAGGACGCGAAGAACTCGGATGCTTAAGTCTCATGGCGGCGAGTGTGTCGAGATCCCGCTCAGCAAAGGAGTCCTCCGTCATAAGAAGACGCACCGCACCCCTTAAGTCACCGTCAAAAACTTTAGATTCGATCATCTTCTTGTTTGATCGCAACCCAAGCCTGTTCCTCTCTGAGGCAATCTCCTCGCCATGCACGCACCGACCGGATGCCATGATATTTGCTTTGACTTTGGCCGTCATGTTACCAGGCAGATTCTTTGACGGGACCTTCAAGGCAGTGTATGCAAAAGTAAGAAGAGTGCTCCACTCTTCAACCCCGTTACAACTTACACAAGACTCAATAACATCGCAGAATATATATATATATACATATATATATATATACATATATATATATATATATATATATTGTTTACGATAAATTAAATAAAGGTTTCTTGATTTTAGATATACTTCAAAAACGGAAATTTACAAATTTGAAAACGTGTTTTAACGATGAGTAGTTAGCGAGAGAAGTATGCCTTGTACATAATGTAATATAAAAGTGAATAAAAAACCAATGGCGAATGGAATCGAACAAGTTCGATGAATGTGTCGTAGACATATATAATATCGGTTCGAAAAAAGACACGAAATATCACATGGGGGAGGGGGGTGTAGTAAGTTATCACGTGTATTTATTTTATTTATTTTTTCGTAAAACGCACTATATCTGTATTTAACGATAAAAATCAGAAAACTTTTAATATATTTGGAAATAAAAAGATACACGTGATTTTGGCTAAGAAAGTAAGTGACTATCACCGCCCATGCACCTCCAACTCAAGATTACAAGTGCGTTGCCAACCTTCCTTTAAAGTAGGAGAAGGGGGGGAGACGGGGAGACGGGGAGAGGAGGGGGAGAGGGAAGGATTAGGGCCTCCGGTAAACTTACTCACTCGACGAAAAGCAATGCAAGCATTGCTTCACTGCCGTTTTTCTGTGAGGCCGTGGTATTTTTATGCGTGCCAAAGCATGGCTCCCACAGTAAAAATCCATGTAATACAGTAAATTTTAATCTACTTCTAATTGTCTAATCGTGATGAAAGTAGATATATGTGGTTTGGATGACAATACTATAATTTGGCATCTTGGAGCTGATCTGATGATGGAAGCAGGAGGTGGATAGTGGAACTCTTCAGTGGCTACTAGTAAACCCCTCGAGTTTGGGCTCATATGATTCATTTTAACAAGTCCAATAACTTACGTTTGGTAACGATGGTCTGATGAAGCCAGTGGAAGGTGGATAGTCAAAGAGTGTTTTATTAACTTTACTAAACTATATTTTTTATAGAAGTTTAAGGCCAGCCTAAATTGAAGCAGTTCCCGGGACCTATGAGCACTCGCAACTTCAGTGATGACACTTGTAGCTCTGAAAACCCGGCTCACCCGCAGAAAAACAAAGCTAAGTTAGTTGTTCTGATTAAAACCTCGTATCCACTAGGCAATAACTGCCGCGCTACACATTGCAGAACATGTTACTCATATATGTTGAACATCAACGCGGAATTTTTGGTTAGCAACGTTGTCTGTCCACGCAAAAACAGTCATCGATATAAGGAGCTAAAATTTATTCAGCGGCGATGTTTTAATGTCATCGATTAAAAAAGAAAAAGCCACGTTGGTGGGTTAGAAATAATCTATTAAAAGAAGAAAATTAGATTTTTTTTTTTTTTTTTTATTTAAACTTCCTGCAGTTTACATTGCACGAGGCGGACTTAATGCCACATGGCATTATCTACCAGTCAACCTTTGGGTGGTTCAGTGAGGGACATGGCAGGTATATAAGAATGAAATTTCATGAAGAAAGTTATACTTTTTATTTTTAGATTTTGATGCTTCACTACATATTTGCACAGAGA
This sequence comes from Callimorpha dominula, assembly GCA_949752705.1. Taxonomy (NCBI): domain Eukaryota; kingdom Metazoa; phylum Arthropoda; class Insecta; order Lepidoptera; family Erebidae; genus Callimorpha; species Callimorpha dominula. The sequence goes on along the minus strand of OX457018.1, from coordinate 9,200,464 downwards.
CAAACAACAGACCGCGCGTCTGATGCTGGCAACGGCGGATGCTGGCAAAGTCGCGCGCTTGCAACGTTGCCGAACATGTTCAACGTCACATTTTTCGCGTCAATTGTTGCTTAGTGGATACATAGATAGTGGTGGCTATCGTTTTATCCTGTAGGAAAGAAGTGCTGAATTCGAGCAAAAATATATAATTTTCTCCCTGCGAAAACCAAGACTACGCTCGTGCAATCTCTTATCTTTCCTTTAATTGACTATGGTGATATGTGCTGTTATGACCTGAATGCAGATCTTCTCGTGAGTTAGACTGTCTTCTTAATAACTGCATTCGATTTATCTTTAATCTTCGTAAATATGACCATATTTCCACTTTCCGGGAGCTCATATTCAAAAAATTGGCAGAATCAACTCGTCAATAGTTCGAACCATTAATGACGTTATATGTATTTATAATAGCTATGTATGTATTTGTATGTGTATCTGTGTATGTATATATATATGTATATATATGTTACACTAAAGTTACGAGTATTTGTGTATAATGTGTGTGTATATTCGTATCGAACTTTGTATGTATCCCATTCTTTTCTTTGTAATTTTTTACAAGATTTTTAATTGCACCTACTTCTTCTTTTCTCTGCATCACCCAAAGGTCAACTGGTAGAGAATGCCTTAGGCATTAAGTCCGACTATATACTAATGTGCAAAAAGTTTAAAAAGTAATAAATAAATAAAATATGCTGATCCCCATCTCTCAAAATCCTTTTAATAATGTATCAATGCGTTATTAGTTTACTGGGTACTTTTCTACCCTCTAAAGAATTGTAAATCCATCTATCGTAAACGTTTATGGCCTAAAATAATGTAGTTATTTATTAAGTGCTTGATGGCATTCCCCACGTATGATTTATTGGAGCAGCATAACATTATGATTAATGGTTTGAAGCATATGGTGGCTGTGAGTTTTTTGTACGAAATTCTTTACTCAAAAGAAGATATTATTGTTCGTTGGCCTAACAGTGATTGTAGGTGAATATATAGTCGATATGAAATTGATCTTTGACCATGTAATAAAGTGTAATCTATTAGTTATCGTATCATTTTACACTAGCGGCGCCTCGCGGTTTCACCGCGTAAGTCCCGATCCCGTGGGAATGTCAGGATAAAAGTAGCCTATGCCATAATCCAGGTCTCCAGCTATTTACATACCAGGTTTCATAGCAATCGGTCTAGTAGTTTTTGTGTGAAATTATTACAAACATACATACAAAAACACAAATGTTTCCTCTTTATAATATTAGTTTAGATTTAGACAAACATTGGACGCACACAAAGCATATTAAACTAAAATCATGTAGGTATACAAGAAAGGAAAGCAAGCGACAATTGACAGGCCTGTTGGTCTAGTGGTTAGTGACCCTGACTGCTAAGCCAGAGGTCGTGGGTTCGATTCCCACCGGAGTCTGGGTGTTCTTTGTGTCCGTTGTTTGTATGTTTGTAAAGTCCCCCGCGACACAGGAGTAATTCCTAATGCGGGGAGTTGTCTTTAAAAAAAAGAACAAATAAAAAACAAAAAATGAGCCTTATATAATATGGTCGTATAAAACAGTCTGTGGTCCTCCTTAAATCTGTGGGCACAAATCTTTTATGGTATTATCTGTTGACATGTTGCTGTTAAATATGGGAAAAACAATACCGTATTTTTGTTTGTCATTTTTCAATTTACATGTTGCATGTTGCAGTGTGCGTAAATAATGGATAACCCTGTATCTGCCGATGAACCTGGTAGTGGTCTATCTGTTGACTTAAAATTTAGAAAAACAATACCGTATTTTTGTTTATGTCATTTTTCAATTTATATGTTGCATGTTGCAGTGTGCGTAAATAATGGATAACCCTGTATCTGACGATGAACCCGGTAGTGGTCTATCTGTTGACTTAAAATTTAGAAAAACAATACCGTATTTTTGTTTATGTCATTTTTCAATTTATATGTTGCATGTTGCAGTGTGCGTAAATAATGGATAACCCTGTATCTGCCGATGAACCTGGTAGTGGTCTATCGGTTGACTTAAAATTTAGAAAAACAATACCGTATTTTTGTTTATGTCATTTTTCAATTTATATGTTGCATGTTGCAGTGTGCGTAAATAATGGATAACCCTGTATCTGCCGATGAACCTGGTAGTGGTCTATCTGTTGACTTAAAATTTAGAAAAACAATACCGTATTTTTGTGTTTGTCATCTTTCATTTTACATGTTGCTGTGTGCGTAAAGAATGGACAACCCTGTATCTGCCGATGAATCTGGCAATGGGCTATTCAAATGTTTTTTTGTTTTTAAATTTCAGCCTGGTCTTAGAAAAATGGCTTAAATGATTAAAAAAGAAAAGGTACTTTCACTCAAAATTTTGTTATCGCGTTAATTCCCGTTAATACATAGATAATATTATATCATGGAACGCGAAAGTTTAAAAGTTAGTACTTTCACTCACTAATAATAAATAAGTTAACACCAACAAGTGTTTACAAAGATACTGTGGGTCGGTCGACTGGTAAATACCCATTCAACAGTGGGTGGATTTTTAGGTTTTAATGTACTTTAAAAAATAACACAGATAATTTATTTTTTTATTTATTAATAGTAGTTACTTAAGGACAGTAAACAGAAAAATCTGGGCTTTTAATTGTTCTACTGATGTTATTACCACCTTCTAGACTTTTTCTTTTAAACATAACCAGTAGAAAAAAATCTAGCGGATTCAGGTCAGTACTGTTGTCAGAACCTTGGTGGCCACAAAATGAGTCCAAAACGACCAATCCATGTCCTCATCGACCTCCTTATTGTTAACACAACACAAGCTCTTCAGGTGTATTACAAAATAAACAGAACGCAAAAATTGCAAAATTTGTGGCAGCTGTAGCAAAATTTGGGAGTGAAAGTACCTACCATTTTTTTATAAACATGACTTACGCCATTTTGTCGAAGACCAGGCCAAAATTAAAAAAATGTATTAGGATATCCCACTAAAAGGCTCATCGGTAGGTACAGGGTTATCCATTATTTACGCCACATGTATATGCTCAGTGTTGCTGTGGCATTTATACCGGGCAACGTAACTCACTGAATGCAACTGGCTAACGGGCGGCGCGGCGGTCAGCTAGTACGAGGTTTGGGAGATTTTATTGATATTGCTGATAAAAAAAATAAAACCCGATTTCTATGGTTTTTACATGGAAATGGTAAATGACAGTATAACGAGCTTGGTAGTCAATCATATAGCAGCAGTATGTTTGACATTTTAAAGTGTTTTTTTTTCCTAAAGTACCTAACAAATACAGTAACGATTATAACTGGTGTGATTATACTTGAATTTTTATGGTTCAGAGGGCAAACGAGCAGACGGGTCACCTGATGGTCAATGACTACCGCCGCCCATGGGCCCCTGTAACTCAAGAGTCACAAGTGCGTTGCCGGCCTTTAAGGTGGGAGTAGGAGAAGAGGAGGACGGGGGAAGAGTGGGAAGAGGGGAAAGGGGAAGGACGGGAATAGGAGAGAGGGAAAGGTTAGGGCCTCCGGTAACCTTACTCATGCGGCGAAATGCAATGTAAGCATTGCTTCACTGCCGGTTTTCTGTGAGGCCGTGGTATCGAGCGGAGTTGAGCCGAAGCATGGCTCTCCCACGTGAAAACTTTCAAACACTCATTTAATCAAGTTTTTAATTTTTTCCACAAGATAATTGTTGTTTAATATAAAATATTCTTATTTTTTTTAAAATAAATCAACACTACTTCAATCACAAAAATGAGTCATGATTGTCATGATACACAAAGACTATTAATCTTGATTCCGATCTTCATTCTGTTGTTAAATTGAACCATAACGTCATGACCCCGTGAGTCACTTGTGACCTTTAAGTGAGCAAAGGCAGAGGTGGACAAGACACTCCCTCATATTGCTAGCTTTATTTTCAGTTCCATATAAGAGGGAGTCGATTACCGTCTACCGGGTACGTTTTTTCGACGAATAAATATACCTAAAAATTTACGTACACGCAAACTTAAGCCCCTTGGATCAACAAGGCAGTAAGGTTTGAAGATTTTATTACCTTTTTCTGAAATACCATTTTGGAAATAAAACAAAATGGCGAAGATACATAACTGGTTTAATACACCTATTTTTTTACACCGATATAAACCATATCATGCCGAGAGAAACCGCTTTAATTTCGCCATGACTTGTTCGTTGTACGCTAACCGAAACAGAAACGGAACTGCTTGTTCTAACGTTTAGAATTATTTATGATATTATATTAATTATGATTCTATCTCTTTCCCGCCCCCTTAGATAATCCCTAAAGCGTAACTAAAGTAATTACTTAAGGACTAGCTGTTGCCTCCAACTTCGTTCGCGTGGAATTTTTGGTGTAATCTATCCCACGGGAATAATCTATCTCTGTGACAAATTTTATTTAGATCCGTTCAACCGTGTTTTGCGTGAAATAGTAACAAGCACTCATCTATTCATTCATCCATCATCACAAACTGTCGCCTTTCTAATATTAGTAAAATATACAGTTGTACTGTTTATTTCACGGGAGTTCGACTAGTTCCTGACCCGACAGGAGTCCTTTATCAAGGAGAGAAGCGACTTGTCAGATTGCCACAGAATGCAGCGTTTAAAGGTCTGTTGATTAAGCCTCAAGTTTGTAGAACATTTCATACATTTTGGTAACTAACCGTAAAGCAGCGCGCTTTGACTTGTTCCGTACCCAAAGGGTGTTTGACGCTATAACAACAAACAATAAAATTATGGGGGCCGTAAAAAAAGCGTGTTTTTTTAGGTGTTTTTGTGTCTCAAGGATAATTTTAGGAAATATCATCCTCATCAGTATTCAAGTGACGTCACTGCACGACACAAGCTAAGGATCCCATAACCAGACTAGATGGTCATGAATGTCGGACTACGCTGATGTTGGGATGGATGGATGTATACCTATATACTATGCGTATATGTCGGGTGGTTCGGTTTCCTTCAATATGGTTGATCTGTACGATGGCTGGCGTGTGCGTCATGCTCGTGAACGGGTGCCGTTGGTCGGGGCTGGTCATCTCCTGCTATTACTTAAATATGTATAGTAGTAATTAGTACGTCTATTTATATTTTAGAATAATAGGTATGTTACATTGTCCTCACATTTCATTTACGCTTATAAGCAATGTCACCAGAAATTTGCAAAAAACATTTTGAAAAAGAGTTTCCTTGGAGTTTCTTGCCTGTTCTTCTCGATAGGATCTACGTATTGGAACAGGCAACTAGCTTTCACGACTGACTTAGTCTTAATGACTCCTACTCCTGCCAATTCAAAAATTCCTATTATTGGTTTAATTGAAATAAATGGTTTTGATTTGATTGGATTTACTAATCACCAAGAGAACCTTCACTGTGCGATAGTATTAGTATCTACGTTGTCTGGTTTGTCTTCGCTAAGTATATTTAGCTGTATGTGGATATAACCACACTCAAACTCTTCACCTGTGTCTCAACACCTACCCAAAATTGCTTGCTAGATCTAGGCCTATTTTACACTCAAGGACCCAAGAGACTTTTGAGCGCGAGCTACACTCAGCAAAGAGATCCAATATTGCTACCTTCTCTTAATTTTTCAATGATAATGATGATTATCATAGCTGCCAGCTGGTGTTCCTGTCCTAGTGGCCGCTACTGTCACAGGGAATATAGGACATTCGGGTACGCGACCCCGGCCTCTGCGTGCTACTGCAGTCTCAGTCTCGTTCCCAATACGAGACTTGCGGTATCCCTTACAGTAGGTTTCTCTCCCTACCCATTTTTCCTTATACAAATTTACCTTCATTCCGGTCTAAAAACGACTACATTCCCAATGAGGGTTGGCGTCATGTAGGCAGCCGAGCATAAAAGAAATCAGCCAAAACACTTTGCAATGTTACACAACCCATTGCGCCGACCCTATTGAAAATTGGGTAAGGGCATGAAGATGAATGATGATATTTTATTAATTTGTCAGTTCGTTCTGTGTCTTTTCTCGCCCCTTCATTTCTTTAGATCTATGCCTCCAATCAAGTTTGAAATATATAAATTAATTGGTCTGGGAAACAACCATAAATACCCCGAATCCTAAAACACAATAAAACTGTATCACCTGACCTACAACATTTTCCGCGAACTGCTAAAACCAAAGACCAATAAATCCAAACGATTACGCTCGCCTAGACCTTTATCGTGACAATCTTTGCCTAATAATTATTTCGTAGAAATAGGGGTGAGACCACCCTTCGCATCGAATACCATGACTCAAACGACCTTGACATTAACTGGGTCATACGTAATATCGATCGGGAAAGTTAAGCAACGTTGGCGCGGTTCTGCACTAGATGGGTAACCGATTAAGCGGCCGGTGATGTTAAATAAAGGTGTCATAGTAAACTTAAATATCGTATGCGTAATGCGGGTACAGCCCAGGGTTTATGCCCAGGGTTTAGGTCCGAGGGGCGGGGCTTGACAAATTAAAAATTAGACAAAAAATGACTTTTAAAAAACTTAATACTACCTCCTACCTCCAATCAATCTACGGAAATGCTCCAGACAAGTGAAGGCAGGAAAAGAAAAATGAGCGTGTAGAACAGTTAATTCTAAAGAAGATAGCGTTTTTTTTTTCAGAATTTTAATGGCGAACCTAACCTAAAAATACACGAAAGTAAAAAAAACTGTTTTTCGCTAATAAAAGAAAAGGGTGAGCTTGAATACGAAAAAGGTTCATTAGAAAGTTGTAGGTATTAAAATTATCTTTCGATACAAAAACGCTTGTTTTAACAAAAATCGAAATTTATTTTTTTTTTTTTAATTGAGAATGTGAATTTTCAGATAGCCAATTTACCAAGTAAAAAGTTTCTAAGTTCCTTTAATAAACAAATAAAAATAAATGAAAAACGCAACATTTCGTTTTCGTTTGAGTCGATCATACTCGAATGCAATAAAAAAAAATAATGTAATAAAAAAAAAAATATGTGTGATACTGAAGAAAAATTATACTTTAACTTACTTTAATTATACTTTCTCGAAAGGGCTGACGCTGCACTATCTCCGCACCACAGAGGTCATTTCTTAAGAGACATTAGTCACTAAAGAAGTGGTTTTGAGTATCTACCTACCTGTATGATATTTTTCAGACTATTTTGCAGCTATAAGTTCCGTTTAAAAACTACGCAAGCGGAAAGTTGAGTAGAGCAAAACTAATTGCAGTCAGACGTATACATTTACCAGGAGTTGCTGCAAATAAAATATGAAACTTTCATGACTCCAACTGCATTTAGGGGGCGTCCATTAATTACGTGATGCGTTTAGATCGATCCAAATCTCAACCAATCTCACGTGGGGTAAAGGGGGGCCTCGGCAGATATCACGTAATTTTTTTTCAGCAAGAAACAGTGTATGGTGTATGTTTCTTCATTAAAATAGTATATAATGTAAATAGTATGATATACTACTTTACATGGTGGACTAAATGGTACTACAACCGTAGTTGCTCCTACTACAATTTATTTTCCGTGAACGTATGCATTTTGAAAAATCTCACGTGAGATTAAGGAGGTCCGGGCAAAATCTCACGACGACGACCTCACGTAATTAATGGTTGCCCCCTTCATCATACTTTAGAGTGAGAATAAATTAATTTCGATACTTATACCTCAGTAAGTTCTGATAAAACAAGATGGCGTCAACATTTCCTAAAACTAGACTTACGAAGATACGCCGAAACACTCAAGCATTCATATCTACATAAATTGGAAATAAAGGAGTCCAGAGTGGATTTTATATAATAATAATTACCTCACACATCTCACACACGGCCGTCTGATCCCAAACTAGGCAGAGTCTGTACTATGGAGTAACTATTATCTTATCTGTGACTATGGTGACCAGACTGCTAATCAACATACTTATACACCTATTACCAAATACTTACATATTTTATAAATAAAATACACTGACACAGAACAAATGATCATGCTCATCACGAATCATGGGAATCGAATGCACGACCACTAGACCTACAGGCCAGAAGGAAAAGGCAAATAAGGAATATGATTGATTGAAACATTGCAGTTGTGGAGGAACGAGCGTCATGTTCCTCCAACACAAAGGGAGGATCCTCCGACCAGGCGAGGTGATCATGCCTGGCGGGCCGCGGCCCAACGGTTGATGTTGGGAAGTTGTATATATACTAATCGGCGCGAGAACTCTCATAGCGCGATTCAGGATTAGTAGGTTGTAGATGTTTCTTGTTGCTGTATGTGGAAGTCGCCACACAGTTTTGAGTAATCTCGCGTCACAGTGGTGACTTTCTTTTATCAATTCACTAGCAACCCGCCCCGGCTTCGCACGGGTAGCAGAGACATCTTCAACAATCATCAACATATTTCAATCAATTTACACAAAATCTTAACAAATTATACACCTAAACCTTTCTCATGAATCACTCTGTCTATTAGTGAAAACCGCATGAAAATCCGTTCAGTTGTTTTTCAGTTTATCGCGAACAGACAGACACGCGGCGGGGGACTTTGTTTTATAATACACAATAATATATATGTAGTGATATAATATTAAATATAAGCTTGGGTGTTTCCTTCAAGGGCATTCGTAGTTCGGTGTCTTTTGGCCGCACTACTTATCACCGATGCCAGTTTGGGATATGTTGATGGGGGGTGTTCATAATACCGTAGAAATTATCTCATTTCGTATTAGCTCGGTGCAATATCGACTATACGAGTATACATGACGCCACATTACGCATCTGGGATTAAATGCGCTGGCACCAAAGGTATAATAGAACCTAAGTTTTTGGTTTGTCGTAATTAAACTGTGATTGATAACACAAAAATAGATTTTTTTATTTCTTCCCCTTTAAAAAGCACTTTTTAAAGCATAGGACATTTTGAGAATTGTACTTTTTGAATAGGTCTTGAATAGGTCGTTTGGCCGCCAACTCGCCTGATAGATATTAAGCGTCGATGCGGCCGAAACTAGATGGAGCACGGAGTCTGAGAATCGGACATTTAGCGGATCGGACAGTTTGAGAATAGGACATTATGCGAATCGGACGCTTTGCGAATAGGACAATGTGCGAATCGGACCTTTTTTTCTCACCGGACGTTATGCGAATCGGACGTTGTGCGCCTGAACCGAAGATTTTTGACCGAAAGAGAAACTTAACTTTGCGGTTCCAAAAAATACTCTCCTCAAATATACGACAAAGTCAATTTTCCAACCCCAAAATATATGTTTGTAATCACAAAAACTATTTTTTATGTGATATAACAACAAATTAACGACTTTCGGATTGTTTCCTTCACTTCTGCTGTCATCCCTTGCTTCTTACCAAATTTCATGATTCTAGGTCAAGTGGTTCCCAGAGGGTTCCTTCTTAGGGTATTCCCAGGTCCCCTGCATTTGGTTGTCCCTGGTTTTAGTCGGTTCGAATCCGACATACTACTTCACTTCGTGGGGGTTTCCACACGAAAAAAAAAGGTCAATGGGAAGTACCCTATAGGTTTTGATTTACCTGGAAAATGTTCAAATTTGTTAAAATCTAAGGCTTAACGGCTGTATCATTTGATTGCGTTCACTAAGAAGCTTGATTTTTACAGCTTCAAGGGACGCTGACATTAGTATTTGGTATTAATTTCAACTTGATGTCTCCACAAGTTCCTGAGGAAAGGATCTTGAAAGACACACAGACAGACAAATGGACAACAAAGTGATTCTATAAGGATTCCTTTTTTCCTTTTGAGGAACAGAACCCTAAAAATGCCAGATACTTTTTTCTGTTTAATTATGTGAAAAGGGCTAAAAAGCCACAGGGGTCCAGTTTACATATTATTATACTATACAAGGACAGTTCAAGTTACACCGGTCAATGAAATAAAACAAGACATTCAAAATGGTTAAAATGCGACCAATAGGCAATCCCTAATATTAATGTGTACTATAATTATATTAATTGTGTGGTACGGAGTATCAGTTACAGCCCTGAACGATACATATATTTAAATATATAAGTACTTTCTATTATTTTTAATTTAAATGCCTTGAAGACTTTATTACCAGCCCCCCTCTCCTCTTTCCACTCTTCCACCTCTTCCCCTACTCCCACCTTAAAGAGTGGCAATGCACTTGTGACCCTTGAGTTGCAGGTGCCCATGGGCGGCGGTAATCATCTACTATCAGGTGACCCATCTGCTCGTTTGCTCTCTAAGTATACCATAAAAAAAAAAAGCAGAAGCCTGACTTTTAACCACACTCTAGTCAGTGGCTAAGGTAGCTTTTATCGGCAGAGGTGGAAGAGAGAATTTCAATCAGATGAGAATGCCTTCAGACTAGCAGCAAGTCAGTAGCACCCAGAATTTACCATAGATAATATTTATTTGAAACATTTTTTTTTATTAAAATATATTCCAAATTTAAACATTGGGGTGGCCAGTATTATTTCTAAGTGGCCTGGGTAATATAGTAAGAATTATTTTTTTCAGACACTATAATGACTTGGAAAACACAGAGTAGAGTCCCATTGTCTTTGTTGCACTACTGTAAACATTTGTCATTGTTGAAAACAACAAATGTTTACAGTAGTACTAATATACTGCTTAATTGGCTTTTTTCAACTCTAGTCTTCCTACCTACAATTCCTTTTTATTGTAAACCTGTGGAAACCCATGGTGGAACTAGTCTCTTTACTAGTAGTAAAGTCAAGGTGGTAATTTTTTTTTGGTGGTAATTTCAAGCAGTAAGGGAGTAGAGGAAGTGGGACGAGGGGGAGAAGATAGGAGAGGGAAGGGTGGCAAGGGTTAGGGCCTTCGGTAACCTCACCCACTCAGCGAAAAGCAATTAAATCATTGCTTTACTAAACATTATGTCACATTTGAACAAATGATAATCATTATGGTGTTTTATTGCCTGAGTCTCAGATGACCGAAGAAAGACCTTCGAGGATTCTGGGATACTTTGCCACCTAACGAAAGGTGACCCCACCCTACAATGCAGGGTGGCTTCCCACACTTACCGATAAACCAATAAATAGCCCTCATATAACATTTTACAATACGCATAATTGATTGCGTGGTCATTGTAAGAAAATATGCCTTTGTTCTAACTGTTAAATATTATATTGCTGAGTTAATTGTTTTAATGAATTATAGATATTTGTAAATACATAACGAAACATAGGTTTCATTGTATTGCTATGCTATTAATTATAAAAAATCAATATTGCAATGTTATTAAATATTTAGTTTTGAGGTAGCAATTATGTAAAATATAAAATTGTATGTTGGAAAAAACAAAATAGACTTAAATTAAAGAAAATTATGTAGATCATTCGTAATGTTGTATGTAAATATGATTGTGAGAAAGTGGAAAAAATATAAATTATACTCTATTTAAACCATACATGGAAGAATAGGTAGCTAAAAACTACATGAATGAAAATAAAACAAACTTACGCAATTTGTTGGTGTTCTGCTGTCGGTAAATCATTAAAACAGATTATCCCTCCGATAAATATAGATCAAAAATGTAGTCGAAAATAGACAATAATTCATCCACGATTCACACGAAAAGAACACAGTCACATCATGACCGGAATGTTAGACAAAACATAGGATTTTGTGCTGTCCACGGCAAATGGAAAATCAGAGGGAAACTGAGAAAATTCAAGAGGTTTCGTTTCGAGTCTCTCTCCACTTTATTACCACCAACGTTTTTCAGTTCACTAATGCATTATCTAAATTATTTTCTTAACACAATGGTCCGTATTAATAACGCACTCATGCCCGGAGACACAGCGTCCGTAAATTTTCACAAATTCAACTCGTTTTTACGATATCACTAAATAAAATGATGTGTGAATGACATGAAATTTTGACATGCGCACTTCATTTATGTTTGACTAGCGACATCTAGATTTTTGTATGTACAAAGTCTTAGTTTTTGAGTGGCTGTAGTACCTATTTAGTACGCACAGTACGTGATAGATGGCTATGCCTTAAAAATTATTTCTCAGCTTTTACAGGAAAATCAAATAAAATGTAAGTCAACGAAATAAAATAAATTAATAATTAGATCTTATAATGTCAGAATTTCATTTTATTATTGACTCGGCTGAGACAGCTACTAACCGGTGTATCTTCCGTTATTAGCTACAATAGCGCCGCGTCGTCCCTAGTTTTATGAGCATTTATTTCTATGAGTTTGCTGACTCACATTCGATTTAGTTCAGTATAAAATATCATTCCAGACTTCAATAATTACAGAAGCCTGAGCTCACTCCTATTGGCATAATATCTGAAGATATTATTGAGACACAATAATGTAGATACTCTATGTTCAGAGTGTTTTGTGTTTAATTTTTAGGGTTCCATACACATACATTGCAAATAGAACCCTAATTACTAAGTCTCCGCTGTCCCTCATGTACCTTCCTACCATTATAAGTTGGTCACAGTTGAAAACTGTGACTTGGTTTTATAATATGTAGTGATATGTATGTGTATAGAAATATATGATTACGTTTATCAGCATATAATTATGTATTTAAACGGGAATTAACGCGATCACGAAAAGGTTTTAGATACCTTTGAGCTGCCTGACGTTTCGACCAAGTTGCACTGGCTGTGGTCACAGGCTGACCGGTTCAGCGGTGCATGCCCTCCGTGTGTTAGTCAGTTTGTCAAGCTTACACAAGGCTTTTGCGCTAGTTCTTGATACTCTCAGACAATGCACCTACTCTAAAAAATATTAGAACAGATACGACACATTACGTCTTCGTGAACGCATCCGGGTCAGGTCATGCATTATGTATTAGTTATCAGCTGTTTAGCTAAAACTAGCTTAGTGTTGAGGATACCAGAAATAAAATTAAAATTTCCCTAAAAAGAAGTAATTATTACTGGGGGACATAAACAATTGTATTTTATTATAATATATAGGTATAGGCAATTCTGTTTTAGCTAAATGTTTGTCCACTTACACCGGCGTTAAGCCATCTCTCTCGCTATTGTATTTAATGAAAATAAATGTTTATTCAATAAATAGTCATCGTTATCTGGAAAAAAAATCGTAATATTTTATTATTTCATTATTATGACATATTTAGTTCATCTGTTCTTTTCTGCATATTACTTTTACAAAATAATGTCGATGTTTCACATGTGCCAGGCGTCCCGTGACGGCTCACATTTTTGTTTTTATTTAAATATTTTACTTCTAAAATCAGTATCAACGACATCTTCATGCGCAATAGCGTATTACAACTAAATTATAGTGGACTCGACAACATTCATAGCAAATGAAAACTGTAACCACTAAAATCCAGTAAAGGCTTCACACGATAATTTGAGGCATTCAAGTAGGTATTTCTTTTTAAAGGACAACTCCCGCATTAGGAATGACTCCTGTGTCGCGCGGACTTAACAAACATACAAACAACGGACTCAAAGAACACCCACACTCGGGTGGGAATCGAACCCACGACCTACCTCCCCGACAATCCTCGGAAGTTTCGTATTCTGCAAACGTAAGCCAGACGAAGTACTCCAACGACAAGTGTAAATGTCCACGACAAATAAAATTGGTTAATTGACTTAAGTTATTCCCTAATTGCCTTATTTCTTCGACTTCGTAGTAGACTTTGGATCTTTCAAATTAGTAACTATAATTCTTATTATTAAAGATGTGGAACCCACTTCAATGGTATGGTCATTTCGAATCATCGTAAATACAATTAAGCTGAATTTGTCATTCCTTAATTTTCCACCCTGAGAGGATATTTTAAACAGATTTCAGAAAAGGAGGAGGTTCTCAATTCGTCGGAATCTTTTTTTTTATGTATGTTCACCGATTACTCGAATACGCCTGAACCAATTTGGTAAATTCTGTTTTTTAAAGGGTGTACTTTCCAAGTGGTCTCATTTAAATTTTATTGAAATCAATCGAGCGGTTTTTGAAAAATCAACAAATATCTAAAAAATGTATACCTCGATGCTATTTTTGTTTACTCCGAAACCTCGCTGTCTCATTGGAGCAGTGCGTTTAGTTGGCCTACCCATATAATATTTAAACAAAATACATCTACTTTCCACTAAAAAGCACATTGAAGTCGGTGATACTTTTTTTAAAAATGATTATCTTAAAATTTAAATGGGTGGTTCCATTAAAATTTTAAAATAATTTATCTTGAGTAAGTAGGTATAACTAATTCAATAAAAAATAATTATTGGAATTGGTTTAGATTTGGCGAAGAGATCGTGTAATAAGTATGATACACACAAAAAATAATGAAATCGAATTGAGTATCTTTCTTGAGATGGTTAAAAATAGAGGTTATATCACTAGCAAAACGTAATACAGATAATACAGCCTCAGTTAACCTAAGTGCTGACATAATCGAATTTAAAGTTACTACAGTCAGTACTTTACTACACGCATTTTTATTAAACTCTGGCAAAGAATGTCCTCAGAAAATCTCCCAACATATTGGTAAAATTCAAACGTCTAGCAACCCTGACTGAGAGCAACCAGAATATCGATATGGCAATAGATTCAAATTATTTATAACTTAAATTGTCGAATACTGGCAATAACTTTGATGGTCTTGTCCTTGTCATTTCCGATAGGACGGAAGAGATGTAAAGATGTTGAAGGTAAACACCGACTTGATTCAAAAACAGAATAATGCAATTCTTGTTTTTAAATGTAAAATAGACATAACACACCCAAATGATACCACTACAAAATATGTACTTAAAATTTAATTTTTTTTTTTAAATCTAAAGAGGTTCTTTGTTGAAAAAAAAATATATTAACATCCTTTTTACAGAATAATTTCCGAAGAGTATTTTTATTAACAGTGTTATTATGTGCCTGGTTGACGTCAACAGGCTAGCTCTCTATTACATGAGTGGCACCAAAAGGGTAAGGGGGCGAACTAGCAGACGGGTCACCTCATGGTAAATGACTACCGGTGCCCATGCCACCTACAACTCAAGAGTCACAAGGGCGTTTCAGTCACGGGCTTTTAAGGTGGGAGTAAGTGAAGGGTGGAAAAGGGGGAGGGAAGGGGGAAGGGCCTCCGGTAACCTCACTCACTCGGTGAAAAGCAATGAAAGGATTGCTGCACTGCCGGTTTTCTGTGAGGCCGTTGTATCACTCCCGTCGAGCAGGCCCATACTTCCGAAGCATGGCTCTCCCGCGATATAAATGTATGTATTATAGTGAAATGTTATTATAACGACCCATAAATTACGTCACACTTTAGGAAGTGGGGGGGGGGGATTTGGGTCAACGAAGTGCGACATTGTGACAAGGCAAGTGGGTCATAAGCTTTGTGACCTCACATGTTAAAATTTTGTTAATTTTTTTAAATATTTTATTTGATGTTGATTTTATTTAAAACAAAAATACATTGGCTTTCCTGTTTTCATTAAATCAGTTCTGGGAGTTAAATTGCAAAATATGTGACGTTACCAAGGGAGGGGGTCCCACAAATGTGACCACCTGTGACCAGGACCGGGGGAGGGGTCAAAATAATCATGAAATTCATGTGCTGTAATTTATGGATGGCCCTTTATAATAGTCAATATTAATCTGTCCGAGTTTGTACCACGCAGGTCGTCTTATTTGATATTCAGAGTGTGCCGGATGTGCTAAAATACCAATGTTGTATGACGCGGTTTAGAGATCCTTGGTCTGGTAATACGGTTGTGCAATCAATGAATTTTAATGTCAATCAATTGACAAAGTCTGTGTCAGTGTGGTACCATAGATATAAATAGATAGATGGGTAGGTAGATTAATAGGAAGATCGACTAATGACGATCTATCGATCTATCTCTATAAAATTGATGTAAATATTTATATTTATAATAGTGGATTACCATCCCGATGGACAGCCCAGGTAAAGGACTCGCCTGCTACTAAACTAGACATGGAGACAAATTCTTATCTTGTTTTTTTTTTATGGTATAGGGGCAAACGAGCAGACGGGTCACCTGATGGTAAACGACTACCACCACGCCCATGGGCACCTGTAACTAAAGAGTCACAAGTGCGTTGCCGCCCTTTAAGGTGGGAATAGGGGAAGAGGGGGAGAGGGGGGAAGAGCCGGAAGATGGGAGAGGGGGATTAGAGGCGAGGAGAGGGGGAGAGGGGAAGAACGGGATTAGGGGAGAGGGAAGGGTTAGGGCCTCTGGTAACCTCACTCACGTGGCGAAAAGCAATGCAAGCATTGTTTCACTACCAGTTTTCTGTGAGGCCGTGGTATCGAGCGGAGTCGAGCCGGCCCATACGTGCCGAAGCATGGCTCTCCCACGTTATCTTGTTTTTCTTATTAAAAAGTCAACTATTTTTAGGAATTACTCCTGTGGCGTCTCTTTTTGACTCAAAATTACCTTCCTACGTAAGCATTGCTAAAGCCAGGGGGAGCTAGCTGCCCTCGGTAGGCCCATGCCAGAGCCCTTCACTAATTTGACCATGAGAGGCACTGTTTAGATGCAGTGTAACGCCTGGCGGTGCCGGGAAGAGTGGACGGTGTCAGTTCTCGTGGAAAGTCTCCGATGCACTGAACTGACCAGATAAAAGAACTGACAAAGGCAACCATCAATAAAAACGCCCGCCTTGCATCAGCAAAAGACAAGTTGAGAGCTGTAGAGATACTGCCTCAGAAGAACAGGCTTGACCACGTCTTCTCTGTCAAGAGATATTAATAAGAAGGAGCAAAATCATACTAATCGTTTTTTAATGGGCAAACTAATTCTTACTAATATAATAAAGGCGAAAATTTTGGAGGATGGATGGATGAATTATTTTTACTCCTTCACGCAAAAACGGTTGCACAGATCTGGATGAAATTTGGCAAAAATTAGGCTTCTCTTTATCCTGGAGAAATGGAAGTTTCCCGTGGGATTGATTTTCACAAAATTTCCACGCGAACGAGGTCTCGGCCAACAGCTAGTATTAAATAAAAGTAAAATATTTGACTATAGTCAAGTTGGACGTCACAAGTTGTTATTTCATACAAAAGTCTACAGAAATTACTGCCGTCGGTTCATAGAAAAAAGGAGTGTCGCTTGTTGTTTGCGGTTTGTAGTCCTTCTTGGACTTGTACTTTAAGTAATACAGTAGTTGACCGTGACGTCGAATAAGTTCTCCAGAAACTTGACAGAATTTGAGTTGATAATATTTAAAAGAAGTAAAAACAAAAATAGGTAGTACTAGCGATGTAAACACACTCCTAACAGAAGCATTTAGCTTTAGGGGTTAACAAGAATACTAGTTCTGTGTGACCCACGTTACTAGTATCCTTAATAAAAAAAATATGTATCAGAACCTAAAAGAGCTAAAATCCGTTCGCGTTTACCATACTGTTGTCGAACACCGCGACTCTCAGGCATTTTAATGGGACCACAATATACTTATAAAATAAAACTACAGACTTTGGACTGCAAATTTATGCATTTGATAAATTTTTGCAGAATCCTTTTGACTCCATTGATGTTCATATTTTATATCTATTTAATACGGTAAGAGAATTGCTTTTTACGTGTGACCGTGAAATTTAGAATCATTAACGTTTTAATGTAGAAAAAGTGCAGAATGTTAAAACTTTTAGCTAATATTTGTTATTAATTCAAAATATGCTAAAACTGCTACAAAAAGCTACACGCGAGTTCGACTGAACATATTTCTGTTTTTGTGTCTATGTTACGCTATATCTTCACAATTTGTAAAGCGATTTCAATAATAATTTTTTTTATTGAATTGGTTTAAAGCCTTAGCTGAGAAACGACCAAAAAGGCATAGGCAAAGGGATATGTCTCCTGCTTCGGCCACAGATAAGATAATAGTTACATAGTAACTTCGGCGGCTGCCCCTCAACACACTTGCTAAAAGTGCGGACGAACGTGCCGCTCACCCATTGGGCTTTTTAGCCACGCACGGCGCGGCGTTGCCTCTCAACTACAGACGCTGCTTAAAAACATCTTTAAAGATGTCAGAGGCCTTGATGATGATGATGAATTGGTTGTACTCAAGGTTGGTCCCATTTAAAATTAATGAGAATATTCCAGCTCTAAGTAGTTTTTAAGGCTTTTAGTTTAGTAAAAGATCCGATAAATTGATTTAATATAAGTTTAATTGTGTGCAATCAGCTCATCACATAGGATATGCACGAGAGAGAGACGATTTTTTTTTTCTATACACAATGTATGGCTGCGTTTCATATTACATTGCGTTCATCTTCATAATCCTTAAGTAAGTACCTACTTCCTTTTATAAATACTTTTAATTTGTTTCTATTTATTGTAGTATTTTGTAATAATTACACTTGTATGTATTGTTAAAAAAATGGTTGCTTATACTACATTTTATAACTTATTTATAAAGTTATAATGTTTTATAAGCGAGAAATAGTGATGTCTGGACAATAAGAAGGTTATTACATGTAAAAAATGAACTTTGCGGTTTTTGAAACTATACCCCTCTAATCAAATATTAAAGAAAGCGGGTTGTCAAACAAAGGAAAATAATTAATTTAAAAAAATATATCACCGACTTCAATGCGCCTTACCCACGATAAATAAAAAAAAATCCAACCCTCGGTTGCTTTTTTTTTGGTTGAAAGGTAACCTGTATCGGTATTCTTTGTATTCCTGGCAACGTATATGCAATATTTCATGAATATTAAATGAACGGTACGGAAGTGCATAAAATACAAACAAACAAATATAGATTTTCATATTTAAGATGTGATATGATCTAAGATGACATTGACTACTATAAAACTACCACAAAATTCAAAATAACAAAACATATATCATTGTAGCGTTGTGGGAAATATAATGAAAGGTCACGTGAATATACATATGTATATATTTTTTATAACAATACTAATAATAGCTTGAGACAGACACATCACACACGGTCGTCTGATCCCAAACTAGACAGAGCCTGCACTACGGTAACCAAACTGCTGATAATCATACGTATATGTTACTAAATACATACATATTATAGATAAATTATACCCAGACACAGAACAAATGATCGTGCTCATTACACAATTATTTGTCTTGGGTGGGAATCGAACCCACGACCTCTGAAATTGCCTTGAGTTACAGGTGCATGGGCGGCAGTAGTCACTTACCATCAGTTGACCTGATTGCTCGTTTGCCCCCTTATCATTGGATCGTAGTGTTGAGACGTCCACATACAACAAAATATACTTTAACGCCATCTAGCGAAGATAAGTCGAACTACTTAGCAACTACTGATCCTGTATCGTGCAAGGGAAGTTTGTTTTCGTTGGTTAGTGCATCACATCTTTCCAACAATGAAGGAATGCTTTTATGGATGGATTGGGAAGTGTAACCAATAGCTTAAACCTCTACCCTTCTCTACCTAAAAAATAATATACGTAACATAAAACAAAACAATAAAAACAACTTTATCTTACTTGAATTCGTTTAATTTGTAATAAAATAATTTAAGCTCATTAAAGCCATTTTTTATTTAGTTCACCTTTGAATATTTAATCTAAATAACTTATTTATTAGGAAAAACAAACATTAATGTTATATTACTAAATATATTATGTATAAGAATAACAAGCCCGTGACTGGCACAACCTTGCATTCCTTTGCCGTTTGATTATAAAACATGTAACTAACATGGCCGCCAATAAACAGCTGATTTATTATATCACACAAGTGAGAGGATGGGTCTGTGGGTCAGCTTATAATAATTATTCATCTTATTTACATGATGTATGAAGTATCTTTTATAATACATACAACAAAATCTTATAACCAGAAAGACAATAAAATTCTTGGGTTACATTTTTATTTTTAGAGCACTTACTTATGTCGAACACGGTTTCACTTTGTGCGATTCGACATGAAAAATTGATTACGTCTTAGTAACATTATTTTCTGTTAAGTCTGTGTGACTGTTTAAGGGGTTTGCATCGGTAGATAGCGTTTTGCCCACCATCTAAATCGCGATGTTAACCTACGTTTTACTTTTTAAATTTAAAACTCGAAGCTCAGGAATAAGCTTCGTCCCGAACTTCGACTTTTAAATGTGTATGTCTAAATCTGTGTGTGCGAAAGTGTTTGTTTTCTTTGACAAGTCATAAAAACTGAGAAAATAATGTAGGTACCTACTCGTACATCATTATGAATGACATTTCCAATTTAAAAACTCACAGGATTGGTATTAATCCACTGCATTTCACAACTGAAAATTTAATTGTTTTTTTTCTTTGTTCAATGATAGGTAGGTATAGATTTGAAAATAGAACGACTTACACAAGCGCCGGCGCCGGCGCTGGTTTTTTTGCATAGATCTTTAGAACAACCGGTTATCGTGGGCGGTTGGATTCTGATGTCATCATCTGAATGGTGTTAGTTAAATGGTGGAATGGTCTCATATGTGATATTAAACTGTGAGTAATTTAATCTCATTATATCTTTATTTAACTTGAATCTTAACTCTGATTATAAACTAGATTTTGCCGGCAACCGGATTTTTTTTTCGGGATGAAAGACAAACAAACAAACTTAATTTGAGTTCGTTTTAGGTACTCAATTGATAACCATTAAATTGCGCTGTCAGGACGCGTATAAAGAAAAACAGTATTTTTATTTGACTGCACGGATGGTTTAAGTGGTCATCTCGCCACTATGCCGCGCCGTCAATTCCCACACGGGACAAAAATTTGTGTAATCCACAATTAGTTGTCCCAAGTCTGGGTGTTCTTTGTGTTCGTTGCTTTAATGTTTGTGAAACCCCCCCCGACACAGGAATATTTCTAATGCGGGATTGTTTTTTTAAATGAGATATAAGCGGTAACCCGTGCCTAAAAATACTCGCTGCATCAGTGACACACCCAAGAAAAAAAAAAAAATTGTGGTTTTATGAAACCACGATGCAAGTGTAACTTTTTTCGGTTTGCAGGCATTTAACTAAATTTTTTTTGGAGTACAGTACGGAATACATAATTAATACAATCATTTAGATATTTTTTTATATTATAGCAAAATGCTCGAGTTCCAGAAGGGAGACCGACCAGTCTCTGACCAATTCTGCCGATGGCTTCGACTTCGCCCTGGCAATGTCTCTTTTGAAGGACCTGGAGGCAAAGTTGAGCTACTTTTTTAATGCGCTGGTCTTTACATCCCGTACTGCCGTTGCATTTGCACAACATCAGCGACAGAATCGGCAACGACGTTGGGATCATCCGGCTTGAAGCAGACCTGCCTCCAAAAAAGGTTCGCATCCCATTCCAGTCTGCTGACCTATGGTGCCGCACGCGGCGGCAGCCTACAACTCGCGGCTACGGCGAGTACGTGAGTGTCACTGTACTTCGGATCAGGCAATGGTCCGAGGAGCCAATTTAGACCTCAACGGAGACTTGGTAGCCATCCGGATGAGAGGTCAGCAGAAGGTCCGACAGTGAAAGCTCGTGACTTTCTACATTTGGGATTCGAGTAGGCGTTACTACCAGTTGTGTCAAGCCATATGTCAGGGCGAAGCCGTGAACAGATCTCCCCGCATGATCGGTTTTGCGTGAGCCAAGCCATTTAGCGTGGTGGGCGTTAAAGTCGCCAAGTATCACGATCTCTGCGCATGGGATCCGCTGCAGCACAGAGTCTGTAGCCATTTAGACGTGGTTAATGAGTCAGTCAGTTTCGGCATCACCGCTATGGGACCTATAGAGGCATGCATAGACGCGGGGGTGATCGTCGCTGTCTACACGGAGCCACAAGATGGAAAGGTCCCTGCCTTCAAGATTGCCGAGGCGGAGAGAACTGATATCGTCTCCAACGTACACGCACACACCAGCCCTAGAAACAAAGGAGTGCTCCAGACCGTACCCAGGGTAGGAGAGATAGGATGTGTCCGCTGGAGACGATATCCGCGTCTCGGTTAAAAAGAGCAAGGCCGGCTTTGCTGTTTCGAGGTGGTGGTGAACAGTGTTGAGGTTACAATGTATGCCCCAGATGTTGCAGAAGTCCACGGTGAGCGTTGAGCCCTCCCCAGAGTACGAGGGGCAGCCTGGGCGTCCACGCCCAGGTGCACTGTGTTCTAAGGGTGGACGCCCAAAGGGGGATTCTCCAACGCTAGCGCAGCTGGTACCCCCCTGGGGTAATGTACTTTTTAACGGCACCATCATTGAGGGTTGGGGTTTGGACCTTCGGCGAAAAGCAATGCAAGCGTTGCTTCACTACCGGTCTTCTGTGAGGCCATAGTATCGAGCGGAATCGAGCCGATCCATAAGTGCTGAAGTATGGCTCTCCCACGTAAAATGATAGACGCATATTAAAAACTAAGAGCAATAGTTATTGAAATCATTGAATCGTTGTCAACTTCAATAATTATTCTATCAATAACTTCATCTTCGCCTCGAGTCTCACAGTTTATAAAATGTAATTAACATTTTATGGTAACTAAAATAAATGTCTTACATAAATTTTTTTGAATGCTGGTTTGACGTCTGCGATACACACTAAAGGTTCAGCGCTCCTGGCCACTCTTAAGGGTAGCAGGGAAAGTGTTAAATGTTGTGGCCATGAGTTTCTTTGCCAGTATTGGTTGGATGGACGAAAAATTTTGGGGCGATAGAATAAAAGTGTCACTTTAATGATGTAAATATAACACTACCATGTGAAAAATGACTTTGTGAACGGAGTCTTTTCGCTTCTTCTTCTAAAAATCTTGTTGTTACTAACGTGATTTCTAATTGTCAAAACTGTGTGCCATCTTTTTTTCTTTTTTTATATTTTGCCTTGGTATTATTCTAGCTATAAATGTGTTTTAAATAAAATAATGTTACTTGTGCAAAAAGTCCTTTGCAGGACAAGGATAGTTGTTATTAGGCCTTAAGTTACTGATATTTACGCTCTAGCACAGAATACATAATAGTACTAGTACAGAAGGACCTCTTCGCGATACCATTTAAATAAATAGCGACTATTGCTCCGACACAATAAGGTGCAATTCAGATCGCACACCACTAATTCCAAATGGCTTATATTAACCTAAAACTTGCCTCTCTTTCTATCGCATAGCTCTTATCTGTTCTGATGCCGTTAAGGTTGTCTTCTGTAAGAAGAATTAATCTAAATATTTAATAACCATTTATGTGCCTATTACTTTACTTCTGTAAACAAATGAAGTTTTAAATAAACCTAGACTAGGTATTTACCTACTTAGTAGTACCTACGTAGATGTAACTTATATTAAAGAAAACTATTTTATTTCAAAATCTCTGCATTGATACTTTAATCTCTAAGAAGATAGGCATTTGCCATAACGTTAGTGTGTACCTTGGAATGAAACTATCTCTTTTAGGTGTTTAACTAGGTAGGTATATGCAAATCAAATCGCGGAACCCTACTCCTTATAACACCAGCTATTTGCCAGTGAAAGTCATATGGAAATCGGTCCACCCGTTGCGGAGATTAGACGAACTAATAGACAGACAGACAGACAAAATTGTTGTAGTACTAAACTTATCAAAGCTAACCTTGACTAAGTTACTCCTTATAACACCAGCTATCTGTCAGTGAAAGTCCCGTGGAAATCGGTATACCCGTTCAGTAGATTAGCCTGAACAAACAGACAGACAAAAATGTGAAAAATATTTTTTTTTGTATAAGTACCGTGTAAACATCAGATGCATTTAGTAAAAAACTGTCATTATGTCATTACAAACGGACACTTCAAATTTATTAATTTACTAGCAGTTCCCGCGCGGCTTCGCTCGCGTGTACATATTTATATATTTTGCGCGGAACCTTAATCCTTTTTTCAAAATCACAGTAGCATAAGTTACTCCTTTTAACATCAGCTATCTGACAGTGAAGGTCCCGTGGAAATCGGTCCACCTGTTCCGGGGATTAGCCGAAACAAACAGACAGACAGACAAAAATTGTAAAACATGTTGTTTTGGTATATGTATCGTATATACATACATCCAAATGCACTTAGTAAAAAGCGGTTATTTTAATATTACAAACAGACACTCCAATTTTATTTATTTCTAAAGAGTATAGATAGAAGATGTGTCTCAGTTGTTGTGGTCCTAATAAATAAATATACTTATCATAGCTAAACTTGACCTTGTAAACAGAACTTGTAAATATCTAACTATACTGATTATCATTAATAATATAATCTAACTATGTAAATACGGGAAACGTAATTCGTAAGCGACGAACGGACGAAGCGACGTAGCGCGGGAGTGAGTATCGAAGTAACGTGCTACCCGGCCGGCGCGTGGCAGCCCACTGAATTTCGATCGACTCGTCGCCGCTGCTAGGTACCTGTAACTTCATACCTACTGACCGGAGTGGGCCTAGCCTGGCTCTAGTTTCACTACAATCATATTATATATACAAAATATTATTGTTTAACGATAAATCACACACTTCATTACAAACCAAAGCTAAGTATTAAACACTCGTAGCAATGACTACAATTTTTTTTTATTTTATATTAAATACACGTAGATTTTTGTAACGTCCAGTCAATAAAACAAATAAAAAGACAAAATACCGCTCAAAAGGAAAAATTCTCTAATTAATCACAATTATGCAGTCGCCATCAGTTTGTTAGACTTAAGAAGGATTATTCCTAACTTAAAACATGTTTAGAGTATATATAATCCTTTTTATGCCCTGTTTGTAAATCGTCATAGTAAAGCAATGACAACTGAAATATTAAACACTAAACTGACCTGAGCTGAACTAGTCTGTACTGAACTGAATTGAACTGCTCTAACCTGAACTGAGCTGACTGAACATTAAACTTACTATATAATTATATAGGTTAAACTACTGATATGCAAATAATACAAAGGTGAACTCAGCACGAATCTTGAGAGATTGGTCATAATACATGTCTACACACCGCTTCAAGTTACATTTACCTCAACAGAAATAGCCTAACTTGTAACATTTACACGTAGGGAGGGTTGGTCAATCAAAACTAATCATTAGATAGCAATATTATCTACGTATTTACGGGAATTAACGCGATCACGAAATGGTATTACATACCTCTTAATTGCCTGACGTTCGTGATCGCGTTAATTCCCGTAAATACGTAGATAATATTATATCATGGAACGCGAAAGTTTAAAAGTTAGTATTCGATAGCAAGGTAGGTATATAAGACACAGTAAAAATGGCTAACATTAGCGTACTGAATTCGTTTATGCCTGAAAGCGACGACAAGCTGAAAAGCAGAGTATTAACTGACTGCATCACGTAGGTAATAAAGTTTCCAGTATCGATTAACTTAGTGTTAATTTCAACTTGATATCTGACAGTTTGACAGACATCCTATAAGAGTAACTTTGTCTTTTTGTGAATGGAAAAAAATGGCTACCCTAGCCACAAACAATAAGAAACATTTAATAACTGATCAATTATACACAACCTTGTTTGTTTTTATTGACGCTAAGTTTATAGATACTCACCACAATTACCTTACGAAATCACGACAATGTGGAAATCAAGAAAATTGTGTCAACTTGACCTTAGGAGGATTGACGTAGTAGATATTTGATCAATGACGTTAGTCTATGGTAATTTTGGGGTTTGTTTAAAATGGTTACAAAGTGACTTGTATAGACAGCCTTTCCCCAATGGTTTCGCTTGCTTTAATGTAGATTATATCACAGAATTTCTGCTATCTTCATCCCACGGTTTTCTGACCCTTTCATCAGTACGCCAG
This sequence comes from Callimorpha dominula, assembly GCA_949752705.1. Classification (NCBI taxonomy): domain Eukaryota; kingdom Metazoa; phylum Arthropoda; class Insecta; order Lepidoptera; family Erebidae; genus Callimorpha; species Callimorpha dominula. Next base: position 9,174,636 of record OX457018.1, on the reverse strand, counting down.
TGCCTCATCTAGTTAAAAACATTAAAGAGATCCTAATATTTATGTCACAGAATGTCTGTTGTCTTCATCCCACGGTTCCCTGGCCCTAAAACCACTACATCAGTGTCTCTAGTTAAAAAAAAATAGAAGAAATCCTATTAAATCACAGAATATCTGCTGTCTTCATCCCACGGTTCCCTGGCCTTTTGATCAGTATCAGTGCCTCTAGTTAAAAAAAATTGAAGAGATACTAATATGTAACAGAATATCTGCCGTCTTCATCCCACGGTTCTTTGGCCGTTTGAAAAGTACTCCTGTGCCTCTAGTTACATAAAAAATAGAGGAGATCCTTTAATGGCGTAAAAATTAAGAATAATATAAAATTGTGTGTTCACGTAATCAGTCTACCGTCTAACCTTCACCGTATAACAGAGTTGTTGGGAGACCGGTCTTTTAAGGTCAAGTGACGATAATAGTTAACATTTTGCTGTTAATCTAATGAAATTCTTTGAGTAAATTGTTCATGTTGTTGACTAACTTCGTGCCGTGTTTGTGTCCGATCTTTGTAATCTATAGTATTATTATAAAGCTTTATTTTCTGTCTATGGCTTGTCATTTTATGTATGTATCTTACTTTTCGTTTAAAAATAGGGATAGCTATTATATAAACTACAGTAACACCCGCTTAATACGGCAGTGAAGCAATGATTGCATTGCTTTTCGCCGAGTGAGTGAGGTTGCCGGGGGCCTTAACCCTTCCTCTCCCTCTCTCTCCTCCTCGCCCCCTATTCCTCATTTCGACTACTCCCACCTTAAAGGCCGGCAACGCACAAAAAACGAGTTGACCTGTAAAAGTGTTTGTAATTTTTTTAACTATAGAGAGCCTACATAATAAACCTACTCGTCTCTCTGCGTTGTCTACAGAGGATAAACCGAACCACGTGGTTGATCCTGGATTACGCAATAAAAGTTTTCTCGCTCATCCTACTAATATTGTAAACGTGAAAGTTTGTGAGGATGTATGGATGGATGGATGTTTGGATGTTTGTTGCTCTGTCACGCCAAAAGTACTGATCCAATTGCGATGAAACTTGGTATGTAGATAGCTGGACACCTGGACTGGACTAGCTTGTTGGCCTAGTGGTTAGTGACTCTGACTGCTATGCTACAGGTCATGGGTTCGATACCCATCTGAGTCTGGGTGTTCTTTGTGGCCGTTGTTTGTATGTTTGTAAAGTCCCCCGCGACACAGGAGTAATTCCTAATTGGGACTTACGTGTCTGAAACCGCGGGGTGCAGCTAGTTAGTCTATAAACCCTCTACTAGCAGTTTACAACTTCAAAATCAAAAAACCGTTCGACCGCGGCCCGTTAGGCGTGATGACCTAGCCTGGTCGTAGGGTCCTCCTTGTTTACAACCTTAATAGTATAAAGAATTTGTCTGTATGCTAGCTAATATATATTCATATATAAACAGATAATCACGTTTGATATTTCGTTGTTAACCTTCGAAATCACAGAGAAGGGGCCGTTCGAACAGTGACCTGCTAAAACCGATATATTTTATTACTGAATCAATTTTAAATTACTTTTAGAACAATTATTAAGAAACTTTCAATCTGAATAATTCATTAATCTTATTCAACATACTTTTGAATGTAATATTTCGCACTAGCAACCCGCCCCGGCTTCGCACGGGTAGCAGAGATATCTTCAACATATTTCATTCAATTTACACAAAATCTTAACAAATTATAAACATAGACCTTCCACATGAATCACTCTGTCCATTAGTGAAAACCGCATGAAAATCCGTTTAGTAGTTTTTCAGTTATCGCGTACAAACAGACGCGGCGGGGGATTTTGTTTTATAATAGGTAGTGACTAGCAATCCGCCCCGGATTCGCACGGGTACAAATTATACACTGAAACCTTCCTCATGAATCACTCTGTCTATTAGAGAAAACCGCATGAAAATCCGTTCAGTAGTTTTTCTGTTAATCGCGAACAGACAGACAGACGCCGCGGGGGACTTTGTTTTATAATATGTAGTGAAGTGATAGAGAATAATCACAAACTTAAAATACCCTCGACTCGAAAGTCGCTTCAACGATTACAAAAGAGCTGATGATCTTCGAACGGGTGAACATATTTTCTTAAATTATATCTAAGAATACTCTCGGTCAAGTTACCTTTGAAACAAAAAAAAAAATGTGTGTGTCACCTCCGACGCACGACTGGAGTTTACAATTTACTGAAGTCTCTCTCTCTCTCTCTCTCTCTCTCTCTCTTTCTCTCTCTCTCTCTCTCTCTCTCTCTCTCTCTCTCTCTCCCTCCCTCCCTTCCTCCCTCTATATATTCTATATATATTTACACATATATATAACATAAAGGTATACACATATCTACTTACATGCGTCGAGAATAAGGAGTAAACTCCAATAAAGCATAAAAAGCACAATAAAGCGTTACGCTGCCCTCCGATCACTAAATTTTACTCTTCATATTCTTTTCATACCGGGCGCCTTATATGCAAATCGATTCTTAAGGAGTAAACTCCAAAAAACGCCCTTAAATCGTTCTTTACGTTTGGGAGCTACGATGTCACAGACAGACGTCCACCGTCGTGACGATTCTTAACACATTGAGACCCCTCCGTGCCTCGGAGAGCACGTTAAAACGTCGGTCCCGGGTGCCGTACAAACATCTGTGGCATTCGTTAGGGGTAGTTGGGACCCTAAAAAGTCTGACAACCTGTTAAACTACAGAACTTTGATATCGTCTAGTACTTGGGTTGTGGAGGTCCACAACAGTGAATTGACCGAAAGACCAAGAGAAATGTGACTTCTAACTGTATTTTGGTAGAACGGTGGAATACCGGAGGAGGTAGTACTAGTAGTAGCTATTATGTATTCTGTGGTAGTAGTAGTGAAGTGGGAGTCTTATTTACACCAAAGTGTGCAAATAGTTTACGATTGAACACATAAATCTACAAATTGCCCTTTTTTTTTAGTTTTTATTTATTATTATTTACATGTTTACGAATTTCTGCATTTAATTGTCAACCTATTCACTAACGTTCTTTTGTTGGTTAATAGTTTAAAAAAAAAAAAAAAACTTAATACTTACCTACGTAAGCATAAAAAAGCCAGGGGGCTGCCATCCCTGATCGGTACGCCTATGCTTACAAGAATACCAGTACTAGCAGCGCCCCGCGGTTTCACCCGCTTAAGTCTCAATCCCGTGGGAATATCGGGATAAAAAGTAGCCTATATGTTAATCCAGGTCTCCAGCTATCTACATACCAAGTTTCATTGCAATCGGTTTAATTTTGGCGTGAAAGAGTAACAAACATCCATTCATACATCCTCACAAACTTTCACGTTTATAATATTAGTAGGATATTTTAAAATATCAGCAGGATTTAGTTATTTGGTTGGCACCACCTAGAAATTGCTTAATGTTTAAAAATGCAATAAAAAAGAAAGTCTTGACTTTTTTCTATTTATCGTCTAGATTTAACACTTCTGACAGGCAGTTACATTTATTTTAAGTATACTTAATTTACTTTATAGGTGTTTTTAATTACTTTATATAGCCAATTAGTTTTTAGACGCCATAAATAGCACACATAAATACATAGATAGCATAAATAAATAGTTTAAAAATGTCTTTGCTGGGACATTTTAAACGCATGTCTACTATCTAGTAATAATATGGGTTCACATACATTCATAGCTGTAACCAGGTATTAGCCTAGCTTAGTATATTTTTGTCAGGGGGGAGGCAAAATTTGGTTTGGTCAGTCCAGGGGGTGCCAAATCTCAAAATACCTTAGTACCTACTACATAAGCTTATAAAGGCCAGGATGGACAGCTGCCCTCAACATACATTCTTTCTTTCCCCCGTCCCCCTCTTCTCCTACTCCCACCTTAAGGGTGGCAACGCACTTGTGACTCTCGAGTTACAGGTGCCCATGGGCGGCGGTAGTCATTTACCATCAGGTGACCCGTCTGTTCGTTTGCCCCCTATACCGTAAAAAAAAAAAATACATTATATCTGAAAACCGCTAGCTTATCAGGTTTCTAGCCTCATAGGCAATTTTCATCTTTCGATGTAGTAGACATATACTTATTAATTGTTTCCAAACTTTTGCGACTTTGATACATATTAGATGTGTAATTCGGGACTTAATCGCGATATAAAGTGACCACGATCGGTGCAATTCGGTCGAAACGTCGGGTAACCAAGAGGTATTGTACTTTTTTTTTAAAAGACAACTCCCGCATAAGGAATTACTCCTTTGTTGCGGGGGACTTTACAAACATACAAACAACGGACACAAAGAACACCCAGACTTATGTGGGAATCGACCTGTAACATAGCAGTCAGGGTCACTAATCACTAGGCCAACAAGCCAGTCATTTTTTTTATTTAAATAAATATTATCACGATTAAGTCCCGAATTACACATTTAATATATACCTATTAAGTATTAAAAGATATATAAGTATTCTGACATTAATAAACAATATAGATGAGTTCGCAAAATGTGCTTCGTTATATTCTTAGTTAACGCACTGGTTGAATACATTGAAAAATATACAATTCTCATTTAAACAGTGTTTCACTTTTTTAATCTTTTAAAGTTAAGCATCCAAATTTTAAAAGACCCAAGGATTAGGTCACCATATTCAGTCAAAATATCCAATTAAATAGTAGCTAAACAATAAAATAATGGACTATTAGGAATAGACATTGACACCATCAAAATATATCAGTTGTCATGAAGCCTTTATTCAAATACAATTTTAAATAAATCCTAAATAGTAATTAACATTCGAAATAGAGGTAATCACAAAATTTACAACAGGTTTCCATGAACACGATATTTAAAAATAAAAAAGGTCTACCGAACCCGCTCCTGACTGACACCTCACTAAAAAAATATGGCCGTCTACAAATCCGCGCAACATTTTTCAAAGATCGTTTTAAATCCGCCAACAGTCTAACGTCTCATCATAATTAAAGTAACAACCTGTTTTTAGAGATTTTTAATCGATTCTTTATGAGGACATATCGATATCTCGCTCTTTGGTTATCGTTCAGTTTGCTTTGTGTGACTGTGTGAACGGACGTGCTCACTTCAATTTTTTTTTACAAATTAAACTGTGTTCTTTATTTAAAAACTATTTAATTTGGCGGTAAGTTTTATGTTACTCTTTTTCTTCATTCCACTTTTAAATATTTTTCTAAATTGAATCTGTGTTAAATTGGCGGGATTAAATTATTTTCAAATGTACGTTTAAATATTCCGTACTTATTATATTTTTACTTTAGTTTTAGTTGAAGATTATAATAATACTGTTTTGTGAGCTTCGTCATGTTTGAATTATTCATAATTCTAAGTGTTATGTAAGTCTTGATAACGAGGAAAATTCTTATACTCTATTAAAATTGCAAAGTAGTTACATTGAGAGTTAAGTACATGTGGGCATTCAATGTTATGCCTTTGCTTAACTATGATATTAAATATAACACTGCGGAAACTATTGAACCAACCCACCTATGAGTTGATAAATTTTCAAAGGTCTCAAACTATATTGTCTTCCAGAATGACTATTAACAGTAGCAAATATTAATATTTAAAAAAAGTAAAACCGACTTCAATATGAAACTTGAATCTCTCATTTCACCTTCTTCGCAAGATTTAAAAAAATCATTTTTTTTAAATGGGACCACACTGGATATTTAATTTTCATTTAAAATATTCGCGTGTATACGTCATATATAAAAAAAATACTTTTGAATTAAGAACCTCGTTCTTTTTCGAAGTCTGTTAAAAAGAAGTGAAGTTGACGAACTTTGGGAGTTTTAGTTTGCCTGGATTTTTATTTTGAACACATGAAATTGGCCCATTGGAAATATTAATTTTTGGAAATGTACCGTGTACCTAGGCTAGGAATATTGTACTGAAAAGTGATATCACGTGATTATTAAGATCTCTATGTCGTCGAGCGCTAAAACCTTGAGACTTTTAAAAATTATTTTTATTAGTTTAGTGAATACTAATTTCGTAATAGAATATAATTTTAAACCTCACTCCAAACACTGCAGTTGGAGGGATTAACAAGACTTAGTTAAGACGTCACTAGTAGAATTCAAACATTTAAAATACTCTCGAAGAAAAAAAAGAATGGCAGAATAGATTTTCTTGAATTATAGCTAAAAACACTTTGATTACGTCACTTTTCAAACAATAAAATCGGCCAACTGCGAGTCGGAGTCGCGCATGAAGGGTTCCGCACCATCGTACAAGATTCAATACTATAAGCCAAAGAAAATACGTCTCTAGTAGGGGAGCCCCCTTTAATTTTTTTTTTTATTTGTTGTTATAGCGGCAACAGATATATACATTCTGGGAAAATTTTAATTGATTACCTATTACGGGATCATGAGATACAGCCTAGTGACAGACAGACGAACAGTGGAGTCTTAGTAATATGGTTCTATTCTTACCCTTTGGGTACGGAACCCTAAAAACCAAATATCGGTCCATCTGTTTAGGAGCTATGATGCCACAGTCAGACACACAGATACACACGTTAAACTTATAACAATTCTTTATAACGCGGCAACCAGAAAACCTATCAAGCCGAATCATGTAATATGTAAGAGATGAGGGAATGTTGTGGGGAAAATCTGCCAGAATCTGACAGTGTAGACGCACCGCCACATTACAGAAGACGGTTATTTAGCTTAATTAAATAATAATAACAACTCCACACATCTTACACACGGCCGTCTGATCCCAAATTAGGCAGAGCCTGTACTATGGTAACCAGACTGCTGATAAACATACTTATATATTTCTAAATACATACATATTATAGATAAATTACACCCAGACACAGAACAAATGATCGTGCTCATCACACAATTAATTGTCCTGGGTGGGAATCGAACCCACGACCTCTGGCTTAGCAGTCAGGGTCACTAACCACTAGACCAACAGGCCAAACATACTTCTGAGCCTTCTGATGATGAGTAGCATTCGCAGAGCTTCATGTTTGAGAAAATGGGGTTGGCACACTGCCACTTCGGGCGTTATTTTTTTTTATTATATCCTATGACATATTCACATCGCTACCTAGACCCAAACTAAGCAGAGCTTGTACTAATGGGTTTAAAACATAAATAAACATACATAGATATTATACATGGTGTATTTGAAAAAGGAACACTTACCTATTTATATCACGGAAAGGACATGGCTCTAGCATGCAGTTACAATAAGAATTTTTGAAAAAATAACAATCCGTTTACAAGTTATGATATGACCGTTTGAATATTCAGGTATTTTTTACGTCCGTTTCTCATAAAATAAGGTGGAATGTGTAAAGATTTTAAATAGTACATATTTTTTCATTTTGGAACTTTTCCTTTCATTACTAAGAATCCATAAAATCCATAAAAATTAATTTCGATTTTTTTTTAAGTTAGTTTTGCTGGATTTTCTCAAAAACTGAGTGAACAGTACAAAATTCTTATTGTAACTGCATGCTAGGGCCATGTCTTTTTAGTGATTTAAGTAGGTAAGTTGACTGGCCTGTTGGTCTAGTGGTTAGTGACCCTGACTACTAAGCCCAGAGGTCGTGGGTTCGATTCCCACCCAGGACAAATAATTGTGTGATGAGCACGATAATTTGTTCTGTGTCTGGGTGTAATTTATCTATAATATGTATGTATTTAGAAATATATAAGTATGTTTATCAGCAGTCTGGTTACCATAGTACAGGCTCTGCCTAGTTTGGGATTAGACGGCCGTGTGTGAGATGTGTGGAGTTATTATACTGTGTGGTGTTATTTTTCTAATACAACCTGTATAATATCTATATATGTTTATTTATGTTCTAAATCCTATTACTACTATCCTAAATAGCTATTATACATATAAACACCCAGACCAATGCAATGCACATAAATAGTTGCATTGAACGGGAACCAAATCCCCGAGCCTCGGCGTGGCAGCCGAATGCATTACCGTCGCGCAACAGAGGTCGTTTTCATAGGAAGGTTATGGGGTTATATGGTCGTTTTCATAGTTTCACAGGAAGGTTATGGAGTTATATGTTGTGGTAGGTTAATATTAAGACTAGGATTTGCTCGCGGTTTTAAAATCTATATTTTGTCAACCAGCTCACTATCCCTCAGGAATAGGACTTGTTTTTGGACGAAAAGGTATACCATTTTGTACACATGGGAGAGCTTGTGAAACAATGCTTGCATGAGGTTACCGGAGGCCCTTACCCTTCCCTCTCCCCTATTCCCGTCCTTCCCCTCTCCCCCTCTCCTCCCCTCTAATCCCTCTCTCCCGTCTTCCCTCCTCTCCCCCTCTTCCCCTATTCCCATTTATATTCAGGTGACCCGTCTACTCGTACCATAAAAAAAAACACATTTCTGTATCCATGCAAATCATGGCTATAATTCGATTTGTCATCCGATGCGATGACAACGACCTACACAACTGGTAGCAAAGCAACTTGATAAACATACCAAATGTCTGGGCATATTCTTAGACCTCCCTAAAGCTTTTGACACGGTTTCTGTTTTTCGCCGAGTGAGTGATGTTACCGGAGGCCCTAACCCTTCCCTCTCCCTTTCTTCAACGCACTTATGAATCTTGAGTTGCAGGTGCCCATGGGTGGCATGTAACTAATTAACTAATGATATAAACAGATATACTCAGTAAATTTTGACCTACTTGTAATTGTCGTACCCAAATCACACTTTGTATGTAAATGTAGTTCGTAAGACAATACTCTAATTTGGCATCTAGGAGCTGATCTGATCTGATGATAGAGCCACGAGGTAGATGGTGGACCTTTTCAGTGGCTAATTGTAAACCCATCGAGTTTGGACTCATCTGATTCCAAATTATAGTATTGTCATCTGAACTACATATACATACAAAGTTTCCATTCGAAACGAGAATCAGAAGTGGGATAAAATTGACTTGCAATAGTTATGTTAATAACTGGGCTCGTGGCTAAGTGGTAACCGAGTAGGTTAGCACATTACAAAGTTAAGTAATGCTAGCCAGGTCAGTCGAGGATGGATGACCATTCTTAACTACAGAACTTTGATATCGCCTAGTACTTGGGTTGTAGATTTCTGATGGCAGTCGCTTCACGTAAAATATCAAAAGTAAGGCCGTATCGTAGTTAGACTGAAAGCCGAACCCAGCTTAGTTGGGAAAAGGCGCGGAGGATGAGTTAGGTTAATAACTGATTTGACTTGACGGTTTTCTTATAGAGCTGCTTCAGTGGAAATCGTCTAGACCGACGAGAATGTAGACCCCAATTAAAATATTTGTTTAAGCAATGTTCAACCGTATTAATGCGAACAAAGATTATTTATTACCTTGCAACTAAAACTAAGCACTATTTTGCCAGTTGGGCTAGTGGTTAGTGATCCTGACTGCTGAGCCAGAGGTAGTGGTTTCGATTCCGAAAATGAATGAACTAATAAATGCCTAACTTATTAAATACTTAAACATTCCTGAAAATATGTAAAAGTGGTGGATTAGTCTTTAAGCAAATCGCAGACGTACAAACATACATACAAGTGTACGGATTGAATAAAGAATCTCCCTTTTTGAAGACGTTTAATAAAAATCTGGGGCTGCAGCAGGCCCGCAGAGGTAAATTTCGTGTTTTTCTTATTTTTTTGAAAATCTGACCCCCATATATTCATATAATATACATAAACTTTTTAACTGGCGGTTGTTGTGAGGTCTAGGGATCATAACTAGACCTCCTGTAAAGAAATTTTTGGAGAACTCAACACTGGTACAAAACCAAAAGGTAGACTTTTCTTCGAAATCTACCTAAAACAGTACCTACCTGACAGAAAGACCATAGATAATTTAGACAATCTATGAGACAATAAAAACGAAGCAGGCTTGCCGCGGCTTTTGACAGTCGCAAGATTTTGGTGTCCGTTGAAAGGAATAACAAGTTAGCATTTAGCCTTGAAAACCAGTTACTGTAGACCGTTAGTGAATTTGATGTTCAAATTCCAACTTAAGTAGCTATATAACGTTGAGAATGTGTTGAAACCTTCGCATGTGTAAGTTAAAAATAAATTCTGTTTAGTTGACTCAAGAATTACGTTCGAGCCTATTAAAAAAAAAAAATTAGGTACCTCTATATTTAAAAAGTTTTTTTTTTTAATAAGTAGGCATGCATTTGTAGGGCAAGGCATTTCTTTATAAGATCCAACATTTAATTCGGTTCTACGGTAGCGCGGGAAATTGTTCCGATTTTTTTTTTAATTAAATTTGTTAAATTAGGCTATGGAATAACATATAAAAATTACTTTTTCTATACAGCTAATATCTACATATATATAAAAATGAATCCCTATTTCTATTGGTGACGGCATCACGCGAACGGCTGGACCGATTCCGCTAATTCTTTTTTTTGTATTTGTTATTATCAGGAGAAGGTTCTTATGAAAGAAAAAATTAGGAAAGTGGCGAGGAAAATTTGAAAATTTAAGAAAACATAACGAGGGACTTACGCAAGTGAAACCGCTTGGCGCAGCTAGTAAGATTATAAATTATAAAAGCTCTTATTTAGGCAACGTAGGCAATTTTATAGTTACAAATCCAAAATTTAGATATGTATACATATTTATTTAATTAATTAAAACCTATACCTAAATTATTTTCATTTTAATTTGTTTTCATTTAAGACATTTTCAAAACTCCAAATTTCATACTCATATGTCTGATAGTTTAATATCTAGATACCGTTATATTCGTGCCTAATTATGTAGGTACGTACAACTAATTAAAAATAAACCTTATAAAGAACAAAAAATCTAAATAGTATCCGTCTACAATATAATTATGTATGTACATAATAAAGTTAAACATACTTTGTAATTAATTCGCGAGTATGTAGGCAATTGCTGAAGAATGCAATGGGAATTCTCGCTCCCCCGATCATAGGCAATTAGCGGAACACCGGTGTGGTTTTTAGTCGGTAAGAGTCCGACAGACCCCTTCGCCTCCCCAAGGGCGGAGGACATCCATGAGGATCTTCCAACCCATCACCAAAAAAAAAGTGCATGTAGACAAGTCTTTCGAGTGCTCACTTGAATCCTAAATGTTTAATTGAATTGGTTGTTCTCAAGTTTTAGTCCATTTAAATTTAAAGAAAATATTCCACCTCTAAGGGTATGAAGAATACACCCTATTACAATTGATCATGATGCGCAGTGACGTCAGTGTTTTTAAAGTAAAATATTGTCAGATGAACGGACGTTTACATTTTAAACTATGAGATATGTAGTAAGGTGGGTTTGGCGGAATATCTACGCTAGGCACGTGCTTAGCATATGCTGAACCAGGTCTAGTCGTTGGGCACATGAGCTGCATATTAAACCTTCCAACCTGTTCTCGGAATCTAGATTTAAGAGTAATATCGTACAACAAAATGTATGCGATTATTACTTAAATATCTAATAATAGTTAACTTGCTCTAAATTTTGTTTGCAATTCTCATAAAGCAGGTGGGATTTGTGTCCGACATACCACTTCAGCCTCGGTGAGGTGATGACCCGTGGGGATTTCCACACGATAAAAAAAAAAGGTGGATATTGTAAAGATACAGAATTTAAATTGTACGTATTTTGTTATTTTGGAACTCAAATATTGAGTAAAAATAACTTAAAAACCTTTTCGTAGTAGGTTTTTAACGATTTTCTTAATAACGGAATGAATTATCTTTTAAAAATAAGTATCACCGACTTTATAGTGCTTTTTAGTGGAAAGTAGATGTATTTTTTTTAAATATAATATGGGTAGGACAACTAAACGCACAGCTCCAGTGAGACAGCGATGTTTCGGAGCAAACGAAAATATCATCGATGTCTACAATTTTTAGATATTTGTTGATTTTTCAAAAACCGCTCGACTGATTTCGATAAAATTTAAATGGGACCACCTGGGAAGTATACCCTATGAAACAAAAAAAGAATTTTTCAAATTGGTTCAGGCGTCCTCGAGTAATCGGTGAACATACATAAAAAAAAAAGGATTCCGACGAATTAAGAAACCTCCTCCATTTTTGAAGTCGATTAAAAATCTAAGATAAAAATCATGTACGATTTAAAATCTTTAACTTTGACACGACACATTTGTTCATCAGAAAATAAGTATGGTCTGGCGGCTCTGGGAGCTGACTCTGCTTTACTCTTGTACATAAACATATATTTGGTAAATATAATGTGTTGGTAACCGTAATATACCAAAATTTTAAAATAACTATATACTTTTTTAGGGTTCCGTTCCTCAAAAAAATAAACCCTTATAAAATCACTTTATTGTCTGTCTGTCTGTCTGTTAAAACCTTTTTCTCAGGAACCTGTAAACGCATCAAGTCGAAATTTATACAAATAACGTATGTTTGCAATCCTTGTAAAAAAATCAAGCTTCTAAGTCAACGCAATCAAAAGATAGCCGCTTAAGCCTTAGATTTGACCAAATTTAAACATTTCGCAGGTAAGTCAAAACCTATAGGGTACTTCCCGTTGACCTAGAATCATGAAATTTGGTAAAAAGCAGTCTCAAAGCACAAGTTAAGGAAAAAAATCCGAAAGTCGTTAACTTGTTGTTATGACCTAAAAAATAGTTTTTGTGATTATAGACTTATATTTTGCGGTTGGATTGTTGACTTTATCGTACATCGCAACCGCAAAGTTAAGTTAGTCTTTCGAAAAAGACCAGCAAAAGTCTTCGAGAATTGATTCCCGAGATGGACGTACTATCTCGTACTAATCTAAACAGAAAGAATGAAAGAAACAAAGAAAGAAAGAAAAAAATAAATTTATTTTGTATTCCTATGTAACATAAGTGAGCATAGTAAATGTGTAAACAGTAAATTATAAATATTACAATGTGACTTATAACTAATATGATACAAAAATGGTTCTTAGCTCAGCATTGGGCCACTTCTTAGCTCAGCATTGGGCCACTTCTTAGCTCAGCATTGGGCCACTTCTTAGCTCAGCATTGGGCCACTTCTTAGCTCAGCATTGGGCCACTTCTTAGCTCAGCATTGGGCCACTTCTTAGCTCAGCATTGGGCCACTTCTTAGTTAAGAGGCTTAGCTATGCGAGTATCATTTAAACGATCTGTGTCAGTGTCAACGAGTTGAACATGTTAAGCATTATAATGTCTATCTAATTTTGAACTCTTGTGTTGAAGGTTATTTACATTTTATATCAGCATTTATTATTATTTACTAGCAACTTCGCTAGCGTGTACATATTTATACATTTTGCGAGGAATCCTGATTATTTTTCCAAAATAACAGTAGATATATATATAACACTTTATTTGTACACTAGCAGAGCCCCGCGGTTTCACTTGCGTTAGTTCCGATCCCATATGTATTTTGGGATAAAAAGTAGCCTATATGTTAATCCAGGTCTCCAGCTATCTACATAGCAAGTTTCATCGCAATCGGTTCAGTAGTTTTGGCGTGAAAGAGTAGCAAACATCCATCCATTCAAACTTTCAAATTTATAATATTAGTGAGATTAGTGGGATAGTGGGCTTAGCAATAGTGGAAGATACATTTACAAAATAATAATAAACAGATAATGTACAGGGCGCCCTTATTGCTAGAAGCAATCTCTTCCAGGTAACTTTAGGATGGATCAAAATGATTATAAATAGTAATAATCTGCTCGTTTGCACCCTAAAATATAAAAAAAAAAAAAATATTATCAATATACACACATAAACCTAACTGTAGTATACACAATACAACATACAATAGTAGCTTAAGTTACCTATTATAACACCAGCTATCAGCCAGTGAAAGTCCCGTGGAAATCGGTCTACCCGTTTGTGGAGATTACCCGGAACAAACAGACACAAAAATTAAAAAAATATAATCCCACTAATATTATAAATGTGAAAGTTTAGATGGATGGATGTTTGTTACTCTTTCACGCCAAAACTACTGAACCGATTGTGATGAAATTTGGTATGTAGATAGCTGGAGACCTAAATTAACGCATAGGCTACTTTTTATCCCGATATTCCCACAGGATCGGGAATCACGCGGGGGAAATTGCGAGGCGCTGCTAGTTTTAAAATAAGTACCGTGTAAACATTCGCATGCATTTAGTCAAAAACTGTTAAAATGACAATACAAACAGACACTTCAATTTTTGCAGTTGTTGAAGTTTGAATTGAACTTTAGAACGTTCATCTCCTTTATTCCCCTTTTTCTCTTCTAATGCTAGTTGTCTGTTATTATTACCTTCTTGCTTATTTCCCTTCTTTGAGATTAAAAAAAGACGAAAGATTCTTCTAACAGGTAGTTTGTTTGACGAAACAATTTCAAGTTTGTGGACATAACAAAAACATTCAGATATTTAAATTCGCCTCGATGTTTGTTTTAGACTATTTGAAGAACTTAACATTTTGTTGTTTCGGTCAATATATGAACATATAGATATACATGTATTATGTGCTGCCTTTTAATAATAAATATTTCTAAAAAAAGCTTCAAGTGTTAAAGAACAGAGAAAAAATATATCACAATAGATATTTAGCTTTATAATGTGTGTGGTATTATTTAAAAAAAATAATAAGTTAAATAGAAAAACAAGAATTTCAAGGAGATAGCAAGAATGCTTTTGACACTCTTAAGTATAATATGACGCTGAATCTAGACTTGTATATAATCAAAGTAAACTCCATTATAGCAAGGGAAATCATCTGCGATACAAGGCTTAGTAATATTTTGATAACCACAGTCTAACGCTATTCTCTGCACCAGAGGCTAATTTTAGAATGCCACAAGGTCGTATTCTTGGGCCTGCCATGTAGCTAATTATAGAGTTCCAAAAGGTATAATTCTTGGGTCCGATATTTGTGAAAAATTTTTTGGAGTACCTACCCCAAGGCCAAATCCTTGAACCTTTTATGAAACTTAATATTGGATTACCACAAGGGAGTATTAATACGTGAAGTTAATTCTATGTTACCGTTTTAAGCAAATTTGGCGCACGGAGGAATGTGAAATTTATAATACTTAAAGATTATATGTAAAAACAGTGGTGAAATATATTTGATGAATATTTGTTATAAATTCAAAAATCATGGGAAAACAGTTACAAAAACCTACAGACGTCAAGTATACTACTCTGTCAAGAAAGTACCGGGAAAAGGTCAATAAAACACAAAATGTTAACTATTCTTCCAAATTTATTATTTCGTCTTCAAAGTAGGCCCCTTCAGAAATCTTACGCCAAAGAATAACTCTGTTATCAAAACATTTTTTAAATGCAATTTCCGGAATCGACTTCAGTTCTGGCCGCGAATTCTCTTTGATATCTTCTATCGACTGAAAACAGGTATCTCGAAGTGGTAATTTGAGTTTTGGAAAGAGAAAAAAGTCGGCCGGTGCCCTATTCGGTGAACTACTACTACTCAACAAATTCCATCGAACAACCGTATGGTTGTTGGAATTTTTTAGTTATTCAAAAATTCGTTTACAATGATGGCCTTGTGTGATGGCTCGTTGTTTGTTGTAATATCCAAGAATTTTCATTCCACAAATTTGGTCTTTTTCGACGAATTTGCTCTCTGAAACACCGCATAACGTTCAAATAGTATTCTTTATTTATAGTCTGACCAGAAGGCAAGAATTCCGAGTGCACAACACCTCGATAGTCAAAGAAAACAGTCAACATGACCTTGACTTTTAAACGACTTTGTCGTGGTTTTTCGGTTTCTTACTTGTTGCTTGTTGACTAGTTAGCATGTCAAACGGTAAACCCATGTCTCATCATCAGTAACAATGGGTTTTATGAATTTAGGATCGGAATTGAATTGTTCTAGCATATCTTCAGCAACTTTACGCGATTAAGTTTTTGAAGAAAATTCAGATCTTTCGAGACTAGTCGAGCGGCAACGTGTTTCATGCCCAAGCATGCGTTTAAAATGGTACGAATCGATTCGTGAGACAGAAAGTTCAGAGGATATCTTTCTCAAACTTGAATGAGAATTTCAGTCACAATTTCCTTCACTTTAGCGATGTTAACTTCAGTTGAAGACGTTGATGGCCGACCAGGGCGAGGCAAATTTTCCAAACAAACAAACAAACTCTTTGTTCGATATTTTTATCCATTATAAAAATCGCAAAACACTCCTGAGATGATGTTACAAAATCGAGTACTCGAAAAAAACTAAATGACAGATATTGCTCCAACTTCGCGCCAATATAGAAAACAGTTGTGCCAACTTAACCACAAAAATAATTATTTGAATTGAATTTGGAATTAGAATTAAATGTATATGTTGACCTCTCACGGTACGGGAAGTCCTTACAACGACATCTCAATTCATACTGGAAATGAATAGCTCCAATTGTGTTACAAATGATGGTGGAAATTCGACTATCTGTGTCTGTTTGTAATGTCAAAATAGTATATTTTTTACAATTATTTGCACCATACCTATGCCTAAAAATCAGTTTTTAAATTTGTTGTCTGTTTGTTCCGCCTAATCTCCGAAACGGGTATACCGATTTGAACGGGATTTTCACTGACAGATAGCTGGCGTTATAAGAAATAACATAGGCTACTTTTATCTTGGAAAAAGAAAAAATTATTAGGGTCCCGCGCAAAAATATATAAATATCTACACGCGAGCGAGGCCGCGCAGGAACTGCTAGTTATTAAGTCATGTTTATATAATAGACAAAATCAAAGAGGAAAATTCTAGTGTCAATATAAATTCTCAAGTCGATTTAAATCCGGATTCACTATGACATCATATACCACGCACGTAGGTGGTACAAAGTCACTGCGGGCGGCTGCCAGGTCAAATACATTATAACCTTTTTTTAGACCCTAGAGGACAAGACGGCCAAGGATATTCGGACGCTTTCGAGATATTTGGAGGTTTATTAATGACGTTGGATTTAGAATGTTGTGAAATAAATTATTTAAAAACAATCTGTTAGGTAGTTAAGCGGCGAGGTCAAGCGATGTTTTAGTCAGATTTATACATGGGTAATACAATGGGTAAGTAACACTCATAATATGGCAAGATATTCTTATGCGACCAAATTCTATTGATTACGTATGAGTGTTTTTTTAGGGTCCCGTACCCAAACGGTAAAAACGGGACTCTATTACTAAGACTCCACTGTCCGTCTGTGGGTCTGTCACCAGACTATATCTCATGAACCATGATAACTAGACAGTTGAAATTTTCACAGATGTATTTCTGTTGCCGCTATAACAACACATACTAAAAACAGAATAAAATAAATATTTAAGTGGGGCTCCCATATATTAATAAGCCCTTATACAGACGCCTAGATGCCCAGACGCTTGAAATATTACCAGAATATTACAGTGTTTAATGTTGTATAGATAATGGTACGGAACCCTTCGTGCGCGACTCCGACTCGCACTTGGCCGGTTTTTTTTTATGGTACCTATAGGGGGCAAACGAGCAAACGGGTCATGGACACCTACAACTCAAGATGTGACTCTTGAGTTGTAGCCATGGGCGGTGCATTGCTGGCCTTTAAGGTTGGAGTAGGGGAAGCAAGAAAATTTAAGGGGGATTAGGGCCTCCGGTATCCTCAGTCGCTCGGCAAAACACAACGTAAGCAGTGAAGTAATGCTGGCGTTGTATTTCGCCGAGTGACTAATGTTACCGGAGGCCCTAACCATTCCCTCTCCCCCTCTTCCCCCCTTCTCTCCCTCTCCCCCCCTTCTCTCCCTCTCCCCCACTTCCTCTCTTCCACTGTAAAGGCCGTCACTTGTGACTCTTGAGTCTTGAGTTGCAGGTGCCAATTGGCAGCGGTAGTCACTTATCATCAGGTGACCCGTCTGCTCGTTTGCCCAATATCACATAAAAAAAATTACCATAAAATGTATGTATGTGTATCTGTGTTCTTGACCCCACTGTACAGTTCATGGAAGGAAAGGTATGTAGCTTAACCAGATCGATGGGGGGGTGTAAACAATAGCTTCAGCTTGTCAGGGTTGCATGCCTATTGCTCGAACTGGCAACAGCCAACCATATGACAAAAACTTAAGTCTATTTTTGTCGTAACAAAGTCTGACACTGTAGGTTTTGCCATCAGTTTTACAACAAACAAGACGGTGATCAATGAATAACCTATCGTCTAATGCAGTGATTGATGTTGGTCTAGTGGTTAGTGACCCTGACTGCTGAGCGACAGGTCGTGGGTTCGATTCCCACCCAGAGCAATGTCTGGGTGTAATTTATCTATATTCTGTATGTATTTAGAAATATATAAGTATGTTTATCAGCAGTCTGGTTACCATAGTACAGGCTGTGCCTAGTTGGGGATCAGACGACCGTGTGTGAGATGTGTGAAGAGAAGAAGAATTATTATTTTATATTATTATTATATTGATTACACCAAATGTATGTATTCAACAGTGAGCCTTTTTCCTTCAAGTTTCTTGCTCGTAATTACGATTAGAATTATAATAATAATTTTTTTTTTTAATACACAATCTTGAGTAAACCTGTATTCTCTGCAAAATCTCCTGACGTCAATCAGAGCGTCTAATGTCGATATTATTTCATCAATCACCAATAATCGTTCGTCAATCATGACTTTTGGAATTGATTGATGCTTGAGCGTGTAATGGGCGAATGGACACCTTATAATTGAATAGATAGCGTTGTGTAATGTGTGTGTGTATTATATCTCTGCAAACCACTTATATATAATAGCGTGAAGTTATTATGAAAGATCAAGATTTCAACTTGAACAATATAATTAAATCAATTCTACATTTGCCTGTTTCTGTATGTCTTCATTATCATATATTAATATTAAATATTTTGAATTGACATTTAAGATTGTCCGTCACCCCCCGCGGGGATCCTTCTTTGTTCATGTCAAGGGGGGAAGGAGGTTCTAGATAAACTGGACGTTTTCTGTGATAGTGAGATTCAAGGTTCTTGTGTTTTTCCATTTGCGGGTTCGTTTTTTTTTTCATAGACAAGTTGAAATGTTATTAAGATTAAGTTGTTATAAGATAAGGTGCAATTTGTTTGCCCACGTTTAATAAAATATAGCCTGTGTTATTTTTGGATAAATAGCTTTCTAATGGTGACAAAATTATTAAAATCGGTTCAGTAGTTTCGCAGTGTAGCGACCACAAACAAACAAATCTGGATACCTAACCAAGTCAAATCTTGAGCTTGAATTTTTCGTAAGTTCTCTATTAAATATCTCCTTTGTGTAAATATTTCAACTGAGGGGCTCGTGGCAGCGAGGCAACGAGTAGGTTAGCATATTACAAAGTTAAGTAATACTAGCCAGGTCAGTCTAGGATGGGTGACCATTCTTAACAATTGAGCTCCGTTAATTGAGCACGTTAAACCGTCGGTCCCGGGTGCCATACAAACATCTGTGGCATTCGTTACGGGTAGTTGGAACCCTAAAAAGTCCGACAACCTGGTCTAACTACAGAACTTCGATATCGCCTAGTACTTGGGTTGTGGAGGTCTGATGGCAGTCGCTTTACGTAAAATATCAAAGTTCGGCTGTATCGTAGTTAGACTGAAAGCCGACCCCAACTTAGTTGGGAAAAGGCGCGGAGGATGGAGAATGATGTGTAAATATTTCAACTGTAAAATTTTAAGAAGTGATATTTTTAAAAGTAATCTCTCTGTAAGCAAGCAAACTTGTGTGTAGATAGTATGTCCATTTTTTAATCAACTCTCGAAGATTTTTGCCCGCCTTTTCTTGTAGTTCTAAAAATACGATCGATGTACGACAAAGTTAACTTTCAAAACATAAGTTTGTAATCACAAAAACTATTTTTTTATGTGATACTAACAGCGCCCCGCGGTTTCACCAGCGTAAGTCCCGATCCCGTTGGAATATCGGGGTGAAAAGTAGCCTATATGCTAATCCAGGTCTCCAGCTATCTACATACCAAGTTTCATCGCAACCGGTCCAATAGTTTTGTCGTGAAAGAGTAACAAACATCCATCTATCCATCCATCCAAACTTTCACATATATAATATTAGTGGGATACCTACAAATTTACAACTTTCGATTTTTTTTCCTTTACTTGTGTAATGGGAAGTACCCCATAGGTTTTGATTTACCTGCGAAATATTGAAATTCAGTCAAATCTAAGAGTTAAATGCTTTTAAAACTTGAAGCTTGATTTTTACAGCTCCAAGGCACTGCAGACATACCTATTTGGTATTAATTTCAACTTTATGCGTCTATGGCTTCCTAAGAAAAAAAGTCTTGACAGACAGACAACCGATCAACATGAAGTTTTGCATACACGTTGTTAAGGCGACAGAAAAATACAGGATACCTTTTATTAAAAAAACAGTATTGTTACAACAACAGAAACGTCGTATGTAGTCACTAGAGTAGGAGGGAAGTGGGCAATGCGTAAATTTTTTGAAGTGAAACTTCTTTATCGGCGTTGTGCACTTTTTGGGATGGGTAAGAATGTTAATCTCGCGTCGGGACACGTGACCCTGATCGAAAATTAGAAGCACAGAACTTCCAGTGTACCCTATGTATACATTTAGATATGTTATTACCTACTTTTTATTTTTAACCTAATTAAATATATACAGACGTTTGTGTATGTATATGCAAATACATTGTAACGTTATGTTTTCACTTCTGACGTGCAGTTCTACGACTGACTGTTTTTTTATATATATATGTGTGTGGGTTCACGTCGGTAGTGCACTAGGTGGGGTTCTAACCGAACCACTTGATCGCAAGTCCGACGCCTTAGCCATTACCGCCGCTTCAATTATATCTCTACCGTTACAAATGTTCATATGTTAAGGTGTTTGTGCACTTTTGCTGACACTGAACTCGTGACCGTCACGCTAATAATACATATATAGATCCACTAGAGGGCGCTAATCTAAACATTGAGTCTTGTCAGCTCCTTATTAATTAATCTTTAAAAATATAATTGGTTTAATAAAAGTGAAAAGAATATACTAATTTGTCTATGGAAGATGATATCACTAGTAGATGGCATCACTTTTTGAAGTGAATACTTCTTTAGGCACGTTGGGCACTTTTGGTATGGGGAAAAGCACTGAACTCGCGTAACCGTCACGCTCAGATGACGATGATGAAAAAGGTTTATTCAGGAATGGTCCTATTTAAATTTCGTAAAGATCTGATGCTGAGTTTTTATGATTTATGCACATTAAAGTGGATTCTTTTAAAGTTCATTATCAAGACAATCTGAAGAAATAGAAGCCAATGGAAGAAAATTATTCTTATAGAAGATGAGAAGACTGAAGAATTGGGATGTTGACCTAGCCTCTCCTTGGCTTTGTCTGTATCTTATAGATGTTTCAGACATAGCCTGATAGAGGTTACGTTTAATCCCTTACTTCTGCGATGGACGAGAAGATTAAGAAGAAGAAAGCTGCTAACGAAATTTAATTACTTGTTATTTATTCAATGATTATCCATCCACATATAAGATGCCCGTCTATGTCTGTTTGCATGTGTGTACGTGTATCTTCTTAAAAAAAATTATCGTGAAAAATATCTGCAAGAAACTTTTAAACTTTCGCGTTCCATGATATAATATTATCTACGTATTAACGGGAATTAACGCGATCACGAAAAGGTATTACATACCTCTGAATTGCCTGACGTTTCGACCAGGTTGCACTGGCCGTGGTCACAGGCATGTAATATAATTCAGAGGTATGTAATACCTTTTCGTGATCGCGTTAATTCCCGTTAATACGTAGATAATATTATATCTGCAAGAAAATTATGTAAATGGAGATTTCATTAGAAAGCCTATTTTATTTTTCAAACTAGTAGTTTCCCGGAGTTTCACCCGCGTTTATGGTCACTGCTCCGCTCCTATTGGTGGTAGCGCGATGTTATATAACCTATAGCCTTCCTCAGTAAATGGGGTATCCAACACAAAAATAATTTTTCCATGTTCTCTTATTCTTTTGCTAAGGGAGGCTATGTGCGGCTGCCAAGTTAAATTTTTTCTATTACAATACCTAGGTATTTATGAGTTGTGGTTTGTGCTAGAGACGCACAACCACAATCAACAGCCTCGTCCTTGCACGTCATTTCATTGCCCTTGATTTTGAGCTGTAGGGGTGGATCGGATTTGCTGTTGACACTAAAGCAAATGTATTTAGTTTTTGTCACGTTAAGAGTCAGAAGATTGTCATCAAATCATTCCATAAAGTTCTTGATTCCACTTTCGGTAGACTTTTGTTCTTCTTTTAATATGCTTCTATTTGGTTAAAACTTAGCTTTCATATAAAGTCTATTTAATCTTGTCTTTTCAGAATTTACAAAGATGCTTATATGTATACACTAGCAACCCGCCCCTGCTTCACACCGTTAGCATAGACATCTTCATCACTCTGTCTATTAGTGAAAACCGCATGAAAAACCGTTCAGTAGTGATACAGGCTTGTTATATATGAGTTTAGTTATATTTTAGGGTCTATAAAAGACGCCGTCAAAAATTTCTTTAGAATTCGTAATTTTTAACATTTCTTCTATTTTAAATTAAAACTTATAGGGTAATTCCCATCAACCCAGAACCATGAAATTCGGCTAGAAGCAAGGTCTTCAGCACAAGTAAAAATCCTGAAGTCGTTAATTTGTTGTTATATCACATAAAAAAAATGTTTTTTTTTTGCGATTACAAAATAGGAAGTTGTAAAATTGACTGTGACTGTGTATATCTATGTATGGGAGAGTATTTTAAAAACGGCAAAGGCAAAGCAAAAAAAGCGGCGTCGGACTCACGATCAAGTACTCTACCGTCGTTAACCCACTATTAACACAAGCATTCAGCTTAGCTGGAGGGGTTAACAAGAATATTAGTAATGCGTGACCCACGTTAGTAGTATTCTTTAAAAAAAAATGTCACCCGAAAAAAAAAAACGGGAAAAAATCTTCGAGGGGACGAACTATCTACATATCATCAGACTCGCATATGTCCAGTTTTCTTTAATTACATATTGCTAAATAACCTACGAGTATGTATGATGGATTGAAGAGAAGAGTTAATGCCATTTTTGTAATTATGCCTATAATCACTTTGAATTGTTACAGAGCTCTCCTCGGTAAAGAGTGTTATAGGCTAAATAATACGTTAAAGTTATCCATCAATCTACAAAATAAAAAGTTGGGGCCCTAGCATATTACCCTGTGGTATCCCATAGCTCACTAATAACTCTACTCGTTTAGTTTTTGTTTTTAACGAAGATATTTTTGTTATGTGTTTCCTGTTTCCTATATATGTTTGAATTACTTTTAAAGATTAAGTGGTTTTAGCCTCTTATTTAGTTTTTGCAACAAAATCTCGTGCCTAACACAATCCAAAGCTTGAGGCATACATATCCCAGAATACTATGAAAAATGTTCTATTTACATTTTGTTTAACTTTACGAAAAAATATATATGCAATGTTTATAGTGGCATTTTCTTTATCCTATTTGTTTACTAACCTTTTCATTGCTTCTTTAAGTAAGTTACCTAATCCTTTAAACATATGTGTTGTCTTAAAGAGTTATGATATTTTGGTGAGGAATTTAGGTTTTATTCATTTGCTATAGGGAACGTGCACAACGATGGCTCTGCCACCTGGAGGCGGAAAATCCCAATCACAATACTTGACATTGGCATTTCACAATATTAAATAATCACACTAAAGAAGTGAAAAATAACATTTAACTAAGTGAAATGTATTGTTGCATTTCTGGATGCTCAAACACTTCAAAGGAAAATAAAAATAAGTCACTTTTTTTTTATTTAAGTAATTACAATGTTTACATTTTATTTTTTAAACTAATTAGTGTAACAAAAACCAGAAAGATTTGTTCGTACACTCGTCACTGTACTCAATCGACACAATTCACTAATAATTAGTACATTATACATTCTACATAATAAAAAACACAAGTAAGTGGGTAGAATTGTTTAACGCCAATCACTACTATTGGTATTCGGTGACAATAAATTTTACGCTTATATTACAGACAGTATCAGATATATGCTTGTTTGATTGGCTACCTTCTCTTTTTATTTATTTTGATTGTGGTGGCTGGCAAATAAACAGGACTGCAGAAAATACTTGTCATACTGGGCTGCGTACAGGATGCTTCATTCCGAAAACTTTATTGAAGTTGCTTACTATTTTTAATGACCCGCAGTCGTCAATGTTTATTTTTTAATTTATTAATAAGGTAGGTTTTTAGTGTACTTTTTAGATTTTTACTATTTATTTTATATGTACTGGTATTAAATTCTATTACTTTCCCACGAATAGTAAACATTACCTCAAATAATTTTAATTTACTTGAAAACCGAGTTCAGAAAATACTTTACAGTTATTTTGGCATCATAAACGTTAGAAATGTTCGTTTGAGCTACAATTTTGTCAGCTATTAGGTACCGCATTTTCATGATTTATAACTGTGTTGTATCTTCTACTGGTAAGACATGCCCGGGTTCGAATAGTTTTTGGTCTTTTGACATATTCTAGCCACGCTGATCATTTCTAATCAGCAGAAACCCATATTTTATAATTTTAATCATAATAATAATAAGTTGTTGTGACAAATAACTATCGGAAATATATCCTGAAAGATGGTACGGTTGACATCTGTCGGGCGTGCCACCGCCCCGGTGAATCTATCAGGCATATTATTTCTGGTTGTTCTTGTCTTGCCAATGGTGAATATTTGCACAGACACAACCAAGTGGCCAGGATTGTACTTCAACAGCTAGCCCTTAAATACAACCTTGTGAATTCAGAGGTGCCATATTAAAGGTATGTGCCCGACCCAGTTCTTGAATATGGTCGAGCCACATTGTATTGGGATCGATCTATCATCACTGACAGAACTATTGTTGCGAATAAACCTGATATAGTGGTGATAGATCGATCAGAGCGCCGTGCAATGATCGTCGATATCGCTGTTCCTCATGACGAGAATCTCGTGAAAGTTGAAAAAGATAAACAAATCAAATATTTGGATTTGTCTCATGAGATTGTCGATATGTGGAATGTCGAATCGGCGATCATTGTTCCGATTGTCATATCTGCTCATGGATTAATAGCCAAGAGCCTCGATCAACGCGTTAGACGGTTGGATCAAGGGACTGATGCAGAAGGCAGTTCTTCTCGACACGGCCCGTATAGTGAGGAGGTTCCTGTCTTTGGAGCCCTAACCACCGGTATCTTGGTCCCTGTACCCGACGTCAGTGGTCTACTATTTTTTATATTTTTAAATATATATTTTTTTTATGTACATATTTAAAAATGTAATTTATATGGTAAAAGATGATTTAAATATAATTTAAACATTGACGGAAACACGAACAGTTCTAAAAAGTTTCTTTTTTCACCACACTAGCTCTCGTGTCGATTTGTGCTGCCACCTATAGTTTGTGCACGTTCCCTATTGTATGATATTGATTACTATTGTATGTAAGTTAATAAAAACCTCTTTTGTAATGCTACATGTCATATTTATAGCGTAAGGCCCCCGAGACACAGGAATATTCCCAATGCGCTAGTTGTCTTTTTCTTTTAAAGAAAGAAAGAAATGAATTACAAATTTAGGTTTATCCAAATGGTGAGAAAGGAAATGAAACTTTCAAAAAAAAATTTTCAAACTTGGCCACTCAGGCTAGTGTGAGAATTTTATGTTTATTTGTATTTTATGAATCCGAATGCCTAGTGATATTTTTTTTACTTTATTATTGTAAAGCTGAGGTCTAATTGATCATAATATTAATTTAAAACCAATATTCTAATCTCTATTAAATATGTATAATACTTACTAAGTGTACCTAAGTATTATATTATGATTATGACTGAATGCATAGTTATCAAGAGGACATTAATTTATTTTGCTGATTATGCTAAAATATATATGGAAGACATACATTTGGTAAGATGTGGTCAATTTGTTGGTAAAACTATAATGTAACTTAGTGCTAGGGATTCGAGATTCTGTTTTTCGTTTTTTATATATTTTTATAAAATCCTTATTATATATGTATGTATAGTCAATGTTATTATTGCATATATATATAGTCAAATAACTTTAGGTACAAAATTTTGCCGGACATAGTGTGCGAGATGTTTTCAGTGTATGAAGAACCACAGTTAAGCAAAAGAGTCGCCAAAGCTCAACAATTGGATTTATATGGCGTAAAATCTTGGACTTTTTTTTAGGCTGCCACAGAGGTCTATTTATTTCAATTATGAATTTTCTAATTAATATAATTTTTTTTTTTTTTTTACATAGCCATTGTCACAATACATTGGAACCCTGCCTCCTGTGGTAGGTGATAACCTGTGTTACAGGAGACAGTGTCTTCACCCATTTTGTTATATAAGCTATACAATAAAACCACAGTTAAGTGTGTATAAATGTGTGTGTGTGTGTGTAGAGAAAAGACTAGCTGTCCCCGCAGTTTCACCTGTGTTTATGAACCAGTAGTTCCTGAGATCCTATAGCGAGGTAGCTAGGGTAAGGGTACTGAGACTGCAGTAGCTCGAAGAGGCCTGAGACGAGTACCCGAATATTCGTCCTGTGATTGCAGAAGCCACAAGGATAGGAACATCAACTGCCATCCAATCCCAATCCTTACTAATATTAGTACCTGGATGACCGAGCTTCTCTCGGTTTTTTTTTATCTTTTCTAAAAATTAAACCTAACTAGATCGATTTATCGCCCCCGAAACCCCCGTTTCCGAGATTCAGATTATATATATATAATATATGCATATATAATATATATATACATATAAACAAGAATTGCTCGTATAAAGGTATTAGATTAATGCAAAAGTGAGTTTGTTCGTTTGTTTGTGACACTGTCACATTCTACTGAACCGATTACCATGAAATATTCTTTTACTATTTACACGTTTTAATTATGTATTTAAACGGGAATTAACGCGATCACGAAAATTTACACGTTGTCAGGAGTACAGAAAAGGAGATAAGTACCAGGTTTGGATTATGGGTGGAATGGGTCACTAGCTCTATCTTGCCAAAAGCCAAAAATTACTTTGTCTTGTTCGCGGTGTGCGCCGAAGCATTGTCATGATGCACTAGGATGCGACTTCTTGGTCGTTATTCCCTAACTTTTTCAAAGACACTGGGTAAACAAATGGGGTGTACCACTCAGCATTAACTGTCTTTTGTTGTGTGTAGACAAGACCCGCCCGGGGGAAAAAAACGCAATCATTTTTTTGCCTACGTTTCTAGCCTGCCTCAATTTTGTTGGTTTGCTGTCACCTTCGAACACCTATACAGATGACTGTTGCTTTCTTTCCGACATGTAACAATATATCCATGTTTCATCTCCTTTGACTGGCCTGTTGGTCTAGTGGTTAGTGACCCTGACTGCTAAGCCAGAGGTCGTGGGTTCGATTCCCACCCAGGACAAATAATGGTGTGATGAGCACGATAATTTGTTCTGTGTCTGGGTGTAATTTATCTATAAGTATGTATTTAGAAATACATATGTATGTTTATTAGCAGTCTGATTACCATAGTACAGGCTCTGCCTAGTTTGGGATCGGACAGCCGTGTGTGAGATGTGTGAAGTTATTAGTATAGTTATTATTATCTCCTGTCACAATGTCATATACAGCATTTGAACGTCTGTGATCGTACTTTAACCACTTTTCTTTTACACCAATCAACACGAGTCCGTTTTTTTTCTGGGGTCAGTTCATCAGGGATCCAGCTGCAGCAAAGTTTTCTAACTTTTAAATCTTGAAGTAAGATTTTTTGAATTTAGCTCATATCAATGCCAAAATGTCCTCGAATCTCCTCATAGGTGATACGCCGGTTTTCTTCAATTAGTTGCCTGACAGTAGCCAGATTTTCCTCAGTGATCGCGATCGTGATCAACGCCTTACGGTGCTCAAATGAGGTGCTTACCTCCCAAAAGCATTTTGAAGAGGAGTAGTGCAGTCTTGCGGAGTCAGTGAACTTTTAAAATCATAAAAAAATCATCGCCCTAAAATCTTTTCGCGTAAATTCCATTTTTGCTATGGACGACGAACTTCAACTTGGTGGTAAAAAACTATTGATACACGATTTCCCGGATTGTTGTTTTCATCAATGATTGAGTTTTTTATGTTTAAAAAATATAACATTTGAAATTCAAATATTTATGAGCGGCCAGGAGCGTAGTACTTTCAGTGTGCCCTATGCATAAAATAATTTTGCCATGTTGCCAAATACGTTACCAGAACATATTATATTTTACCATCCGCAAGGTCAAACAGTTTGAAGTCTTAGCGGTATATTAAGTTGTTTGAGTCGTGACTGAATGTAATGAATATTACACCAGATCTCGTTCGGCTCAAGATATTGCGCAACTTAACTGATTGACATATTAAATTATATAAATATTATCATTTATTTAAAGAAATAAAATTAGAATTCATTTTTAAATAAATTACAACCCACTTGAAACATTTATCACCTATTTTAGAATCTAAAGCGGTGCCTAGACGATCATGCGGCATGACATGCGTTACGTGCTGTCATGTATGCATGACCGTTTAATTATATTGATTGATGCGAGTGACACGCAAACTACGTGCATGAGATGCAAACAACGTGCTGGCAGTTGATTGACATTTTTTTTATTTTTCTTTTTATAAATTTATTTATTTATAAATTTATTTATTTTTAAATTTATTTATTTATAAATTTATTTATTTTTAAATTTATTTATTTATAAATTTATTTATTTATAAATTTATTTATTTATAAATCTGCCTTCGACAAAGACATTTCCATACCAGCGCAGAAGACCTCTTCACTGTACTATCAATGTCGACTGAATAAAATGATGATGCTGCATGATAGACTCTCAATAGGTCCTACATGCAGCATGATGATTCAGCATGATCGTCTAGGGACCGCCTAATATGTGTAAATAAAATTTGAACCTCAGAAATAACACAACAGTGGTAAGATTTTATGATTATTATTATTAAGAACAGCCTAGTGCTACTTCGACCATTTCTGGTATTTTGTAGCGCACTCTTCTTTAAAGTTTACTGCTCAAACTTATTCCAGAAACCTCCAGATCTTATGAATATATGTATTTCCTGCGGTTGCATGATGTGCATCCCTAGGTTGATACTTGGGTACCACATTAGTGGGTCACAAGATCATTGAATACACATTACAGTTTCTTTTACCACTCGACTTAGGCTTTCGCCCAACTTTAAATTGATCATGTTTGTTCAGTTTGCAGTAAGGATACCTGTTACTGCACAGGTTTTGTATCGTTGGAGCTCCAGAAGTTCTTCAGTAAAGATAGGGGCCTTCCATCTCTTAATTGTCATGTATTGGGCGTTTATGATTGAATAAGCTCGCTGTTTGGTGTTGCCGCAGATTGGCTTCGATCCATGCTGTCGCTTGTCTATCAGCTCCGGTGAGTTCATCGGCTTTGACATTGCCATTGATACCTGAGTGGCTTGGTACTCATCTTAATGTGATTCTGTTTGAAAATACAAAATAAATATAGTAAGTAACAAGTGCTGCAGCGGCTTTTTAATTATCTGTTGTTATTTTTAGGGTTCCGTTCCTCAAAAGGAAAACAGGAAACCTTATAGAATCACTTTGTCGTCTGTCTGTCTGTCTCTCAAGATTTTTTCTCAGGAACCCGTGGACGCATCAAATTGAAATTAATACCGAATACATAAGTCTGCGTTCCCTTGCAACTGCTGATCCTAAGACCTTGAATTTGTGGCAAAAATAAGTTTAATTACTTATAGCTTGTAACCAAACTAATTACAAAATTTCATATTTCTACGTAAATTATTTACCTTATCACTACTCCTCAATTTAGTAGTGTTATAATACGTTCAATGTTTGAGAACAGCTACAGTTTTAGGTGTTTTTAATGTCAATTTTTTTTTATTGATTCTAGATGCATATAAAATGTGACCTAATAAAAACCTTTTTCTGGTTTGTTTACCTTTTGTCTCAGAGGAAGTTGAATAGACTATAGATATGTAAATTTGACTGAGTGTATAATTTTAATTTCTGAAGTTGCTCGAAAAAACAATTTGCTCAAACAAAAAACAAGCAAATTGTTTGTGTTATTCTGTAAATTTACATATTCATCTTCTTAGTGGTACACTCGTGGCGGAGTGGTTGTGGTCATGTATCGTCTGATAAATTCACTGTGGCTTTTGCAAGACTTCTCTATTTCTGGCACTGTGTGTATATTCCACGAGGGATAATTGAATTTAAAATTTTTCTTCTCACAACACTCAACCTTTTGGAAATTGGCGGTTATAACACAGATAAGATAATACTGTTATAGATCGACTCAGGCATATTATGATATAATATTATCCATTTTAGGTAGCTTTCGAAGAAAAGTCTAGCTAAGTACCAGTTGTCGAGTTTTCCAAATATTTCTCCACGGGAGGTCTAGTTATGATCCATAGACCCCAAAACAACCGCCAGTTAAAAAGTTTATAAATATGTAATTATGTATGTACCTCAATTTTACCGGCACGATAGAGTTCGCAATTATGCACCGATTGCTTTCAAACTTGGACGACTAATCAACAGGACAGAAATGAAGGTTAAGTTCGTGAATGGGGGATATTCCCGGAAAGGGGGGGACTGGGGGGCAGATTTGCAAAGAGATTAAAAAAACACGATATCTACCTCTGCGGACCTGCTGCGGGCCTGAATTTTTTTTTTAACTTTTTTAGGTATGTGGGGCACTTTTGGTATGGAAAAAAAGCACTGAACTCGCGTGACCGCCACGCTCAGATACATAAGATGTGTGTGTATTTTCACTCCTGACGTGCAGTTCTACGACTGACATAATTTTGTTTATAGTTTTACAATTGACAAAGCAACCCATTGTTCCGGTAACTGTGTGGGTTGATCTATAATTTTAATTTTTTTTTAATTTTTTATACTTAGGTAATAATAATTTTTTGGATTGACGATTTCGAATGATTTGTGATTTGTGACCAATTTTATGAAATAAAAATACTGAATTTGAATTTAACCGACTTCAAAAAAAGAGGTTCTGTGTTCAATCTGTATGTATAATATAAATAGAATAGAATATTTATGTATGTATGTACTTATGTCTGCGATTTTATTAAAAGTAATGGACTAATTTTCATGATTGTTTCATTAAAGTATTTTAGGAAGGTTTTAACAAAATTTACTAGTTTTTTTTCACCATAAGTCTTCTAATTTTTTTTGTAATTTTTTATTTATGATAAGAGTTATACAGTTTAACTCACGTGTATATTTCGCGGAGGCCCGACACGGGATCCCCTCTATCAAGGGTTTAGCGGCCTTCCGCGTCGATGTGAGGCGCCAGACTCCAGATGCCAGATTAATAAATACATATAAATTGACAGAAGTTATACGGAGCCTAGAAAGTTACTAGTAGACGGTAATACCCTCACCTCACCTCTATACACTAGTCATTCTCCGCGCCTTTTCCCAACTAAGTTGGGGTCGACTTTCAGTCTAACTACGATACGGCCGAACTTTGATATTTTACGTGAAGCAACTGCCATCAGACCTCCAGAAGTACTGTATAACGCGCTCTCCATCATACGGAGAGGTTCCAATGAGTTAAGAATAGTCACGCATCCTAAGACTGGCTAGTATAATTTAACTTTAACCTACTAACTACACGGTTACCACTTAGCCACGAGCCCTTTTATAGTTCTATCTTTTATAACGTAAGATTAAAAATTAAGTGGCGTCATAAATATCTCTGTCGACCTCATAGCAAACATTGAGATAGATAAACAGCATTTATTCTAAGACGCAAACTAGTTGACTTTGAAAGACTTCAGAGTCGCAAATAAACCTTTGTGTGCAGGGCTGCTCATTTATTACCGCTGAGTCTCAGAAATTATACAAAATCACGTACTTATTATACAAAATCAGTGTTGTACAACTATAGCACATCACTCTTTATACAATGCAATCTACTAAGTATACAAACAGAATACAATAGATTACCGAATTATACGAATTTTGTATCCAATTATACAATCTGACAGCCCTGTTTGTGTGTTGAGCGGACATCGTGGCTGTAAGTCGAAATGACGAATTCAAGTACAATTAAAAGCTAGATTATTATCTAAATATTTTTATGAATTCAACGTCATTGACAATAAAAAGTGTACTATGTAAAGGAAACTTTTAATAGCACGATGGTGGCAAATAGGTATATGGCGCACCTGATTAGATACGGTCATTTGAAGGGTCACATATAACAATTACTTGGTAAAACCATGACCCAGTTTGAGCGTCCAAAGTAGGAAGTTGCATTCCACACACCACCACATTCCATGACGGCACCTTCTCAAATACTTCTCTAAAACAGTCGTAGAACATGTCGCACACTTAGATCTAAACAGGTATTAACTCAAAAAACACATTTCAGAAAAAGCGAAAAACTAATTATTGTGTCCGTGTGCAGGAGTTTCTGTATAGATTTATGATTTATAAGCAGCTAGAAGAAAGATATTGTAGGAACTTTGTGTTTTCATCATGTTTTGGAATTTTTGTAGTTACTTCCCTTAACATCATTATCATCATTTCAGCCATAGGATGTCCACTGTAGGCCTCGGAGGGCCTGCGATCTTAACAAGGTCGTCTGTTCCACCGCGATAATGGGCGTCCTACGCTGCGCTTTCCGGTCCGTGGTCTCCATTTGAGCACTTTTCGGGCCCATCGACCATCTGTTCTACGTGCTATGTACCCCGCCTATTGCAACTTCAATTTGTTGACCCGTTACTTCCCTATTATCTTTATTTGTTTTTTTTTTGCAAATTTGCTTCTATTTTTTGAGTTGGGCCCGTGTTGGTAAATTTAGCCTGTCTCGTTAGGTAGTTGTGATTTTTTGGTTGGTAGGTATTGAGATAACGAATGCGAAGGTGTTTATAACTCAGAAATTGAAATACTTGAGTTAGCTCTCTGTAGTTCTAGGTGTGCGATGTTGCGACTTTCACGTAGGTACACCAAAAACCATACTACTCCAACATCATCTAGCAAAGACGAGCAGAACTGACGTTAGAAATAAATTTGGCACGTATGGGCCTGTTCGACAAATCAAATCAAAATCATTTATTTCAATTAAACCAATAATAGGTATTTTTGAATTGGCAGGAGTAGAAGTCAGTCAGACTAAGTCAGTCGTGACGCTAGTTGCCTGTTCTAATACGTAGATCCTATGGAGAAGAACAGGCAAGAAACTCCAAGGACACTCTTTTTCAAAATGTTTTTTACAAATTTCTGGTTACATTGCTTTATAAGCGTAAATGAAATGTGAGGACAATGTAACATACCTATTATTCTAAAACATAAATAGACGCGCTAATTACTACTATACATATTTAAGTAATAACAGTCCGGAGATGACCAGCCCCGACCAACGGCACCCGTTCACGAGCATGACGCACACGCCAGCCATCGTACAGATCAACCAGAAGAAGAAGAAGAAAGAAGAAAGAAGAACCGAACGACCCGACATATACGCCACCATAGGCAGGACTTCTAGGCGAGCATGACATACTCAGAACTGCCAAGCAACATAGGAAATTTAACTAAATAAGTGACTACACAGTTCTCACATGAGTGAAGTTGTGTTGTGTTTCGCCGGGTGAGTGAGTCCGGCAACTTACTTGTGACTCCTGAGTTGCAGGTGTAAATAGTATAAATAGTATATAGGGCGGCGGTAGTCACTTATTATCAGGTGACCCATCTGCTCGTTTGCGTCCTACCCCATTAAAAAGTACTAAGTTAAAAAAAAACACCGCCGTGTCCACGACACAGCTACATCCATTTTTTTTTTACAGATTCTGTGTTTTTAGATACGTGTTTGTTGGAAGTGGGCACATGCTTAGACGCTGATGTGGTCGTAGGGGTGACCAGGCTGGAGTGATCGCTAGCATGTGGCATCCCTGTTGAGACTAAAGATGCTGGCTGGCTAAAACTAAATTGCCGCTTATTGCAGTAGAAGTTTATACGATGATGCTTCTGATCTACTCCTTGAGGGCTGCTTCAAATCACATCGGGGTCAGCACTGCGGAGGAACGGGTGCTGTGTCCCTCCAACGCAAAGGGAGGATCCTCCAACTAGGCGAGGTGAATCCAACGCTTGATGTTGGGAAATTCTATACAATATATACTTATCGGAGCGAGTACTTTTTTTTTTTTTATGGTATAGGGGGCAAACGAGCAGACGAGTCACCTAATGGTAAATGACTACCGCCGCCCATGGGCACCTGTAACTCAAGAGTGACAAGTGCGTCGCCGCCCTTTAAGGTGGGAATAAGGGGAAGAGGGGGAGAGGGGGGAAGAGCGGGAAAACCGGAGAAGGGGATTAGAGGGGAGGAGAGGGGAATAGGGGAGAGGGAAGAGAGGGTTAGGGCCTCCGGTAACCTCACGCGGCGAAAACCAATGCAAGCATTGTTTCACTGCCGGTTTTCTGTGAGGCCGTGGTATCGAGGCCCATACGAGCCGAAGCATGGCTCTCCCACGTAAAAATTTCGCGATGCAGAATCAGTACTTCGGCTTTTTTCGACAGATGACGCTAACACATATATAATGCATCATAATGCACGTGACTTCAGTATAGGGTTCTAAGACTATTTTCATATCCATGTAATAAAAATACCTACTAACATACAACTTTTTTAAAAACACTCCCTGAGAATATTTTAAGAATATACAAAGAATATACCTGTGACCCAGGAAGCTTCACAAACATTTAAACAGCGGACACAAAGAACACCCAGGCTCAGGACAACTATTTGTGGATCACACAATTAATTGTCCCGTGTAGGATTTCAACCCACAACACTCGGCACGGGGTAGTGGCAAGGTGACCATTTAACCATGGCGCCATCCGTACAGTCAAATGATATTATGATATATGTTTTAGGGGTAGGGTAGAAAGAAGTACAGTGCCTGAGAGATAAAAAATAAACTAAATAGGTCATTTATTATTGTTGCATGCTAAAGTTATTTAAGCAAGTGTCACATTGTTAAGTACACCCTGTATAGTCTAATAAAAATAATATAACATTCATAAGCAATAATAACGTTGAAAAATATCTAAATCACGAAATCGATCGGTACCTGCGCATGCGCAGGCGTCTAATTCGAGAGACCGTGACGTCAGAGCAGTCGCCCTTGGCTCTCTCTTGTACACACACGTCTACACAACTATTCATACATACATACATACCTACTAACTAACCGATTTCAATGCAACTTATTAATGGTAAATTAAAAAAAACCATTTTCACTCCTCAATTTTCTACCCTTGTAATTTTTTTTTATGGTATAGGGAGCAAAGGAGCAGACGGGTCACCTGATGTAAAGTAACCACCTCCACCCATGAGTGCAACTCGAGAGTCACAAGTGCGTTGCCGGCCTTAAGAGTAGTGGAAGGGAGGGTAGAGGGGAAGACCTCACTCACTCGGCGAGACACAACGAAAACATTGTTATACTGCCGGTTTTCTATGAGGCCGCGGTATCACTCTGGTCGAGCTGGCCCATACGTGCCGAAGCATGACTCTCCCACTTTAAAAGTAATGTAATTTAGGATATATTTTCTCTTCACAAATGGAACAGTTACCAGGTGATGTCCTGACTTAGTGACCTCTCCAACCACAGAACGGACATTTGGCCTCTTACCCTAGGTCCCTCGCTCTATGTGCTTCCTAACCCTCTTCCTTTGTCAAGTCTGATAACGATTACATTCCTAAAACGGGTTGGCGACAGACCGGCGTTCGCTCATAAATGAAACCAGCCAAAACCCTTGGCAACCTTGTCATATGATGGTATGACTAACAATTGGTAGTCTACAATGCATTTGTGAGAGATTGGTGCCCGTGAGGTGGAATATTGGAAACAAACTTGGGTATAACTATTTCAATTAAGAGCAGAATCATTGAAATCGGGTCTCAATTAAAGACATCGCCAATATACTTACAAAAAAACATTTGTCGAATTGAGAATTTCCCCCTTTTTTGAAGTCGTTTTAAAAAAAAGCTTCGTGTTATGCCTTCCTGCCCAACGTGTAGAATAAGAATACTCAATAATAGTGGTCAAATGTCGTGACGGTTACTATACTAATAAATGTTGGTATATAATTTATTATTTTAATGTACGTATCTTAAATTCCATACATTATTAATTTTTTTTTTCCTTGGCAACAAAAGTTACATATATTTTTCTTTAGCAATATCTTTATACACACACACACATACGATTACATATTCACACGTACACACTGACACAAACTCGTTGATTTACAATTCAAATAGTGCCTAACCTGTTTTAATATTACATTTATAATCTTAGATGTATAAAATAGTTTTGACTGTTTCCTTTTTTGATATAATTTAGTGGTCTGTAGGTCAGTCAAGGTTTAATAACCGTCACGAATCCTGAACGTAAGTGTCAGTTTGACGTTTTAGTTTTTTTTATGATCAATGTGCAGCTCAATTTGTTACAGGTGAACAGGTCACGCTAACTTTAAGTACAAATAAACAGTATTCATTTTAATTGTATCAATTCTGTTCAATATCCGTTTCTAATTATGAAGAATCAGCTCATTACATATTTTGATAGTGCAGTCTTTGGCAAAATTAGCGTTATACTATGTTAATATTTTAGTTGTGTATTATTGGAATTTTATGTCAACTGGAGTAAATAGAGGTATTTCTGCTATATCTCAATTTTATTTGGGGTCAGCGCAAATGAACATTATGAACCCTGAAAACACTACACTTTTTTTTTGGGCAGTTGTTTAAAAAGGTTATTAATAATAAATAATTCTTAACAAAATGTTGACATTTTACATTATTATAAATTCAAATTAAAACACGTTCATTATATCGATGTAAATTTATGTTATTTGCTCGTGTGAGATTGTACAACTGGTCGTACAACTAACATTAACGCCAATAAGGTTGTTTGTTACACAACAGTCATATTATATTTATCTATTAGTATGTTAGTACTTAGCTATAAGACGTATCTAAATGTAAGTCTTGCTCAAAAGCTTTCAAAAAGAGCAACCTTGCTATGTATCTACTGACATACAAACGACATCAGTTGTGGTGACATACAGATATTGTGAATAAATACTGCGCCCTCTAGCGAAGACAAGCTGAACTACTATGTCAATACAGATCCTGAATCGCGTAATGAAAGTTTTTTACCTGATTAGTATATTAGGTATATCGCAATGTATTTTAAGCGTAATATGATATACATAATGTTGGATGGTAGAGGTTACCTTAAAAGAGACAACTTCCCCATTAGGAATATTCCTGTGTCGCTGGAGCTTCACAAACATTCAAACAACGGACACAAAGAACACACAAATTTTTTGTCCCGTGTGCGATTTGAATCCACAACACTCAGCACGGCGCGGCGTAGTGGCGAGGAGACCACGCCATGCAGTCAGAGGTGTACGAAAAATTTTCATTACGGGAGTTTATGAAACTGTCTCGTAGTTATATCTCTAGAAAGATATTTCTAGAGACATAATTAAGGAAAACAAAGAGAAAATACCTATTTGAAAGGCACTGTTTTTTGCGACGACAATACTGTCTAGATGATTAAGGTTTAATAATCCTTAGAGGTTTTAAACAAGTTTGGATGTAGTTAAAAAACTTTTAATACTTTTAGAAGATACAGGATAGTATAAATACCGCGAACTTCCCTCCATCTCAATCAATTTAATTGGGCAAAAGCTCAAATGACAGAGCCCGTTCCAGTAAGTGTTCGTAGACTAAAACGCGTACCTCATATTAGAACCGAGTGGGAATAACTTAAGAAGGGTAAAAGGCAATGCTTGTCAATTATCAATTCAATACATACGAATAAATAAAATTGAAGCGTCTGTTTTTAACGTCAAAATAATATTTTTCTTAAGGTCATATACAGTCATTTGCACGATACCTATGCCTAATAATCAGTTTTCTTAATTTTTGTCTGTCTACCTGTCTGTTCATTCCGGTTAATCGCCGGAACGGGTGTTATAAGGAGTATCTTAAGCTACTTATATTTTTGAAAAATAATTAGGCAAAATATATAAGTATGTACACGCGAGCGAAGCCGCGCGGGAACTGCTAGTTATTAATACATTGCATTTAAAAAAGAAATTACCTGCCTGACGGACTCGTAATAGATTTCATAATTATTCTTAATATGTAGATTATACACTATTCATACAAGTTTCTTCAACAAGCTAGACTGTAATAAAAAAACCGGCAAAGTGCGAGTCGCACTCGCGCACCGAGGGTTCCGTAAAATATTTTTATTATATGATATAACTAAAAATTTACGGTTTTCGCAATTTTTCCTTTATCTGTGCTATAAGACGTTGCTTCGTACCAAATTTCAAGATTCTGAGAACGTTCACGGGAAATACCCTGTAGGTTTTGCCTCCCTTGCGAGTGTCGAAAATTTGCGGCATAAACGGCTGTATCTTTTGATTGCGTTGGCTTAGAAGTTTGATTTTTTCACAGCTCTAAAGGACAGTAGACCTGAGTATTTGATATAAATTTCAGCTGGATACCTCCACGCGTTCCTGAGAAAAAGGGTTTTGACAGACAGACAGACCTTCGGACGGACGGAAAACTAAGTGATCCTATAAGGGTTCCGTTTTTTCCTTTCGAGGTAAGGAACCCTAAAAATCAAAACGCATATTTTTTTTACATTTGCAAAAAACCCAAGAATGCAGGCTCGTCGCACCTAGCCAAGCTACGTAGCTATATGTATATGTATAGAAGTTATTTCTCAGAAACTATGACCTCATATGATGACGACGTCGTGGTGCAATCTTTGGACATTTTGTTAGCGTTAGAGTAGGGCGGCCATACGTTTTGGTCTATCGAGACTTGTCCCAGTCACAGACTGGAGTTTAGATTTTAGGCTAGAGGTGATGGGTTCCTCTGTCAGTAAATAAATGCAGCATGCAATATTCGTACATTTTAAAAGGACATGTTTCATTCTTCATGTTATAACATAATCTACTGGATAGTATAGTTTTAGACAAGCATTTTAAATACATTAAAAAAAGAGTTTATTTAACCATTTTTAGGAAAGAGCCTATATTAGCTCTGGAAGGATAATAACTTTTTTTATATGTGGAGATAAAATTCTTCATATTTTTTAAAAATAACAGTAACATAAGTTACTCCTTACAGACATCAGCTATCTGCTACTGAAAGTTGGATCAGTTCCGGAGATTGCCTGGAACAACTAGACTGACCGACAAACAATACTTAAATTGTTTTTTTTTGGTATAAATAAGGGTGACCCAATAAAAGTGCACCATTTAATTTAAAAATAAAACGCATGTTTTTTTGAGCGAGTGATGATATTTTTATTGGTTCCGATTATGTATGGAATGAAATATCCGGCATATCGCCCCCTCGGCTCTGAACACAGGCTCTTGCTCTTTTCATGAAAATTTAGATGAGATTTTGACAAAGATGTGGCTCTATCTCACCGATGACGCGTTGGATCTCGGCTTTAAGCTCAGAAATTGTTTGTGGTTTATTCACGTAGACCTGAGATTTTAAAAAAACCCCAAATAAAGAAATCGCACGGCGTTAAATCGCACGATGTTGGTGGCCAATTGACATCAGAATTTCGGGAGATGATTCGGTCTCTAAACCGTTGCTTCGATAAATCGATTTTACAGTGCGCGGTGTGGCAGTTAGCGCCATCCTGCTGAAACCACATGTCGTTCAGACCCATACCAACCAATTAAGGCCACAAGAACTCCGTTAGCATGTTCCTGTAACGAATGCCATTCACAGTCACTGCATTTTTGTAATGGGTTTTCACAATGATAACGCGTTGTTCAGTTGTGTAGCGCTCATTTTTTAATAATCGGAACAATCGTTGATGCCAGCTGTCGAATATCAGAGCTCCCACCTCCAAAGAAAAAAAATGACGTGAAATTTAAATTGTGCACTCTTATTGAGACACCCTTTACTTACCTACCGTGTAAGCATTGAGATACATTTAGTAAAAGCTGTTATTATGACATTACAACAGATACTGCAATTTTTTTTTTTATGTAGGTTTGTCTATCTGCTATGGATGTGTAAGTAGTTCTTTGGGCCGGCTCGACCGGAGTGATACTACGGCCCCACAGAAAAAAGACCGAGAAGCTGCTTGCGTTGTGTTTGGCCGAGTGAGTGAAGTTAACGGAGGCACTCTTCCTTCTCCCCCACCTCTTCTTCCCCTACTCCGACCTTAATAGCCGCCAACGCACTTGTGACTCTTGACTTGCAACCTCGTTTGCCCCTATCCCATAAAAAAAATAAACAATGACAAATGTCCCACTCAAAGTTCTTACATTTATGGTTAGCCTGCGACACTAACCGATAAATAGCCCTTGTCTTTGGTAAGTTAAAATGGCATATCCATGTTAAAATGGTCGTATAATCGAATAACCTACAAGCCTACAACTACTGGGGAATGATCCTCGAGTTCTGACCACAAACCGGAAAGTGTGTTCTTTGTTGATGAGTAGGTAATGTTTAAAATTATCTTTACATTTACAAGCCCTAAGATACCATGCATCCATTATTATTACCAGATATCAAAATTTGAGAAGGTCCAGCTGATGTTATAAGGAGTAACTTAAGCTAATTTTATTATATATATTTAATTGAAACTAGCAGTAAGCATTTACCCGCGTAAGTCCCGATTCCGTGGGAATGTCGGGATAAAAAGTAGCCTATGCGTTAATCCAGGTCTCCAGCTATCTACATACCAATTTCATAGCAATCGGTTCAGTAGTTTTTGTGTGAAAACATTACAAACATACACACAAATGTTTCCTCTATACTAATATTATAAAGCTGAAGATTTTATTTGTTCGTTTGGTTGAACGCGCTAATCTCAGGGACTACTGGTTCGAATTGAAAAATTCTTTTAGTGGTGGATAGCCCATTTATCAAGGAAGGCTATAGGCTATATAACATCACGCTACGACCACTAGGAACGGAGCAGTGACGCTGAGAAACTGCGGGGATGGCTAGTTATAAATATGCGATACC
Organism: Callimorpha dominula; assembly: GCA_949752705.1. Classification (NCBI taxonomy): domain Eukaryota; kingdom Metazoa; phylum Arthropoda; class Insecta; order Lepidoptera; family Erebidae; genus Callimorpha; species Callimorpha dominula. Next base: position 9,133,432 of record OX457018.1, on the reverse strand, counting down.
GCCGCGGTTACAAAGTAACTAATTTATCTGTGGCTGCGGGCACAGCTAGCAGGTATACTTTATGATGGCAAAAGTATTACGGTTTTATCATTATTCGATTATATATTTTTAAGTTAAATTAGTAAATTTGTAAATGTATTTTTTCCCTCCAACTATACTTGATATTAGCTTAGCATAACTGGACGCTGATAAGTAATACAGTGGTGCCGATTCTATTGTACACTCGACTAAACTAAAACCTGACTTAATTTCTTCATATGAAATCAACCTAGTGCTCTTCGTAATAAGGTCTATTTATTACTAGCATCTATTTCTCAGCGCCGCTAAATTTCAATAAAACCTGTCAACGTATACTCAACCTTATTTCCACGCAGCGAGAGTCTTCATTTATTCAAACGCTGTATAATTGCCGTATAAAAACTTGTTCAAATCGAACAAGGACGACGTGTTTTTAATGTACACCTACGAAGACGCTTACTAAAAACACAGAGCAAAAGAGATGGCATTCAACGGATAGCGGCTCTCGCTACGTGGTATTAAAGTTTATTTAAGCGTATCAGACTTTAGTCGACAAATAAATTGCTTATTTCGATAGCGACATATGTTACCTACTTGTTTAAATTTGAAATAAGACCTTGTTTCTAAGTATGCAAGGTTTACTTCTTATATGAAGAAAATTTTGTGAATTTTAATTTAGCGAGTGAAGTAACAGAATTGGGGCCAGTGTCAAGCCACACATTCTTAATTTAGAGAAAATGGCGATGTCATACCAATTCCAAATCAATTTGTTTGAAAAAATATCTATATTTCTTTTCTCTAAATAAAGAATGTGTGGCTTGACACTGTATTGCTTATCAGTAGAGATCGGATATTCGGATGCATATTTACCTAAAGTTGAGATGTTGGCTATTATGGAAAGCACTTTTTTATCGAAAGAATCCCGCAATTCCAGGAAATTCAAATTTAAGTGTACCTATACTCCGTGAGATGTAATAAACCCCAGTTTGACACAAATGACACTTGCTCTGTTACAACGTATAATGGTTGCTTTTCCCTACTTTTATTGTCAGTGATTTTTGACGAAGCAAAAACAATCTTATTACGTTGTAACAAGTGTCAAATCGGGCCTATTAAACCCCAGGAAATGTAAGCATTTTGTAAGAGTGCGAATGAGACGGCAAATTATACTTGCTTGTGCGCAAGTAGCGACGCGACAATACAACTGCATTCGTAAATAAAAATATACTTAGAAGCCGCTTCCATAATTTGTTATCCAAAAAATAACTTTAGGTAAATATGCATCCGATTATCCGATCTCTACTTATCAGCGTCCAACTAGTGTAGAATAGTTTCGCGTCGATATTGGTGCTGGGTGGGATTTGAACAGTGATAAGCGTAACTAGTAACATAGCTAATCTAAGTAATAATTGAATTACAAAATAATTTCTTTAAAATGTAATATATATCATCGTTATTACAGAGTATTCAACTATATTGTAATTGGAATTACTTTGGATGTGCAATGAAATGAATTACAATGTATTTAAATTTCAAAGTATTTCAATAACAATATACAATGTAACTGTAATTTGTAATTATTAATCTAATTACTTTTTGCCTATCTCTGGATTTCAACCCACAACATTACCTTTTTTAGTGTGGAAACCTCCCTCTAAAGAGTGGTACGTCGGTCTCGAACCGACTAAAACCACACGGTATTCCGTCACGGGGTTTTATTGCCGTGGCCTCAGGTATACCTTTAAAGGAAATCCCTGTCAACTCCGGTAGACTTGACCACCTGTTGAACAACAGGAGACCTTATTAAGTTATTATTATTTAATTAAATGCTTGTAGCTGTAGTTTTGTGTCGGTATTGTATTAGGTGGAGTTCGATAGCAATTTATTTAATTGTGAAATGGCATAAGTGTTTGTCTTCCAACTCACCTGATGGAAAGTGACGCTGAAGACGAAGATAGTACACGCCTATCCAAGAGAAACCTGCTCACTCTACACTTGAAGGTTCCAGGATTATAATTGACTGGAAAGATAGACGCAGGCAGTTCCCCACCAACCTAAAAGGAGCTGTTAAAGCCTTTAGTTAGACGTTTTAGTGTTTCGACAACGAAAGGATGGAACCTTCGTCTGCGCCTAGTAGTCCAAAAGGAATGGTGAGGGTTGAACTCATTCGAAGAGAGCTTCGCATTGACTGCAGTCATGGCGGAATAGTTAAAGTGGTCGCCTTGCCACTTAGCCGCGCCGAGTGTTGTGGACTCGATTAGCACACGAAACAAAAAGTTGTGTGATCGACAAACACGAGTCACGAGTCTTCTGTGTGTCCGTTGTTTTCAATATATGGTAAATTCCCCGCGACAAACAATTCATACCTAGACCAGGATTAGTCTTTATAAAAAAAACAAAAATATATATTTTCTCAGCATCATACATCTAGCCGCTTGTGTTACGAAGTCTAACTTTATAACAAGCCAACAAGGCTATGTGTCAAGGGCAGCAGGTTCGCTCGCTAGATCAGAAGCTTTTCAACATTCACGCTATTAAAACATAGCAGTATAAGGCAGATTTAATGATCAGTCTTATCAATAACCTCTAGACTTCATAATTATAGTTAGTAAAACTAAAAAACACGCGTTAATGGCGATATGAATTAAAAAGTATAAAAGATGCTCCTGGCTCCTGGCTTCATCATCAGACTACCGTAACCAAGTCCAATGTGTTGGACTCGTCAAAACGAATCATTATCATCATAAGTATCATAATCGTAATCTATTTTTTTTTTTATGGTATAGGGTGCAAACGAGCAGACGGGTCACCTGATGGTAAATGACTACCGCCTCAAATGGGCACCTGTAACTCAAGAGTCACAAGTGCGTTGCCGCTCTTTAAGGTGGGAGTAGGGGAAGAGGGGGGAGCGGGAAGACGGGAGAAAGGGATTAGAGGGGGACAGGGGAAGGACGGGGATAGGGGAGAGTCAAGGGTTAGGGCCTCCGGTAACCTCACTCACACGGCGAAAAGCAATGCAAGCATTGTTTTACTGCCAGTTTTCTGTGAGGCCGTGGTATCGAGCGGAGTCGAGCCGGTCCATACCTGCCGAAGCATGGCTCTCCCACGTCCAATACTAATATTACAAAAAGGTAAAGTTTGTGGGTTTGGAGGGTAATCTCCGGCTACTGATCCGATTTTGAATTTTATTTTAGTGTTGGATAGCCTATTTATCGAGGAAGCATCAATGAAAAATTTTGCAAAAACGAGGAAAATTTACAAATGCAGGTCAGCTAGTAAAATATAATAATGTCAACACTCATAAAACTAAAATCTTCGAGTTTTAGAGAAAACAAATACATATTTTTAACCGACGAAAAAAAGAGGTTCTCAATTCGACCGTATATATATTTTTTTCATAATAATATGTTGATAGGTGTATTTTGAATATATACATAACTAGCAGCGCCTCGCGGTTTCCCCCGCGTAATTCCCGATCCCGTTGGAATATCGGGATAAAAACTAGCCTATGCGTTAATCCAGGTCTCCAGCTATCTACATACTAAGTGTGAGACGTGCTCAATCACTAAACATTTTTTTAAAAATTGGTAACTGATAACTATCTGTCCTCATAGTTAGTCACTGACAATGTTGATATATGTATATACATATTTCGATTATGTCAGCTCCGACGCACGACTGGAGTTTACAATTTACTGGAGTCTCTCTCTCTCTCTCTCTCTCTTTTACAATCGGTAACATTTTAACTGAAAGCAATTTTTTTATTTTACTCTACAATGTAGACATTTAAAGTTTTTAATGCGACTTATGTTTTTGGAGATGAAAAATAAAAAATCACGAAATCTACCTCTGCGGGCCTGCTGCGCGCCCGGTTTTTTTTATTTGGCAGATAGCTAGTGTTATAAGGAGAAACTCAGGCTACTTTTATTTTGGAAAAAGAATTAGGGTTCCTCTCAAAATATATAAATATTACATAAAATCATTTAGACTACATTTTCTTTCTCCTCCTGCCTTTCTTCTTCTTTTTAACACTCCTTTATAAGCTCCACTTGTAAGAACTTGTCGCCTGCGGTATTTCCGGACCGATACGACCTTCAAACCTTCAAGAAAAGAGCGTACTCCCATCTCAAAGGCTGGCAACGCACTTGTGACTCTTGAGTTGCAGGTGTCCATGGGCGACGGTCACTTACCACCAGGTGACCCGTCTGGTCGTTTGCCCCATATAATATATAAAAAAAAACCTATGTAAACAAACTGGCCTGTTGGTCTAGTGGTTAGTGACCCTAACTGCTAAGCCAGAGGTCGTGGGTTCGATTCCCACCCAGGACAAATAATTGTGTGATGAGCACGATCATTTGTGTCTGGGTGTAATTTATTTATAATATGTTTGTATTTAGTAATATATAAGTATGTTTATCAGCAGTCTGGTTACCATAGTACAGGCTCGGCCTAGTTTTTGATCAGACGGCCGTGTGTGGGATGTGTGGAAAAAAAAACTATCTTGGAAATTAGGTTTAACCTACTTCTCGTCGTATCCAAATGAGACTTTGTAAGAAGTTTGGATGACAATACTATAATTTAACATCTTGATGTGGATCTGCTGGTGGATAGTGGAACTCTTCAGTGGCTAGGAGTAAACACCTTGAGTTTGGGTTCATATGATTCGTTGTGACGAGTTCAAAGTATTGGGGTTAGTAACGATAGTGTCTTTTTTGCTTTTTAATTCGCTTCGCTATTAACGGATTACTCATTAATCACGTGAGACTCAAAAGGGGGAGTGGGGGTTCGGAAAAAATCACAAAATATCACAAGGCGGGAGGGAGGGTGTAGTCTTTCCGAACGCGCGATTATATCTGTATTTGAAGATAATATTTTGAAAATTTTAAATATATTTTGAACTAAGAAAATACACGTGATTTTGGCTAGGGGGGTGGGGTTAGTCTAAAACCTCACCACGTATCACCAGGAGGGAAGGGGGGAGGGGGGGGGGGTAAAAAGTTGCTAAAAGATCATCACGTGATTAATGGACGACCCCTAAAGCGTGTGTTTTACTTTTTCTTTACTATAATAAAATAAAACACATTGACATATAAAAAAAATATTTCATTTAATAGTAAAAAACTTAGTCTATAATAAATAATTCTTATGTTATAGTTATAATACATTAATAATAATTCTAGTAGCAAAATTATATATGTATCGAACAAATGGTAACACGATTAACAATAAAATACCTTTTTTTTTTTATTTAAAAATGAAAACAGACGTTCTGGATTCGAATCCATCCTTGAAATTACTCCTTACGTAAGTATTCAGCTTAGTTACTTAGATAAGTAAAAGTCAAGACCACTCCCTTTGAATATGTGAATTGTTATTATTATTTTTTACAAAAAAAATATAATAACAAAATTGCAGGACAGGAACAACTAAAGGCAATTGGGGTTTTTTTCACCCTCAAAATATTAGACCATCATTAAAGAACACAGCTTTCTTCACTGTGGGTTTGAATTTGAATCCACATCCACTACGATAATTCTATTTTGTCAAACACTAAAGTCAACTTGGTGCATCCGAATTAAAAAAGCATCGGATGTACCAATGAAGTACTACAAAATACAAATTAGGCATTCCATATTTGAATTAAAATTTGAAAATGGAACGTAAGACCTCATAATAAAAATACTGTAGGTACCTACATAAAAATAAAGACATACACTAAAACATATTAGTTCAGGGCCTTTTTCTCCTTTGTTTTTAAATCGTTTTTTTTCTCTGATATATTTTACAAAATATAGAAACAGTTTTTCCCTACCTTCGACGTATAATAACAATGATTTTATTAGGCGAACACTAGTATGAAAAAATGGAGGACACGGCGCCATCTATATATAGAGACCAACATTGCATTGGAGTAAAACTTATTTTCTTTATTCATACTAAGTATTAAGACTTGAGACACCTTGATTGTGATTCTGAGCATCAACTCTTACATAATTTCCGTATGGTGTACTGATAGTTTGAGGACCAGCTGGAGCGGCGTAAGGATTTAGCACCAAATTGACGCTTTTAGTCTCTGTCGATGTACTGACGGCGCCATCTCTGTTCCAGGACGCTGAAATAAAACATTTCATGTTAGTGGCATCTATTGGATAAATATTGTACTAAATAAAACAGCGATATCTGATAGATAATATTAAGACTACTGAAATAAAATGTCATAGTTTACATTCCATGAAATTCGATAAAAAATATATTATAGCTGAATACCTAAGTTTAAGAGAAAGATGACATTATTCGTACATAAACACAAGCTGTAATAAAAAACTCATAGTAAGTGAGTAACGTAAATTTTGCGATTCTAATATTTTTTTTTATAATAAATGTAACAATACATAGGTACATAGGTTCTGCATTTAAAGTCTCAAGATCAATTTACGATGATATAGGTATATGTTTAAACATAATTTGATGTCGATCAAATCACTTGTAAGCGCCATCTGTGGGTACAAATGTATACTTTTATTAATCGTTGACTAAATCGACAATAATATAGAAGAATAATTATATAAAGAGACTATAATATAAAGAAGAAATGAGTAAGTTCTCTTTATGACTAACGATAAGAAACTGTCTGTAAATATCATTCAGTTGGCCAGGTGTGAAGGACAGCCTAAAATCGCATTTTGGGTTCAAAAGAGGTGATTCATTTCAAGCGCAGAGAGATTGCTCCCCTGCAAATGGCTTAGGTTTTCCTGTAAATATACAGATGGAGTCGACTGATGGCTGCAGGACCTGCTAGGCGTCTGTCACAGGTCTGATATCAAAGACATCGGGTAGTTTGATGTTTATGCAAAATTACATTTTTATTTATATTTCGAATTAGATTAAAATAACCCAGAACAATGTGTTTCAGACCTCAGAATTTGAATTTTTGGATATCAGGTTATTATGATTCATTTCCAGCAGTTTTCTAACTGGTTTAGGGTTGACACACAAGAAAAGTATTTTTGAATCAGTTGTTAGCACTCTTTAATAGATGTCGTTATTTAATAATAATCATGCAATCGTCATTCAGTAGCTTCATTCAGTTCTAAAGAATTGAAAAATTGTTTCATGCGTATTTTAGTATGACGAATCGACTACCTAAAACACACGGTATTCCACAGTATATTGCAGGTATCCGAGTATAAACTCAATCTCTGCGTCAGTCCTGCTTCTGCTTGTCCAATAGCTGCCCTACCTATGACCCTCAGACCAGCACTCATGGAGGCAGGAAAACATTCCGTATTTGTTAAGTTAACGGTGGATATTATAAACCAAACACACAAATGGTAGCCGTTATGGCTAAGGCATGTGGACAAGCTATTTTCCACTACTAGCACGCGGGTGGACAGTGGAACTCTTCATTGTAAACCCCCCGAGTTCGGGCTTATATGATTCGTTCGCCACATTAAAAACTCTTATTTATTTTATTAAAAATAGGGACAAACCATAATAGATGATAACACAGTTCACTATTTAATAAAAACAAGTTAATAGACATTATTTTGTCTGGTTAAGCCGGTAACGCAATACTATTGGTCGATTGATAAATATTAACGAATAGTGGGTTTATAAAAGGTTACAAATAAGATGATAACTGGACTTGAGTGCGAACAGAGGTACGAACAACTTGGCAGTTACTGTTAGTTAGTGATTTTCATAGTTTATATCAGTGGTTTCGAGACTGTTTCTTACATCAGAAGTGAGATAAAGAACGCGCCCCAATTGAAAGAAAAAAAAGTGTTAGTAAGTAAAAAGTTTCTCGTACAAGATTTTGCTATTCGTAAATTCCAACGTCCTCATCATGGTGTTCATCAAGCAATCGTGATGCAATGAGTATGCATCTAACAGTAAGTAAAAACGTTTTCATTAGTAATTTCCGAGTGTGTTTATTCTAATGTGGGTAGATGTGATAGAGGCAAATACTCGTACTATCGGATTCATTATTGTGATATTCTTACGGTTAATTTAGAGTTGGATGCTTAACTATTATTTATAATTTACTAATTTGTTCAAAAAAATCTACAGATTGCAATAGGTACATGTATTTTATTTAAAAAGGGGTAAGAGGATATATGGATAAGATGAGGTGTTCGAATATTTCTATATTTGTAGAAACTATTTACCACAAAAACATAACTGTTAATACTTTGATTCCTTGGATTAATTTTTGCATGACAAAATGGTTAAAAATGGGTTTTACGAGGTATTACGTTAAGATCTTTATAAAAATATAATAAAATAATTCGGACTTTAAGTGTTTATCAAAAGTACTAGTAGCAGGTACCTACTAAGATGAAAATCGAAAATGAAGCATGGTTAAATATCCCTTTAAAGTGATACAACTGGTTTTTCTTGATATATGAAGTAGTCATAAAAAGTGTGTTGAAAACCCCAATCCTGTTAAAAGCTTTTAAAATAAATTTATACTCTCTAGTTTCGCAAAAGTAGTCTGTTAACGCATTAAGCAGAAATACTATTAGTGCCTGTTCTCCGCTGATATCAAACAAAAAAAGAAAGGATTGGTTTTTATCAGTTCAATTGCTAGGTGCTAATGTTTTATTAGACACTTAAGCATTACAGTTAGGCCAGGCCGAGCTTCACAGGAAAGGAAGTACAACCAAGTCGAAAAACTTGGTCAGGCATAAAACGAACCAGTGGCTATCAAACATTAAGGACAACATGTGCTTAAATATAGATTAGACTTGGACTAAATTAGCAGTACTGGATGAAAACCACCTGAAATTGGATAGAGCAGGATGTTGGCCGGGTATTTATAAATCTTTATTAGTAAAATCTGCCTAGCACATAATTATGACTGTGTCATAATTTTGTCGACTGATATTTGAGAGAAGTATGTATGATGATAGACTTAAGAGTGAGGAATAAGAACATAACAAAATATGTATGATATTTAGTCTAGTACATTTGCTTCGGACAATACTGGATAACCTATATGCGGAATTTACTCCTGTAAAGTCAGACGTTAAGACCCGTTGCGATATGCAACTAGGGTTGGCCAAAGGCATCGCCTTTTTTTTATTTTTGTGCGTGTGGAAACCCCCTCGGGCCGTCACCCCACCGGGGTTTACGATGGGGCGGTGTGTCGGAATCGAACCGACTAAACCACACGGTGTGCCGTACTGCGCCTTAAATAGGAGGGATCCGGGAACAGCTTTTATTAAGACATCCGGAACCCTCCTAGCGCCTGCCCGCAAAAGCGCGGGCACCACCTTCGGGTAAAAACCTCTCATTTAGGCGACGTCCAGGCACACGCGGACGCCACCTCCTCGCGGGGGGCCACTATAGCGGGTGAAGGGGAAAACCCATCCCGTCCACCCGCGGCCACACTCAGGGCGGCATGAGGCGCCGGTAAGCGCGCCTCCGCCGCCCGGTTCACCGGCGGCGAATTAGGTCCGAGTGGAAGTCGTCCTCCCGGACCCTTTCCGCCGCCTACTTCTGCGAGATGACTTCCTCACAGAAGGTTGCGACCGCGGTAAAATTCCTGTCGCTACCGGCCATGGAGCGAATGACAGCCGGTAGCGACAGATCCACTCCGATGACTGCAGTGAGGGCCCGACGCTGCGTCGCCCAACTGGGGCAAACCGCCAGCGTGTGCTGAGCCGAGTCCTTACTGCAGTTCCCTCCTAGCGACCGAGTGCAGGTACTTCCCGAAGCAGCCGTGCCCGGAAAGAACCAGCGTCAGTCGGAAGGAAAGGGTCCCGTGCTGCCGCCCTGCCCACGATGACGATGACCGGCTGGAGCGCCTCCACGGCGGCAAAGCCAGCACGTGGAGCCTCCAGCCGGGACGACCAACGAGCCATGGTGGCTCGGCGAGCGGCCTCACGCCATTCGCGTACCTCTTCGGGCGGGGGCCGACTGCCGCTTCCCGCCCGGAACTCAGTCGTCCGCCGATAAACTTCGGCGAGCACTTCCGCCTCCAAATCCCACGGGGGAGTCCCGGACAACGCGCACGCCGCCTCTGTTGACACGGTGCGGTATCCGCGTATGGCTCTAACCGCCATCACCATCTGAGGGCGCCAGAGGCGCGCCCTATTCTGGGCGGTCAGAGCCTCCGCCCACACCGGTGCATCGTACAGTGCCATTGACCGGACAACCCCCGTGTACAGCCGTCTCGTAGCGACGCTGGGTCCACCCAAATTGGGCAAGAGTCGCCCAAGGGCGGACGCAGCGCCGACCAGCCTTGGAGCAAGCTGCAGGAAGTGCTCGTCGAAGCGCCACCTACCGTCGAGGATCAGGCCCAGATATTTTATGTGGGCCTGAACCGGTACGAGGACCGAGTTGACCTCGATAGAGACGCCAGAGGGTGGACCACGACGGGGCCCATGAAATAACAGGGCTTCCGTCTTATCCAGGGCCACCCGCACACCCGCCTCGATGCGCCCGACCACCAGAGAGACTCCCCTGGTGGCCAGGCACGTCGCCTCCTGAAAGTTTACCCCCCGGGCTGTGATCAAAGTGTCATCGGCGTAACAGATTACGCCGAGCCAGGGGGGGAAGTCGCCTCGAAGGGCCCAGTCGTACCCCATGTTCCACAGGAGTGGTCCAAGGACAGACCCCTGCGGAACACCGCACGACATGGGCCGACAACTCAAAACTCCATCTCGGTCCTCGTACATGACGGTACGCTCCTCTAAATAGTCTGCCACTAGCCGCCTCAGGTACCCTGGCACTCCGTGATAGTGGAGTGCTTCCCTGATGCAGCTAAATGGTAGACTATTGAACGCGTTGGCGATGTCCAGCGACACCGCCAACAGCACGCCGCCACAGCTCACTACCTCTTCGGTCACGGCCCTCAGGCGCAACATAGCACCGACCGTCGAACGCCTCGCTCGAAAACCGAATTGGGCGTCCGACAAATCGGGGCCGACCTCGCACAGGTGCCGGACGATGCGGGCAGAGAGGACCCGGCCAAAGGCATCGCCTAGGGGAAGCTTCGGGTGCTTGACGCTGGCTGTATAACTTACCGCCGATGGAATAGTTATACACGCACGAGTAAATTCTTACCGCCAGATGTTAAGACTTGTTGTGATATGCAACTAGGGTTGGCCAAAGGCATCGCCTAGGGTAAACTTCGAGTCTTAACGTTGGCTGTATAACTGACCGCCGATGGAACAGTTATGAAAGCATTAAGGTCCTAGTAGTGTCCGGGGATTGTCTAAATTAAGCGGGGAGGTCTTTATCTACTGGCCTTCGATAGAATAGTAGATGGAAGAGCCCTCGTTGCTGTTTATAAAAAAAGTGATCGATGCAAATAAATAAATTGAAATAGATACAAGCTAATGGTAAATACTTTGTCCTCAGCAACCACACCACACCATGACGCTATCCGGGACGGATGCGTACGCAGGACGGCCGTATTGTCGCCACATTAAAAACTCTTATTTATTTTAATAAAAATAGGGACAAACTATAATAGATGATAACACAGTTCGCTATTTAATAAAAACAAGTTAATAGACATTATTTTGACTGGTTAAGCCGGTAACGCAATACTATTGGTCGATTGATAAATATTAACGAATGTGAGTGGGTTTATAAAAGGTTACAAATAATATGAGAACTGGACTTAAGTGCGAACAGAGGCACGAACAACTTGGCAGTTACTGTTAGCTAGTGATTTTCATAGTTTATATCAGTGGTTTCGAGACTGTTCCTTACAAGAGAAGGCTTAGTAACGATGGTCTGAGTCAGGAGCCAGGAGGTGGATAGTTTTACTTTTTACTTTAGTTCAAAACTGAAGGCAGTTTTTTTTTTATCGTATACAGAGCAAACTAGCAGACGGGTTACCTAACGGTAAATGACTACCGCCGCCCATGGGCACCTACCTGCAACTCAAGAGTCACAAGAGCGTTGCCGGCCTTTAAGGTGGGATTAGGGGAAGGGGAGAGAGGGAAGGGAAGGGTTAGGACCTCCGGTAACCTCACTCACTCAGCGAAAAGCAAGGCTTTTCGCTTTACTGCCGGTTTTCTGTGAGGCCCGTGGTATCACTCCGGTCGAAGTGCCGAAGCATGGCTCGTTCATACTATACTCCCGTACTGAATACCTATATTTGGACAACTATAATGTCCTACTCATGTATAAGCCATATGTCGAGTAAGTCGAGATTGCATACAGGTACCTGTGACTCTAACTGACCCCTCTAACCTGATGTCTTTTTGTGGCTATACTTAATGGGAATAATAAAAATTGAAGAATCAATTAGAATATCGATATCCAAAATCAGCGCTACAACTTTGGTATCAATATACAACTTTCAAATAGATTTAACTATTACAACACAACACGGAAAGCACTTTCTCTGCATCCATTTTTTTTTGGTTATCAACACATGCCATGCATCATCGGATAAACCCATTTTTGACATATAACTTTCACGACGTATTGCGACACAAGTTCTTTTAGCAGTAATTATTTGATTGTTTATGTAGTATTTGGGAGATTTTAGAGAGCGCGGACTTCCCGACAAAAGTTAGTTCGAATTACAGGTACCTATACACAGCGTGTAAGTGTGAGCTACGCGAAAAAATTACAAAAACCTATTTCTGTTTATACTTATCACAATACAAAAGTCAGTTTATCATAAAAATGCGACATAAAGGGTTTATATTCATTAGTTTCATTTGGCGCTACGCAATGTACGGGGTATTCTTTTTGTGCGGTACGGTGAATGAATGCTCTTTAATTGATTAGATTGCAGTTTTTAGCCGCATGGGGTATTTATTATTTTTTTTTCGGTAAAATACTCTGTTACTCATTACGATACTAGCCATTACGCTACCGCCGCTTTTAAAATTCAGTTGGCAAAATGTGGGTGTTGATTACGTCTCTGGCTACCCCTTAGGGAATACAGGCGCGAGTGTATGGATGTATATACAAAGGGATTAAATATTTATATGCATTTATTTATACTTTAGATGCGGTGACTAGATATAAAAAAAAGGTATCTAGATAAGCTTATCTAGACACGCGGCAGTGTCAAGCCAAGTTGAAGCCAAATTTTACGTAATAATTTTGAATACTTTCAATATTTATTTATGGCTTAAAAAAAATATTTAGATATTTTAAGATGGCTTTATTTATTTTTTATGTAATTAATGTTTAATGGTTTTTATTATATTTTTTTTGTTATTAATTAATGTTCTGTGATAGGTATTATTTTTTGTACACTTCAACACAATTATATATTGTTAAGAAATAAATGAATTGAATTGAAGAAAAATAAACAGGCGACGCAGCAGCCGTGTTGTATTACACGAACCGTTTGGAGCCACTTTTGATCGCTTAATAACTCATTATTTGTTTAACATAAATACTTAATTTTTTGTTAATTAATTAAAGCTCTTTAGATTAACTAGAATCCCAAATTTCATGAATACAGCTTAAACAGTCATCGAGATATCATCGGTTAAAAATCGGGCAATCGCACAATGGGCGAACAAAATCTTTTATTTTTCGATTTTTTCGGTTCGTAGTTTATCTAAGTTGCAATAGCCTAATGTAATTGAGAAAATCTCCTGGTACTTCACCATCAGTTCCACTGCACCATATGCATTTCTTTCTTTTCTTTTCTTGTCTTTAAAGAATTCTAGTAAAGGGGGGTAACACATTAACACTCCCTATTCGTTATTTAGTCTATAATCTAATTATTTATTCTAGTATTCTCACGAGGATAAATTGTTTAGCAAATATCATACAAGGAACCGCCCTGACCAAATACGTATATACAAATATTGCTATAAGACAGTTTGAACAAGTCGGTGTTTTTGAGTTACGAAACGGAGACACCATAAAAGTGTGATCAACTGATTATATTCTAGGGTCGTATGTAGACAATGTTAGGGGCCATCCATAAATTACGTCACCCGTTAAGTGCGACATTGTGTGGGGGGGTTACAAGCTACGTGACGAAACATTACGTGTAAACGAAAGACTACATAGAACTGTACTTTTCAGTTCTGGGGTAAAATTGCAAAACATGTGACGTCACACCAGAGAGGGGAGGTTCAGCAAATATGATCACCTGGGGGGGGGTAGAAATTCATGAATCTCGTGTGACGTAATTATGGATGGCCTCTTATGAAAATTCTGCATTTTTAATACAGAAATCTAGTTGTGAAACTGATAAAGCTTATATTTTGTAAGAGGAAGCGTTGACATGAGTATTTAATAATTACGAGTATTAAATTACAAGAATGTTGGTGGAATGACCGGATTTTTCTGAAAATGTCTGCAGAATAAAATAAAAAAAACAAGATATGTGGTCGAAACTGTATGTATCTATGTTGTTTAGAAATGTGCACCTATACTAGGAAAAGCATTATCCGAAGATTTAAATCAAGTATTCGTCGGCTACACATAACGCTCCTAAAATTTGATCACACCTTTCTATATCCTGTATTGACACCAGTATCGCCAAACTTAGCCCAGAGCATCAATAATCAATATGGGAGCGGACGAGTTAGCAGTTACACAGTCCATAGTTCCACCTTATTTATCTTATCGCCCTTAAAATAGATAGGAATAGATGAAATAGAGCCGTAACTTGTGTTGTGCAATTCTAAAGAAATAAATTTCGTGAACATTTTTTTAAACATGCGTTTTCCGATAAAGGTTGTGACTTACTAAAACCAACTATTTGGGAGGCTCTTCCACAATGACAGACCTGGTATTGGCTGCTTGAGCATACGGCTGAGGAAAGTATGCCTGTTGCTGCTCTGTGGGTTGCGCTGACGAAATATGGTTTAATAAATATCTTCTGAAAAATATCCAAGAATCTTTCCTTCGTCTTGTCTTGGACCTTGGACGAGAGTGTGTAAGGCACGCCAAATAACGCCAACTTATATTTTATAACCAGATGTTATGAACTATTCTGCGTGAGTAATAAGATCGAAAATCGATTGCTATTTATGCAACCTCAGTGAGCCTACACCTTCCCTGCTCTACGATGTAAGTTTGGCTCATAGTCATGCAATATCAAAACACTACATTCTCAACTCTACTGCTTAAGTAACAAGATCCAAATTGGATTGCTAGTTAGGCAACCACAGTGAGCCTCCACTAGTTTCCAACGGGCATTTTTTTAATATCTCTAAAGTAGCAATCAAATAAAGCCCAACGGATAGTAAGCGGTTACCAGTGCCTATAATGACGATCATCTCTGGGAATGTTACCAGTCTGTTGCCACTAATTTCTCCCACCCCCCACAAGAACCTCTAGCGACTCATTTATCAAGAGAAATACAAACTCTATGCACACTAGAACAGATAGCTAACAATACATTTAAATAAATATCAAGTCTCCTAAAAATGAATAAATATTATATTACAATAGCTCTCGTAACGTGTTATGGCTATCATTCTCCTAGTACAATGTTCGACCAGTGCATGTCACACCGAGTGCGCGCGTGTGCTTCTACTAAGTGAGCAGCAGTAGATAAGTACTACGTAGTTAAGTAAGCCGAGCCTACTGGCATCTTAGTCTTAATAATTGGACCGTATGCTCTGCATAGTAAAAGTTTCCTTACATATATGTTCTTCATGTGGTCCTTGCTGTCCATGGATGTGGAGGTGTATTTCCTTTTGATGAGGGGGCTCCCATCCGTGGCCATGACCATGCGTCTTCTGGCCGATGAAGGCACCAACCTGGAAGTTTACAAAGAGTTTTGGTTTAATAATAAGAAAGAAAAACTTTTAATAATACAAATGCACGGATGGCGCAATGGTTTAAGTGGTCACCTCGCCACTACGCCGCGTCGAGTGTTGTGGGTTCGAATCCTACACGGGACAAAAATTTGTGTGATCCACAAATAGTTGTCCCGAGTCTGGGTGTTCTTTGTGTCCGTTGTTTGAATGTTTGTGAAGCCCCCCGCGACACAGGATTATTCCTAATGCGGGAGTTGTCTTTAAAAAAAAAAAAACATTTTTCAAGTAGCCGCGCCAATAGCTACGCTACTTAGATAGAGATTTATTTCTGCTATTGAGTCGCCAGATCCCCATGGGCCCCTCAACTAAGACTTTGATATGAGGGGGTTCAATAAACCTCATCAAATCTCAATTTAACTGAAAGGGCACAATATTAGTACACCTTTACAAAAAAAATATATTTTAATAACTATAGGAGGGGTTCAAATTCAAAGGAAAACAGCAAACGTAATTAATGGATGATCCTTGGTAGTTTTCAAGAAGTATCTATTAAAAACGTTATAGCACGAACACATGTATATACGAGTACGTATAGCAGCGTTCTCTTTTTTAACCGACTTCAAAAATGGAGAATGTTCTCAATTCGTCGGAATCTTTTTTTTTTTATGTTCACCGATTACTCGAATACACCTGAACCAATTTGGAAAATTCTTTTTTTATTTCAAAGGGTATACTTCCGGTGGTCCCATTTAAATTTCATCGAAATCAGTCGAGCGGTTTTTGAGAAATCACCAAATACCTAAAAATTGTATACATTGATGGTACTTTCGTATACTCCGAAACCTCGCTGTCTCATTGGAGGAGTGCGTTTAGTTGTCCTACCCATATATTATTATATTTAAATAAAATACCTCTACTTTCCACTAAAAAGCACACTAAAGTCGGTGATGTTTTTAAAAGATAATAATAACGAGCCATCGCACCCACTTACACGATATCTACTGTCTATGATAATTTAATAAGTTACCGATTGAGCTGTGTAAAATAAAATATGTTGATTTACTTAAGCAAATATAAAAAAAATATATTGATCCACAAACCGTACAACACTGTTAAAGAATATATGGATGAGTAGTTAATTCGTTCGCGTGGAAATTTTGGCCTAATGTGGTCTTCAAGACTATGATCTATGACTGCGCCAAATTTAATCGAGAGCCATTCAGTCGTTTTTACGTGATAACTAGAGATCGGATATTCGGATGCATATTTACCTAAAGTTGAGATGTTGGCTATTATGGAAAGCACTTTTTTATCGAAAGAATCCCGCGATTCCAGGAAATTCAAATTTAAGTGTACCTATACTCCGTGAGATGTAATAAACCCCAGACACAAATGACACTTGCTCTGTTACAACGTATAATGGTTGCTTTTCCCTACTTTTATTGTCAGTGATTTTTGACGAAGCAAAAACAACCTTATTACGTTGTAACAAGTGGCAAATCGGGCCTATTAAACCCCAGGAAATGTAAGCATTTTGTAAGAGTGCGAGTGAGACGGCAAATTATACTTGCTTGTGCGCAAGTAGCGACGCGACAATACAACTGCATTCGTAAATAAAAATATACTTAGAAGCCGCTTCCATAATTTGTGATCCAAAAAATAACTTTAGTTAAATATGCATCCGATTATCCGATCTCTAGTGATAACGCACGCACGCATGTAACCAACATCCTCACAAACTTTCGTCTTTATAATATTAAGTAAGATGAGAATATTATTTTAGTACCAATGATATGTACCACTGTTTACATAATTAATTTTCATACTTTAAGCATGAAATTTAATGATATATTAGTTGTTTGTTGACTTTGTTTTAAATCAGACCACACAATAATTGGAATAATTGAAATGAAAACTTCTGTAAGCAAAAGCACTCAACTCGCGTGACCGTCACGCTCAGATCACAGATGTGTCAGTTATATTTTTACTTATGACGTGCTTTACTGTCCTACGCCTGACAGTTTTTTTTTTAAGTTCAAATAACTTAAAAAAAAAACTGTAGGTATTCAAAAATTGATGTCATTAAATTTAGGTAATAAATTGTTGACTGCATGAAACATGACATTTTCGCAAATAAAGATGTTGAATTAAATTTAAAGAATTATAATTAAGTAATTAATAAGTAAATAATAAACTATGTTTGTTAGGATATTTCTCTAAGACGTTATTACCTAAATTTCTACTATTATATTTTAGCACTCAGAGATTAGACTGGGGGGAGGAGAGATAGGGTTGGTAACACCCAAGTTCCACCACTGGTGTTACGAATATACATAAAGGCATTGGTAAACGCTTACCACGAGGCGGGTTTTGAGCTCGTTTGACAACTTTCTTAGTAATTAATATACTTCTTATAATTCTTTAATTATTTCACACATTGACTTTGGACCACGCTTCAAGTTCACATCAATAAAACAAATAGCATCGCCTCAGTGAAAGTGTGCGACTTACAACCGGATCGCGAGTGAATGCGAGAGCAGCATCCCCAAACTGTAAGTTAGAAAGTGATGAGAATATTTGTTAGAAATGATAATGTAACTGTTAAGTTTTAGTGTTCCGTGTCAAAATTACCGAAAGATTTAGCAGTCCAGTTGCTTGTGATTGTGAAGATCATTGATACTCAGTGAAACAATGATTGCATTGCGTTTCGCCGCGTGAGTGAGGTTACCGGAGGCCCTAACCCTTCCCTCTCCCCTATTCCCGTCCTTCCTCTCTCCCCCCTCTCCTCCCCTATAATCCCCCTCTCCCGTCTTCCCGCTCTTCCCCTCTCTCTCCCTCTTCCCCTACTCCCACCTCAAAGGGCGGCAACGCACTTGTGACTCTTGAGTTACAGGTGCCCATGGGCGGCGGTAGTCATTTACCATCAGGTGACCCGTCTGCTCGTTTGCCCCCAATATCATAAAAAAAAAACTCACGGAATGAAATCAAAATCATTTATTTCAATGAAACCCATTATAAGTATTTGTGAATTGTCAGGAGTAGGAGTCAGTCAGACTAAGTCAGTCGTAACGCTAGTTGCCTGTTACAATACGTAGATCCTGTGGAAAAGAACAGGCAAGAAACTCCAAGGAAAGTGTCCTTTTCAACATGTTTTTACAAGTCTTTGGTTACATCCCACTAATACTTCAAATGTGAAAGTTGGGATGGATGGATAGATGGATAGATGTTTGTTACTCTTACACGCCAAAACTACTAAACCGATTGCGATGAAACTTGGTATGTACCAGCTATCTAGCTGGATACCTGGATTAACATATAGGCTACTTTTTATCCCGATATTCTAACGGGATCGGGACTTACGCGGGTGAAACCGCGGGCGCTGCTAGTTGCTTATATGCGCAAATTACATGTGAGGACAATGTAACGTATTGTTCTAAACTATAAACAGTCGCGCAAACTACTACCATATGTAAGTAATAGCAGTTCGGAAATGACCAGACAAACTATTTATATATTTGTTTGTGACACTGTATGTGTACACTGTGTCAATAATAATGTTATTACCTTAGAATAGGTTATTAGTGTTATTACATATAAAACATCTAGAAATAATATTCTCAAATATATTACAGAGCGCTTTTTGACATAAAATAAACATAGCTTGTACATGTACTATGTGTTCTAGAACAAATATATACATACTTATACATGTACAGTTTTTGTAAAAACATTATTATTACGACATGTCAATTGTAATCTAGAAGACTAAATACCATTGGTTAATATAGATGATGCAGATCTCGAAGTAAAATAAGCGGCGGTAGCATAATGGCTAAGGCGTCGGACTTGCGATCAAGTGGTTGCGTATTTGAACCCCACCCAGTGCACTACCGTCGTGAACCCACTCCTAATACAAGCATTTAGCTTAGCTAGAGAGGTTAACAAGAATACCAGTAATGTGTGACCCACGTTACTAGTAGTCTTTATTAAAAAAAAAAAAACATATCATCCGTCTCGACTCACACCTGGCCAAATTCACGGCTTCGACTGTTCGATGTTATTCAGATCAAAACTGTTAAGGAAAGCTTCTTTCTAATGGGTTTCATACACGCGAGGAATTAAAGCATGTAGTTAAAATAATTATACCAACTCTCCTACATAGTAACCGGTTACCTATAGTTTTGATCATAATAGGTCATCCATAAATTACGTGACACGAATTTCATGCTATCATCTGCAGGGCATCCCGGAGGCTTCCTTATGACGGAACAACGGGCATTAGTCGATTCGATTCCGAATATAACACTTCAATTATTAGCTCCGGTGAGGTGACGTTAAGGACTTCTCGAAAAAAAACTGTCACACACTATGTGTATATATATGTGTATACTATATACACATCTATGTGTTTATATAGGTATCTCAGCTTTGCCGATGTGTTCCTGGAGCTCCTCCCGACTGCCGACTGCCGAGGTAGGCCGCCAGCTTGACGGTCACACGAGTTCAATGCTTTTTCCCAACCAAAAGTGCCCAACGTGCCTAAAGAAGTTTTCACTTCAAAAAAGAAGAATTGCATGAACGTGCCTTGTTTGTCCTTGCCACAGGTCACATTACTGGGACCTCCCTGTGACGTCTTAAATTTACATCCAGAAGTGAATGATTATCTTTGTATTGGATAGATTATTCACTGAGGAAGGTTATGTAACATCTCGGTGCGACCTTTAGGTGCGGGGCAGTGGCCATACACGAAGGTATTTCACCTTCGTTTACGGTTTATGCTGAGAACGGCTTTTTTTTGTTTTTTTTTTATTATAGGGGGCAAACAAGCAGACGGGTCACCTGATGGTAAGTGACTACCTTCGCCCATGGACACCTGCAACTCAAGAGTCACAAGTGCGTGGTTATACTAAACTACCACAACCAACATTTTGATTAACTAAAAAGCAATTATGAAAGTAACTAGGTACCTATTAATTTTAAATGACTTTTAGGCAGTACAATAAAAGATATAAATCTTTGCACAAGCGTATTAAAAAATAACCCGCCAAGTGCGAGTCGGACTCGCGCACGAAGGGTTCCGTACCATTATCGATACAACATTAGACAATAAATTATAACCTTATTTTTAAAATGAATATACTCGTATATACAACTAAATATTCTGTGAATATTTCAAGCATCTACCTGTTACCGTAATTAATATCGAGCAAAAAACGGCAAAATAATCACGTTTGTTGGAGCCCCTTAAATATTTATTTTATTCTGTTTTTAGTATTTTTTATTAGAGCGGCAACAGAAATACATCATCTGTGAAAATTTCAACTGTGTAGCTATCACGGTTCATGAGATACAGCCTGGTGACAGACAGACAAACGACCAGTGGAGTCTTAGTAATAGGGTCCCGTTTTTACCTTTCGGGTACGGTACCCTATGAAACAGTTAGAGACACATCTTAAACATACAATAGGCCCTAGATTGAATATACCTTGGAACTGTGTTCAATAAAAGCGTAATTTACAAAACTTGCTTATTTCAACCAAAGTTTAATCATGACATGCCTTAATTGCGTTTTTTAGAAGCACGTTTTGCAATTTTGGTACGGAGAAAAAGCACTGAACTGGAGTAACCGTCACGCTCAGATGTGTCAGTTATGTTTTCACTTCTGACGTGAAGTCCTACGACCGGAAGTTTGTTTATTCTGCATGACATATTGTAAAATGTAATTAAATAATTATAAGAAATTATATAAAACTAATTCAAAATATATACACCGTGAC
Organism: Callimorpha dominula; assembly: GCA_949752705.1. Classification (NCBI taxonomy): domain Eukaryota; kingdom Metazoa; phylum Arthropoda; class Insecta; order Lepidoptera; family Erebidae; genus Callimorpha; species Callimorpha dominula. The sequence continues at coordinate 9,111,930 of OX457018.1, read as the reverse complement.
GTGCCGGTATGTCATTCGTGACCACGATCGGTGCAATTCGATCGGAACGTCGGGTAACCAAAAAAGGTATTGTGATTTACACATCTAATACGAGTATGATAATGTATAGTCTAATGACTGACCGCTGAGCGACGTAAGTCACGTGGCTCAGCGGTAGAGCATTCGGTGGCAACGCTAGAGGTCGCCGGGTTGATGCCCGGTCAGTACAAATATGTGTATGTATAAATTATGACTATTTGCATTGGTCTGGGTACTTAGATACATTTATCAGCATAGTTTAAGCTATGTTTAGTTTGGGTCCAGATAGCATCAGGCGCCTTCAATTCCATTTGAAATTTGCTGTACCCAACCTTTTCTTAATTCTCTTCTCAATATATCAACAGAAATCCCACTAATGCGATGAAACTTGGTATGCAGATAGCTGGAGACCTGGATTAACATATAGGCTACTTTTTATCTATTCCCACGGGATCGGGACTTACGCGGGTAAAACCGCGGGGCGCTGCTAGTATAACATACGAATCCCTACGAATCAAACATATAAACAATCATAAACAATCGTTTGTGTTACCTTTACAGCTCCAGCCAGTAGAAGCAGCTTCAATATCACCAAGGAGACTAGCAGAGTCTTGAACCCGACTATGGCCGCCACTATCATCCAAGTAGAGGCTGCTCCTATCTGGAAGACCAGGGGAATGAGTGCTTGAGCCATCTTCTTAAACGGCCGTCCGAAGGTCCTGCCTGGAGACAAAAGAATGATGATTATTATAAGCAGCTCTGTTTATGCTGGACGAACATTCATTTCTATATACAGGGTGTATATTACAATGGAGCCCTTACTTGAATCATTGAAAGGGCATGACTCTAGCATTCAGTTTTTATAAAAATAATTAAAAAAAAAAAAAAAAAAATCCATTTTAATGTTATGACCTTTTGAATTTCCAGGTATTTTTACATCAGTTTCTCACAAAAGGAGTGGAATATGTAAAGTTTAAGATTTTAAAGCGTACATATTTTTTATTTTGGCACTATTCACTCAGTTAATGAGAAAACCCCTAAAAAATTTCGAAGTTAGTTTTTATGGAATTTCTTAGTAATGGACTGAAAAATAAAAAATTAAAAGTTATTGGCCCCAATTCTGTTACTTCACTCGCTAAATTATAATCCACTAAATTTTCTTCATATAAGAAGTAAACCTTGCACACTTAGAAACAAGGTCTTATTTCAAATTGAAACAAGTAGGTAACATATGTCGCTTTCGAAATAAGCGATTTATTTGTCGACTAAAGTCTGATACGCTTAAATAAACTTTAATACTACGCAGCGAGAGCCGCTATCCGTTGAATGCCATCTCTTTTGCTCTGTGTTTTTAGTAAGCGTCTTCGTAGGTGTAGATTAAAAACACGTCATCCTTGTTCGTTTTGAACAAGTTTTTTTTTTATACGGCAATTATACAGCGTTTGAATAAATGAAGACTCTCGCTGCGTGGAAATAAAGTTGAGTATACGTTGACAGGTTTTATTGAAATTTAGCGGCGCTGAGAAATAGATGCTAGTAACAGATAGACCTTATTACGAAGAACACTAGGTTGATTTTATATGAAGAAATTAAGTCAGGTTTTAGTTTAGTCGAGTATACAATAGAATCGGCACCATTGATAATGATGACGACGATTAAAAATCTTTAACTTTTTACAATTCAGATGCTTTTATGAGAAACGGAGATATAAATACAAGGTTAAAATGCGCTTGGATCGAATGCTTGACCCTCGAACGCTTGGTTAGGTACCCCTGGGGTCTGATCATCATGTAATTAACAACCGAAGCAGACATCTAACTCACTGGGACAAGCGGACTTCCTCCCCGATTCACTGGAAGTTGTGGACTTCAGGCCCGCCTCACTGAGTCTAGTGAACTTCAGGCCCGACTCACTGGGACTAGCAGACTATAGCCCTAACTCACTGGAACTAGCGTACTTCAGGCACGACTCACTGGGCCGAGAAGAATGCAATTCAGTCTCATTCTCTCTCAGGTAATCGTAGAACCAGCAGCATTCCGCTACGACTAACTGGAACTTGTGGTATTTAGTTCTAGTTCACTAGCTCTATTCAGTGCTGACATTGACACACTCCTCACTAGAGCATCAATAGTTGTGTCATCAACACTACCGACAAGCGGGGGAGTGAAGTGCAAATTTACTCAGCGTCACCTAGGGACGATAGACCGCACTACCAAGTAATTACCGATACTGCATCGCGCAATGAAAGCTCTCGCGCTGATTAGTAAACTAACGTTATGTCGGACTTGCGATCAATTGACGGATTCGAACCCCACCCAGTGTGCTGCCGACCTGGACCCGCTCCTAAAACAAGCATTTATCGAAGTTGGAGTGGTGATAAAGAATACTAGTAATGTGTTGGTTCACACATGCTAGTAACCTTAATAAGAAAAATAAAATATGCAGAAACTACCTAAAGGTGCTCCCTCATCGGGATCATTCGCCTGTAATGTAACGTTACAGATCCGAGAATTACAGTGCACAATCTGTAATGTTACAGATTCGAGTATTACATGAGAGAGGGAGAAACCAAGCTTTACAGTGCGCAACCGGTAATGAAACAGTCTGTAATATTTTGATACAACTTGTATAATCGGCTGTGTTTCGTCGGTTTTGAATAATTCATGACACTTACATCTTTTCTTCTGTTTTTTTTTTACGTAAATAACAATTTCGAATTAATATTGCCGCGCTCAGCATAACGACCGCTTCGTCTGACATTGTGGAATCAACTAATCAACTCAAATCATAAATGTTACATTACAGGCGAATGCTCCTGGCAAGGGAGCACCTTAACACTTTGTAGAAAGGTATTTTATTAAAATAACAATATATTTTGATACTTTTAAAAAGCTTGGAGTGGTCAAAAGAAAGAATTCTTCATGTAGTCAAAACAATTGTGATTATAAAACCTAAGAACCTTGAAAACTGGTTCAGCCGTTTAATACTTGGTTTGAGAGGAATTTTCTCTAGGGGCGTTCATATTATGGAATGACTACACTAAGTATGGGGTTTTTAAAAAATGGCATACAAATATATTTAAACTGTCAGCAATGCCTACTAAACTAAAAATAGCTTAGTTACTCAACCATACCCTATAGCGATTATAATAAACGTAACACTAATAGTGTCGTAGTTTCATAACTCTCACACCTTAGTGACGTCAACTTTAGCAACTTTTTTTTTATTTATTAATGCCGCGTTCCAATAAACAAAAAACGATTCGTTTTGCTTACGGACGGTAAAACTTCGTTGAATTTTCAACGAAAAATTTACCGTCCGTAAGCAAAACGAATCGTTTCTTGAAAATAGGAACGCGGTATTAGAGAATTTCAGACATAGTTTTATTTTGTGACATCTACTTCGAATTGGATCCTATATCTTCTTAAAAAGATCTCTGACAATGAAATACTTTTTATTTTAGGTACAATAAGTTACGTAAGTGTCTTTTAAATAATGCCATGAAAAACTTGGTCAAGTTCTGGGTAATATAATTAAATATTTGTATGCACATATAATTAACATTTCTCTTACGAGTATTTATGCAAACGTACGAGGCGAATAATATTTATGTAAGTAAATATTGTTGTGCACGTCTGACCAACACTATGCTCTGTCTTAATCTTAATACATTTCATAACGAATATTCAAGCGAGAGCTACATTGGGCCGACGCACAAGTCAAAGACGTCTTAGTTCTAGGTTGGTGCGCACATAAAATCGACGCAACGAATTTTTCGACGTTTTCGACTCTGTTATCATCAGTTACTTAAAATTAATGAATCGGACAGTGAATTTGAATAATACTTGAATGACACGCGTTGCGTAGATATTATGTGCACACCAACCCGTGTAAGACGTCTCAGACATGTACGTCGACCTAATGTAGCTCTCGCTTTAGACATCAAACCAATAATCCTCCTTTTTTTTATTTTGTACACACATTTGTTGGTTACTCTTTACTCTTAGAAGACTCTTTAATATTTTCTCAATATATTATTTGAACATTTTATAAATGACTGATAAGCAGAAGTTTCTGCCCTTGGAATAAACAGAGATATCGCAAAAGAGGCGGCCTGATTTTCCATTCCTAGATTGTTTGGTGGACATGGTTCTGTACGTTTGTGCAAAACCATGTCCACCGCAACGTCTGGCTACGGATATAAACACTGCTTCAGACTGCGAAGAAGAAACCGTCATAAAAATCATCCTGGGTTTTGCAACGGAGATTTATGTACAAATAAAAATGTAATGAACTAGTTTTTGCTGAATAGAGACCCAGTACCCTTTTTATGAAAAAACTAGCAGCGTCCCGCGGTTTCACCCACGTGAGTCCCGATCCCGTGGGTATATTGGATTAAAAAGTCTATATGTTAATCCAGGTCTCCAGCTATCTACATACCAAGTTTCATCGCCATCGGTTCAGTAGTTTTGGCGTGAAAGAGTAACAAACATCCATCCATTCATCCATCCAAACTTTCACATTTATAATATTAGTGGAATAGTGGGATATCCTATGTCTTTTTATCCTACGTCCTCCTGATGTGTACCCCTGACATCGATCAATCAGCCTATTGTAGTCCTCTGCTGGACATAGGCCGCTCCCAACGTGCGCCATAGCACCAGGTGATCCGCCTTCCGCATCCAATCTATCCCTGCAACCTTCCTCAGGTCGTCGGTCCATCTGGCTGAGGGACGTCCTACCTTCCGTTTACCGATTCGTGGTCTCCAGACTAAGACCCGTTTGCTCCAGCGGTAATCGGTACTTCGGCAGATGTAGCCGATTGCATGCTTATTCTGTAAGCTATGTTGGCAACAATGTTTCTTTGTGCACTAACAAGGCGTAGGTATGTGTAACTAATATTGGCATTTATACAATTTGTTAGGACACGATTATGTTTTGATGATTGTGATACGATTTTTGTGAATTATAAACATTAATAATCGATTTAGCCCGAAAATCGGAATATCATGCAGTATTCGACACACACTCGGAACAGTCCACGTGCTCACGCGCACCTCGTCCGAATAGAAACCGGTTCAAATCTGTTATACGCACTACTTTCATCCCAAGGCTTTATATTCACAGTTACGTTGTTTGTAGGTATGTTTATGTTGAATGTGTGTATATGTCCCTCTCTTTTTATCACTGCTTCATGATGAAACTCCCTTCGACTTCCTATAACAATAAACCCTGTACTTGTGTTCTAGAACAAGGATAAAAACAGGTCAAAATATATACTGGAGCCCCCTCTAGCTTTATGTGGCCGTTTACAAATAAATTAAATTAAAGTGTGAATAGTTTTTTTTTTAAGCTTAAACAGTTATTTGCACGATACCTATGCCAAAAAATCAGTTTTTTAAATTTTCGTCTGTCTGTTTGTTTCGGCTAAGCTCCGGAAAGTGTGGACCGATTTCCACGGGACTTTCACTGGCAGATAGCTGGTGTTATAAGGAGTAACTTAAGCTACTTTTATTACACGCAAGGAAGCCGCGCGGGAAGTGCTCGTTAATATACAGATTTCCAATAATGATTATGTTCGATGTTGATAATTTCAAGGTCTGGGTGACCAATAGATATTCTAAATACATAAATCAATATTATGTATCTTTGACCTTACTTATTACGAGAAGTGAGTATTGCTCACGGTCAAGTGACGACTCAAGTGCCATTACATCTTTTTATATAACCAAACAATAGGTGCTTCAGTGGCCTGTTCAAGAACTCTATAAGAAAAACTCTGTGCAAAATGGAATGAGTTGTTGCAAAATAATAATTTACAGACACGGTGAGTCGCGAACGAATAGGTCGGCTTATAATAATAATAGATAATACTATATTAATAATAGTTTGAGACACCTCACACACATCCGTCTAAATCAAAACTAAGTAGAGCCCGTACCATGGTAACCAAACTGCTGATAAACATACTTATATACTATTAAATGGCCTGGCCTGTTGGTCTAGTGGTTAGTGACCCTGACTGCTGAGCCAGAGGTCGTGGGTTCGATTCCCATCTGAGTCTGGGTGTTCTTTGTGTCCGTTGTTTGTATGTTTGTAAAGTCCCCCGCGACACAGGAGTAACTCCTAATGCGGGAGTTGTCTTTTTAAAATAAAAAAAATAAAATACATGCATATTATATAGGTAAATTACACCCAGACACAGAACAAATGATCGTGCTCATCACACAATATTTATCCTGAGTGAGAATTTGCTGATTCGTTGCACAATCTCCGTTAGTCTGCGTATCTCCTCATTTCATTTTTTACATGTATTGGTATAGAAATTTCAACAAGCATGACCGTGTAATGTCTGACTGCAAAAAATCTACAATTTGAAACTGCAATAATCTATTATTTGTATAGTATTCAAAGTTAAAACTTTTAATCTCGTTGAATAGTAGAAAACTAGACATATTGAACGTCACCTCGAAATGCAATACTTGATGTACTCACCCCGCCACAGTCACCAATAACAGCCAGCTAGTGACGGGTAAGAAAGGAAACTAGTATCTAAACGTTATCGAAAAATTTACTTCAAAAAAATAGTTGACCTTATTAATCAAACTTTTTCATTGTATTATTATGTTTTTTAAGCTTTTATTTAGATTGACCTGTTTCTGTGTCTCACTTTAAGGGCTTACCCTACCTCAAAACTGCTCCACCGCTCACATTTGATCCTGCACATCTATGAAAGTATTGAATCAATCATCTTGAAAAATATATATAGTAAAGTTGAAGATAAACCCTGAGTCCTATGTGATGTGGAAACACGATTACTGAAAAGTTTCTCGATAGAAAAAATCTTGCAAATTGAATTTGACCCACTTCCTAAAATCAATCGTATCTATAAGCAATGATATCGGCATAATATTTATAAGATACGATACTCAGTATACCCTTGACCACGGTGGGTGGTCGCGATTAGGTCCAACTACACATCATCTATGTATAAAAATATCGAAAATTTAAAAACAAACGTTTAGTTCAATAATTATGGTTTAGTAAAACTAAAAAAACACGCTTTAATGGTGAATCGAATTGAGAAGTAATAAAAAAAGATCGACTATCCTCCTCCTGGCTTCATCATAAGACCATCATTACCAAGGCTAATCTGTCGGAATCGTCAAAACTAATCATATGAGCCCAAACTCGATGGGTTTACTAGTAGCCACTGAGGAGTTCCACTATCACCCTCTAGCTCCATCATCATATCAGCTCCAAGATGCCAAATTATAGTATTGTCATCCAAACTATATATACATACAAAGTTTCAATTCGATACGACGATTAAAAATAGGTTTAATTTCATCATCATCATCATCATCATCATCAGCCTTTCATTATCCACTGCTGCACATAGGCCTCTCCTAATGTACGCCATTGAGCTCGATCGTCAGCTCTCCTCATTTAGGGTTTAATTTGACGTCCACGATTACTTGTGTTTGTTTTAAAAAGGTCGTCTTTGAAGCGATGGCTTCGTTACTCCCTGCTGCGGCTGCAGGCGAGGACATGGCCTTACACAAACGAGGTTTAGCTTTATTTTCACAAATAATTGACTTGTCATATTTACAATCGTTTAACTTGCCAATTATCTCAGAGCCAAGTAACCTTGTGGTGTTGACAGAGTGCATCCTCCAAAATGTATAAAATATTATTTAAATTAGACATAATAATTTTGAAGGTACTCATGACGGAGGTAGGTCTTATAAATCTTTACCTTACTTATTAAGAGTCTGTTTGTAATGTCATATTAACAGCTTTTTGTTAAATAAATCCGAATTAAACATTCGGATTTTGTTTAATTTGAGATTTTTCTTCTTTATTCTTTATTTTTCTGTTTCCCGCGACTTTGTTCGCTTGGGGAAATTCCACGGGAACCGTACATTACACGGTACATATGAAGTATTATAGAATTTTGTGTAATCAATATTATGTTTTACAGTAAGCCTATAAAATGTATGGTTGAAAAATTCTTTTATTTTTGTCTATCGTATAGTAATAACACCTAACTCAGTGGTCGAAGTGAGTAGAGTTGACCATCGCAAGCCACAATCAAAGCGTGTAAACACACTGTCTTAGCAGTTCGGTTAAGCCGTCCTTCGGTTGATTGACGCTCTACTGTACTTAATTGTAAACAAACAAACAGGTTCAAAATAACGATAAAAATATTCTTACTTTTAGCATAGAATACATAATAGTTCTTTAAAGTCGAAGTATTTTTTTCTTTTCTAGCGACCCACCCATAAAAATAGCTTATAGCAGTCGGCAATAATAAATCTTCCTATTAGTAAAAGACTTTTCAAAATCGGATCAACAGTTTCTGAGATTACCGTCTACATCTGAACTTCCAAACTTTACCTAATCGATAGATTATAATATCATAGGCACCGTTCGACCAACTGTTCATCATCTAGCCACACATCAGCACGAAGCAACACCTAGAAGTGTGACCCACAGGCACAGATAAGATAATAGTTACTTCGTAAACTGAGGGTACCGTAAGCAAACGAACTTGTATGAAGATAGTCTCGGCAATCGATTCTCGAAGATTTTTGTAATTTTTTCCCAAAGACAAACTTAACTTTGCTGTTCTAAACATGGATAGTATTTTTCATAATACACTGACTTACGACAAGGTCAACCTTCCAACAAAATACAAGTTTGTAATCACCAAAAATATTTTATATGTGAAATAACAACAATATAACGTCTTTTCTGTCTTTGTCTTTTTCTTCACTTGTGCTGTGAAACCTTGCTTCTTACCAAGTTTCATGATTCGAAAAGTCAATGGGACTTCTAAAAATTGTTAAAATGTGAAGCTTAAATTCAAATTCAAAAAATCTTTATTTCATTAAATATTCAATTAAATTGAGCATCAAATTATTCGAAATCGTCAAGTACTGCTTGTATTAAAAATTATAGATCAACACACACAGAGTCACCGCAACAATAGTTTGCTTCGTCAATGTAAAATTATTAAAGAAAAAATAAATGGATAACATAATATCATATCTGCCTGTTTCGATCTATAACCGCCCGTTTCCAAATGGTTGAGCCTTGTCTTAAATCTGTGCTTAAATTGCCGTATCTTTTCATTGCGTTGATTTAGAAGAATTAATAAATATATTGCTTTTATACTAATAATAAATTGAGCTTATGTGATAGAGATATTGCGTAATAGTAAAAATGTTTTTTAAACATTAAAAAATTATATTTCTAGACAAGAAAACGACACTTTCTTTTGAGAGCGGCACTTTGTTTGGTCACGCTATGAAATTCGATTTTTATAACGTTTATCTTTTCAGACGCAACTCAACACAATTATGGCTACACCATAATTGTGTTGAAAAATCTGTGATAAGGAACACACCATACTTAAATTTTGATACTGTAAACATCAATTTCAAAAGGCTTCAGAATATTTTCATTAAGTACTTATTAAAATTAAAAAATAAGTTGCACCAAACGCCAGGTTTTATTATTTATATTTTGCAGGCTATTATGGCGTAGGTATTTTCGCTTTTGTATGGGAGTGTGTACGAAGTAATTATTATCTTATCTGTGCTATGGTCCACTTGCTTTTAAATTAACTTTTGGTCTCCCGGAAGTCGTAATTCAATAAGAAAAAAAAAACTCCGTACAAGGTATATATAACACAACAATATAACACTAAACCCCATCCATCACTGCTAGACAAAAAAAGCAAATCGTTTGATATACTGATTAGAAAAAGGCACTGAACTGCTATGTCTTTGCCTATTTCATCATCATCCATCATAGGCCTAAGACCGGTTGGAAGCGGCTTACATCCACCGAGACGGCCTTCGATCTTTACTGGTCGCCATTCGAGAATCAAAGCCCATCCACCATCCGTTCTACGTGCTATGTGCCTTGCACATTGCTACTCGATTTGCTGACCCGTTCGGTTATGTTCTTAACCTTCGTTTGTCTGCGTATCATTTCTGATTCGATCGCGCAGTGAAACACCAATCATAGCGCTCTCCATAGATCGTTGAGCGACTCTGAGCTTGTTTATCAAGCACATAGTGAGAGACCGCGTTTCGGATCCGTATGTCATAATTATGTATATATAGATAATCATATTGTTTTCCCCTGTAGGTACGTGTACTAATGGGTAATAGCATCTTCATCATTTACTCTCCCAAGATCTAGGTTAGTTGGTTACATATCTGTAGAAACTACGTGATCAAGGTTGTTTTAACACGAAGCCTCCTTTATTGTAATTTCTATTATTTCTACTATTATGGTTATATTATGATTATTTTATTATATATGTTTCTTTTTGACGAGTCCAACATATTGGGCTTAGTAACGATGGTCTGATAATAAAGCCAGGTGGTGAATAATGAAATTCTTTTTTAAATTTCAATTCGATTAGTCATTGTAGCGACAGCACGTCGTACATAATTGCACGTACTTAGGTAAGTCACATTTATAGAATAACTTTAGAAATTAAATAAAACAATTATACACACGCACATTAGTATATAAACCTTGTCTGTATCTAAAATAAAACAGACTAAAAATCATCTCGAGTCTCATTACACTACTTGCCAAACACCGCCATTAACGCGTGTTCTTTTAGTTTTACTACTATTTTAGTTTATTCTGTTGTTTTAATAAGCTGTTAGTTTTATTGCAGGTATAAAATAAGTAGATAGTTAGTCGAATTAAATGCAAAATCTAACACTTTTACCTTGCATGGCCGTCATTCATTACTTTAAAAAGCGTAAAGATTGTTATCAAGTCTATCACAATTAGATCTATCTGCTGTAAAATTGAAAACAAATGAAATTGAAACCACTTTCTACAGACCGAGAGATAGATAGATAAACTCTTTATTGTACAACAAAGAAATTAATACAAACTTGCATACATTGTAACTTGTATATCGCACACCAAGATTTAAACAGGTATTAACTAAAAAATTCACTCTTTTTAGAAAAGACGAAATACTTATTACTATGTGTATAGATTTATAATGAGTATATTTGCAGCAGTTCATATATTTTAATACCATTATGACGAATACTGTTTTTTTTTAACAAACACGACATACTACGTAAGTATATTATTTACGATGAACTTTGGCACCCAGAATAAGATTTTACTTGGAACACAGTGATAATTAAGAAAAATGAAATTATAGACAAACAAAAAATTTTTATTAAAAACTACATAGGTACATATCTTTCTTCTAGTTTCTCTTTTTTTGTTTTAGTCATGATTTGGGTCTGGACATTGAATTTTTGTAGTTGTTGCTCTATTACTAAACAATGTATCTATGTATATATTTATTTTTTGAGTTTAGCCCGTGTTGGTGTAATTTAACGCCTAGCTTCGAGTCTTGGTGATATTATTCAATTATTTATTGGTCGGTAGGTACTGAGATAAGGAATTCGATGATGTGCATAACTCAACAATTTATTTTTTTGAGTTAGCTCTCTTTAGATCTTACAAAGCTAAATGCCTAGTACAATCGGTAACGTTATCGAAATTTGCGATATGTATGCGATACATATTAACTGTGGTCCGCGACTTCATTCGCGGGGAACCTTTATTCTTCCGGAATTAAAAGTAGCCTATGTGCTAAAAAGCTTAATTACTTGAATGTCAAGGGCATGTTGGTCTAGTAGTTAGTGGTCATGACTGCTTAGTCAGAGGTAGTGAGCTCGATTCCCACCTGAGACAAATAGTTGCGTGATGAGCATGGTCATTTGTTCCGTGTCTTATAATTATAATATATTACACTAGCTGCACCCCGCGGTTTCACCTATACGCAACTTACTTACTTTACTTTAAAAACGAGTAAAACAAATGTGCCATTGAGGTTATTACGTGAAGAAGTTAGTTTTAGAGATTCAACTATTTTCCACTGTCGTCTTCAGCAATGGACCAATGGTTACATTATTTATTATATTACGTTATACACGGCGTATGTAAAGTGTAGATGCTATAAATAGGTACGCAATATATTGGCATAGAGTATACACATTAGAGAGTTATGTGACTACGGCACAAAATAAATAATTTCCTTTCCCACGATCGACACAATGCTCTCATTTATCGAGATCACTAACCGGTAAGTTGACTTAGGTAGGAAAACAATAGCGCGATACAGAAAACCGATACAACGCCATCTATCGCACACAACGTCCAACCCATAAGCTACAAACTTCGGATGTGTCACCGCTGGTACGAGTTCAATCACCGGTCACGTATCTCTGATGTTTCAAAGTTTATGTGCCTATTAGCAATGAATATCAATTGATTCAACAGTAATGGTAAACATAGTAAGGATACCTGCATATCTGAGCGAACTGGCACTCTTTCTCGAAGGTTCGTGAAGACTGTCAGCTGTCAGCACTTAATATACCAGTAGTGGAGTATGGCCTAAACTGTCTAGCCAGAAAAGGGACAATTCCAAGCGAACCAAGAAGAAAGGGAAGAAAATCAAAGCTGCTATAGAGTTTAATATAGCTTAATTATAGTCTGTAAATACTACCTTTGCCCGCGGCTTCGCTCTTGTAAAAGTAGTTTAAGTTAACCCTCAATAATGGTACTTTTGGAAATAAGTTCCATAAAGCACGTTACACTTCAGACGCTCGGCGGATGAGGGTTGTACGTGAAAAAGTGTTAGTGCAACGAAAAATACTGACCGCGAGTTGATATTTACACCAACTGTGGATTCTGCGCTATATAGCCAAAGGAAAGTCGTTAAGGGTTTTTATTTCTTACTAGCTATGCCCGCGACTTCGTCCGCGTGGAATAGTGTCTTTGGGAAGAATTTTTAATTATTTAGGCTAATTGACAATACTTCCATACAACATTTCATCCCCACCTTTCAACCTCTTACACCCATTCTTTTTCGCATTAAAAGTAGCTTATGTCCTCAGGCTCTAGACTATTTGTGTACCAAATTTCATTTAAACCGGTTCAGTAGTTTCGGCGTGAAAGGGCGACAGACAGACAGACCGACAGACAGACAGAGTTACTTTCGCATTTATAATATTAGTAAGGATAAACTTTTAAATAGTCGAGTTCCTGGATTATATAATTAAGCGGAAATACGAGATCACGTATATTGTATTAGGTATTAAAAACGTTTAATTTGCCTGACTTTTCGACCAGGTTGCACTGGCTGTGGTCGTAGGTTATTTTAATGGAAGGTACCCTATGTCCATTTCTATACCCTTGATAACTTGTTTGCATATTCACGATTAGTTAAAGCTTGAAAGGGTTACAAACAAACTCACATAATCTCAATACAATCTATACAAATAAATAAAATTGAAAAGTCCGAATGTTTACACGGCACATATAAAAAAAATATTTTAAAAAATTTGGCTCTGTCTGTTTCTTCCGGCTTATCTTCAGAACGGGTGGACCGATTTCCATTGGAGTTTCACCAGCAGATAACTAGTGTTATAAAGATAAACTTTGTTTTACTTTTATTTGGAAAAAGAATTAGGGTTCCGTGCAAAATAGCAGCTACCTAGTTTATAATATTTGTTAGGTTTTACAGTATAGGTTAATTTATCGTACCACTTGACCTCACGGTTCAATGTAAGTGCTAATTGAATAAAAAATATTGATTGAATTTTATTTTATGTACTCTTAACATGTTTGAACACGGAGTGTTAAATGGTTATAAACAAGTGAAGGTTATTCATTCAATGAGTTTTTAACCGACCTCAGAAAGACGAGGTTATTAATGACTTTGTGTATGTTATGCAATATCTAAGAAGTATGTAAAGCTTGCAGCGCCGGCCCAGGGATAGAGCGAGTGGAGCGGTCGCTCTAAGCGCCAGGTTGCAAGAGGCGCCAGAAAGCCAAATGCGATTTCAATGAGTGACCAAATTTGCAATAAAAATAGAGTTTTGAATACTGCGTTCAACATTCAACAAAAAGAACGAGCTCCACGCGCGTTCATGAGCGAAAGAGTCTTGTCTTAACAGACTGACAGACACACGGGCAACCCAGTGATAATGTAAGGGTCCCTTTTAGGGTTCCGTACCTCGAAAGGAAAAAAAGGAACCCTTATAGGATCACTTTATTGTCCGTCCGTCCAAAGGCGTGGAGGTATCAAGCTGAAATTTATATCAAATACTCAGGTCTACTGTCCCTTAGAGGTGTAACTTCTAAGCCAACACAATCAAAAGATACAGCTGTTTTCGACACTCGCAAGGGAATCAAAACCTACAGGGTACTTCCCATGAACTCAGAATCATGAAATTTGGTACGAAGCAACGTCTTATAGCACAGATAAAGGAAAAATTTCGAAAACCGTGAATTTTTAGTTACATCACATAATAAAAATATTTTACGGAACCCTCGGTGCGCGAGTCCGGCTCGCGCTTGGCCGGTTTTTTTTTTTAGGAACAAACCCCTAAAAGTACTGTTCTTAAAGAATACGAAGAAAGGGCAAATGCTACTTTTATCATAAATCTGAGGACAACGACTTACGAGTATTTCGTTGCATTACCCAGAAATGTTGGTTTGCGTAATTTACATACGGCGATTACGATTCTTCAAGACGGATGTACTCAATTGCTTGAACACCTTTATGTTCGGTCAATTGCATTTTCAATGGTCAATAGATTAACAGTAATATATGAAAGAGATAATGTCAAACAACGTAAAAAAATAGAGTATCTACAGACTCTTAACATAGAAATATGTAGGTACATTTAAAGTGCACTTAATTATAAGTCGTTTATAGGGTTCCCTAAACGGACGTAAAAAAACGGAACCCTTATAGGATCACTTTGTTGTTCGTCCGTCCGTCCGTCTGTCTGTCTGTCAAGACCCTTTTTCTCAATAACGCGTGGAGGTATCAAGCTGGAATTTATATCAAATACTCAAGTCTACTGTCCCTTAGTTCTAAGCCGACGCAATCAAAAGATACAGCAGTTTATGCCGCAAATTTACGACACTCGCAAGGGGATCAGAACTTACAGGGTACTTCCCGTGAACTCAGAACCTTGAAATTTGATATGAAGCAACGTCCTATAGCACAGATAAATGAAAAATTGCGAAAAACGTAAATTTTTAGTTACATCATATAATAAAAATATTTTACGGAACCCTCGCGTGCGCGAGTCCAACTCGCACTTGGCCGGTTTTTTTAAGTCTCGGGGCTATGATTCAGGTTGAGTTTCAGTTTAATGGTATTTATAGAACTAGGCGTCATGAGCCTTATTTATTTTCCTACAAACCAAATGCGTCGTATGGAGTAGTATTATCTAGTAGAGACTCTGAAGGTATGCATATTTGCTAGCTTGGGCAAACAATCACATTTATTAATATAGGGTTGCCAAATTTTTTTACAAATAGCAACACTATTAAATTATGCGTCGGTCGCTTCATGCCAGTGTCTTTGGGAATTTGAATGGAGCGCTTCATGATATAACAGCGTTGCTTTTTGTGTGAAACAATTGAAGATTTTACGTTACTGGAGTTAACCTTCGTCTTAAACACCAAAAGCCACTTCCATTATAAAATATATCAGCAAAAGTGCATTATTAGCCTGTATTCAAATTGTTTTTACATGGATTTGAAGAATACAACAGCAGGACCTGGATGCAACAAGATAGAGCAACACGTCAAACGTGACTTTACAGGTAGTCAAATAAATGTTTCCAGACAAATGATGAAGAAGTTTTCGCAGAAGTGATATTTCATGGCCTCCGAGCCCGTACCTTATTACACCTAGCGAATTTTGTTTTTGTTTGTATACCTGAAAAGTCGTGTGTTTTTAATAAACCAACGACAATATCCCAATTATAACAGGACATCCACAAGAATATAGTCGCGATCCCCTGCAGCATGTGTAAACATGTTTTAAATAATTGGCGTAGTTGTTTGTTGGAGTGCCAAGGACGTGAGGGAGCGCATCTAGAAGATGTATTTTTTTTAATTAGGGTTTGTTACACAAAAAAAAATGTTTGAGAAAATCTAGAATTTCGGGTCTATTCTGTATAATTTTGATACTTCGTTTTGTAGTTTATATGTCATATTTCTCTTCTCTAATTACTGATTGGTATGCTTGCCTAAAGTTAAAATAATTAAATATTTTATTACGATTATCATTTAATGAAATATAAGTAGAGTTATGATTACTTATGATTATTATTCCATACCAATTTCAACCTACTAGAGATCGCGTGGTGGTCGAATTTTGACCATGGTTTTTCAATGGCCAGTATAACTTGAGCTGTCATTGTATAGACTTACTTACCATGACAGGTAATCACGTATACTGGACGCATGTAATTTCATTAAACCGTTTTCACGTAATTTTTATAGTTGTTAGACATATTGTTTAAAAATTTTAGCTTTCTGCACTTCTTCTATATATAAACTGTATATGTTCCAAAATTCACGTTACTACGTCCGCGAAATTTTCTTAAAAAGGGGTACAAAGAATTCTCTTCACGTATTAACATAATGGTTATTTAATTTACATACATTGATATTTGCTTTATCAGATTTTACATACTAAAAAGTTTAGATTTTTTTTTCAGGGTTTCATTCCGTGAGATGGAGCTTAAGCTAAGTTAAAAGGTCTTGGGGATTATAGTCATTAACGCCTGCCATTATCACAATAAAGTCCGACTTCGAAAATGTTCACATAAAGTGGCACATGAACACTTTATGTCTCATAAAGGCGCATCGCATTTTATTACTGACGTTACTGTAAAAGACTATCAAACGTAATTTTGTAACATTCTTCAACAGTCATATATATACTCATATATATATTTACATTGATCAGCAAAAAGAGCAATTTAATGCTTTGTAATCTATACCAGTATTCGTCATTCTTGCTGTTTGTTTTTCTGTCATAATTAGCGGTATCCTACCTAATGGTAAACCACTTAGTCCCGTGCTAGCCAGAGAATTAGTTTCGTTGTACTCCTCAACATATTCCTCGGTATCGAGGGAATTTATAATCTGATTAAGGATCTTATTCGTTGGTGTGTACAATAATATATTTTTACTGTGTCGGGGCGTTTGACATCGTTGTTTGTTATATTTGGATGATGTCTAGGTCCCTTTAATGGGATCTTGGGTGAGCTTTCACTCATAGCAATTGTACGACAGCGGCGGTCTTGATATAGGAGCGACTAGAGTTAATTGGGCGTGTTATATAATTCTTTGAATGTTTCGTTATTCATACTGATTTAAATATTTTTATTTTGTTCTTACAAAGTTGTAATTTATTCTTAAATATAGTGTTTTCTTAAATTTAGGTCATCGATATATCTAGCAAAATAACACGCTGAAGTAACAATTGGCTGGCAACGTTGATTGGAAAATTTGCTTTGCTGGCGGCATTACCCGAGTTCACCTATACCGATTACTGAAATAAAATAAAGCCTAACTTACTACTGGATAAAGTAGCTTTCTAATGGTAAAGAATTATTGAAATCGGTTCAGTAGTTTTAGAGTTTATCGACTACAAACAAATTTATTAGTAGCATAGACGGCAAATTTTGGAAGTTCTTTTTATCAAAATATGGTTTGTTATAAAAGTGCTCCATACAAAAAGGATATAGGTAGGTACTTGCATAGAATTTACGAAAAATATTTATGTGTCTATTACCTGCACACTACCTACCTATTATTCGAACCAGAGGTTAGTGATGGTATTTTTACAATACTCGATTTGTCGAAAAATAGTAATACAACCTACCTAATTAATTTTATTAGGTATTTATACTTCTATTATCTAGGTATTTAGTATTTGAAGAATGTTTTTTTTTAATTAATACAACCAGAATTTACGGAGATTTATCATCTGCAGAGACATTAATTTCTTGAATACGCATCTAGATTGTACCGATTAATTAAAACTAAATAGGAATGAATCAGTATTCAAATCAATTAATTATGTTAATTTATTTTAACCCCCTTGCCAATATATCACATTTTCAGAGTCCATTAAAAATAGGTTTTACAAAAAAAAAATTCGTAAGAAATTAAGAAACGGAAATTTAAATTCAGATAATCTTACCTACGGACGTATCAATATCCAATTTTTTTTCTTCATTCTCCAGCTTATTATTACTAACTTCCTGGTAATCACTAAGGCTATAACGATCTAAATGTTTATGATTAACTACATTTTTGGTATTAACATCACTAGAATTGTAAACGCTTGCACCACAACTGGGACGAATGAATAAAAGTAAAAACAAACAAGATATGTAAATAAATTTACACATTTTCACTTTTTTATATAGCAAAATATGAAAACACGGTATGAACCATTTGATAATTTCTTTTAAGTCCATCATTTTATAAACAAAATAAGTTTAAATAAGTATGTTTTTATAATACACACGCGACAGATTACAAAACAAAATGGACGTCATCTCGCGCCCAACGCTATTTAAAACTGATGCGTTCGGAAAGCCCGCTCGCCAACCTCTTTCCTCTTTCACTAAAGGCATATTTACACTGAGTACTAAGTTAACAAATAAATACTTTTAGTCACAACTTTCGCTTTCCCATTAAAATTCAAGTCCTGTCCAATTTAAGTACAAATGCGTGGTTTTATGAAAACCTAAGAAAAGAGTAGAAAATATAGAAAGTTTTTTTTTACTTCTAGGTCGACTTTGGAAACCATTGTATGCGGTTATGAGTACTTCCGTCGATTCTTTTTGTTTAAAAAAAAATGACATTCATTGTCTTTGCTTGCGGTTACGTGTTAATTATGAGCAATAGTAATTATTGCTCTTAGCGTGTTAAAATGATTTTTTTCGTAGTTTAGTTAGTAGGAAACAATTTCGTTAGTACCGCACCGTATTAGCTCTTACATAATACGTTCCTCTAAGTATACCTATATATTAACAAACAAAATAAGCAAGTAAGTATTAAGTAATAAATACAGGGTGTATTTGAAAAGGAACACTTTCTTACCTAAACTCCGTTTTTCATTAAAGCCGGTGGAACGTGTAAAGTTAAAGATTTTAAATCGTACATTTTAATTTTTTGTTTTGGAACTATTTACACTTAATTTTCGGAGAAAATTCATACAAACTAACTTTCGAAGTTAGCTTTTATGAATTTTCTTAGTAACGGAATGAAAAATTTCAAAATAAAAAAAAATACGATTTAAAATCTTTAACTTTACACATTCCTAACTTTACACATTCCACCTCCTTTTATGAAAAATGGAGGCAAAACTACTTAGAAATTTAATCGATCATAACTTGTAAACGGATAGATTTTTTTTAAATAAGTGTTCCTTTTTCAAACACACCTGTATACACTACAATTAAACAAGTAATATATTCTAATTTCTATTGAATACTACTAGATTTTTAGGCAAAAGATAGATTGCCTCTCCCTGAGATAGGTAGAGCCTGGTAGAGGTAACTCTTGCCTAAAAATCTATAGTTATGTTTGAGAAATCATACAAAAAAATGTGTAGTTTCCTAATTAAATGTAGATGTCCTATACGTCATAAATATTTATTAATGTTTAGTAAATATCAAATCCAATTACCAGCATCCAAGCCAACGTGTAATTAAAGTTACAAAATCGTAATTCTGAGATTCACCATCCAGTCAACAGACGAGCAAGTGCAATTTTATAAAACCGTCAGGAACAGTTATACATGAATTATTGCAATAAAATGTTGTGAATTGCCGGCATCTGGAAGTTCTTAGGGACTCTCGGTGTTGGCAGAGAGCGCCATGCAGATCTCCCAACGAACATTGCTTTAGATGATATCAATTGCCATTTCACCACATCCACTATATTGGATCATCAAAGCAAAACTCAAACTATCAATCACATAGCCAGTCTCCATAGACCCAATATAGACTCTTTTCATTTTTCTCCAGATGCACCAGAGGAGATCAACAGTTTGTCCTATACATCAAATCCAAGGCTTCTGGATGTGACGACATTAGCCGTCATATGGTAACCGCCATCCTTGAACAGCTTTTACCTGCCATCACCCATATAATTAATTATTCTCTCGACTCCAATGTTTTCCCATCCTTATGGCTAAAGGCTTATATACGCCCATTAGCCAAAGTACCTAACCCCTCTCTCCCTAATCACTTTCGCCCTATCTCTATTCTTCCTTTCCTCTCCAAGCTCCTAGAAGCCTGCGTACATAAGCAACTTTCTCGCTTTGTTCACCAAAATAACTTGCTCAGTACGTACCAGTCAGGATCCAGACCTGGACATAGTACAGTGTCAGGGTTGCTCAAAGTTACTCTAGATATTAAAGCCGCAATGGAAGAAGGGAACTTAACTGTACTAGTCCTAACAGACTTCTCAAATGCCTCCAACAGCGTGAGTCACGACATCTTATTAACTATACTTTCCCATCTCATGATCTCCGATGATGCACTGGAATGGTTCTCGTCCTATTTTCGAGGACGCCAGCAGTCTGTCCGAATCGATGAGTCTTCATCGACGTGGCGTGATCTCGACTCTGGTGTTCCACAAGGCGGTATATTTTCTCCTCTTCTTTTTTCGTTATTCATCAATTTCATAACCCATGAACTTCAGTGTTCGTATCACCTGTATGCAGACAACCTACAGATCTACTCACATGCAAGAGCAGACAATTTGGACGAAGCTATAGGTAGCATAAATCACGACTTGGAGACAATAAAAAACTGGTCTAACAAATTTGGCTTAACGGTGAACCCATCTAAATGCCAAGCGATCATTATAGGGAGCCCTAGAATGACTAGCAGAATTGACCCCAATAGCATTACCGAAAATCCGTTTATTTTGGTTTTCCCTCGGTCAAGGATCTTGGTCTGCACATCGACTCAACCCTCAACTGGCAGACTCAGGTATCTAACGTCAGCCAGAAGGTAACCAATACATTGCGATGCCTTCATCGCTTAAAAAATTTCCCCCCAATCAAAACAAAGACCATGCTTGTGCAGACTTTGATTTTCCCAGTTGTCGACTATGGTGATGTGTGCTATCTCGACTTGAATGCAGATCTGCTTAACAAACTAGACCGACTTCTCAACAATTGCATTCGATTCATATTCAACTTGCGAAAGTATGACCACATATCCACCTATCGCACCCAACTGACATGGTTACCTATAAGACAACGCCGCAGTTTGAAGGCGCTAACTATGTTGTACTCCCTTCTCTACTCACCTAACTCACCCACTTATCTAACATCTAACTTTCAATATCTCTGCTCTAACCATGACAGAAGTCTCCGTTCTTCTAATAATCTTCTCCTTCTCTGTCCTTCTCATAATTCCAGAATGGTTCATTCTTCGTTCGCTGTCCACGCTGTAAACCTCTGGAACGCGCTTCCACAAGAAATCAGGATGTCCACTAATCGGTTCCCATTTAAAGTTAAAGTACGCAATCTCTACAGAGAATTATTGGCGGAATCATCAGAATAACACTTTACAAGTGTCTCTATCATTTATGTATTTGTATTTATATATGTATGTATATACGTATGTACATATATTTACTATGTGTATATGTATACCTAGTACATTTAAGTAGGCTTATTTATGTAATACATTTTTAATTCGTCTATTTCACGACTAATAAATATACACCTGCCACACACAGTTCTGCATCACCCAAAGGTTGACTGGAAGAAAATGTCTACGGCATTAAGTACGCCTTTTGCGATGTTTTTTTGCAGGAAGTATTAATAAATAATAAAAAAAAGGCCACGTGTTAATTTCTACTGCATAGTCAGGGTAGCGTCCTTTAATAACGTGCCCCACGTTCAAGTAAGATTTCATAAGATTGTTTTGGACCCCTACCTCCCATTTTAAGCTCACGCAATTAATTAATGACCCTAGGCATTCTGAAGATTATAGTAGATAGCACTCACAACAGATAACAGTTACTTCACGTGCTGAAGACAATAACTTACGAGGCCAAAAGCTAGGTACGCCTATAGTTATATTGAATAATATTTCTTTTTGTTACGCTAATTTATTCATCCATTAACGTTATGTAAACCTTATCAGTCAAATTACTCCTTTTATTTTTAAAAACATATCGTCGATGAAGTAACAATACCTCCTAACTGTGGATATGCTTATTTTACAGAAGAAGGAAAAAACGATCCGCTTAGATTTTGATCACAGAACTTTTATATAACTTTTAATGTAATGTTCACACCACACATATTTAAAAATTAAATATCCTACAGAAATAAAACAGTGTATGCGAAATTTTATTTTAAGTCTAATGCATTAAAAAGTCGATTTCATAAAAAAATATTAGGGAGGTATTGTCACTTCAACGACGATAGGCAAACAGTTGCCACACTAATGCTCTCACTTGTTTGCAAAAGTAACACCAGTTACTTAGCGAGTGTTCCTTTTTTAGGCACAAGCGCACAGGTAGCCAGGGGATAGGGCCAATTATTTTCTCGCTCCCATAGAACTCAGGTGAGCCAACTATTCGACAGGTAATATCCGCGTTCCTTTTTAATTTCAATGTTTCATATGGTGAGCGTGTACAAAACGTCCCCCATAATATATTTAAAAATATTTTTTTTCCTTAACAAATAATCAATCTGAATAAAAATCAGTGCATTGTAGAAGTCCTGTTGCCTATTATAATTACCGTCAGCATTGAGTTTTCTGAATATATCGGTCAAGTAGGTAATATTAATCTCAGATTTTGTACCTGTGCCCGACATATGACGAAATGTGGGTCACCTACTGTGTGGGAACAAAGAAGCTAGTGAAACGTTTATATATTTTGAGTAAAAAAGTCACTGTGTTTAAAAATTTATTTAAAATTCATTTAATTAAATGACAAAATTACAAACAGTAAGACAATCTATCGGTCCCGCTTGGAAGTGATCATTTCCATTAAAATAAAAAGTTTATCCATACTAATGTTTAAGAACTCAAGAGTTTGTTTGTTTGATTGAACGCGATAATATCAGGAAATACTGGTTCGAATTGAAAAATTATTTCAGTGTTGGATAGCCTTTTCATCGAGGAAGGCTATAGGCTATATAACATCACGCTACGACCACTAGGAGCTGAGCAGTGACCATAAACGCAGGTGAAACTGCGGGGACGGCTAGTTACAATATAAAAGACCCGGTGGCGTACTCTCGTGCGACTTAGTTCAGAAAAAAAAAACACAATTAAATCAAGCAAGTTATATAGATGAAAGAAAGAATTTTGAACCTAAAAAATGAGAACAAATCTACCGTTAACATTTCGAATGTATTGTTACAATAGGTACATTATGGTCGGATAATTTTAACGGTTTAGACAATAATGGTGACTGCACACATAGCTTTTGAAGAGGAGGCTTCTCAGTAAGCTCACTTATGTCTATACAATGTGACAGGAAATAAGATACATTATTTTCAAGGGGTTAAAGTATAGTGAATTTTGAGCTAATTTAGTCCCGGGATAATATATCTGAAACTTCGTTATTTATGAGTTATCTAGTATTTAAGAAATTTAAATAAAAATCCTAATTTTCAATTCAAAATGTATCCTTATAGGAAATTTTACGAGATTTTGTTTATTGTTTTGCACTTTTTAAACACAAACAACCAGAAACTTATTTAAAAGCATACATGCTAGAAAACACAGCTATTTTTAGTGAAGGCTAAAAATAAAGTGTAGCTAAAGGCTAAAAGTAGAACTCTATGCTGATATAATAAAGCTGAAGAGCTTTTTGTTCGATTGTTTGTTTGTTTGATTGGTTGTTTGTTTAAACTCGCAAACCTCCGGAACTATCAGTTGGATTTGAATAATTATTTTTGCATTAGATAGAGTATTTATTGAGGAAGATTATAGACAATGTAACATAACGCTACGGCCCTTAGGAGCATAGCAGTCACCATAAACGCAAGTGAAATTGCGCACAACGACTAGTTATTGATATATACTCGTATATAATACTGACCCGCGCAACTTCGTGTGTTTGTAAATTTTCCCCGTTTTTGGAACATTTTTCATTGATACTCCGCTCCTATTGGTCGTAGCGTGGTGTTATATAGCCTATAGCCTTCCTCGATAAATGGGCTATCCAACACTAAGAATTTTTCAATTCGAACCAGTAGTTCCTGAGATTCCAGCCAAACAAACAAACTCTTTAGCTTTATAATATTAGTTTAGGTAGTTTGTAACTCTTTTTTAAGGTTCCGTCTGTCTGTCTGTCAAGACCCTTTTTCTTAGAAACGCGTGGAGGTATCAAGCTGGAATTTATATCAAGTACTCAAGTCTACTGTCCCTTGGAGCTGTGAAAAAATCAAACTTTATGTCGCAAATTTCCGCAAATTTTCCACACTCGCAAGGGAATCAAAACATACAGGGTACTTCCCGTGAACTCAGAATCTTGAGATTTGGTACGAAGCAACGTCTTATAGCACAGATAAAGGAAAAATTGCGAAAACCGTAAATTTTTAGTTACATCATATAATAAAAATATTTTACGGAACCCTCGGTGCTTTGCCAGTTTTTTTTTAAGGTAAGCAGTATAGTCTGTTAAAATTAACCGGTTGAAAACACCACCATCATGTCTGTAGTCCCCCTTAGTCATATTGTAATGGTACATGATTTTATAATAAAAGCATGTTATTTATTTGGGTTATAATAGGTACTATTATTAGCTACGCTTTATAATTATTTAGCTCAAAAGATGTTAATTAGTCGATAAGAAAATTTCTATGTCATTTCTTGAGGTTTATAAAAATTGTTAACAAGACGTCCAGTACGTCTTGTTAACAATCTTTTTAAAAAAAAATTAAGTGAGAATAGACAATAATAACATGTGTTTGTATTCTCTTTGTTCGTATGTACCCAAGTTAGAGGTTGTCCATCAAATATCATTAGATTTTCATTTTTTTTTATGGTATAGGGGGCAAACGAGCAGACGGGTCACCTGATGGTAAATTACTACCGCCGCCCATGGGCACCTGTAACTCAAGAGTCACAAGTGCGTTGCTGCCCTTTAAGGTGGGAATAGGAAGAGCGGGAAGACAGGAAGAGGGGAAGGACGGCAATAGGGGGAAGGAAGGGTTAGGGCCTCCGGTAACCTCACTCACACGGTTTTCTGTGAGACCCTGGTATCGAGCGGAGTCGAGCCGGCCCATACGTGCCAAAGCATGGGTCTCCCACGTAACCGTTTCATAACCGTTTTGTTTTTTATCTCTTTTAAATAGCAATCGAGAGTGAGATTTGACTCCTTCAGCAATGATAAATGTCAAAACTGACAAAAGGCTGCCACAGCTATTGCCTCTATCTGCACATATAGCTTATTGACCAGCATGTTAAATACCTACGATTTACGCAAATGACACCCTAATGGGTGATTTATTTAATACTAGCAGCGCCCCGCGGTTTCACCCGTTAAGTCCCGCACCCGTGGAAATATCATGATAAAAAGAAAAAGAGTAATAAACATCCATACAGACATACATCCTCACATACTTTCACGTTTATAATATTAGTAGGATATAAGTGGTATCAGTATGTATGTATGTGAAATATATATTTTATATCAAAAAGTCCGCATATTATTAGGTAAACGCAACAACAAACCACGCAGTTACCCCCACATGTTTTGCAGTAGAGTCTTTTGAGTGTAAAGACTCAAAAACTTTTCCTGGAGTTCATCATTATTATCGCAAATTCTAGTAAGACATTTATTGGTTGGTAATTGTCTTTTATATATTTTAAAAGACAACTTCCGTACTATGAATGTGTCGCTACAACTTTACAAACATTCAAACAACTTGTGGATCTCACAAATACTGGTCCGTGCAGTCATTTTATTTAGTTGTCATATGAAAGAAAATATCTTTTTTAATTTGATAAATAAATAACGCCACTCACTTCAACCTACTATTTAATATCGTAGCATATTCCGCTAATATTCGCGCTGCGTCCGTGTTAAAAGCGCAAACACCTCGCGTGTGTAGTAGAAATGGTTGAATGGTTATAAGTAAGGACATGTCCACGCTCTAAACTTGAGCTCTCGTTGTCTGAATGACGCAATAGTTGTGGTCTAAGATCCGGCCGTAGAATTAGTGCGCTCATCGACTATCTGCTAAAAACCAATTTTTTACGTAAATTTATGATGAGGAGAATATATATCTACCAGGCTGCCTATCAAAATGTGGCCGATAGTATTTTTAATTAAATTATTGTTAAATGATTTTTGGGAAAAAAATTCATTCACCTGTTTTTCAAATAAAATATTGTCCACTTCACGGCAATATGTATAAAGACCCTGAAAAATCATAGATGCCGTTGCGCACTTGGCCGCACCTCTTCGCTTTTATAGCCATTGCGCATGCGTTCTAGCATGGCTATAAAGGGTCAAACAGCTAGCAATCGCTATCCTCGTCTGACTAGTGACTTCATAGCCATTGCACATGCGTTCTAGCATTCGACGCATGCGCAATGGCTAGCAAGCAAACACAACATGCACATAGTGTTAGGTTGATAAAAGTGAAAATAGCAAAACTTATATTTTATATAGTTTAATGATGTATAATACGCTTTCTGCACTTCTTCTAATATTAAAATTACAGTATTACAAATTTCACATTTCTAAGTGCGTAAAATTTGCTTAAAAAAGGGTACAAAGAATTCTCTTCACTTATTAGTATATTAATCACTACATATTATAAAACAAAGTCCCCTGCCGCGTCTGTCTGTTCGCAATAAACTGAAAACTACTAAACGGATTTTCATGCGGTTTTCACTAATAGACAGAATGATTCATGAGGCAGGTTTAGGTGTATAATTGTACCCGTGCGAAGCCGGGGCGGGTTGCTAGTAAATAATAATTATAGCCAGTCTGTCTTTTTAGTAGAGGTCATAGGCAATTTTAGTAGGCCTGTTATCTGTTTAAGTGATTTATTTGTAATTGTTCTGAATGTGGGTGTACTTTGTGTCTAGTTTACTTGTTTGCAAATGTCCTTACTCTGTATGTAAGTGAAATAATGATAAAAATGCGGATGCGGAACTAGGCACCAGTGTGGCTACAGCCTTAATTATTTATATAATAAGTACGTTCACCTATGTCGTGCATGAAAGATCTTGCCGAATGAGTGAGAAATATTGTGCAAAGCGGAATTTCCGCAAAATCACCAATAAATAAAAGTGAGTTTATTTGTGTGTTACGCTTTCACGCCTCAATTACGGACCTGTTGGTCTAGTGGTTAGTGATCCTGACTGTTGAGCAGTCTGGTTACCATAGTACAAGTTCTGCCTAGTTTGGGACCAGACGGCCGTATGTGAGGTGTCCCAAGCTAATTCTATTATTTGATCTATCATCATGACATTTTGCTACACGTTATCAGGGGTAGCGAAAAATACATATTCATTCATCCAGAAAAATAGCAGTTTCTAAAAAAAATACCAATAAATTAGTGAAATTGCTTCACGACTCAAACAGCCAGGAACTTTTAACACAAGACCAAACCATTCCATTCTACCTTTTCTTTTTAATGGGATCGGAGGCAAACGAGAAGACGGGTTACCTTATGGTGAGTAGCAGACGGGTCACCTTATGGTAAGTGACTAGCAGACGGGTTACCTGATGGTAAGTGAGTAACAGACGGGCCACATGATGGTAAGTGACTATCAGACGGGTTACCTGATGGTAAGTGACTAGCAGACGGGTCACCTGATGGTAAGTGAGAAACAGACGGGCCACATGATGGTAAGTGACTATCAGACGGGTCGCCTGATGGTAAGTGACTATCAGATGGGTCACCTGATGGTGACTAAAATAGTGTATAAAATATATTTTATGTACTTATATAAAAAGACGCACAAGATAAACAAACCAGACTGGCCTCCACGAACAATAGTTAATTAGATGACTCCATAATGCTACTTAACCCATTAGAGGTCAAATGAACCATCTTTATTTATGTATTGAAATTAGAACAAAGAAACATAAAATCAAAGAAAAAGTAATAAAATTATAGTTTTCAGGAAATTACAGACGTTTACACTTAGACGGTCAGTGTACTCATTCGAGTACTCAAATGAGTACACTGACCGTCTAAGTGTAAAAATTTTCAAAACATGCTTTCTCAACACAAAGTGTTTTTAGGCACTTCTTACATTGCCAGCACACTCTCGAATGATAAAGGACACACCGCAGCTGTTTTTCAATAACAATCGTGCGATATGACATCGGAACAAGTGTTGATCCATGGGAGCATCATACATGTAAACGCTAGGAATTACCAATAACCATGTCCAACCACCACATTTTTCTGAATAGCAATTGTATACATCGAGACGGACTGATCCAGTTCATCAACCTCGCCCTTGTTTGTTATAATTTTGGAACAAACGTGGTATTGTCACGTCAATCTTCTTCCGCTTTACTGGACACTGTAGTTCAAACCTTCAAGAAAAGAGCGTACTCCTATCTCAAAGGCCGGCAACGCACTTGTGACTCTTGAGTTGCAAGTGTCCATGGGCGACGGTAGTCACTTACCATCAGGTGATCCGTCTGCTCGTTTGCCCCCTATAATATTAAAAAACAAAATAGTCTCCCGTACATTTACGACGTAGTCAACCCTCCAACCGCAAAGTATAAGTTTGTAATCACAGAAACAATTTTTTCATGTGTTATAACAACAAATCAACGACTTTCGGTTTTCGTCTATGAGACCTTCTAGTCCATGAGCCAGGTACAAATTTCGTCAGACATTCCTCCTCTTCCTCTCAGGCGATAATTCGTAAAATGCTTCAGAACGTTGTATCATGAAGCCCCGTGAACGTCAGCTGCGGTTCCGTCGGGGGGTTGAGGAGCTGCAGCCTCCCGCGGACGTAGAAAAAAATATTATTTTTAGTCATTTCCTCCCGATTGAAAATTGTATCAAATTGTAGCTAACCCAATATCTTAAAGAAAAAGAATAGTCACCTGACTATACAGAGCTGGTCACATGAACGTGAAAAAAAAATATGTACTTATACGTTCAGTGATTTCTTCTCCATTGAAACTTTATAAGATGACGGTATATATGCTATTGCGAATAACTACAAATATCAGGTGGCTGTATCCCGGTGGAACGATTGTCAGCTGATACCCTGAAAGGTGTACGCAGGAGCCACTCGGGAGTATCTATCGCCTATTTAGATGCACCAGCTGACGAGTTCTCCTAAAGAACCTCAGCATAGATAGGTTAAATCCAAATAAAACAGCAAAACTACATATAGCAAATATTTATTTTCAAATATAAATTACAACGAAAATTTGATGTTTATAACTAAACTAGAAAACTATGTCAACTCATTCCATGCCTTGTTTTTTTTTAAATTTCGATAATGAAAGCAATAAGGTAGACAGACTCGATTAAGTTTTAATTCCAAATTCAAATAAAGGTTACTACCGCTAGGGGCGCTGAGAGCATAAAAGTATTAGTCTGAAGTTGACGATTGTCTATGAAGTGAAGTTTGCAAACAGTCAATATTTTCGGCTTTCGTTTTTTTTTTGTTGACTAACAAAATTATCACCACCACTCATTTACACCAGCATTAACAGTTTCGCGTCGCTAACCCCACTCTCCTCTATAGGAATCCCACTCATCGTTAAGAATACCTAGCAGTACTATACTATAAGTGAGTGCTTTCTTAGGGGTATGCCCTCCCTCCTCTCAAATTACCAGGAGTGCATCTGATAGGACAAAACTACGTAATGAAGTCAAAGATAGCTTAGAAGAGAAGTATGATAATGATTAATTTGAAAGTATTTATTAATAAGTGTAAATATACGAAGTTAATGTGATATGATTGTAAAATATTAGTATTTTGAAACATTATGTAAATATATATACAACTAATAAGTTTATCAATAATATCGATAAGTATTAGTCTAATACTATTTGTACAGACTATTTTAGTATGCTTGTTAAACTTTCTACTGAGATAAATGCGTGTCATGAGTGTAGTCACATTGGGACTGCGTTTGTATCAATCTAGAAACATGTTTTTTTCAAAATCTGGAGATTAAAAATACGTTAGCGCATTTGGACTCTATATTCACATCGATATATAATTAGTGTTTTATAAAAAATATCGATAAAATTAAGTTTTAATGCAATTTTATCGATAGGTTCGATACTTTTTGTTGTTACTATTGTGGTTCGTATGACAAGCATCAATCAGGACTTATTGAAATACTAAGATTACGGGGTTTTAATGAAATAACAAGATTCTTTTCATCAAAATTACTTAAAATATTTAATTAATTGCATAAAATGAGTTGACTGTTTTATTTTTGTCGAAACATTGAACCGAATAATAAATAAATATAAAATAAATAACATAATTGTGAATAAATATTTTGGTTTTTATTTTCCTATTTTTTTTTCTCTCAAAATTGTCTGCATTTAATTTTGTAATTAAATATATACACAGCAATAATTATGTTACATACATTGTGTTTAACATTATGGGTGAAATTAAAATCGTCATTATATATAAAAAACCTGGTACATTTTCAGTCAATTTTATTTTTCAGCATTTTTATTTAAATGTGTAAATGATTTTGCAGAATTTTAACATATAGTGTGATTTGACATCAATTGCAACTGCGGACATAAACAGCTGATGCAACATAAATGTGGTCTTTTAAATACAATGCTTGTGATTACAATAACAGTGCAATAAAACTGCAGACTCAATTATTAAAATTCAAACCAAATCACCCATTAGAAATAACTGAGTATATATTACTTATAAAATATGGCTAAAATTCGTATTGAAAAAGTATTAAGTGAAAATTGCAACTTCCGAACAACACTTACAAACAGTTCTTAATAAATAAATCTGCAGAGTGTAAGTGAATTTGCAGAGACGTAACTTGCAGTGACTGACACGACGGTATGATATTAAAATTCATAGTGGTAGTAAATATTTATTTCATATTTCCGTCGAGGTACTTACATTAGGTTTTGTTTAATATAAATCGGCCATTTTCCCTTATTAGATATTCTCCTTTATTGTTGTTTCTTAAAAGAGAACAGCCTTAGGTTCATAGAAAATTGTTACTTTCAATGGTAAAATCACACGATTCAAAGTTACAACCACATCAATATTGTGTAACATTATTTTTTTTTTCTCTCACTCTCGCATTTGAAGAAATAAAAACATTGACACTAAGTGCAACGAATGTAATCTTCTTTAAATCATGTGATGTCCAAATAACAAATAGATAGTCAATACAAGTACAAATAGTTCTTAATAAATGAATTAGCAGAGTTTAAGTGGAATTGCAGAGTTCACTTACTACATCTGCTGAGTTGAATTCCCGTTCCATGTGTTATTGTCGTCGTCTGCAGGTCTATCGCTGGGTAGGCGGTGGATGTTGCCGCGGCGGCGAAGGTTGCCGATGCTCGGTTGCGGGGGGTGTGGGGCTGATGGGCTGGGCTCGCGGGAGGTCGATGCCGCGGGAGGTGGGAACAATCTTGTTCGTAACCATTGATAGAATTGTTGTGAGGGTTCTAATATGATTGTTGTGAATAGTTGTGTGAAGTATGCTAAAAGAGAAGAAAAATATATTTAATAAAAGTTATATCCATATAAATAATATTTTACAGGCATTAAAGTGGAATATTAATATTTAATTTAACCCTACGTTTAATACATGTTGTAATAAATACAAATATGTATTTTTTGTTAGACGGGGGACTTCAAACTTTTAATAAATTTTGTTCAAAATCATATCAATTGAGAAAATGAGGAGAAAACAAACAAATTTGAACACAACACTCATCTGCTACCTGTCATTTGGCTGGACATTTAGCTCTCCTTTGTGAGTCCTATGTGACTACATAAATAATTAGTGACAAAGGAGAGCTGGCATATACTCACTGAACAATGCCGTGTGGCTACTGGTGGCAGCGACGGTGGGCGCGGCGCGTCGCGGCAGCACGAGCAGGCTCGCCGAGGACTCCGTCATGTACGGATATATACATATACTCACTGAACAATGCCGTGTAGCTACTGGTGGCAGCGACGGTGGGCGCGGCGCGTCGCGGCAGCACGAGCAGGCTCGCCGAGGACTCCGTCATGTACGGATATATACATATACTCACTGAACAATGCCGTGTAGCTACTGGTGGCAGCGACGGTGGGCGCGGCGCGTCGCGGCAGCACGAGCAGGCTCGCCGAGGACTCCGTCATGTACGGATATATACATATACTCACTGAACAATGCCGTGTAGCTACTGGTGGCAGCGACGGTGGGCGCGGCGCGTCGCGGCAGCACGAGCAGCGCCGCCGACGGCGCCAGCTGCAGGCCGAGCAGGCTCGCCGAGGTCTCCGTCAGCTCGCGCCGAGGGAACGCCGTCCACAGGGAGAACGTTGATGTAGACAACTGGGGATAAACGACAATCAGCATTCAAGGGTAGAAGAGTACACAGAAGGATTTGGAATTCCTAAGATTTGCTATTGATAAAAATAAGCCGTCTTTTAGTTAAAAACAACTTTGTCATGTCTTTAAGAAAAAAAATGTTTTTTATTTTGCTATTAATGACTCAACAATTTCGTAGTTGTTAGAATTGTATATGAAATAAAATTAAATATACAAGTTTTTTTTTTTTTATGGTATAGGGGGCAAATGAGCAGACGGGTCACCTGATGGTAAATGACTACCGCCGCCCATGGGCACCTGTAACTCAAGAATCACAAGTGCGTTGCCGCCAATTTAAGGTGGGAGTAGGGGGAGAGGGGAAGAGAGGGGGATTAGAGGGGGGGGGAGAGGGGAAGGACGGGAAAAGGGGGGAGGGAAGGGTTGGGGCCTCCGGTAACCTCACTCACGCGGCGAAAAGCAATGCAAGCATTGTTTCACTATCGGTTTTCTGTGAGGCCGTGGTATCGAGCGGAGTCGAGCCGGCCCATACGTGCCGTGACAATTTCTTTTATTGTTATCTTTATAAATTAATTTATTTATAAATCTGCCTTTGACAAAGAAATTTCCATACCAGCGCAGAAGACCTCTTCACTATCTATATCGACTGAATAAAATGATTATACCAAGCGAATTATCATGCTGCATGATAGACTCTCAATAGGTCGTCCAACATGATGATTTAGCATGTCATGCCGCATGATCGTCTAGGGACTGCTTAAGTAAGTGTCAAGTAAGCCAACACTCTTCTACACTAAAAATTACCCATTATTTATTTTATTTACTTTCATCTTTGTTTATATAAGATCCAATGTGCTTTAACGATATGACTGGCCATTGTACAGTGGACAAAGAAAATGGTCTACCAGATTTAGCATAAGTTTCTGTGTGATTTAATAGCGATAAGCATGGGCATACCGAGGGGGGCAGGGGAGGGCAGCTGTCCCCCCCCCCCCCCCCCTTGGCTTTAGCAAGCTTACTTAGTACTACGGTACTTTTCACCCCCCCCCCTGGAAAGAAAATCAAATTTTGCACCCCCCCTGGGACGACTAACAAATTCCCCCCCCTCCCCAGTTCCAAGAGACTCAATTGTGACGAAACACTAAAAAGCTTTAATTCCTTATAACATACATTTTACCCCACTTTACAGTAAAATGTCCCTGCACCATGGCAACCCTGTAGAGCTCATACCTGCAGGTTGTCGGCGACGTACCGCTGCACGTCGGAGAGCGCGCAGTCGGCGGGGAAGTGCGCCGTGTGCGAGGAGCCGTCCGGCAACTTGAACTGGATGCGCGCGCGACCGCCGCTGTCACCTGACGCTGGACACGGGACACAAGGGTTAGTGCGGCATATTGATAGTGCTCTATTAAAGTAACAAAGAATGAAATACAAACTAGCAGGCTGTGCGGAGTTCTGCGGGACGGGCGCGGGGGTAGGGGCGGGGACGAGCGTGGGGGCGGGCGCGGGGAGGGGGGCGTCGCGCGCCCTCCTCTCGGCGCGGTCCTGCGCGATCTGCTCCAAGATCCGCTGCCGAGCCAGGTTGTTCTCCATCTTCTCTCGTTTACGCTCCTCCTGCGCAGAGAAAAACGGTGACATGATGATGATGATCCTCAGCCAGTATCGAACTCTTTAAATACGAACACCAGATTCGAGTACTCGCATGTGATTTATGTAGTAAAAATTAACTATTACCATCCTTACATATTATATAATATGATAAAAAAAAAATGCACCAAAACACAAAATTAAACACTTAAACCATTATTTAAAAAAAAACAGGTACAAGCAAGTATAAGTGAAAATTGCTATTAACTGTATGTATATATATATACAAATAACTAACCTGTATCTGCTTCAACTCTTGTTGTTATATGTATATATAATAAGGAGCTAACAAAACTTATGTTTAGATTAGCGCCCTCTAATGGATCTATATATGTATTATTAGCGTGACAGTAACGAGTTCAGTGCTTTTTCCCCATACCAAAAGTACACAAACGTGCTTAAAGAGACTTTTTCACTTCAAAAATATTAAATAAAATTGAATACATATAGCTAACCTGTATCTGCTTCAACTCTTGATCTGCCTGCCATCGCTTTAATTCAGCGACTCCTTTCCCTTGGGTACGGCGTTCTATCTCCTTCTGCTTTTCAGCCTGTAAAATAAAGAGAGTAAATATATCTTCCTTTTATATTTTGTTGTATTTTATGCATTCTGTAGAGACATGGTTCGGTTCCTGTGAAGCGATATTACGAGTTAACAAGTGAGAAGAATAGCGAATGGTACAAGTGAATATTAGTAAGAATTACTGTGACTGTGACTTGTATTAATTACGAATTATGTAATTTTTTTTTTTATTAAAAATAAATTGTGACTATTTCGGAATAAATTGGTGTACCAATCTAATCTCGAACCCCGGCTCGTAACAGTATAAATTAATATTGGTTAACCTTTACCTCTTTCTCTTTATCACTCTTCTCCCTCCTTTTTGCTTCTATAAGCTCCTTGGCGCGTTCCATCCTCTCTTCCATGTTGGCAGTACTTTCTGATTCCATAGGTAAATCCTTCTGTTAACAAGAAACAAAAATCATTTTCTTCAAATAAATCAAGCAGGGAAATCACAAACAAGCACACGACCTGACCTGGTATAGCTAACTTAGTTTACAGGCAATGGTAACCGCTTGCTATAACATCTACTTGCAGGGTAATAAAAACTGATAGCACTTAAATAAATAACGACGAAGGAAAGTTTTTGGTAAACTACAACAGTTAATCTCGACAGTAGTTTAAAAACTACCACACATTTTTTTATTATTTCAGATGGCAACATTCAATTCCTGAAGCCCAACGACGAAGGAAAGTTTTTGGTAAACTACAACAGTTAATCTCGACAGTAGTTTAAAAACTACCACACATTTTTTTATTATTTCAGATGGCAACATTCAATTCCTGAAGCCCATTTATAGTAAAATATACATATGCATGAGTGATCGTTACGTGTGTCCAGATTATTGTCTTGTGAACATAAAAGTAATCCAAAATCTTTAAACTAATACTACAATACACACCTTTACCTCCATGGTATCGACAACAATACATATTATATATCTAGGCATGTATTGTTATACATAGAATTAGCGCCATCTAGTGGTTCTCTACATTACTTAAAACGAAGAGCTACCGCCATCTCTTATACGACCTATACAACTGACACTTTTCGTCTGATTGAGAGTGGCTTATCTATTTCCTATGTTAGTTATCTATGACTAGAACTTTCCAATACATCGTGGCACATTCTATTCATAGACTACTAGTTTCGTGTATTATCAACAGATGGCGTGCATCTCACTTTAGGTAATCGTCTCCCTCAATGATTTCCTATAGTCGACAATAGATGGCGCCCGGGTTATTCGTAAAAATATGTATGTCTTTAGGTAGCCTTTTTGGGCCAGAAACCCTCGCAGTCCTCAGATGACCCTACCAATTTATGCATAAAGAACAAACATACAAAACATTTATTTTTATTTATATAGATAGATAGATAACCGGGTACTATAAAAGTAGCTCCCAATTAATATGTCTTACCTTTGATGCGTCAGTAGTGACAGGAACTGGAGGAGTCATCGGTTGCGAAGGTCCGGCCTCATCATTCTTGGCTTTGACCTGGCGCATGCAGACACCGTCGTTGCAAACTACTTCGTATTCCGGAGAATGATCAGTTTTGGCAAGCTTAGCAGGTGGGGCAGAAGAATCTAGGAAAAAGAAAATCTCCTTTTTTGAAGTCGGTTAAAAATGTATAAAATCATACAAATACAAAGAATGAACAAAACAGGAAAAATCAAAATCACGGAGAGGCGGAAAATAAAACTTGGATACTTTGAACTTAATAGGACACCAAAATGACATAATATGTGTGTGGAATGTGGTCACTTATAGTTACTTATAGTTGAAATTTAATTTATTTAAATACTAGCAACCCGCCTTGGCTTCATTAGGAATATTCCTGTGTCGCGGGGGGCTTCACAAAAATTCAAACAACAGACACAAAAAACATCCAGACTCGACAACTATTTGTGGATCACACAAATTTTTGTCCCGTGTTTCACGGTTTCGAACCCATAACACTCGGCGCGGCGTAGTGGCGAGGTGACCTTTTAAACCATTGCGCCATCCGTGCAATATTCCCACGGCATCGGGCCTTACGTGGGTGAAACCGCGGGGCTCAGCTAGTAAATACATACGGTAATAGACATGCTCCTTAATACGCGTGTTGAACGTAATTGAGACGCACGCCATATTTTAACGAATAACGGAACTAATCTGTCTGTCTTTAACAGCGGTTTTGTCGTTTCAACAGCGGTCGCGTCAAATACATAGTACGAAACGTTTCAGGAAAGTTCACGATCTTTCTATAAGATATTTTTCAGACTATATAAGGAAGTTGCATTGCGGTAATGACATTCAGTTCTAGTGGAGCGAAACTGCGAGTTAACAAGTGCGAAGTATAGCGAATAGTACAAGTGAATGAAAATGGTGAGAATTACTAATTATTAAAATAAATTGTGTTTATTTTGTTATAAATTGTAACAATATTCTAATTGTTTGTCCATATGTTTGACTCACCTGCTTCTCCTTCAGAGTGTTTCTTTTCAGTGCTCTTCTCTCCAGGTTTTTTCTCCTTATCCGCAATATTCCCTTTGTCCTCGGCTGGACGGGAAGCTGTCATTCTGGCCTCCGTTTGCAAGAAGTTGATTGTCTGGTCTCTGACATGTTCAGCCGATGTGGAAGGCTGGATTGGTCTTTCTTTGTCTGTGAAGTTTAATAGGAGTTGAATGACCGCTTATCTTATAGTAGAGGATCACCATGGCGTATGGTGGAATTGAAGTTCATTCAAGATCAAGGAGAATTACTGTTAATTATGGCCTTGGGTTTTAAGTTTAACTGATTCAAATCACGAGGCGTTAGGTCGCTTCATTCTTGAAAAATCCCGTTGGGCCTGACTCTTGTCGGACATCTCCGAAATACACACGTGCGAACATAATAATAATATCTTGGGATATAGTACACAGCGCTATCTAAGCCCAAAATAAGCATAGTTTGTACATAGCAAGTTCTAGAACGTTCTAGAATATTTGTATTTAGCTAGAATCGCATCCGCGACCTCGACCATTGGTCGTCATATACTTACGATGTTCCTCCAATATCCGGTCTATTCTTGACGCTAGATTGGTGGGTTGCACTCCTGCGCACACCACCTCCAAGGGAGTTCCATTCCTTCCTATAAAGAAGAGTGATGGTACTGGAACGAATTGATCTGGTGCGAGAGTTAAGATATTATGTCAATTGAAAGCCATCTGATAACTTCTGTAGGTAGACCGGGTTGTAAAACTTTTTAGGGCTCCAACTACCCGTAACGAATGCCACAGATGTTTGTATGGCACCCGGGATCGACGGTTTAACGTGCTCTCCGAGGCACGGAGGGGTCTCAATGTGTTAAGAAAGGTCGCCCATCCTACACCTGGCTGGTATTACTTAACTTTGTAATACGTTAACCTACTCGGTTACCACTTAGCCACGAGCCCCTCAAAATACAATGTCTATTATTGGTGTATTAAGGACTTTGTCTGAAAATAAATATTTTGCTTCTGATCATTCTGATTCTGATTAAAGGATACAGATCTGTGCAAAGTGCGTGTAATTAGGCGATCCACTCTTGAGTTTCACGGCTAAGAAGTTATCCTGGTCTGCAAGCCGAGTCACGACAGCTGTGTCGTCGATTGTCGCTGCCATCTCCACCGAGAGGTCGTTGTCGCCTGAAAATTAAGAATAATCTGTACTATATTTACTTATATATTCAAGATATACGACTTTACAGTTACCGGCACGAGTCGTGAGCACACTTTGTCGATGTGACGTAGACCACGCTGACGCTGCAAGTGATTGGTTTGTCGTCTATTGGGTTCGCACTTATCATTCGGCTACCATACACTTCAGTGCAATTTTAGTGACAACTATTTAACTAGTTTATTTTAAAAAATTTGTGCTCACGACTCGTGCCGGTATCTGTACTCACGTTAACCCGACTAGTTTGACACATGACATATGGGTAACCGCCCCGGCTATCCCCAAAATACACACGTGAGGAAAACCGAATATCTTTAATAAATATGAATACCACACACAAAAGTTTTTATTCTAAAGTTGAAAAGTTTTTTTAGTTTGTTTAAACGCGCAAATCTCTGGAAGGCAGGTTTTTTATTTCTTTATAAAAAACAACTCCCGCATTAGAAACGATTCCTGTGTCCGGTGTTAAAAACATTGAAACAACGGACACAAAGAACACCCAGACTCGGGACAACTATTTGTGGATCACACAAATTTTCGTTCCTTGTGGGCATCGAACCCACAATACACGGCTCGGCGTAGAGGCGAGGCGACAACTGTAACCATTGCGCCACCCGTGCAGTCAAGATTTGAATAATTCCTTTTATATTGGGTAGAGTATTCTTTGAAGAAAGTTAAGGTAAAGGCTATGTAACATCACGCTACGACTAGTCGAAACTGGGGACCGGCTAGTCTCGTATAGAATTATTGCTTAAAAATCGTAGTTTTCGTAGTCTAGATTTTGTGGTACCAACCCGGTTGTCTCTACATTTCTAGCAGACATTCTAATGGATACAAATATTAGCATTGAAGGGAATTAAACCTGCGACCCTTGACTTAAAAGTTGAATGCTCTACGACCGCATCAAATAGATCATCATATATGTATATTAAATTAATTAACATTTAAATGTTTGATGCGTCTCATGTCGGTAGAGCTACGGTATTACAATAATATCACTACATATTATAGAACAAAGTCCAACGCCGCGTCTGTCTGTCTGCGATGAACTGAAAAACTACTGAACGGATTTTCTTGCGTTCATCTTTAATTTTTAAATATATGTTTTCATTTACCTATTTAAATTATTAAGATGACTAAAGACACTAACAATAATAATGTAAGACACCTCACACATGTATGTAAGAGCATAAGCAAAAATAATGTTTTAGCTATATCTACCAGAGAAAGAAGGACATGGTTATGTCAGATTGCAACTTTAACCAAAAAGCTCAGTGCCAATTGCAAGATATACAAAGATGCTGATGGCAATTTGCCAGATAGTAGTTGGCAATGTAAGTCTTGACTCATTGACAGGTGTGGAGATTCTGTATATATAATGTATGACAAAATGCAATGACTGTGATTCATTCATGGAAAAAGATTTGTAGGGGTGCTTATAGTGCGATGCAAAATATCTTAGTAATATTATAAAGACGAAAGTTTGTAAGGATAAATGTATGGATGTTGTAACTCTATCACGCAAAAACGGTTGAACAGATCTGGATGAAATTTAGTCCATACTTAACTCCAACAACATTCATTTACGAAAAAAAACTAACATTATTAACATCAAAAAGCTATACACATACAGGAATAGTATTTTGGTCCATAAAATAAAAATTAATATATTATACTCTGTTTTTTTTCATCATCAGCTCAGCTACATGATGTGATGATTTCTAAACGCAAATACTGATAAAGTAATAAAAAGTAAACAGAAACACTATTCGTTCCTACAATTTTCGAGGGTTTCTCTCAATTTTTTCAGGATCCCATCATCTGATCCTGACTTCCTTGACATGGGACCACCCTTGAGGTATACCTTATCTAACAAAAAAAGAATAACCAAAATCGGTTCATAAATAACGGAGGGAGGGCTGAACAGACATAAAAAAAAATATATATTTATATATATTACGGTTGAATTAAGAACCTCCTTTTTTTTCGTTGGTTAATAAAATTCTACATCAAAGAAACAACACATAACTTATGACATAAAACCAAAATACAACTAACCAAGCCGCGCACTAATTACGGTCATAAATATAATATACTAGCAACCCTGATAAAAGATAATGAAGATGTCTCTACTAATAATTTTTTTTTTTTTTTGCTGCCGAATCATGTACTTTTGGATTGTCAGGAGGTTGCGGAATATCGTACAAAGTACCTTGACTCACTGCTACTCGAATTCTCCAGGGCGATAGGGTGGTTCGAATAGGTTTATTACCACCAAAACAAAACATGAGCTTTGATGTTGAGTTTCAAATAACAGCCAGTGATAACCTAACCCATACTGATTCTGTTAGGTAATAATGACATAATAAAATAAAGACATGATTGTTGATTTCAAACAATAAGCAAACAACGCAATATGACTCATAGGTGTAGACTCGTCTGTAGCAGCACTGTAGTCATCATCATCCTCTCGGCTCTCAGTCTAACCACGACACGGCCGAACTTAATATTTTACGTGAAGCGACTGCCATCAGACCTCCAAAACCCAAGTACTACGTGA
Source organism: Callimorpha dominula (assembly GCA_949752705.1). NCBI lineage: Eukaryota > Metazoa > Arthropoda > Insecta > Lepidoptera > Erebidae > Callimorpha > Callimorpha dominula. Next base: position 9,071,056 of record OX457018.1, on the reverse strand, counting down.
TATCGAAGTTCTGTAGTTAGACAAAGTTGTCTGACTTTTTAGATCTGAAACTACCACTGACAGATGCCAAAGATGTTTGTATGGCATCCGGGACTGACAATTTAACGTGATCTCCGAGACACAGATGGGTCTCAATGTGTTAAGAATGGTCACCAATCCTAGACTGACTTGGCTAGTAAGTATTACTTAACTTTGTAATGTGCTAACCTTGTAACCCTAACATTGTAAATATAGAGGTCACCATTACATTGCCCCACACCCAATCGTCACCCATTCATTTGTGATCTTAACTGCTGAGCCAGAGGTTGTGGGTTCGATTCCCACCCAAGACAATAATTGAGTGATGAGCATGATGATTTTGTTCCGTGTCTGGGTGTGTTCTGGGTCGATGATATGTATGTTATTTAGTAATAGATAAGTATGTTTATCAGCAGTCTGGTGACCATAGTACCTGTTTTTACTAGTTTGGGGTCAGACAGCTGTTGGTGAGGTCTTTCAAGTTATAATTAATATTATTATAGCGCTTGTCAAAATCTTATTGCTATAATTCTGGGATTGCTATAATTTTTTAAAACTTGACAATGACATGCAACTTGACAGTAATACGCGCGAGAGGTGACGTGCATAGTTGACTGATAATTACTGCTTATCGAAACTCTCAGAGGAGTTTAGAATAGAAAAAAGCTGCTGTTACTGCTAAAGATTACTTGCGAAACTTCTGAGGTTAGTCTAAAGGAATAGTTTTACGTCAAAATACTTACAATAACCTCGAAGTCTGACATAATCTGACCTACATATTAACTTAATTTTTAAGCAAAGTTACTAGTTGGGTGGCCAAGTACAATGATATAAATGACTTTCAGGTCACAAATAAATTAAATAAAAGGAATACCTTCAACAAAAACGACGAAAATTGCATTTTTCTGTTTAGATAAATTCACCGCCTCGGCGATGCTTCCCCCGAACCAATGCATCGTTCTTCAGCCGCTATAACAGTTTTCTAGGTCAGTTATAAGCTGTTAGTCTTTATTTATTCTATTTAGGACGATGCCACAATGTTAGGTTTTCAACAAAAATATTACGCCGACATGACACAACAAATTTTGACAGCTGACGTGTTTATTTTTATTCTTTTTTACTGTCGGTTCGATTGCACTCTGAAACCTTAAACTTTAACACTCTAAAAATTACCTCTCCAGCTGTCCACCTCGTTGTCAACTTAGAAGAGATAATTAAATTAAAATATTTTATTAATTTAAACCTTTTATTCCATCATTTTATTTGGTAATTTAAAATATGTTTAAGTAAACTTTTTTAATTGAGTCGAATGAAATAAGAGATAGAAATTAAATTAAATTGATGAAATTCTAGTATTTATAGCTTCTGAACGGAAATATTTTTATGACTTATAATCCTACTAAAATGAAAAGTCACAGATACAGTAATTCTCTCACCAAATTCCAGTTCGTATAAATGAATAAAGTTATATTTATAACGAGATGAATGATTTATGAGATTGTCTATGATTCACTTCATGTGACCTTGGAGACTACTACTCACTACTAGATGGCATTGTAAATTTTCTTACCACTATCAACAAGTAATATACTATTCGATCTGATCGTACACTCAAGTGCTAATGTGCACCACAAATTACCTATTCCTAACTGTATAGTCCATCTGCAGGTTGCCTGTAAGAGATTGCAGACTGCGATAAGGCCGCCTATTGTACTGCTGTTTCTAATGTATTTCTTTTTAATTGTATCCTATTTAGGGTGTGCAATAAAGAGTATCTATCTATCTATCTATTCGATAAAAGATGTCTCTATAGTAATATTTAATCAGTTTTACGTTTAAATTATGACGTGTATTTTTATTTTATATAATAAGGTAAGTTTAATCAATCCGCTGTTGGACTAGTTGTATTTGAATACAAATTTATGTTGTTGGAAGTAAAATTATATTTTACGCGTGTACTTTTTACAAAGAGTGTTTTTTAACACTTTTTTTTTAAGAGTGTTGTTTTTTTTTTACAAGTTAATTACATGTGAACTTTAAGAAAAAATGACGAAAAAGAACTCAGAAGTGAAAATATAACTTAACCATTTATTTACATACACACAACTGTACATATGTAGGTACTTGAGCGTGACGGGGTCATGCGAGTTCAGTTCTTTTTCACATTATCAAGTGTCCAACGTGCCTAAAGAAGTTTTCACTTCAAAAATCTTGTAATAAAATGTTAGCCTACCGCTTATAAAATTATTATGTCGATTAACTCGGATAACAATATTATAATTTGGCATCTTGGTGCTGATCTGTTGATGTAGCCAGGAGATGGATAGTGGAACTGTTCAGTGGCTGCTAGTAACCACCTCGAGTTTGGGTTCATATGATTTGTTTTGACGAGTCCAACACATTGGGCAGTAACAATGGTCTGATGATGTAGTCAGGAGAAAGATGGTGGAAATCTTCTTTTACTTTTTAATTTAGTACTATTGAAGCGTGTTTTGTAGTTTTTCTAAAGTATAATTTATATTGAATGCAACATGCATTTCATTTAAGTTGCTACAAAAGATGTAAATTTACTAACAAGGCTATAAGTGAATTGTATTTAATTATTTAGCACTAATTCTATTCAGTTTGAGTTGAGGATTAGGGGTTAGATAGATGACAGAAAAGGGAGCATGAGCTTTCCTACCCAGCTTTTAGCCCAGGGCAGGAGGCAACATTTGCTTTTGTCATCCCAAGGGGGGCCAATCAGAAATTCGACACAAAACCGTATCGTTTCGTAGAGTTCGACTACTATTATATAAAGGATTTTCAAGAGAGTTTTTTTATGGGATAGGGTGCAAACGAGCAGACGGGTAAGTGACTATCGCCGCCCATGGGCAACTGCAACTCAAGAGTCACAAGTATGATGATGACGTTTCTCACCTTAAAGGCCGGTAAAGAAAAAATAGAGGTAGGTATAAGGGAAGGGAGGAAGAGGAGTAGAGGGGGAGAGGGAAGGGTTAGGGCCTCCGGTAACTTCACTCAATCGGCGAAACATAGCATTGCTTCACGCTGGTTTTCTTTGAGGCCGGTGTATCACTCCGGTCGAGCCGGCCCATACGTGCTGATGCATGGCTCTCCCACAGTTAAAAAAGGGGTTACAGTAAGTCCTTGATTCTTTCGGATGTATTAATAAAAGCTGTTCCCGGATCCCTCCTACTTAAGGCGCAGTACGGCACACCGTGTGGTTTTAGTCGGTTCGATTCCGACACACCGCCCCACCGGTTTCCACAAGTACAAAAAGCTCCTTGATTCTTAACTGTGTACGTATCTGGTTCCTACAGAAGATCATTGTTAGGAGATTCTTCTGTTGTGTTTTTTGCGGTGGCTTGCGTTTCCAGAGCTGCTTCAAAGTATAGGCTTTTTGCTAACCTTGCTGCAGTTAATTAATATAGGTAAGGACATTAGAGTGGCGATTTCTAGGATGGAAACTAGGTTTTTTTTTTATGTCATAGGGGGCAAACGAGCAGACGGGTCACCTGATGGTAAAGTACTACCGCCGCCCATGGGCACCTGCAACTCAAGAGTCACAAGTGCGTTGCCGCCCTTTAAGGTGGGAGTAGGAGAAAAGGGGAAGAGCAGGAAGACGGGAGAGGGGGATTAGAGGGGAGGAGAGGGGGAGAGTGGAAGGAAGGGAATAGGGGAGAGGGGAAGGATGGGAATATGGGAGATCGTAGGGTTAGGGCCTCCGGTAACCTCACTCACGCGGCGAAAAACATATTTTCGCCGCGTGAGTGAGGCTACCCTTTTCTGTCCCCTATTCCCGCCCTTCACCTATCTCCCCCTACTCCCACCTTAAAAGGCGGCAACGGACTTGTGACTCTTGAGTCGCAGGTGCCCTTGGGCGGCGGTAGTCATTTACCATCAAGTGACCCATCTACTCGTTTGCCCCCTATACCATAAAAAAAAAACATATTACATTAAAAAGAAGAGCTGATTGAAACTGAAACACTCGCTTGAGGTACTTTGATACTCTAAATAATATTGAAAATAAATAGTAAATATTCAAAATCTGCATAAAAGCGGGCTCAAACTCGTCATAACCCTTTGTGAGAAACAACGATACAATACCTATCAGTAGGTATTCTTTTGGTCACACCTCTAATAACTTTAACTTCGCAAACTGGCCTGTTGGTCTAGTGGTTTGTGACCCTGACTGCTGAGCCAGAGGTCGGGGCGAACCCACGACCAGGACAAATAATTGTGTGATGAGCATGATCATTTGTTCTGTGTCTGGGTGTAATTTATATACAATATGTATGTATTTCGTAATATATAAGTATGTTTATCAGCAGTCTGGTTACCATAGTACAGGCTTTGCCTAGTTTGGGATCAGACAGCCGCGTGTGATGTGTGTGGCAATAGGGGCGATTGCCCCCAAAATAAAACAATCTTGTGACCTAAACTTTTCATATATTTATTCCATATCCTGAAGATAGCTCTTTTTGGTAAGCGACAGATCTTGCGCCCTCCCCCCCCCCTCCCCTCCGAGTTTGCCGTCTCGATCCGCCCCTGCGACCAAGTCAGGGTCGCATATCTGTAACTCGAACTGACTGTTGTATGGAAGATTGAGCCCTCTAAAATTTTACACAACGCTATCTAAACCTGTGTAAGACCTAAATTATGTATATAGTACAAGACTATAGGTTCCAGAAACACCTATACACCCAACCAAATACACATGAATCCATAATTCATGAATCGAACCAGCGACCTCGAAATTAGGAGTCGAATGCAACACCGCCACGCCACATAGATCTTCATATCGCCCCATTTGTCAGTAATTTGTCAATGACAAGTGACAACACACACAAAAAAGTATAATTATAAACATAACTGTCAACATCTCTAATTAGAAATCCTGTCTCTATTTTTAAATGGCAAGAAGGCAATTAAACAATTTGTTTTCGACGCTGACAACACGGTCCAGCGCCCGCAGTTTATTACTGTGGCAACATTTTACTTACAAGTGAGAATAACGACTTTAAATATCAATGAGCCGTGAAATGGTATGTTTTCGCGCTTTGACTGTGAGGCTAAAATTGGATTGACAGCTGTTGAGAGATGGATAAGTGCTGTTTTATTGTTGGCAAAGTGTTTGCTCGGTGTACTTAGTGATTTAATGGTTTATTTTACTTATTGAGGGAACGTACCCATACTACGTGACCCGTTCTGAGGGGAGGGAGAAGACTCCCTCACCTCAGTACACAGGTGCTATGAAATAATAACAGTAAAGAAAAAAAACAGACGCCCTATCGAAAAGAGTCCTAAATCAATCAATGCGAAATTTAGTTCGCACAAACACCGACAGATGTCGCCAGCTGGTGTTCGAGATTCAAATTAAAACTATTTCGTGTACCTACTCCATTATGATTTTGTTTACAGTGAACAGACGGGGCAGACTGTTTTGAGAGCTCAACTTTTTAAATCAGGTTGTGGAGGGACGGGTATTATGTCCCTCCAACACAAAGGGAAGATCCTCCGACCAGGCGAGGTGATCATGTCTGGCGGGCCGCGGCCCAACGGTTGATGTTGGGAAGTTGTATATATAATAATCGGCGCGAGAACTCTCATAGCGCGATTCAGGATTTGTAGATGTTTCTTGTTGCTGTATGTGGAAGTCGCCACAAGGTTATGCTCTGACCTAGTTTTCCATGATTTATCTTCAAAGATCTGTCGTCTAAGGCTGGAACAATTGCGTGTTTATTGAACATTGTAAGCTATATGACATTACGTTACGAGTGCCGAAGAAATGGAGACGCGTATCTAGTAATGAAATAAAGGCCAAGATTGCTTCATAAATCTCTAAATCGTATCGATTCTAATTATTAGATAGTTTGTCACTACTTTTGCAAATATGAAGACTATGCTATTAAACCTATTTGATGCCTGTGGCAAATCACTACATATTATAACAATAAAACAGCACTTATCCATCTCTCAACAGCTTTGCCTAGGTTGAAGACAAAATACCAAGCTTGGTCACAGGGGCGAGAGAGGGGGGGCTTAGGTTTTCGTCACGTAGTCAATATCCTCTAAGGAAATCTTGTGCTTTTTTCTATATTCAAATATGCCGCGAAGCGTTTAGCGCTTTTTAAAGTCACAGGTGGCAACAAGCAAGCGTTTAGCGCTTTTTAACTTTCTATCGGCAAAAAAATATTTAAAATCATATTTATAAACGAGGAGGCATATACTACGGGTGGTCAACCCGTAGTATATGCCTCTAGTTTTATTTGCCGAGGGGGGGGGGGAAGGGGTATAAAATATGGGTCACGTAGTATACGTCCCCTTATGTGCTTTTGCTTATTGTCTTTAGTATTGTATGTCCTCGGGCAGTTTAAAGTTATTTTACTTAAAATCATTGGCTGACAGTAACGGTGTTTTTGACTGCAAATCTATTATAGCATTTTTGCCTGACGCTCTTGGTCCAAAGTAAGTACTTTTAACCACTATAGCGTCAGTCAAAAAACACTTTCAACTGATTAGAATGTAAACAAATTATCTAAACTAATAATACTGTTAACCAGCTCCATTGGGCAAAACTGCTTTTGGCTTGAATTTCAGTTAAAAGTACTTTAGTCCAGAGCCTGCGATTTTAAGCATTCTTTTCAACCGACTAAAAAACTATAATAGATAAATGAATTACACCCAGACAACAAATTATCGTGCTGGTACGAATCGAACCCATGATATTTGTCAAACCAGGTCTGGATCACTGACCACAAGACCAACAGGCAAATCGAATAATAATAAGATTAGTAAAACCAATTCCAGGTTACAATTCGGACTATAGGATTGTGGAGTGCCACAAGAAGTGCACTAGGGCCTCATTATAATAATAATAATTTGTCTCAAGGGATTGTCGATATGTGGAATGTCGATTCAGCGGTCATTGTTCTGATTGTCATATCTGCTCATGGATTGATAGACAAGAGCCTCGATCAACAACACCTTAAGAGGCTCGCGTCAGACGGCTGGATCAAGGGACTGATGCAGAAGGCAGTTCTCCTCGAGACGGACCGTATAGTGAGGAGGTTCCTGCCTTGGCGCCCTAACCACCGATGTCTTGGTCCCTGTACCCGATATCGGTTGTCTACTATTTTATATATTGTACACATTTAAAAATGTAAATTATAGGTATTAAATTTAATAAAGAGGAATAATAATAATAACTTCACACATCTCACACACGGCCGTCTCATCCCAATCTACGGTAACCAGACTGCTGATAAACATACTTATATATTACTAAATACATACATATTATAGATAAATTACACCCAGATACAGAACAAATGAACATGCTCATTAAACAATTATTGTCATGGGTGGGAATCGAACCCATAATTACTATCATAGGTATATAATTTTATAATGAAGAAAGTCTATCACAGTTACTTAAACTGTTTATAGGTGAATGAATGTTAAATGCCAATACTGCAATAAAAGATTAAAGTCTTAAAAATTTTGTAACAGATTCATATCTGAAAGTCGATCTGGTTAGACCCTTAAGTATACTACAGTAAATTATGGTTTTAAAAAATTAATAAAACACGGTTTAATAGCAAATTATTTTGAACTAGCAGTTCCCGCGGCGCGGAACTTCTATTTCCAAAATAAAAGTAGCCTAAGTTACTCCTTATAACACCAGCTATTAGCCAGTGAAAGTCCCGTGGAAATCAGTCCACCCGTTCCGGAGATTAGCCGGAACAAACAGACAAACAAAAAGTTTAATAATTATTTTTAGGCATAGGTATCGTGCAAATGACAGACGAAGTACTTGGTCAAACACTACATAACGCTGTCACTAAAACAAATATTAGGTTCCTCAATTAATGTTTATAACTTGCTGTTTTAGAGATTTCTCGTCAGTCGCAGTCAGTCGCCCACTGAGTATTTTCTTAACCCAAATTCATTAATTTTGACATTTAAAATTAAAATGTACAGTCACTTGTTTAAATACCATCCCAATTTATTTAGTCTTGTATAGCCATCGGTTCTTGTTACGTGTGCAAAATTTTCAAGTTAATCGCGAGTACTCTACAAGGTACGATGATCAGCCGGTAGATCATCTAACCTCACAAATATTATCGCGATAATATATTTTATACAAGTAGCAAAACTTTAAAATTATTTACTGGCAACCCTAACATCAACTGATCAAAATTGCTCGTTAAGCCATAACGACTTTGTTAATTTGTAACGCAACACGAAATTAGATTTAAATACACCATAAATAAAACCAAAGACAAACAGATCGACTGTCAGCTGTCATCTGTCACGCTAACTGTCAAGTATTTTAATTTGAATTCTTTGAGGCCGTTTGTGTTACTTTGAAATGTTGAACGCTTGAAATCCATAGTGATTGAATGTTGAGTTAAAGACTCGCAAAGAACATCTACGCTAATATTATAATTGCGAAAGTAACGCTGTCAGTTATGTTTTCACAACGTAACCTTGAAAATTATGCATACTTTGTCAAAGGTATAGAAAAGTACACAGGTAATCGTGAAAGAGCCACGCTTCGGCACCTTTGGCTGGCTAGATCGGAGTCATACCACAGCCGGAGGCCTCACAGAAAACCGGCGTGAAGCAATAGTTGGTTATTTCGCCGAGTGAGTGAGGTTATCGGAGGCCATATATCTCCTCCCTCCCTTCTCCTACTTCCCACCTTAAAGGCCGCCAACGCACTTGTTGTCCATGGGTCAAATCATGCACGATTCAAATTAGAATAGGAATGACTGACCCCATATTGTGATGTCATAGCTGTCACTTCGAACTAATTATGTAGGATGAGCAACACATATATTTTTGAAATAATCAATTTACTTACAAAAACTCGATCAGTTTTTTTTTATATATATCCAGTATTCAGTGTCCAGTTATGTTGTCCTGTCATGTTCGGAATATCTATACAATGACTGTTCAAGTAATACTGGTCAATGAAATAAACCATATCACTGAAAACTTAATAAACTGTGGTTAAATATCGACCAAAATTCGATATCTAGTTATTTTTAAATTATTATGTTTAAGTATGTAGTATGTAACATGCCGGATACCGGAATGCCGGAACATGAACTTGTTACTTTTTGACATAAGACCTTTTGTTACCCTGTGGCAGAAAAAAAAAGTTTTATTTAATTTTTTTAAACTATGAAACCAATGGATTCGGTAACACTATAGGTAAAAAAGTAAAGTAAAAAGAAAATAGGAAGTCATGGGACTGCAGACAGAAGTGAAAACTTAAACGAAATGACGAACTTAAGACGTCACATTAGCAGGTTGGTGACATTAATTAATATGGAGCTGACAGAACTCAATGTTTAGATTAGTGCCATCTAGTAGATCTATATATGTATTATTAGCGTGACCTACACAAACGGGCCTAAAGAAGTTTTCACTTCAAAAAATAATGTTACGAAAATTAGTTTTGTGTGCAAACTGTACTTTACAAGTGACAGTTGACAGATTAAGGTCATTGACGTTCCTATTCTTATTTGATTGGCATTGGCTACACAATCGATTCGAGCAAATTTTGAATTCTTTTATTATTAATTGTAAAAGAAAATAATATTAAAACTGAACAGTAGATATGTCTAATATGATCTTTTTAAAGGATAATGTCATAACCTATTTGGTTAATTCCCACTACGGTCACAAGACTCGTTATTTCACTGGAAGTCTTACAACCCTTTGTGAGTAGTTTAGTATAATATCACCCCTTTGTAATTCTCCCCCGTATATTAAATTAACGGGTAGTGGACGATCGACCGCGTTTAAACAATGCAAGGGTGCTTCGATGGTCCTTTGGTTAACATTTTACAATTGTATTATTGATAGCGATTCGCTCAAATAATATAATCTATACACACAAATAATAATGCGTGTCTTTGGGCACCCGGTTGGAATGAAGTCCTCTCGCTATATACAGGATCTAAGTAACACCGCACCGAATCCTGAAATAGTGTATTCAGACCATTCAGACCATCATTCTGAGTCGAAAATCATTGGAGTTTTCTGCCGGAAAATTCCTTAAATATTTAAATTTAAATAATAAAATGATATCACAATGAGTAAACAGAACATTTAACCGAAAAAAATGTAATAAATACCGCATACGTATACGGTGTTTTTTTAAACACCATTTAAATATTTTATGCAATCACCTGGTCTTGACGTCGCCGAACGTTTAAGGTCATTCACCGTACCACACCAAAATAATACCTACGTTTGTAAAGTGTACATTGCGTAGCGCCAAATGAAACTAATGAATATAAATCCTTAATCTCGCATTTTTATGATGAACTGACTTTTGTATTGTGATAAGTATAAACGGAAAGAGGTTTTTGTAAGTTTTTCGGGTACCTCACACTTACACGCTGTATATATTTGATGGATTGAATAAATTGTATAAAAATATAGTAAAAACTCGAAATGAACTCGCGGTCAGCATTTTTCGTTGCGCTAACACTTTTTTCCGGCTAGCTGGCCGCGGAGCGTCTGCAGTGTGAAGCAACTTCGTTCCAAAAATGAAACAAAAATATTGTTTTACCCTAGGTATGAATAGTAATTGTAACTTTCGCATCCCCTTCGACATATACATTTGGGTAACATTTAATTTGACAATTTGTGAATCGATGTTTGAGCATACACTGAAACCCTAAATTATCAAATTATAAATTTATTACACAAATGACCACATAGAGTTAGAAATGGCATAAAAGAGAAATTTTGTCGATGAGGAATACTTTAATGGACACTATTGCTATAACATACAAAAACCAACTTTATTTTTGATCTAATTTTCATCAAATTTAAACATAAGCCGACTTAATACTTAAGTGATTCCTTACTAGTCAACTTTGGGTAGTTGCAGATGTAATTTTATACACACACACTTCCAGTCATCCACTATATATACATTATAATTATTACACTATATATACATTATAATGATACACTGTATTTATTTATATTTCTTTTTGTATCTAATCTATCTGTATCTATACTAGCAACCCGCCTCGGCTTCGCACGGGTAGTAGAGACATCTTCAACAATCATCATCATATTTCAATCAATTTACACAAACGTTAACAAATTATATACCTAAACCTTCCTCATGAACCACTCTGTCTATTAGTGAAAACTGCATGAAAATTCATTTAGTAGTTTTTCAGTTTATCTCGAACAGACAGACAGACAGACGAGGCGGGGGACTTCGTTTTATAATATGTAGTGATGTTAAAATTGGATAATAAAATACAATGGAATGGAATGAATGCAGCCCAAATGATGATTTAAAAACAATGGACGAAGCTTATCGATATCAAACAAAATACTGTATTGTTTACTTTGCTTTAATCAATAGCCACAGATACTTTGAATAGACAAGTGTTGATTAAAGGGGATTTACTATAATTGCGACAAAAAACCTGTGGCAGAACTGTGGTCATATCGGATGACTAAATAATATTTTAGAATGAAGCTCACCCCTTGAAATGCGAGCTTTTGTGTCATTCCATCGTGTAATTTTTTTAAGTTTTTTTAAATTTGGTGCATTCAAAATGAACAGATACTTCGAAATAATCAATACTTATATTTTTCTTCTCTCACTAAACACGTAACTATTTAGTTTTTTTAATCTAAAAAGCCAATTTCGTATTTTAAGCCCTCATAAATGAATTAGGTACACATACATACGACTTTACAAAAAGCTATTCCAATTTGGACGAAAAAAATAGGTATTGTATTATGTGTTACTTTTATACTTGAAGATAATAATAATAACTTGACACATCTCACATACGGCCGTCTGATCCAAAACCAGACAGAGCCTGTACTATGGTACAGACTGCTGATAAACATACTTATATATTACTAAATACATCCATATTATAGATAAATTACACCTTAACACAGAACAAATGATCGTGCTCATCACACAATTATTTGTCCTGGGTGGAAATCGAAACCATGATCTCTAGCTCAGCAGTCAGGATCACTAACCACTAGACCAAGATTTACAGCATATGTGTAATTGAAATAAATGTGCCGCCTTTATAACATTTCTAGGTCTATGTCACAAAACAAACAATGGCTTGCAAGCTACAAATAACACGTATTAAACAAATGTACGGTATGCCCGGAGTACCCGATAATTACCATTACGTACTAAGTTTTAATGTTGGAGCCAATATGACAAATATTTGCTAAAATATTTGTTGAATAAAACCATGGCCATGGGTCTTTTGCTCCGTTTTAATATTGGAGTCAACATTAACAAATGTTTGGTACAATGTGTGATGGCCATACTTGTGACAAGGATTGGTCAATACTAATTCTTTTGACGTGATAACGTCTTATAAATCGATGAACGCCGGCTGCACGCACGAAAAAGCATGACTCATTGTCACGTTCCGCCTGAGCCGAGCGTGCAAGCGAGAGCGCGGAACAAGCGATAGAGAGGCACGACTGGCCTAAGCGTTCTGCTTGTGCCGCATCCATCTCTCTTCCACTGTTTTCTTATGACGTTATCACGTAAAATTATCGTCCGTAAACCGACTTCACAAACAACCAATTTTTTATTAACCTCTGTAAGGCGAAAGTCAAAGTAGACTACGTAAGTAGAGCAGCAGTAGTTTTAAATCAAAGTGGATATTAGTGGTCGCGCCTTCGATTACCTGTGCAAATATTTGTATGCATAAATACATCCTTTGCTAAAAACGTCTCTGTCGGATCGGCAACTAGTCATGCATCCGTGAAATCTTTTATAAATAAAAATGTATAAAATGTTCTATACCCTTTCAACAAATTTGATCCAACAAATTAGTATTGATAATAACTATGATAAGTATTACAAAAAACACGCCAATATTGGATCAAATATTTGTCCTCTACTCGTTCATTCGTAACAGATCAATTTAAATTCGATAATGTTCCCTCTCTAACCTATAATTTGTGACCAAATGTTCAGAACAAAGCATTGTAATTGGTAATTGCGATAATTTGTTATGAAATATGTTTATTTTTTATATTTTAAAACAAACAAATAGCATATGGCATCCAATATGATTTAAATAAGTATTCATTAATTGATATTCGTTCTTTGTCTTTCTGAATTATTATTAGCAAAACAAAAATTTTCAGAAATTGGAAATATCTAAATCCTGTATATTGATACGTGCTTAATAAAACTAATGTAATGACAATTATATTTATACAGGAGTTTAATGACACAGAAAAATCAAGAATTCAAAAGCCGTCGTAGAACGCAAGGAGCAGTAAAATCTTAGACAAAGAAAACAAAACGTCGAATAGGAATTGCACTTATAATATTTAAGAAATAACGGCACGAATAACCACAGAAACCACAAATAACTCTTATTTATGGTTTCTGTGGTTATTCGTACATTAAATTTCTTACTTACTTACTTTTTTTTCAATTATTTTCGACAATACTGTGGTAAAATGGCGGCTGAAGTCGTTCCGTTACGCGCGATAAATCTTGACGTTATTAATTATTATTATCCCATTAGTTAATGCGACCAAATTAAGTTAAGCTTTCATTATATTACTAAAGATTATTAATAGAAGACCACCCTTATTACTTTAGGCGTATATGAGACATTTATGGTTAGTAAAAGTTTGAATTATTATAAGGATATTTTATTATAAGAATACAATTTCAGACCTATGCAGACAATAGATGTACGTTATGTTGGTTTTGTTATTTTGTTATCTACTATCAATGAGGGTTAAAGTTTCTTAGTGATATTGTTACGCGTCTATTTACAGCTAAAATTGTGTAAATGTAGCCATTGATTTATATATGTGATAAAAACTCAATAATTTGAATGGTAATTACAATGTGGAGGCAGGACCAAACCACCGGATGAAACTACATCAACCACAGGCTCTCTTCACTGATCGTCACTATTACTCCAGAACTGTGATTAAACAAAAAAAATTACAATCGAGAAAATAAGTACCGCTTGTCAACATCTCGGAATCCCTTCTCAACAGCATTCAACGAACGAACGTCATAAGTGTAGTGTCGAACACCGACAATGCAAACAAACTATTATCGCGGGAGAGCCATGCTTCGGCACGGCCTCACAGAAAACCGCCAGTGAAGCAATGCTTGCAACACCCTTCCCCTACTCCCACCTTAAAGGCCGGCAACGCACTAACTCTTGAGTTGCAGGTGGCCATGGGCGGCGGTAGTCATTTACTATTAGGTGACCCGTCTGTTCACTTGTCGCCTATACAACAACCGTAACAATTTACTGTTTAGTGGTAGGTGTGCTTGTTTGCAACCTTGGTCTTATAAAATACTTGAATTACCAGACATGATACTCTGTTTCGGTTGTCTGGAGATCATAATATGTTTGATCATATGTCGAAAGAATAAAGTTCAACTCGCACCATCGACAATTTTATGCCAGTCATGAAGTAGTGACGAAACTGTAGATACGATTATTACAGAAGAGACATCTTCAACAATCATCATCATATTTCAAACAATATGAGACAAAACCTTAACAAATTATACACCTAAACCTTCGTCATGAATCACTCAGTCTATTGGCGAAAACCACATGCAAATCCGTTCAGTAGTTTTTCAGATGATCGCGAACAGACGGACAGACAGACGTGGCGGGGGACTTTGTTTTATAATAAGTAGTGATATTATTATTATTTTGTTAATACAAAGATAAAAATACCCATGTTATTACTTGATTTTAATTTTACAAAACGGCAATTGTGCTTATTTAATAATTATATAATATATGTATAGAGTAATGTTTATGTTTAAATAAACCCCTAATGTGGTAAACTTCAACAATTTATATGATGTTTTAGGAATTATCTGACAAATATACTGATTGTTTGCTTCTTTATAGAAAAAATATCTACCTTTAGTAACTGTGAATAATAAACAATTTAACTTTGAACAAAGTACTGACTTTTTAAATAGTATTTGTTTAATACGTCTACAAAGAAGTATGTCATGTAATTTTATTAACCGACTTCAAAGGAGGGGGTTCTCAATTCGTCGGAATCTTTTTTTTATGTATGTTCACCGATTACTCGAATACGCCTGAACAAATTTGGGAAATTCTTTTTTGTTTCAAAGGGTATACTTCCCAGGTGGTCCCATTTAAATTTTATCGAAATCGGTGGAGTGACTTTTTAAAAAAAATGAGCTAAAATTATAACTTTTCTTCGAAAATAATATTTATATTCTTTTCTTCATAAAAGTATGAAATAAATCAAAATCTAAAAACACATTGAATTATTAATATTAGTGGTTTAAAATATATGCTCAAATTGGGTTCCACACCCACAAGTTAATCCCACTAATATTATATATGTGAAAGTTTGGATGGATGGATGTGTGTTATTCTTTCTTTCTTTCTATTCTTTTACTCCCAAACTACTGAACCGATAGCGATGAAACTTGGTATGTAGATAGCTGGAAACCTGGATTAACATATAGGCTATTTTTATTTTTTATACCTGGATTAACATATAGGCTATTTAATATTGCCACGGGATCGGAACTTACGCATGTGAAACCGCGGGGCGCTGCTAGTCCACAATAAAATTTACACCAATCTTCCAAAATATTTACAGACAAAACCACTGTAATCTTAATATTGTCAACATTTAACATCAAAGCCTAAGGTAGGGGAGTCCTAATAACACTGGTCGATTTTAATGGGTCGTGTCATTTTGCGAGCGCACGTTAAGTAAAACGGAACGCGGCCGGAAGCCACGCCCCTTCCGCCGAGCTGTCATCGTGACAGCCGCCAAATTACATGCCACAGATTATACCACTAATATAGATTGCCTAAAGAGGTTTGGGTGTAGTTTTTGTGACGTTAGTTTCTTATTTCGTTTGATATTGACAACCTATAATACCTAATAGTTTTCTAAAGACATTTTACACAATGCTATAAATAGCATTGTGTTTTGGTCTAAAGACCAAAATTAACCAAACAGCTTGCACTAACACTTTAAAAACACTTTTTTTTAATTTATACCAAAAGTATAAATTCAAAAGTAACTATGTCGTTCATTCTGTTTAAATTGAAGACAGTCCTTAACTACTCAGTCGATCATCGTGAGAGAGAACCAGTATGCATTCGATTCAATGGACCGATCCTTGCCTCATTGCCATTTTTATATTAAAATCGAATGCGTATCTCCCTATATTTAATATGTAAGATGGAAACTAAAATGACGTTAAACTCAAGCATAAAAAGTGAAATGCCATAAATTCCTACATCTGTTCATTAGATTCTTAAACGTATGTATTATATTGAATGGTTTATTATTAATAAACCACTCAATATTATGACAACGCTTTGTAGGAATGTTTCCAAACATTCTCCCTAAACCCATTGTTACTTGTTAGAGGGGGACTCAAGTGGCGTAACTGCTTGTAAATCAATAAGTAGTCGCTTGTTGCAAATTTTTACACGACTGCCCGAAAAAGGAGTGTACCTAATGCTTTTAGGGTTCATGGTTTGTGAGTTTTTCGCATCTTACACTTCAGACGCTAGCGTGGATACAAATGAGAGCGCAAGTAAAACTTCTTTACCCACGCTCGACTTGGGGAGTAAGCTGGTGAATGCGTTACGAATAGTGTGATATGCTTTACGAAAAGTGTGATCGGGCGAGGCAAACGGAAGTTGAGAGGGAGATGTAAGTTAGAGAAGATAGAAAGAGAGAGAGTTACGTTTTGTATATTACTGTAGGGGCAAGAGAGAGAGATGCGGGCAGACATTTTCTTTCTCTCTTTCTCTGAAAGCCAGTTACGTTTCGTAATTTTCGTATCCAGTTTTACTTCAGCCGTGTGTTCAAAAGCACACAAGTTTTTTTTGATTTACGCCGTCTGTGGATTCTGCGCGATACTAATGTTATTTGTTGTTGGTTGTATAATAATTATCCATATATTAGTTGGGACAACTTTCACAGATGGCGCAATTCTGATTTCGAATTCAATCCATTATATATTATATATTTACTAGCTGACCCGGCACACGTTGTTTTGCCATATTAATTATTTCTAATGAATATTTTAGTAGTCAAATAAAAAATAACTAACTTATTGTGGGGAATGGGTCTATGACTGAAAGAAGAATAGAGCGCCTACGGCCTATAAAAATAACAAAACACCAACCCTTAATTTTCTTAATTCTAAGTACTTCGTTAACTTAACTGGCATATTTAAAGTTTAACAGTGGGAGAGCCATGCTTTGGCACGTATGGGCCGGCTCGAAAGGAGTGATATCATGGCCTCACAGAAAACCGGCAGTGAAGCAATGCTTCGTTGTACTTCGCCAAGCGAGTGAGGTTACCGGTGGCCCTAACCCTTCCCTCTCTCTATCTTCCCCCCTATCTCTCCATCTCCCCTCCTCTCCTACCCCACCTTAAAGGTCGGCAAGGCACTTGTGACTCTCGAGTTGCAGGTGCCCATGGGCGTCGGTAGTCTTACCATCAGGTGACCCGTCTGCTCGTTAACCCCCTATTCCAATAAAAAAATTTGACATTGACTTGACGGCAATCGATTATAACAATCGCACTTTCTATTTTCGCTGGGTTAAATGGAGGGACCAATTCAACAATAAAGTGCAAGACGTCTTAATGTTGTGTAGCGACAGCGTAGCATATATGTTACTGGCTGGGAAAATATTAAAAAATACATTTCCCAATATAAAACATTTTACGTGTTTGTTGACACTCTAATTAATAATGTCAAAAAAATATTTTTAAAAACTCCCAACAGAGTACGAATTTTTAACGAACAACATCCAAATTTACCTTTAGTTAATTTGCCTCTAGAGCCATTTATCACTAGGTGGGGAACATGGTTAGAGGCGGCATTTTACTATGCCAAACATTTGGACAAAATATCGAGTGTTGTAGCTTTATTGGATAGCAACGAAGCTATATCTATTAGAAATGCTAGGAAGTACTAACTAAACCTAATTTGAAGAATGATTGAATGATGTATATATATGAGTATTTCGAAATTTTACGTATTGCAATAGTAAAATTAGAAAAATGTGACCTGTCGATAATAAAAACATTCGAAATATTTGACGACGTAAGATTCATTTTAAACCAGACATCGAACAATACGTTTATCAACAAAATGGAGCAAGTTATGCTGATTTTGATGTTCTTACGGAAATAAGTGAAACATGTAATAAAGAAAATGACTCTAGTATTTATAAAGATCGTTTTCAACCTACAAGTGGATCCTTAATATGAAAAGAAATAGACTAACAAATGATAACCTCGAGAAAATTATTATCGTACACTACAATTCTCTGAATAATCCTAAATTAAGAACTTTTGAACAGTCAGTGGAACCAGACGTAACACCATCATGTTCAACGCAAACAGATACAGAAATGACAGATTTCAGTGACCGAACCATAGTCATAGATAGTGATTAAAGATATTGTCACTGGGGTAATCTTTCTTCTTCAATCTTTAGCCACCCAATGCTGAGCATATATATAGGCCTCTTTCAAATCTCTCCACATCTTTATCTCGCTGCCACTTTAAAAGTGAAATATCAAAATGTGCCAGTTTCAAGTTTTTATTTTCTTCATATTAGCTATGTAAGAAGTGCATGTCATGGCTACTTGTAAAGAAAACAACACAATAACTTGAGCAACATTAATTCTTGAATGACAATTATTTATGTATATTGCCGAAAGTGCCCATGTACAACTTTTCTATCTTTCATTCCTCTTCTATGTAGTTTCTGTGTGTACAACATAAAAATATTATGTGATGTAATGAATAAATAAGTTTATATTAATGTATGTTTCCTTATTTACCTCACCACCATTTCTCTTACACCTCACATACGTACATACTCGAATGGGAAACACCTTAACTTAAAAAGAATTAACTTAAAGTAAATATACATCCGATTAGTTATGCGATCCCGGAATCCCGGAATTTTATTTTAAATAAAAAATATACTTAGAAGCCGCTTCCATAATTTGTTATCCAAAAAATAACTTTAGGTAAATATGCATCCGATTATCCGATCTCTACTGATAACACTACTCCTTTTTGCGTCGAGGGTTTAAAATGTACTGTAAGGTAGGTATCTAATAGATTCAGATTTACACCAAATCGCTAATAAAATTATAGGTACTAAAATAAATTACAATGTACAAAACTTACACTAACAAAAAATAAATAAAATGATATTTGTGATCTTAGGAACTATAAAATTACCAATTACGGGTGCGGACCCGTGCTTCAATTACTTTTTAACATTATCATTTAGATATAAGTATTTAAATAAAACAAGATAATATTTTGCGAGGCAAAAATATATCTGCATCTGGACATCTGCAATTGCTCTAGCAGTGGGGCTGTTGTCAGATTGGGGAGAGCGGCACCAAGGCGGACAGCACAGGAGTCTATGGTGTCGTCTTCCAACGCCACGCATATACCTTACAGTACATCTATCTATAAATAGGTGGATACTATCTATACCTATGTGGGTATACACCTATTTATAGATAGATGTAATTAGGTTTTATGACTAATTATTGTAATGAGTTATCATCACTACACTAATGAGCAGCTTGTTAGGTGAGTACCTACCTACGTCTTTATAAAAATAAACTGCTCCCTCATTTCGAAAGGCGGGATTTCGTAGAAAATAAAAGAACTCAAGCTCTTTTAATTGTTTATCGAAAATTAGTTTACGATTTCTTTTGAACATCCATCGCACCATAAATTAAAAAATAAATTGATATTAAGTACTTAAGAAAAAAAGCCGGGCCCGCAGCAGGCCCACAGAGGAAGATTTCGTGTTTTTTTTAATTTGTATCTCTAAAAATATAAGTCGCATTAAAAACTTTAAATGTCTACATCGTAGAGTAAAATATCCGATTGTAAAAAGGTTTACAGTTACGGAGCTATGAATTTTTTTCCAACAAATTTTGGAGTCCTCCCCAAGTTAAGGAGGGAATCATATAGGGTTCATAATAAAAAATGTTCGTATTTACTATAGGCATGATGGTATGAAAGTTATGTTGAGTTATGTTGAAAAAACTGATTTTTGAAAATCACAATAACTGGCAGTTGCTTTGGGGTCTAGGGATCATAACTAGACCTCCTGAAATTTTTGGTAAACTCGACAACTGGTACAAAACCAATAGGTAGACTTTTTTTCGAAAAATCTACCTGAAATTACTTAAGAAAATTTAAAATGCTTAGATATATCTACTAAAGCCACAATTCTCTAGTGGTTAGTGACCCTGACTGCTAAGCCAGAGGTTGTGGGTTTGATTCCCACCCAGAACAAATAATTGTGTGATGAGCACGATCATTTGTTCTGTGTCTGGGTTGAATTAATCTATAATATGTATGTATCTAGAAATATATAAGTATGTTTATCAGCAGTCTGGTTACTATAGTACAGGCTCTGCCTAGTTTGGGATCAGACGGCCGTGTGTGAGATGTGTTGAGTTATTATTATTATTCTCTTTATTTACCTAACATACATATAAATTACATTTTTAAATACATTCACTATAAAAAAATAAAAACAAATATATTTAAAAATATAAAAAATAGTGTCCCACCGGTATCGGGTACAGGGACCAAGCTACCGGTGGTTAGGGTTCCAGAGATAGAAACCTCCTCACAATGCGTGCCGTATCAAGGAGGACTGCCTTCTGCATCAGGCTCTTAATCCAGCTGCCTAAGGTGAGCCTCTGAAGGTGTTGGTCGAGGCTCTTAGCAATTAACCCATGGGCCGAAATGACTATCGGCATTATATATTATATTATTATTATTATTTGCAAATCTACACTAACATTATAAAGCTGAAGAGTCGAATTTAAAAATTATTTTTGTGTTGGATAGTCCATTTATTGAGGAAGGCCATAGGCTATGTAGCAGTAAGTTAATGTAAACAAAAAACACGGCCATTCATGTCGCATTTTTTATACATAATCTTTCAGCACCAATATAAGGAAATCCGAAAAAGAATATTAATTTATTAATTTGTAACATCGTAGTGCAATGGACACGGGGACAGATCCCCATTTGGCAAAACCCTTGCAATTATTCTGCAACGGTTGACACCCGCTATATTTTTAGAACAACGGGTCAAAAAACGGCTACAGTGTGAGTCAGTGTGACCTGAGAGTTTCTAGACCAGCTGGATATTTACTGCTGGTACACTAGGCAGTAAGGTATTCTTCCACATGAACAATCCATGTCGTTATAAATTCATCCACAATTTTTTTTAAAGGCAAAGATATCCACAAGAAAACAACTCCCATTTTTTACGTTTTCCACCCTAACTTAAAAAAAAAGCATTTTCAGAAAAAAAAACAAAACGTTCGAAATATGAATTGCAAATGCTTACAATAAACACTTGGCATAATCCCTTGAGTATAACTAAAATTACAATATAACATTCGCTATGCGTATCCGAACGTCAACTCACATCACTATTTGAGTGCATTCGAAATGCGTCACTAATGTAATTTCAGTACAAACATAATTTATAAAAGAAACAAGAAATATTAGACTTTATTCCTATGCCGTTTAAGTCTTCATGAATTGTAAATATAATTTGCGCATTAAGTTTGATGTTTTGATTTCGCGCTCCTGTCGTCAGAAATGGCGGGCTTTTGACATTTTTGACAGTTAGTAAAAAGGAATCAAATCTCCAAGGATGAAATTGTCGTCGATTTACTCATGGGGTTTAAATAGGGTTTGTTACACCCTACTTTGATATTGACTTGTTTAGAAAGTAATTTAGGTACGTTTAATCCAAGTATCTTGTTGTTAAGTTTTTTTTTAATCGCCATGTAATATAATATATCTTCTATGTACTTTTCTCTGTACTTACATTACATAGTAGTAGTAGGTATAGCATTGGTTTAAAAATAAGCGTACTTTTTCATAACTAGCAAACTATGATAACACCATCTCTATTAAATACTTAATAGAAATCCATACTAAGATCGCCGCACGTTGTAACAAAACGACTTATTATGTTCCTCAACTCATTCATTTAAATCAATACATTGTCTTGATAACTACACCAGCAAGGTCTTATTTGTA
This sequence comes from Callimorpha dominula, assembly GCA_949752705.1. Lineage (NCBI taxonomy): Eukaryota > Metazoa > Arthropoda > Insecta > Lepidoptera > Erebidae > Callimorpha > Callimorpha dominula. The sequence goes on along the minus strand of OX457018.1, from coordinate 9,048,874 downwards.
CTCTAAGTACTTAGGTACATTACTATACTAAATCACGAAGAAACGTTAATGAACTACAAAATTAAATCATCCACAATAAACAAATTACCAACTAAATTAATGAGACGTATATTCTCAACAAGATTAAAAATCATCCGTCGGCTGAACGCCGGGCGTCATGCACACTGCTAATGAAAGAAAATTACGACCGAAAAAAAATAACAAGCGTTTCAAATTTCGAACCCTATTAAACGACCAATCGTAGAGCCGGCTTTTGATTGCGGGGCGTGATAGCACTCATTACTTACAGAACAACAGAGAGAACGCAACAATAAAACTATATCTATCTCCTTCTCTCGTTTTATATTTAGAAAGAGATAATGAATAATTTGATTTTCGAAAGCAATTTGCGCGGGTTGTTGAGCACTTCACAGCGTGTTTTAATATTTAATTTAATGGCGGCATTAAATTTGTTATGAATAAGATTATTATATTATTGTGGATTTATGTGAGGGCTTGTAATGGCGCGTCTTCTATTCGCGTTAATGTTAGCAAATGTGATTTGTTTATTTTACACATTAGATGGCGATGTTATTTATTCTTGTAGGCATGGGTAATTTAATTTGGTGGTATGAGGGGAAGTAGTTATGGGATGTTTTGGACGAGATATTGGTGAAGTTTTTATAATTTTCGTATTAGTATGATTTTTTTAGATTTTTCCATTTAAGTAGGTAGATAATTAAGACTTTTTATTATAGATACGTAATTATAATTAAAAAAAAAGAAAAAAATACATATTTTTAGTTTTGGGGTCGAGACGTTAGGGTTATGGGGTCTGAGTGCTCGTTCCATTTATAAGGAACGGAATGGTGGTGTTTTTAAAGTATGTAAATAGTCCGTATGTATAGTTTTAATTAAAACATTTCGAAAGTTCTATTAAATAAAACTGAAATACTTTTTAAAGCATTGTTGTGTTTTAGAGCATACTATAAAGAATAGGAACATACCTATAGAAATTCCTCTTAGCTCTAGCTTAATAATATTTTATGTAGGTATTAGTTGGTATCGACGTTTATAAACAGTCACAACATCAAGATGAAACGTTGGCATATCTAATATCACCTATCAAGGAGCTCCGGCGGAATTCAACACTTAATACATAACTTGTTGGAATTCGTGCAATTTTATTTGTAGCTTTGTATGTCTAAAAATTACAGCTAGAAAAAAACTGCTTACAGCCTCCCTGATAGTAAGCGATGCCTCTCAGAGGCTTGACAGTTTCCTTGGCGTTATTACCCACATGCAGGGCTACATTAAACCTGCGCTAGTGGCGATATATAACCATGACCTTCTGTGACATATATCTGATATACCTATTTCAGGCCACGGAGGAGGTTTTTTTTTACTGAAAGCCCTACCCACCTCATTTATCAGATAGATCGTATATTGGCCACAATTTCAAATTGGCACCCAATCTAAAGCCTCAAGCCACCCAGGCATCGAATTCAAATATCTCATCACAGCAGCCGTACACAATAAACACATCAAGTCAAGCCACCAAAACCTACTTTTAGCCCCTTTCTAGTCTAGTCTCGTTCAACGTTCCCACAACAACACTTAACTAAATCAGCTCGGTAGACGTCCAACACGTCTGTCTAAGGCTATAAATTTAAAACAATAGATCATTCATTATGTGATCATAAAGTAGCTTGTGCTAAATGTAAAAGTTGAGGTGGGACAATCGATTGAAAGATCTACGGCTGTGTTGAATGGTGTGTGCCTTCCTGTACACAATTAAGTCATCTACCTAGTAAGATGATTAATACTAGCAATTACGACATCAATAGGCTCTGTACAACGCTTAGATGGTAAGCGGCGATTGCGGTTGGATTCAATAGAACCTGTCTTGAATCTTAGAGAGATGTGTTTATAGGTTCTTCAGCTCCCTTGTGATTTGGAGGCAATAAAATTATAAGTTGGTCTGTGTTCAAGAGGTTCTTATTGATCAATAATATAAAATAATGTCAATTACTTACTGAATAATTACAATGTACCTACGGATTTTGTTTCGGTAACTTGACCTTGCTGTTTGTACACAGATATTGCTTTAAAATTAGTGTTTAAAAAACTTTTGAACTTTGGAAACGGTTTTTATTTTAATATTCTTGTTACGTACCCAATTAATATAATTAAAACGAAGAAACCAATTGATAATAAACTCAAAAAAGGACGTGCAATATCAATTAGTTTGCTAAAGCTTAACATTTCTTTATTTAATTATTTATTATTGTATTGATTACATCCTATGCAATTATGTACCTTTTTCATATCAGTAATAAATACTCTGTAAATTTCATCTAGAAATTGTCAGTAGGTATAGCTCTGAAAACCGCCAAATGCCTACGTACCATAGATAAACCATCGAGCTTTTTAAAAGCTTTCCCTAACTTTGACAACAAAAGTCACCTAACGAAAATGCCGGAAAACCGCCACGCAACTTTATGATACACAATTTATTACCTCTATTCACACAAATATGTCATAAATTATGTTGTAGTACATCGGTGCGGGAAATAGCCACAATCAATTTAAGAGGGGGTGCCGCTAAGTGCTGAGGGGAGGGGACAAATTGCTCTCTAATGACGAGAGCTTGCTTGCTTGTGGTGCTAGCTTTGCATTTACTAGCTATGATAATTATACTCTTAGTATCCTCAAATATTTTTTCATAAAGTTCTTATCTTATTATGCACTGCTCTTCGATTGGAGATATGTAAGCAAAACGCACGCCGTTTTATCGTGTTCTTCTGTAGGATAGTTTTATTGCCCTAATTGAGTAGAGAAGCTAAAACTCAGCAAAAAACTGTTTTTTATGGAATAGGGGGCAAACGAGCAGACGGGTCACCTGAAGGTAAGTGACTATCGCCGCCCATGGGCACCTGGAACTAAAGAGTAACAAGTGCGTTGCCGGCCATTCAGGTGGGAGTAGGGGAAAGGGGAGGAAGAGGGGGACAGGGAAAGGTAAAATCACTCACTCGGCAAAATAAAATGCAATCATTGCTTAACTGCCAGTCTTATGTGAGACCATGGTATCACTCCGGTCGAGCCGACTCACACGTGTTGAAGCATGGCTCTCCCATAGTTAATCGCCGTCACAAAATTTCTATAAAGCTTAGGAATAGTTTTATTAATAATCATACAAAAACCTAGGTTTAGATCAAGCGAATGAGCTTAAATGTTATCTTTACCTACCTAATTATCAAAAGTAAAGTGAAAATTGAAACCCCCGGACAACGGAATAACTTTGTCCTACAGACTTAACACGGTGAAGGGTGTAGCGTGATGAAACAGCACAACTACAAACATAATGATGTTGTGTTTCTACTGATTTTATTATTTTTGCTATAGATTCATGAAGAAAGTGCACCTGTGTCGCAATAAGCGGTCATGGCCCACTTTTGTCTTGCTTTGCCACCACAAACTGGAAAGCAGAGAATGGGTCGTCCCCATAACATTAATATTTGTCACCTACATAAAAATTAATGACTTATTTTTGAGACCTCACATCCTTAAACAGTGATAATATCTATTAAAACAAATTGTATTCTCTTTATCAGACTACAAAGATAGGTAGAATAACAAATTAAAGGTAGTACTAGATTATTGTTATAACCTTTACCTACTTAATTGGGTATTTATTAAACAAAGGAAACTAAATAACCATCTGAAAATTAACCTATTAGTATTTAATTAATTGTAATTAATACCTATTGGATTTTTTATTTTTTACTTATAAATCACCATAGAATTCCACAGCAGGGAGGTGCCATTTTAGAGGTTTGCACTTCATAAGCTTACGATAATATATTATGTAGGTAACTAGAGATTGAAGCTTGGTGCGATTGTGACTCCTAAATTACTTATTGATAATAAAACTAGAAGATAAGTAGTTATAACACAGGTAAGTATATCGTGGCTCAAAACTAAAATAAATAAGAAACCGTTTTCAGCGAATTCATGCTACATCCCTCCTCCTAGAAAAACTAACAATACCTATCCAATTCATTAACCCAATAAATATTATATACTTATTATAGTAGTGTAATAGCTTCAACATCAAGGGTTATCACAAAACTCATTTAACTGCATATAGTTTTAAAGCCATAAGATTAGTTCAGCCTTTTGGGTTATTTTGTTTCTTTACCTATCTAATGATTTTCCTGACAATAAAACCTGTGAAGTGACAGTTATAAATTTAAGCAACAAAAAAAAACTGTATAAGTCATTCAACAATAAGTAATAATTATTTAGAATTAAAATATGATAAAAAAATAAAAAAATGTAATAACGATCGATTTAGGTATCTTCGAAATGTAATGAAATCATTTTCTTACCTTAGGTACTTCAAATTCAATTGTTAGTTAGTAGGTATTAAATACAAATACACACACGATAAGATACAATAACATAAATATTGTACTAACAAAATAACACTAATACATCAATTAGTGAATAACGTCATCAAATTTAAAATTTATCTTTTATCGTGGGAGCTTCGGCACGTATTGACCGGCTCGACCGGAGTGATACCACGGCCTCACAGAAAACTGGCAGTGAAGCAATGTTTGCATTGTATTTCGGCGAGTGAGTAAGGTTACCGGAGGCCCCAACCCTTCCCTGTCTTCTTCCTCCCCCTTCCCCTACTCCCGCCTTAAAGGCTGACAACGCACTTGTGACTCTTGAGTTGCAGGTGCCCATGGGTGGCGGAAGTCATTTACCATCAGGTGACCCGTCTGCTCGTTTGCCCCCTGCACCATAAAAAAAAATGCTAAATCAAAAAAAATCTAGCGTTTTATATAATAAAAATATATTTTTTTAAAACATACTTATATCGCGTAGGTATTTAAAATGATTTAGATAAATATGGTTTAGGTACTAAGTTTACCAATTACTATTAGAAATTAAAGAGTTCAGTTGTCATCATCATTGTCATCCGAACCTTGTATGTTAGTGTATCATTAAGAGTTACGTAGGTACCTACCTACCTACCTACGAGTTACGTATACCTATCATACAGAGTTCAGATGACAATACTCTACAACAATTACCTAGAAGTTGGTTAACTTTGATGATAGTTTTACTCATCCTAATGAACCTTGTGATGGTTGAATTTCTAAGGCTAAAAATATTAATTTAACGCAGATTTTTGAAAACATTGCATTGCGAAGGTTAAATTTGTAGATATCCACAGTATATTAATATTAGATGTGTAAATCGGGACTTAATGGCGATAATATTTATAGCGTACAATGGCTAATATGTATCAAAGTCGCGAAAGTTTAAAAACAATTATATACTAATGTCTGCCAACTACAAAAGCTATAATAGTCCACATTTGTAATCCACCGTTTGTACACTATATTTTGTACAGGAAAGAAAGAAAGAAATATTTATTCGCTCGAAATATGGTTACATGCTGTTTTTTGAAAAAATGAGTGTCTAGTATATATCATCAATAATTCAATAATAAAGCAAATTGGACTACAGATACTCTTGTTTTGCTACATACGTTATCTCATTTTACAATATATAACTAGAAGAATTTGAATACAAACCCAACCCGGCCGATCCGGTACATTTATCAAATAATATCATCTGTTTGTAATATTAACTCGTTAACCTAAGAATAATATTAAAATACCCTATTAGTGTGTTCATTTCTTTTCAAATGCAAAAATACGCTTAAAAAATATCGCCGAAAAATAGAGAGTAACAAGTTCCCACTAAACGGGGCACAAAACGATGAAATTTATACCGAGTGCTGACACTGGCAAAACATTCTGATCACCACCAATTACCAGTGTACAGTGCCAGCACAAATATCACTAGCACTATCTCTTTCTAACGTGAGTATTACACTATAGGTGTCTCTTTTACGTATCACACAAAAGTGTTCTTAATCATTTGTTGCTGGGAACAAGAAAGGAGTATCTGAACCAAGAAACGGAGAATAAACAATTTTATGGAATAAAACACAGAGTTTAATTTTGATCGACAATAAATTTATTAAGACGTTCGTGGCTGTTTGATAAAACTGGTCTTTAAAATAACAAAGAAAGAACATATTTTTGAAGTTAACCAATCGTTTGTAAGGCTTTGTTGAATCTGAGCGCAATGTGATAATGATAGTAGTATTATGACCGTAGTAATAAAGTCTAAATTCGCTCGTCCAGCGGTTAGTTCTAATAAAATAAAATAACGTTTTGACAACACCCCGTATGGGCGTGGCGGTTAGTCATGAGTTAACGCGGGAATCTCGCGGTGGATGGACGTACCATTCTAAATTCAAATGTGACGTTTAATTTTAATTTTATTATTATTGGAATTAAATTAAAGTTGTAAAATTAAATATCTGAAGTAACTTTATGGGATATTGTGCAAAAGAAAATATGTCTTGATTGTTTTTTTTTTTTAATTCCGGACGGTGATAACATGGACTTATGAAACGAAAACAAAGGATTTATATCCAAATATTTTAAATTGTGTTTAGTGTTTTAATAGTGTCTAAAGAGAATTGAGTGATAATGGAACCTAATATAGAAATAGGTGAAACAAGAACTCAAAAGAAAACCCCGAAACCATTTTCTATAGAATCTATAATTGGAGACAGAAAATCACCAGAAATAGACATAGAGAATAACATTTCAGAAAGTTCTAGAAATTCAGAAGAAGAAGAGAATGAAAGATTAGAAGGATTAAATCAGATGAGATATTACGCGCCATTTTTACAACAAAATGGATTTCCTTTTTTATTGGGATACCCTGAGCCGTGGTTATCAAGGGTGTTGGGGACTGTACCGGGACCTGTTAGAGAGAATAGGGAAGAAGAGAAGAGGGAGAGTCCTGTTAGCGTCGGGAGTGAGGCAGAAAGCGACGGAGGAGAGGAAACTAATCCAGGTTTGTAAATAACATTACCTAGTTGACAAGAGTTCTTTTTTTATTTTTAATATGTATATTAGTTTTTAATTTGTATGAAGTTAATAATACGGATCCTGTTAAGGACGCATTCAGATACTAAATTAATAGTAAAAACATAGGAGTAAGTTGATTTGTGTGGATACTAGGCCACTCAGGTATTAAAGGCAATGAAAAAGCAGATGAACACGCCAGAGCTGGTGTAGAGTGGTGCAGACAATCAACAGCATGGACTGCCACCATTCTGCGGCATCACCAAACAGCGAGCTTATTCAATCATAAAAGCCCAAAACACATCAATGGCAATTAGGAGATGGAAGACCACGACTGGTCTTAAGCTTTAAAGTATCAAAAGAACTTCTGGAGCTCAAAGGATACAAAGCTTTTGACACGGATCCCTATGTAGACGCTCATGCAAACGTCAATCATTACCAAAAATCATGATTGACGGATGTTCGTTTGTGATTGATGCAATAATATCGACATTAAAATCTCATCATGCAACCGTCAATCTCTGCATTAGACGATAGGTTATTCGTCACTCACCGTTTTCATTGTCGTAAAGCTGACATTAAAACCTACCGTGTAATGCGCGCCTTACAGCAACTGACTGAACAAACATATATGTTGAGCGGCAACACAATATCCAGATTTGGTCGAGAGGCAGAAGAAACTGCAATGCATACTTATGCTCTTTTGGGTAACTAATGAGGTACCAAAGTATCAATCTAGGATGGTACATACATCATGCAAACGCAGGAAATACAAACAATCACTGCTGATAGGATTTGGAGGTTTCTCGAAGCCATAAGTCTGAGCAGTGAACTGTAAAGCGACAGTGTGCAACAAAAGTCTAATATATATGAAACTAGTAGCGCCCCGCGGTTTCACCCCCGTAAGTCCCGATCCCGTGGTAATATCGGGATAAAAAGTAGCCTATGTATTAATCCAGGTCTCCAGCTATCTACATACCAAGTTTCATCGCAATCGGTTCAGTGGTTTTCGCGTGAAAGAGTTACAAACATCCATCCATCCAAACTTTCACATTTATAATATTAGTGGGATACATTACATCACTAGTCATATTATAAAACAAAGTCCCCCGCCGCGTCTGTCTGTCTGTCTGTTCGCGATAAACTGAAAAACTACTGAACAGATTTTCATGCGGTTCCACAAATAGACAGAGAGATTAATAAGAAAGGTTTACGTGTATTGATTGAAATATGTTGATGATTGTTGAAGATGTCTCTGCTATCCGTGCAAAGCCGGGGCGGGTTGTTAGTTTTATACTTATATAAATTACACCCAGACACAAAACAAATCATCATGCTCATCACAGAATTAGGTATGTATTTGTCCTGGGTGGTAATCGAACCCTCCGGCCCAGCAGTCAGGATCACTAACCACTAGACCTAGAGGCTAGTCAAACTAAGTAAACAGTACATATATATTAAACATTGATTGTAGTAAGTTTAGCAAGTAAACCTTAAATTAAATAAAAAAAAAAACTTACTTAAATTAGAAATAAGAACATTGTTTGTTTGTTAGTTTTAACGACATAACTACTTACCCGATCATGATGAAACTTTGCTTACACGTTGTTAGGGGTACAAAGAAGGACACAGGGTATCTTAAACGTAGGGTAAAAAGTCCCTAGGGATAGAAAAACAACTTTTACGGGGCGAAGCTGCAACCAAAAGTTTATAATTTAACGTCCTTAGGCGCCCACTACACGGTAGATTATGCTGTCAGTTTTGCCACAATCAAAACTGTGATTGCCGAATAACCTATCGTCTAATGCGGTGCATGATGAGATTTTAATGTCGTATTATTCCGTCAATCATGACTTTTGGTAATGATTGACGTTTGCATGAGCGTATAATGGACGCCTTGGAAATAAAATTGAAAGGCTCAATATTATTAATAACTAGCAGCGGCCCGCGGTTTCACCCGCGTAAGTCCCGATCCCGTGGGAATATCGGGATAAAAAGCCAAAGCTAGCCTATGCGTTAATCGAGGTCTCCAGCTATCTACATACCAAGTTTCATTGCAATCGGTTCAGTGGTTATTGCGCGAAAGAGTAGCAAACATCCATCCATTCATCCATCCATCCATCCAAACTTTCACATTTATAATATTAGTGGGATGTTTCACTCTTATTACGGCATTTTCCTATTCCAAATAAACGTACGTCTTTGCTCTTTTGAAGTTTGCGCATTCAATCTAGAGACATCGGACCGTCGTCTGAGATCTGTCTAAGAAACAACCCCTGTCTCATTTCCCAGACTCAACACCATACATAAACTCCATCACGAAAAAAAAAGGGTGTGTGTATGCAATTCACACACGGCAGAAGTGAAACTTCAGAAAAGTAGTCTACGAGAGAATGAGAAATAAAAAGTAAAATCAACACAAATAATTTACTAATGTTAATAAATTTAATATTAGAAAATTTAATAAAAAGTTATTATTGAAATTAACATGGATGTGTTAAATAATTAACATAAATTAATTAACAAACGAATTTTAATAAGCAAATGCACAAAAATGACAATACGTTGACATTGACGCATTTTCTGAAAGCTTCGTAGTACGCACGCGCAAAGACAAAGATTATAGGAAACACTGATACTTGTATTCTATCTCATTCTCTCGCCGATTTAATTGTATACATTTATGTGTTTGTTCCTTATCGTGACGCATTTTCGTTTCATCGAGTTTCTAATCACAACGGAAGGCTCGAACATCCCGCCAATAGCCTTATTGCCTTCGCTTGTTACCTACTTTTTCCATTCAATATACATCACCAATTTTCCCATCTTTACCTTTAATTCCCAAAGTGGCCGGCAATAGGCTAGCCACCCTATAATGTGTGGGACCAAAATATAGTTGGCAAAATATGGGCGCTCAATACGTCCCTACCCTAGATAATCTAAACTTAGAAGAGAATAGAATAAAATAAAATTTTTGTACACCAAAATAATTATTTACATGGTAGGTATAAGGGGCAAACGAGCAGATGGGTCACCTGATGGTAAATGACTACCGCCGCCCATGGGCACCTGCAACTCAATGGTCACAAGTGCGTTGCAGGCCTTTAAGGTGGGAGCAGGGGAAGAGGGGGAGAGGGGGGAGGGAAGGGATAAGGCCTCCGTGGTGTTACTCCGGTCGAGTCGGCCCACACGTGCCGAACCATGACTCTCCCACGATCTTTGTGATTATGTAGAAAGGGCGGCCTTATCGCTAGAAGCAGTATCTTACAGGCAACCTTTGGATGGACAATACGAGAGTAAATAGATGATGAAATAGAATAAATAGATGACATTTACTGTAGGCAGTAAACATAGAGGGTAGTAAGCTATTAGATTTTGACAAGTAACTTAATAACCTTAAGTTATTTTTTACTAGCAGTGCCGCGCGGTTGCACCCACGTAACTCCCAATCCCGTGGGAATATCGGGATAAAAACTAGCCTATGCGTTAATCCAGGTTTGCAGTTATCTACATACCAAGTTTCATCGCAATCGGTTCAGTGGTTTTTGCGTGAAAGAGTAACAAACATCCATCCATCCATCCATTAAAACTTTTACATTTATAATATTAGTGGGATTAAGCAAAATAAGGTTATTTCCTTACAAACCTATCAAATGTTATGGCACACGGTGAGTCACTAGCCAACCTGTCCCCTGAGGCTATGGCTGCCATCTGTCCGGGTTTCCCCGGACTAGTCCTAGTTTAGAGACCGTCCGGGAAGCGTCCGGAGGGAGTTTTCAAGAGGCGTCCAGGAAAAACCAGGACACTGTATCAGTGGAAAATTATAATTCATATATGTATCGTTAACAAGCTGTTTAAATTAATAAAAAAATGTGAATGGAAACTGCGATTTTATAATGTTTTAAGGGTGTCCGGGCAACAATTGCGATTTCACACGTGTGCGGGGTTTCTGAAGTTTATGTCCGGCATCGGTAATTTAAGTGATAGCAGGCCTACCTGAGGCCTGAGTACGAAGTATACAAGCTAAACAAAGTTAGTTAAAAGACTAGCAACCGTGAGTCCGCTTAGGTTAAAAAATCTCTAAGGAATTAGGATTTCACCCATGTTCGACTCGCTACAGATTACGCTACAAATTGTTTTTCAGTATATTGTAGTTTTTTTTTCTTATGTGATCTGGGGGGCAAACGAGCAGACGGGTCACCTGATGGTTAGTGACTACCGCCGACCATACGTGCCGAAGCACGGCTCTCCCACTGTAAAATATCTATTTTCGTTCAAAAGGTTGACATATTTAAGAAGGGAGATACTTGACTAGATAGAACCATGATACGTGAAAATAATTAAAATTAACCCAATCCCACTAATATTAATGTGAAAGTTTGGATAGATGGATGGATGTTTGTTACTCTTTCACGTCAAAACTTTTGAACCAATAGACCTGGATTTTTGACCTGGATTAACACATAGGCTACTTTTATCCCGATATTCCCACGGGATCGGGACATACGCGGGTGAAACCGCGGCGCACTGATAGTATGTAAATATGTCCCAAGAAAAATAAGATGTAGAAATTAAAGGAAAGTAAAAAGTAAATATTTATTTGAAATGAAATCTAAGTATAGCACTTTATCGATCACGGGGCCCCACACTCGGCAAACCTGTCCTGTAGCACAGAATACATAATAGTACCTGTAGGTAGCAATTAGTACAATAATAATAGATCGATCGATAGCGTTAAAGAGACAAAATAAATATTTTAAAGTTACCGTGAATAAGATGGTATACAAAAAAAATGGTTTTGGCTATCTTATTCAGCAAGGTTCCGCAGCTAGCTACTGACTTTAGATATCAAACAAACATCATCATCATCCTCCGCGCCTTTTCCCAACTAATTTGGGGTCGGTTTTCAATCTAACTACGACACGGCCGAACTTTGATATTTTACGTGAAGCGACTGCCATCAGACCTCCACAACCCGAGTACTAGGCGATATCGAAGTTCTGTAGTTACACCAGGTTGTCGGACTTTTTAGGGCTCCAACTACTCGTAACGAATGCCATTGATGTTCGTATGGCACCCGGTTTAACGTGCTCTCCGAGGCACGGAGGGGTCTCAATGTGTTTAAAAATTTACCCATCCTAGACTGACCTGGCTATACTTAACTTCATAATGTGCTAACCCACTCGGTTACCACGTAGCCAGGAGCCCCTTGTCAAACAAACATCACTACATATTATAAAACAAAGTCCCCCGCCGCGTCTGTATGTCTGTCTGTTCGCGATAAACTCAGAAACGACTGAACGGATTTTCTGCGATTGTTGCCAATAGATAGAGCGATTCATGAGGACGCTTTACGTATATAAATTGTTAAGGTTTTGTGTATAAGGTAATTGAAATGTGATGATGATTGTTGAAGATGTCTCTGCTAACCGTGCGAAGCAGGGTTGCTAATTTTATTATAACTAAGAATCTGTGCCATCTATTTATGTAGTTTTCAAAGCAGATAAAGATAGACTTAGTAAAGCGCTTAACTGTTTTATTGCAGGCTTTAGATACCATGCGCTGTTTCATAATCGGCTACACTAATATATCCCTAAATATTTATACCTACGGAAATTAACGCAATCAATAGGTCCGATCGCATTATGCCAATAGTTATTGGCCAGGTTGCAATGGCCGTGGTATCGTATTATAATTAAAACTGATTTTTATTTATAAAAAAAGGGTGTGTGTACTTATGTACGCACGTAAGAAGTTATACTTATCATAATAAATAATAGGTACATACCGTCAACTAACCTCAAATTCTACAAACGTACTCAAAATAATGTAAAAACCATTTTTATCACTTATAATCACAGTAAATTATCTTTAAATCACTAAATTGTTAACAAAATCGTGAAGATTGTAACTTTTATTTGAAAAACTAAAATGTTGTCTAGCTAACTTCAGGGTGTCGGTTTTTTTGTGAGCGTGCGTTTTTCCCTAACGCGCCAAAACAAGTAAAACGTCAATATTATTATTATTTAGTGTTCAATACTCCATTCTGTTCCAGCTTGAAAGTAAAACCATTTAGAGCTTAACACCCTCAGGACTTACCAGAAAATCAACAAATAAAGCAATTAGAAATGGATGCTTGACATTAAAAAGACTATTTCACGCCACTACAACGCATCTGTGCCGTAAAATTGAGGCGTAACCGAACGAACTCTTGTTTGGCGCGAATTTGTTGCCAGGTGACAACTGTCAATTTTTTTTTTCGACTTTCCGATCATTGAACATGGAACCTACTTTTAGCTATCCTCGTCATAAACAACGCAATCGTCATTTTTTTCTACCTCTATAGTGCGACCAGGATCTTTTGGCGCGTGACTAAAATCGGAACTACAGCCGCCATTTTGTAAAACGTCACTCAGGAGTTATAGAAAATAGTTTTCAAATTTTTACCCCGCTTTATTACAATCCAAATAATTAGCATGCCGATGGACGATAGGTTCTAAAATACAGATAAAATACAACATTATGCACTAAGATACATGTTTTTGTAAATACATAGGTACGTAGATATTATACACAGAAACACCGAATGCAGACAAACATTTCTATGCATACGAATATTTCCACTGAGCGGTTTCAAACCCCTGACGTTGTAATTGATTGCATTATAAAAACCATTCGCGTTTTGGGCCGCCCAAGTCTCAAGTTAAAATTAATGAAAATATAAGAATTTATTAATGATAAACTTGTATTTGGCTACTAATTTCGAGTGTACAAAATACAAAGGATAGAGGGTGGGGAGAATACATGGTGTTAAAAAATCAACTGTGTTTATTGACTTTGGTTTTTAAATCAATCGTAGTCTTCATCATTTATAAAAAAGAAACCACAAAGAGCGATTTGAAAAACAGGGAATAATATATAGTTAACTAGCAGCGCCTCGCGATTTCACCCGCGTAAGTCCCGATCCTGTGGGAATGTCGAGATAAAAAGTAGCCTATGCGTTAATCCAGGTCTCCAGCTATCTACATACCAAGTGGCATCGCAATCGGCCTAGTAGTTTTTGTGTGAAAACATTACAAACATACACACAAATGCTACCTCTTTATAATATTAGTTTAGACAAAATCATTTTGGAGCTCCTCTTCCGAGTAGATACTTTTTCTTAGCTTCCACTATCCTACAACAATACAACTTTAATAATGTGAATGTTTATTTATTTATTTATTTAAACTTCCTGCAAATACATATGCAGAAGGCAGACTTAATGCCTTAGGCATTTTCTCCCAGTCAACCTTTGGGCGATGCAGAGATGTGTGTGGCAGGTGGATATTTAAGAGTCATGAGATAAGAATCCTAAGAATGGGTTACGTAAATAAGCTTCTATAAAATGTACTACATATAATATACTACATATACATAAAGTTATAACTAATATAATTATATACATACATACAGAATAAAATAAAGACTTGTGGAGTATTATTCCAATGACTCCTCCAATTAATTAGCTGTAGAGCTTACGTACTTCCTGTGGGCCCAGACCTTATGAATTTATTTGTCTTAAAGGTAAAAAGCAATTATTTTTGATTTTAAAAACTTCGTAATATAATGAACACTTTGTATTTTACTTGAATCAATACCACGGAATTAGGTACTTTTATAATATTAAATCATGTTTCCTAATTCCGAGTATTAAAAAGGAAATCATTTTTAGTATTATACTAGTAATCTACAACAATTATCAACATAATTAATACAAAATCTTAACAACCACAAACAGACAGACGCGACGGGGGACTTTGTTTTATAATATGTAGTGATAAAAAATAAATTACTTATTGCAATATCTTTCAAAAAAATATACAATACTCAAAATTATATCGATATACGTTTCCAATATCAACAAAATATAAAATCTCTGCTTAACCGTAGACAGTTGACAACTACACGCGGATCTAACCCACTGGTTACTCCTACACTCCTACACCTTGTCTAGGTCAACAGCCCATCTAGAGGGGGCAGGTCACACGCGATTGGGTAATTCAATCCCGGTTTTTTGCTACTAATCCCGGGATAATAGTGAATCCCGTAATTGAACAATATAGTACCTTTTCAAAATAAGTTATCTGTATAAAATCACGAATTTTCCCACAATTATTGTTAGTGTTTTTTTACGTTATACTACTAAATGGCTCCAATATGTGATTTTCTTTTATGTTTTATATGCGAAGATAATTTACACAAAAGTTTATAAAAAGTACCTAAACATACTTAATTATGTATTTATACGGGAATTAGATCACGAAATAGGTATCTATTACATACCTCTGAACTGCCTGACGTTTTGAACCGGTTGCACTGGCCGTGGTCATAGGCTACAATTCAGAGGTATATAATACCTATTTCTTGATCGCGGTAATTCCCGTATAAATACATAATTAAGTATATCATGGAACACGAAAGTTAGTACCTAAACAAGTTAAAAAATGTTCTAAAAATATTAAAAGAAAATCAATGTAAAACTAAAATTATTGTTGAAATTAACTAGAAGATGAATATTTTATCTATATCGCGGAAGTGCGTGTTCCTCGATCGAAGTTTGAACAATCGTTATTAAACATTTATGAATTGTTCCAAATCATGATCACGACTGGTATTTTTTTTTAATAACAATTTTAAAACAGTTGCCTAATCCCGTAAATCCCGGGATTGATAAAATTAAATCTCGAAATTTTCGGGACTGGGTTACAATCGAGCACCCAGGATTCCGAGTCCCGGGATAATGGGATTGTCTAAACGCGATGCTTGCCAACCCGTACCGTACCTATTGTTAACGGTTCTAATTCGATCAAAACTTGCTGTGAGTCGTACACAGCACAGTCAATAAAAGACCAGACAGAAAAAATGTTTTTTTTTTTTATTAAAAGCCTAATTTGGTTACGCTTTTTATATCGCGATA
Organism: Callimorpha dominula; assembly: GCA_949752705.1. Lineage (NCBI taxonomy): Eukaryota > Metazoa > Arthropoda > Insecta > Lepidoptera > Erebidae > Callimorpha > Callimorpha dominula. Next base: position 9,032,971 of record OX457018.1, on the reverse strand, counting down.
GTAATTTGTTTTGTTTATAACTACTAGGTTTCTCGTGACCAGATGGCTGGTCTTAATCCTGCCCAGAGGATTAAATTGCATTGCCATTCAACGCGCCAATGCTGCCAACCTTCAATGAACACCAGTCGACGACAATGCGGAGGAGTTTAACAAGTGCGTGCAAATAATCCGTTTTTATTTGCGTTAAACGTTCTTGTGGTTTTTCTACATTTTTTGACATGCTATTCGTTACCAAACCTGTAAAAAGGTTTTTTAAAAAGGAGATCTATCAGCTTTTTTACATTAAATATCTGTTTAGACATTTCACAAATACACTCGGATCCACTGACCTCTATTGTACAAGTACGCTGGACTACATACGTCAATTATCAAGCTGAAGCCATTTGATTTTCGCCATTGTGGCGCTGATAACATGATGGCTGTCCTTGGAACTAATATTGGGGATGAGACATAACACGATAAAAAATATTGCATCACTTTATCGATAAAATGCTTATAATATGTATACTTACGAGGTATAAAAATAATTTCAAGAAGCTATTTATACTTTATTAGCATTTAATCACAGATTACTAAGTAGTTACTAAGTAGTAACAGATAAATAACTCCCTACAAAAACGTCCATACCTACCGTTTTAATTACCTACTCTCTCCGAGCGCCTTATATTGATTATTTTAATTAGGAACTAAATAATTTATTGATGTTTAATATGATAATAATTTTTCACGTTTTTCATTGTTGCTCTGCTCCTATTTGTCGTAACGTGATGTTATATAACCTTCCTCGATAAATGGACTATCCAACACAAAATGGTAAGAATTTTTATATTCGAACGAGTAGTTCCTGAGATTTCAACCAAACAAACAAACTCTTCAGCTTTATTATATTAGTATAGATGTGATGTGATGATGATGAATCCTAAAACCGTTTCAAAATTATGTATTTTCTTTACTTTATAAATATTTAATAACAATGGTAAACCATTATTATTTTTATTACAGAATTGATTATTTATATTCGAAATAAATACTTGTTTCGAATGGTTTACCTTTCGAATTAAGTAGGTATTTTATATTAAAGAAAGGGCATAAAAACCCCTATAAGAGTAAGAAAGATTTTGTTAATTTTTTCTCTTACTGGATCTACATCCATGTACAGCACATATACTACCAGGAACCATGTCAATTTTCACCGTGAATTTGACAGTATTTAAAGTATATCAAATTACGTTTTTGTACTTCAAAATTTGAAAATAAAAGCACGAGTGCTCGATGCAGCTGTCCCCAACCCACTGCGCGAGACGTATAAGGTCCGCTAGCGGTAAGTAAATCGAGTGGCATAGGCCTGATTTAATTAAAAAAACAACTTTACAAACAAATTTTAAGTTCATTAAAATGTAACCCTCTGCGAACTACTAATGAATATGCTGCTTCCATAGTGAATAAGAGGTGGCTTTCATAGTAAGACGCGGCTTTCATAGTGATTAAGGGTTAGCTTAAATATCTCGACAACTATTTGACAAATTTGGCTAATATACCTTCGATCTTAAAAAAAATAATTGCTTTAGAAATCTACTTGCGAAATTTTGTAAAGATCGGATCAACCATACTCTAATTATCATCGAACAAATAAACACATACACGATACATTCAAACTAAAATTTTCCACTATTGATACGGAGATCTCAATTCGCTCGATGAATAAGAAACCTGACTCAATTTTCCTGTTGAAAGGGTAAATGCATGGGGTACGAAAAGAAAAACAAAATCAAAATTAAAATTATTTATTTCAAGTAAACCTATTGCAGGTATTTTTGATTGTCAGGAGGAGTCAGTCAGTATAAGTCGGCCGTGAAGCTAGTTGCCTGTTCCAAAACGTAGGTCCTTTGGAGAAGAACAGGCAAGAAATTCCAAGGACACTATTTTTCAACATCGTTTTTTTTTATTACAAAGTTACTTTTTACATTGCTAATATGCGCAATTTAATGTGAGAACAATGTAACATAATATTGTTTTAAAATGAAAAGAAAATCACAGAGCTGATAGGCAACATAGAAAATTAACTTAATACTTAAGTGACTACACAGTTGTCACATGTACAATTTTTTTTTTCTAATTAACAAGAAATAAAAGCGTATCATAACTACAATGTCAACAGTGTATAAAATAACATAAATTTTCTATAAAATTAACAATGTCAATAATAATAATCAAAATATCAATAAATCTATAGGTCAGATAAGAAACAAGACGAGTAACAGTAAAATATTTTGCTGTAGGTACCTTCTTAATTACATAACTTATTAGTTATTACTGAAGTAAAATTAAGGATTGGGTAGTAACCATCAAGATAAGTATGCTCTTGATCGACATCAACAGAGCTCAATTTTCTTTTTACCCTAGCAGCTTGAGAAACACACGGCGTTGGGGTAACCATGTCATCACGTAAAGAAGATGTACTTCCTGGAAATATAAACATTGTCATATTTTTATGCTTACATCCAAAAATACAATCCTTACATTCCTTACATGGTATGAAACAAAGTCGCTTCTGCCGTCTATCCCTCTTTCTTTCTGCTGTCTTTTAAATTACGCAACGGAATAAAATACGGTTTTCAGCAATAGATAGTGATTCAAGAGGAAGGTTTATACGCATAGTTTAATATTGTTTTGTGTTAATTTGTTGAAATATGGCGATAATTGATCACCACATTGCACCCGTGCGAAGCCCGGGAGGGTAGCTAATAAACCGAATATTTGTAGAATCAGAATGAGACATAATCTCTACAAACTCACCAAAAAACAGTGTAGGTACACTGCCATAGTTTAAATTTGTACGTGAAACATGTTTCACAAAACAGTCATTAGTGAAATGTTTACTGCACAAATGGTCATTATATGTAGGACTCCGATGTTCTTTTTTCATGTTTTCCACCCATGACCGCTTAGTGAGTGTGTCGGTGGGAAATCTGAAAGTATAAAGCAAACAAGTAAAACATACAGAATACCGTTGTAAATAGCGAGTTAGATGCTAGGGTTTATTTTTACGATTTAGAAATAATAATGAGGAGAATAATGAGAAATAATTATGAAGAAAGTTATCGACATATTATCGATATGGACTAATCGCAACCCTATTCAGTAACTGTTTATTTTTTTGATTAATTAATAAATGAAATCTGAATGCTATTTACATTCAAATGTGATGAAATTTAATAAAATAAGTATATAATAGTGTTAAAAAGCTTCAGACATACAAATGAAGCATTTGTAGCCAAGAAATTCACTTACTTGTGAAACGTTATTCCGCTGCCTTTTTGGTACCGAGTTTTACAAAATACACAAACTCTCATTGTATAAATGTTTTGTATATTATTTAGCAAACACCAAACTCAAAATGTAAAGTCTTATTTTACGATAAATAAATAAAGTAACAGAGACGCGTCTACAGAACACAATGGCTTTTTGCAACAGATGTCAGTTTTAGTAACCAGGACGACCAGGACGTCGCTTCAAATCGGCACAAAAACATCTATCATTTCATATAGAATATTTAGTCCAGCGTACTTGTACAATATCTAGCTCGGATCTAACCCACCGGTACATTGACACCTTAGGTCTTATAAAAGGGGGCATGTCACAATCGATTAGGAAATTCAATCCCAGCTCTTCTTACTATTAATCCCGGGATTGTAAACATGATTTTTGTGTTCTAAATCACGAATTTTCCTATAATTCCTTTTCCTAAAAAATATGTAGATATTTTTGTTCCAATCATTGTGTAATCCTCATTATTAAATTTGATAAATATTAATTTGATAAAGATTTAAATTAGATAAATATATAAATTGATAAAAAATTTATTTAAAAAAACATTGTTTCATTTGAAGAACATTGTTTCAATGCGTGTCAATTTTCAGTGTAAGTTTGTGTGGTTGTGATGACTGACCGATCCGATTGATTCGTCTCATTTTGCTTGGGGCATTATACATGTATTACTTCTCACCTAACATAACACTTTTTCTATATGGTGACTTATCATGGTTCTTTATAGCTACTCCTACAATTTAAAATATCAATCTAAAAAAAAAACAATATCTTATTTTTCTATTATCAAAAAGATTATCACAAAATTGGTGATTCTTTGTTCTGTTTCTTTAAATTTCATTGTCAGTAGCGAAAAAATCTACGGCTGTAACGTAAATCCTTGTGATGTTGTCACGTACTTGACATACCTACCTACTACGTATATTCAAATTCATACTCAATATCTTCATTTATTAAATTGGAAATCAATAAATCGTCAATAAAAAAAAAATAGATCACACACAGAGTCACCGCAACAATAGGTTGCTTTGTCAAATATAAAATTATAAAAAAATTGATAAAATATCAGATATGATATTATGTTTTATCCGCGGATAACGTTAGCGGTAGACTGAATATATTATTTTAGTTTTTTAATTCCATCCGGTGAGTTGGAAGACACGCCTATTCTAAAATCTATCTATTCTCAATTAAAAAATAAATAACAATCGCAAAACTTACATATTATACTTGTAATAAAAAGCTAGTAAAAAAGAAGATTATTTTGAATTATAAGTAAGTACGTATTTTTTTTTAACCAAAATCGAGATTTTGCAAAATGCAAATAAAATCAAAATTGCGGTCACGACAACCACAACTACAATGCCATTTACTTCAAGATGTTTATGTTTATTACTCAAATATAACATAAAAATAACAAATACACATATAAATCAACCATTTTTATTCCACATTTAAAATTCGTAAGCCATTCAAGGAAAACTGTCAATGTGACAGCGTGAAAATTTAAACTAAAATAGAACGTGACCGCCATTTTTAGTGATATATTTATCGTAATCGATTCATCTGATTCGACTAAAATGCATTCGAGTTCACAATCGATTTAACTCGCCGCTCAGTTCGGAAGTTTAAAATTCAATCCGCGGTTATGGCGGAGACTTTATGCGTTTACAAATTTATAAAATGGAGCCGTTTCGATCCTATTTCAATTTGTATTGCGTCTGTTGTTTACTTTTAGACAGTATATTTAAGATGGTGGATTTTACAATTCATTTGGCGCGTTCGATAACTGTCAATCGTTGTTCGTTTGTATAAAATAAATATATTTATTTGCTTAAGGGGTTCTTTTGTTGAATGTTTTCCATGAAAGTTATTGAATATATTACGGCATGGTGCCTTATAAATTGATTATTATGTGTTTTCTTACAATTCTAAATCAAGGCATTTAATGATATTTTAGATAGATTTAATAATAATCGTGGCTTACCTACAGCCAGTTTTACTTACTTAACTGAGTCGAAAAACAAGCACACAGCCTAACCTAATGATAAATCATTAGAGGCTGTGTGCTTGTTTTTCCAAAATAAATTATTTAACCAAGTCGGCAATAAAATAGCTCAAAACACCTACAGTCGTAGCGTTTTATTTTGACGTTTTCAATTTATTTTATAATTGTCAAATCAACATTAAAAGTAAATGATTTGACAACAGTAAGTTTTGTTTGTGGGAGAGTCTTGCTTCAGCACCTATGGGCCGGCTCGACTGGCGTGATACCACGGCCTCACAGAAAAAAATAAAATGAAAAAAGTAAGGCGTGACACTAACTACATACAAAGCAGAATTCCTATCCGAAACTACCGTTAACGTTTATTAAAAATATATTAGTTTGCCTTGACAGTCATCTAATTTATTGATACACGAAGAATAAGTGTTGGGAATCGTATAAACCAGACACCTCTCTTTATAGATTTCTAGAAACGTCACTTGTACCAAGTTATTATTGCTGGGACCTCTACCTCGGAACGCCATACCGCTGTGCTACAATGAGTTTGTCTTGGTCTAGAGTTATATACTCGTACTAGTAGAATAGGTTAGCATTAAACGTCCGCCAACTATCATGGCGGGTAAATCATCTCGGCGGGGACCCCATGGGCTTATTGCCGTGGTAGAGGCGGTCTAGCCAGTCATAGGTGAAAGGGTAAGGTAGCAAATAGGACCCTTATTTTTCGATTGACGAAGGTACGTTTCGAGCTTGTTGACTTCAGGAAGTAGCGCTTACTTCCTTAGGTTGGGAATATTCCTGTGTAACAAGGGACTTTACCAACGTTTAAACAATGGAATACAAAGACCACATACTTTCTAGAGCAATAGTGTTCGACACGTATGTATATTACTCGGTAGAGGTTTAAATTTAACAAAAAATATATATTATGTACGTATGGGCCGGCTCAACCGGAGTAATACCACAGCCTCACAGATAACCGGCAGTGAAGCTCTGCTTGCATTGCTTTTCACCGAATGAGTGAGGGTACCGGAGGCCCTAACCCTTCCCCTCTTCTCCCCCTACCCGCACTCTCCCTCTACCCCCTTCCTCCCCTTCCCCTACTCCCACATTAAAGGCCGGCAACGCAGTTGTGATTCTTCAGTTGTAGGTGCCTATGGGCGGCGATAGGCGCTTACCATCAGGTGACCCGTCTGCTCGTTTGCCCCCAGTATTCCAATTAAAAAAAATAATATATATATATATATATATATATATATATATATACTAGCTGTGCCGCGCAACTTCGTCTGCGTTTGTAAATTTTCCCTAACCCCGTCGCAGCGCTATCTATCGGGTCCAGTTGTAAATCTAAACCATTTTCGAATCCACGAAAGACACACAAAAAATTTCATTAAAAATTATTTTATTAAAAATAGGGACAAACTATAATAGATGATATCACAGATCACTATTTAATAAAAACAAGTTAATAGACATTATTTTGACTGGTTATGCCGGTAACGCAATACTATTGGTCGATTAATATATCTTAACCAATAGTGGGATTATAAAAGGGTAGAAATAAGATGAGAACTGCACTTGAGTGCGAACAGAGGTACGAACTGTTAGTTAGTGATTTTCATAGTTTATATCAGTGGTTTCGAGACTGTTTCTTACATATTAAACATTCAGTTGATCGCAGTTACGGTAGGTAACTGCGGTCTTAGGTTTACCGATTCGCGGTCACCACTTTGGGACACTTTTATTTCCAGTGAAGGCCACGAGTACCTACTAAAAACAGTACACTCTTGATGTTAAGCCACTTCTAATATAACTCGCAAAATTAGTGGCCTTACTGACACCCAATACAGCTCTAGCAATGTCACTTAACTTACCACATTCTAACTGAGGTTTTCAGCAAAGGCGAAGGCCTCAAAGCTTGGTGGCTCTAATTTAAACAGGAATCTGTGTCTCCCTGCTACTAGTGTGCCGAGCTTTGATAGGCAATTCTTTGAGACTAATCTTACGTAAATTTCTACTCGTCTATGACAGGACTTACGGAAATACTAGTAAATCTCGGTTAGTCCCACGAAAAGTTAAATGGATGTAGTTGAAATGAATAGGAGGAGTCTACACTAAAATGGTTTCTAAGTGAACTACATTAAATTTGATTTAAATCTAAACTTTATGATGTGCTATGATTATGGTTTGGATCCCGGAACGTCTTGTGCCTCGAACACCCACGACTTTTGGTAAATTTAGTTGCTTCTGGTCCCGAGACTTTCGGGGCGAGGTTGAGACACGACGAAACTCACAATCTGTACTCGAAGCACGACAAAATTATTTATTGCTATATCAACAAAACGCTCCCGCTGGCACGCTCCCTAATCGATGGCATTATTTTACAATAAAAACTTTCGTGAGTGGTATTCATATTTATTAAAAACTATACGGTTTTACTCACGTTTGTATTTCGGGGATGCCCGACTAGTTTCGGACCCGACGGGGGCCCTTTTTCAAGGAGTGAAGCGTCCTGCCGCGACGGTGTCAGGCGTCACACTGGGTTTACAACGCTGCCACCGGTTCCGTTGCCTTTCGGGCCCCCGTCGGGTCCGAAACTAGTCGGGCATCCCCGAAATACAAACGTGAGTAAAACCGTATAGTTTTTAATAAAAATGGCATTATTACAAAAATCAGTAATACATTGCAGTCAAAACTATTAACGCTTTGATTTTTCTAGAAGCTCTATTTATTAAATCAGCGAATAAAGTCTATGGATATTGCTAGTTCATCAAATTATTTGATTTATTTGTACGACTGATTGACGGAGCGGAGAAGAGTAGGTGATAGTGATAAGATAATTAATTTTTAATGATTAGTATGCGTATGATTCATAATTATTATTCTAAGATTGTTTTATATTTTGAAGTTTTTAGTACCAAACAAATAAATCTGTGATTTTGATTATGTAAAAGAATTGTTTCCAATGACTAGGTACTAAATAATTATTGCATAGCTCAGTATAGATAATTACTAAATTGTTCTATAATTATAAAATTTTACTGCCAAAAATTGGATCTATGAGTATAACATTCATTTGAAGACTTAAGTTTCAGAGTTTTGTTTTTAATGATAGGTACATCTCGCCAAAAATGAACTCGATTCTAATGATATTCTGAGAGGTCTCGAAATCCCGGGACGTCCAGGAGCTTCGATGGTGAGTTGTCACGTGACGAGGTCATGGTTGTATCTGAGACTGTCGAGATTTCCCAAACCCTAACTATAATTCAATATAAAGTATTTAACAACGTTTCTTTCGTTTTTATAACCTTTTTCACGATCCCTATTATGTATTCTGCGCCTCTCTGCTATTTAAAAGTGCTTTAATACTATATAAAAAATAGACGTAGTTGTATTTTGAAGTGTCATCGGTCCCCCAATCGCTCAATCAGCCTAAATTAGACGGTCCGGCGTAGGCGGGGCTTTGACTCAGCGATAGTCGGCCGTCGTTTTTTATCGCCCATTCGGACTTAGAGATATTTGGTCACAAAAACTTCGGGGGAAATGACGAGTGAAGAAAAACAAATGTCAATTGTAAATGGTGTCTGGAGAGGGTGATTTTTTATCTGTGGTTGAAGAAAATTATTTTTTAGAATGGAAGGTTCTAGATGAAAAGACTTTATTTTACGTTTATTTTTGAAATAAAGAAAAACTGCAGAAAATAGAAGAACAAAGAAACTAAAATACTTAATGAAACCAACAAATCTCAGATCAGATCAGAAAAAAAGTCAATTCGAACTCTTTTTATACACTAAAATATAAAAATAGGTAAAAAAAACACAGGCAAAATAATGAAAAATGCCAGGTTATTGATTTATCAACAATCTAGTGATAACTCTCACTTTGCTTGTTACATAAAAAAAAATATATGTTACTTTTCGCTCTAATGATATAATGGCGTATGGCTCTAGTTATCCTAAGATTATAAGTAATGCCAATCACTAATAGTATTCACACTAAAAGTTACTAAAAAGAAAACAATTAAAAATATAACAATCGATATATGATCTGTCAACAGAGCTATTAGTCATTGGTCGCTTGGCCGCTTCCCGCGAAACGTCAGCGTCACGACAATAGTTTATTGCGAACCGTTTATTCCATTTTATTGCAATATCATTTGTGTTTAGACGACTTAATTTAATTGCACAATAATAATTGATTGTATTATCTGTCGGACTACCTATTAAAAAAAGAAAACGACGTTAAATGATAATTGTCAAATAATGGCGGTTCGATTTTGAAATCGTTTTTTTTTTTTTATATTATAGGGGGTAAACGAGCAGACGGGTCACCTGATGGTAAGTGACTACCGTCGCCCATGGACACCTGCAACTCTCTTGAGTTTGAGCTTTTGAGAAAAGAGCGTACTCCTTTCTCAAAGGCCTTCTCAAAGGCGTTCTCCTTTTTCTTGAAGGTTTGAAGGTCGTATCGGTCCGAAAACACCTCAGGCGGACAATTTGTTCCAAAGATTGGTTGTGCGAGGCAAAAAAAATCTGGAATAACCGCACAGTGGTGGATTCCCAATTATCCAGGTGATGGGGATGAAAGTTTTGTCGCGTTGAACGATTGCGGCCGGTATAAGTCCGAACAATTCCTCGGAGCACTCCCGATGACACATGCGGTAGAGAATGCAGAGTGAGGCTACATCTCTACGCAACGCCAAGGGGCCAAGCCGATCTGAAATATCCTGGCAATCGATGATTCGAGTCGCTCTCCGTTGAATGCAGTCAAGAGAGAGAAGCTGGTACTGGGGTGCTCCTGCATAAATATGAGAACAGTATTCCATATGCGGCCGAACCTGCGCCTTATAAAGTTGTAGGCGGTGGGCCGGGGTGAAATACTGTCTCGATCTATTGAGCATACTTCTTCGAGGCACATTTGGCCTTACCCTCCAAGTGACCGCGGAACTGGACTTCGCTCGATATATCGACGCCAAGGATTCCGATGCTGGCTGTGGCAGTCAGGGGAGTGCTCTCAAAGCGAGGTGACACGACAAACGGTATCTTTTTAGCGGTGAACGCGCAAACCTGGGTCTTTGTTGGGTTAAATTGGACTAGATTAAGTCGACCCCAATTGGAAACTCCTTGTAAGAAGGCTTCGATTTCAGACACAAGTTTGGATCGACTCTCAGTGACGTTTTCCCGAGAAATGTTAGCGCGGCCGGTATACAAGGCATCACTCGTGCTATCATCGGCATAGCAATGAATGCTGATGATTTGCTGGTGATAGCACACAGCCTTGTGGGACACCAGCATTCACAGACTTGAAGTCGGAGCATGCACCGTCGACAACGACCTTCATGCTTCTGTCTGCGAGAAAACTGGTGATCCAGTTGCATAATTTCTCGGGAAGCCCATAGGAAGGAAGCTTCGAGAGAAGCGCTTTGTGCCAGACCCGATCGAAGGCCTTCGCTATGTCCAAACTGACTGACATCGCCTCCCCCTTGCTCTCGACTTTCAAGTCGTTTTCATAACATCAGTGAAAACCACTTGAAAGTCTTTTAAAATAGGTGTAAGTACAGTAAACCCCGTAAGTAATGTGAAACGCTAATATAATTTAAGGAAAATTCGTGATTTTTAATACAAAAATCTTGTTTTTAAATTGACAAAATTTCATTGACAATAATAAAAGAGAGGGCTGTCATGAATGTAACTAAAGTTATTTATGACTGACCTGTTGGTCTAGTGGTTAGTGATCCTGACTGCTGAGCCAGAGGTTGTGGATTCGTTTCCCACCCAGGACAAATAATTGTGTGATGAGTAGGATCATTTGTTCTGTGTCTGGGTGTAATTTATCTATAATATGTATGTATTTAGAAACATATAAGTATGTTTATCAGCAGTCTGGTACCGTAGTACATGATGTAACGTAATCATTTTTAATACCATGTCAGATAGGTCACTTTCCAATTTATTTTATTGATTACACCCGTAAAAAGCTACAAAACAAAAAAAAAGAAAGTCGGTCGACAAATGCTATGTATATTAAAACAGCTAATGTTCGTGACTTCCTCTCCGTAGAATATCTCCCCTACAAACTCATATACCGTATTTTACCGTCCAATAATCCATCCAAGGCTGGTGTTCCTGTCGTAGTAGCCTCTCTAGTCGCAGGAAATACAAGACATTCGGGTACGCAACACCAGCCTTTGCGAGCTACGCAGTCTCAGTCTCGTTCCCCATCTGAGACTTGCGGTATCTCTTACCCTAGGGTCCTTTCCCTACCCATTTTTCCTTGTACAAATTTAGCTTCTTCCTTCTTTCCCGTCTTAAAACTACTACATTCCCTACTAGGTTTGACGTCAGGCAGGCGGCCGGCCATAAAAGAAACCAGCTAAAATCCTTTGCAATGTTACACATTGTGCTGAATCTAATGAAAATTGGGAAAAGGGCATGGAAGGGACCCATCCATCTCTGTACGTAAATTCACTAAATTTGTTTTAATGGTTTAGGCGTGGACACGTTTCAGGGGGACATACAGACAGCACATACAGAGTTACTTTCGCAAGTATAATATTGGTATACATGTATATTCTTTTTTATCAGGTAACGACTCAGAACCAGACCAAGAAGATTCTTCAGACGCCCCTCGCGAGAGTAAGGCGCGCAGAAGAAGAACTGCCTTCACATCGGAACAGCTTCTCGAGTTGGAGCGAGAGTTCCACGCCAAGAAGTATCTGAGCCTTACGGAAAGATCACAGATAGCATCCGCCTTGAAGCTCAGTGAAGTGCAGGTAGATAATATACTTTTTAAACTAACGTAAGAAAAACCGGCATTAAAAAAAAATATCCTGACTTCAACCATTGTAAATAGTGCTACTACAGATTGAATAGTCTTTTGACGGAGGCTTTTATACGGCTTCTCATTTCTCATATGTTCCTCAGTCAGCTTTGAAAGAGAACCGTAAGCAGTTGATATCGAAAATTAAAACGACTCGTGTGACATGTGTGTACATGGGGGTACCGAGGAGACAGCAAGAGAAGGCAGCTACCTCCCCCCCTGGCTTTTGTATGCTTACGTAGTATTAAGTTTATTGAAGTAATTTTGACCGACAATAAAATTTTGCTCCCTCTGGGTTGACAAATGAATTTCGTTCCCCGTCTGGGTCAAAAGCTGGGTACATCGATGTTTACACATTTTCCCATACTGACTAAATTTTATTCAGCTTCTTCTTCTTAGCGTATCAAGCGCAATTAAAATCAAATACCTATGTGACGTTCTTTAATTCCTGAAACGTGCCGATGTCAGAGCGCGCTGTGCATGAAGGTTTTCGTCGTTTGCAGAGGCAACACCGCACATGCTCTTGAAAATTTCCTCTAAATCTTATTCTTTTAATATTTATTTGAGAGGCTTACGGCTTAAACAGTATTACAATAAAATACTGCTACTACGTACGAGTATACTTCCCCTTAGTTTCGATCGCCTTGCTTCTGAAATTTATGCAAAGAATTCTACGTAAGTTAAGGTAAGTCATGACCAGGCATATGGTTCTCAGATAAGCTCGCTACAGCCTTAGTTTATCCTGTAACTGATCACCCGTGAGTGGAACAATTTAAGGATTTTCTACAGCTTCACAATTGTTACAGACGAATTAATTTACTTATTCGAAGACTGGCCTGTTGGTCTAGTCGTCAGTGACCCTGACTGCTGAGCCAGAGGTCGTGGGTTCGATTCCCACCCAGGACAAATAATTATGTGATGAGCATGATCATTTGTTCTGTGTCTGGGTGTAATTTATCTATGATATGTTTGTATTTAGAAATATATAAGTATGTTTATCAGCAGTCTGGATACCATAGTACAGGCTTTGCCTAATTTGGGATCAGACGGCCGTGTTTGAGATAAACGTTATTATAAATTCGAAGAGTACTTGCTAAGACAATTTTTTTTTTTTAATTAATTTGTGTTTTTCACAAATATGTGACAATGGCGTTCGGAGGGTTGAATTAAAGTATCTAAGCCCTCTTGCCTAAAGTTGGCTAGAACTAGAACTTTTCTACCCAGTTCAAAAATCTTCAAGAATGTTAACGAACCTAAACCTATCTTCTACAGAATTTTCCCTTCCTCAGGTCAAAATTTGGTTCCAAAACCGACGTGCGAAGTGGAAACGCGTGAAAGCTGGTCTAGCTTCAGGGAGTCACTCCAGCAAGAACGGCTCCGGTACCAAGATTGTAGTTCCTATACCCGTCCACGTGAACCGGTTCGCGATACGGACCCAGCATCATCAGATGGAAAAACAGAATCTTCAGTTCAGGTATTGCGTTTACCACTATAGATGTCTTATTATGTTTTTGATTCTACGTTGAATGCTAACCTGATATACACATGTTAGCGGCCTCTATTCAGATTTTCAGATCAGATTTTCTTTAAAGAGACAACTCCCTCATTAGGAATGATTCCTGTTTACCTCTGCTACTGCTACTTTAGTCTTACAAATTTATAATTATTTAAACAACGGACACAAAGAACACGCAGACTCCGGACAACTATTAAATCACACACAAAATTTTCCCCCATATGGGAATGGGAACCCTAACACGGCGATGTGTAAGGCGACCAGCGCCATCCATGCAGCCCTCAACTTAAAATATGTAGTTTTCGATACAACTCATTATGAAAATATCACCATTTCAATAATTTTTCAATACTTTTTGTAGTTAAAATCCAAGCTGGAGAATGTTATTGTAAACAATCATAAATGGCGTTGTAATAGGATTTAAAATATTAACACATATATCAACAATCAAAAAATTCCTTGAACAAACCACTATACCTTGATCGGACCGTATATTTTGCACGGCGTGTTCCACCAGAGTCCTCTATTTCTAAATTCAAATCTTTACTAAAAAACTTGATTATTCTTAATTCGAAGTTGGGCGCCACCAGCCAAGGCCTCCGTACCTTATCAAGGAGTTTTCATTCCAATAGAAGGACTTTGCAAACGGCGCGGGAGGTCCCATCACAAGAATACTAAAATAAATAGGCTGAACATAAGATGTTTATTTTAACGTAGTAAGAAATTGTTGTTGTGTACATATTTCGTTCTATCGGCACTGCCTAAAACAGTAATTTCACTAAATATTTCTGCACTCAGATAACAAATAAAATATTTTAAAAATTCCTTCTAAGTATCTAGAATTTAAAACATTTAGGGATATTGACAGGATATAACTATTGCGGTATAGATTCTAAAATGTTAACGATTTGATGTTAAAAATACTTTTCCAATATAATAATAACTTCCACACATCTCACCCACGGCCGTCTGATCCCAAACTAGGCAGAACCTGTACTATGGTAACCAGACTGCTGATAAACATACTTATATATTTCTGAATACATACATATTATACATAAATTACACCCAGACACAGAACAAATAATCGTGCTCATCACACAAATATTTGTCCTGGGTGGGAATTGAACCCACGACCTCTGGCTCAGCAGTCAGGATCACTAACCACTAGACCAACAGTCCAGCAATTTTACAATTCCTTAAACAATAACGTCTTTAGCTTCGCGTATTAAAAAGGCTAGAGGTGCGCTTCCAATTAGGTACGTGAGAGTCGTGAGACCAAAAGAAGGGATTAATAAACCTCTGTCTATTCCTTTCGATATATTATAGTTTAGAAAATCTAAAAAACACTCTTTAATAACGAATCAAATTAACAAGTAGAAAAGAGATTCACTCTCCTCCTGACTCTATCATAATACCTTCGTTACTAAGTCCAATCTGTTGGGCTCGTCAAAACAAATCATATGAGTCCAATCTTGAAGGGTTTACTAGTAGCCACTGAAGAGTTCCACTATCTAGCACCTGGCTCCATCATTAGATCAGCTCTAAGATGCCAAATTATAGTATTATCATCCAAACTACATATACATATAAAGTTTCATTTCCATTCCACAATTAGAAGTAGCTTTAAATTGACTACCAAGATTTACTGACATATTTATTGAGAGCGTGTTAAAAAACAATTGTATTAGTAATTGTGTAGGTGTATTAGATATAAAAAAAACTAATTCCTAATTTTAATTACAGATTAGAGAGACAGCAACCATTACCTGGCAGTCTACTTCAGTCTCAGAGTTCAGCATTCCTCAGCGCGTCCAAAATCGATCGTTTAGACTCTAGAGAGGTGCTCAGTCCTCGTCACGGGGACAGCCCTATTTACGACGCGACAATGTCCCGTATGGGGGCCATGAGTTCTAATAATATGAGACATTATCAGTCAAGGCCTAGTTAATTTTTTAGATGTTTTAACTTTGGAGTATATTAAATGTGAAGTGTCTGCGTCATGCTATTATTAATCAGGTATTATATTTTACTAATCTATTGCAAAAAGGGTTTAGGACAGCGGTCCCCGAATGAAAGATGATAATAATAATTTCCCTTGTATTTATTATTCCGTGATCATGCGGAATTCATGCCTGTTTTGTATAAACTATTTGTATTTACGACATATTTTTACCTCTTCGTCTTTGATACTTTGATACGCCTGCCTGTTTTGTTATGCTTCTAAAAAAGGGAAAAGCAAAATTCTAAATTTATTACCGGTGTTGGTTTTTAGAGGCATCGGGTCGTGTGCTTGTAAGCCAAATTGATTACATAAAAATCTTTATTTATTGTTAAGACCTGACTAGTTTTAAGAACGATGCCGTTAATTTATTTTGTAATTCTGATTGCGAACTGAGACTACAGTCTGAAGCGGATAAATTATGGTAAAAAAATGTTGACAATTAACAAGTTGAATCTTGTTTAGACGCTATATATGTTTTATACTCTTGATTAAGTAGAATATTGAAGTTAAAGAGGTAGTGAACCTATATCTAGCAGAGCTCCATGGCCAACCCTGCCGTGAAAGACTCTAGCGATAGAAATGTAGTCACAAGGCAATGTCAGATCAAGATTGTCTCAATAAAACTGTAGTTTTTCTCTATATCACTGTGTTTCTACAATTTGATTCCAGATGAGGCTCTGCTAGGTATTGATGTAAAGAGTTGTGCGATTCTCTTTTTCTCGTCAAATTTTATTTACACCAGAAAACGGTCTCCATCAACGTCTGCAGTATCATCCAGGAAACGTATTCATAAAATAATGTTTTAGCATCCTTGTGCATAGTAGCGGTGCTAGTATATTGGCTAAGATGACTACTCACTATTAAGTGGTTCAATACATTTAGTAAATTGTCGATGTGAACCCTCTTTAGACAAAGGATTTAGCTTAGTTGGAGGGGTTAACAAGAATACTAATAACGTGTGACCCATGATACTAGCAGTCATAAAAAAAAATCATTTTAGAAGATTAACACCTAGTTTTTCAAATCACTATGGGCACTTAATTGATCATCCGATCAGTTGCTGCAAAATCTTGTCAAATGCCATTCAAATGTTGGAATGTTGTTAGTATTTTTTATTGATGAACGTTCTAGAACCTCGAAATGTTTTTTTTTTTAATTTGACACGAGATAGAGTTGAACAATATTTTGATTCAGCCTTTTGGAAACCGGGTGTATATCTCTGATCGTTTATCAAGTTGTCTATTTTGTTTTTTACTTTGCATTTGTGTAAAAAGAATAGAGATATTCTTTATTTATGGAATTATTGTAAAATATGAAGCTAATATCACGTGGATATAAAATAACATGTAATTATAATGTTAAATAAAAAAGCAATGCCTATATGATAATGTCAAAATATTATTAAAGAATGTGTGATAAAATTGAATTTATGGTTTTATTTTTTTTATAAGAAAGCGCCGGCATAAAACTTTGTATGCTTATCTATGAACTCACATATTTGAAAAAGTGAAGACTTCTTTAGGCACGTTGGGCACTTTTGGTATAGGGAAAAGCACGGAACTCGCGTGACCGTCACGCTCAGATACATATATACAGATATGTGTGAAAACTTCTTTAGGCACGTTGGGCACTCGGACACGCTCACATACATATGTAGGTACCGATGTGTGTGTGTGTGTGTGTGTATTTATAATTACAGTTATATGTGTTAAAAAGTTTATGAACTTAATTTACAATGTAACGTTTATAATGTAACGTTCTATACACCTGTATATTATTACATGTAGGTATGAGGATATATCACTCACCTCCGATTTGAATCCCCTACGATGGTACCAGCCAAGGATACACCTTGGAAACTGCTATAGAGAAGCAATGCAAAACTGAACTCTCAACTAAGAAACAATTTGCCTTGAACCTCCTTTTTTCTTAAAGTCAGTTCTAAATTATGGAAAAAAAAGTAATTCTCTAAAAACCATTATCATAGTCACCATACTTTTCACCATCAGGGGCGTGTCGAACTAATAATTCTTTATTTAACCTACATCTTCAATGCATATACAACCCTGACACTATGGAATAAAGCCTAAAATTGAAGTCATTATGTTTTGACCACCCTTCAAACCACTTATTCGAGGATGATGTTTTGCACTTGCAATACCAGAGATTTGACATAGACGTTGAAAATAAAGACCCTGGCAATATATTTAATATCTATACTAATAAATAGGTTTTTATAAGATAAGATAAGATAAAGTAATTGTTTATTTGCAGTAAAATGTGGTGCATAAGTTGTTACAATTATTCTGAACTAGAAACCCACCCCGACTTCGCACGGGTAGCAGAGACATCTTCAACAATCATCCTCATATTTCAACCAATTTACACAAAACCTTAAGAAATGATATACCTAAACCTTCTTCATGAATCGCTATATCTATTGGTGAAATACGTTTAGCAGTTTTTCAGTTTATCGCGAACAGACAGACGCAGCGGGGAACTTTGTTTTATAATATGTAGTGATAGAGCTTAATCGGTGTCCTACCTGTAATGACTTACAATGAAGTTGACCCACAAACTTAAAGACACTCAGCGAGCTATGGACAGAGCAATACTTGGTGTGTCTCTGCGGGACAAAATTCCTAACACAGACCAAGGTAACCGACATAGCTCAAAGAATTAGCAAGCTGGAGTAGCAGTGGGCAGGCCACAATACCCGCAGAACCGCTAGGAGTGGAGACCACGTCTAGAGAAACGTAGTATCAGACACCCTGGACAGGTGGACGATCTGCGCAAAAAGGCGGGGAAAAACTGGATGAGGTGAGCTGACGTTTGAGCTCAGTGACGTACATTAAGAGAGGCCTATGGCCAGCAGTGGATGATGAAAGGTTGATGATGATCATACTATGTATTATAAAGGTTTTTTTTTATTTTTCTTACTGAGTGCGACATGATCTCTGGAAGTACAAGTCGGATTAAAAAAAAAATCTTTTTGTCATTGATAGCCTAGTTCATGGACAAGGCTATTTAATATGACGCTATGACCCTCAGAAGCTGAGCAGTGATTATAAACTGAAACTACCACACTGACAACGGCCTACCTGATAGGAAGCAGTTCTCGGTGCTTAACTCGCCTGATCTCTTAAATCAAGACATTCTGTAAGACGCAGCAATTAGTTAAAGTCTGCTTTTGTCAACTACACTTTTAAAATTGTTGTTTTGTTAAAAATGTATTCAATAAAACGCAAAAGATAGATAAACAAGATGAGATGGACTGGACGCGAAAGGCGTAGGACCAGGTGCTATGGTGCATATTGGGTGAGGTCTATGTCCAGCACTGGACTGCAACAGGCTTCTAAAAACACATACTAGTTACATTAAGCACGTGGAGAATTTAGATATTTATTAAAGTTGAAGTTTCTTGCCTGTTCTTCTCCACAGGATCTACGTATAGGAACAGGCAACTAGCTTCACAACTGACTTAGTCTGACTGTCTGCTGCTCCTGACAATTCAAAAATACCTAGAATAGGTTTAATTGTAATAAATAGTTTTGATTTCATTTGAAATACTCTCTCATACATCGATTTACGAAAAAGTCAACTTTCGAACCTCAAATTTGATATAACTTAACCACAAGAACTTGTTTTGAATGTGATATAACAATAAATTAAAGACTTTCGGATTTTATCCTTTACTTGTGCTGTCAGACCTTGCTTCTTACCAAATTTCATGATTCTAGGTCAGTGGGAAGTACCCTAGGCTTTCATCGCAGACATTATTATTTGGTATTAATTTCAACTTGAGCGTGCGAGCGAGCGTGCGCCCACGAGCTCCTTAGAAAAAGGGTCTTAACAGACAGCAGACAGACGGACAACAAATTGATCTTGTAAGGGTTCCTTTTTCCCTTTTAAGGAAAGGAAACCTAATAATTCTTTAAAAAAACCGACTTATAAAAAAAACTATTCCATAAAAGACTTATATGGTTTTCTCATGGATGCTATAGTCATAACTGGACCAAATTGAAATGGGACCACACGGAAGTTCTGAGGTAACAAACATAAAATAAAAATACAGTCGAATTGAGAACCTCCTCCTTTCTTAAGGTCGGTTAAAAATTAAAAATGTTTAACAGTCAAACATATTAACGTTAAACTTCTACAAATAAGTTCACCCACGTCCCAAAATTGATACAATAACAAACAGCATCACTTATGAACAGATGTGTGAGACTGTTCATCACGCTATTTAATCCAGGGGCGGGGCAGAGCGACAGGCCCGCGGGGCTCACACAATATGACAAAGAGTAAAATCGGTGACAATTTGCAAGGTCCAAAGTCAAAGTTGAAATGATCAGCTGCAATATTGCATTTATTATATTTAATGGGGTAATATCACGCCTGTTTATCGGTACAGGGTATTTTTATTATTGTTTTAAGTACCTAGTGCCAACTCGACCATTTCTGGTCTTTGTAGCGCACTTTTGCTTTACAGTTCACTGCTCAGACATGGCTTCGAGAAATCTCCAGATCCTGTAAACAGTGATTGTTTGTATTACCTGCGGTTGCATGATGTGTAACCCTAGGTTAATACTTCGGTACCGCATTAGTGGGCGGTACAGGGTAAGTACAATAACGCAATGCCTTAAAACGGTAAACGGAAGGTAGGACGCCCCCCAGCCAGATGGACCGACGATCTGAAGAAGGTAGCAGGGATGGACTGGATGCGGAAGGCGTGCCAGGTGCTGTGGCGCATATTGGGAAAGGCCTATGTCCAGCAGTGGACTATGATAGGCTGATTGATAGATTGATTGACAGGGTAAGTAGAAAATAGTAAATTTCCTCAGGGCTGGGACTGCCCAGCAGCAGATAGTTTGACTGACAGGTATGAGACCCAGAGCTGCTCGAACTATAACTTACCTGCACACTCCAATCCTTTTCCTTTCGTTGGATTTCTTCGTACCTACACTTCTCTTTCAAAATATACTCCTAATTTACCTATCTATAATTCCCAAAATACCCGATTAACGGCAACGGCTTGAGTAATATCTCTTTTTTTTATGGTATATGAGGCAAACGAGCAGACGGGTCACCTGATGGTAAATGACTACCGCCGCCCATGAACACCTGCAACTTTAAGATGGGAGTAGAAGAAGAGTGGAAGGGAGTAGGGGGAGGCAAGGGTGAAAGAGGGGGGGGGGGGTAAGGGTTAGGGCCTCCGGTAACCTCAGTCACTCGGCGAAAAGCAATGCAAGCATTGCTTCACTGCCGGTTTTCTGTGAGGCCGTGGTATTTTCAAATACATTTTTTATAGGTAGGTATTAGATATTGCGCCGATACATAGATATTGTACCTATACACGATTTGTATCGCCCACTCCTACTCCCTATTACGTTAGTGGGATAAAATTATAGTTGGCAAAATGTGTTTGTTTAATACGTCTCGGACATACAGTCGCATAGATCATACGTTCTTGTGAAACAAACTAAACCGACGAGCGGCTCCGAGTCAACTTGAAATCTGATGTGCCCCACCTCTAAATCTGTTTCCCTATCTCTACTATAATAACCTTTTGTACATGTTGCTGATCTCCGCATAATTATGACACACAGCAATCTTTAACTAGCGCATCCTCTCGTTTTCATCCTTCTGTGATTACGCAAAGCTTATACTTGTTTTACACCTCAGTGGCATAAAAGTCCTATCATATTAGTTTCCTAAGACCTACCGTTTAAAACTCCCGCCCCTTATAACACATTATAACTATAATAGCTACCAAAAGGGGGCGTTGTGCTCACTTAGCGCACTTTTGTGATCAAATTAATTGTTGTTTTGTATTTTAGGGTCCCTTGCGCTAAAAGCGAAAGCAAAAACGTCTGTCAAGTCGTTGTCAAGTGAAATTGACATAACTTGTCATCCTACTAATAATATAAACGTGAAAGTTTGTGAGGATGTATGGATGTTTGTTGCTCTTTCACGCAAAAACTACTGAACCGATTGCGATGAAACTTGGTATGTAGATAGCTGGAGACCTGGATTAACACATACTTTTTATCCCGATAGTCCCACGGCAAACATTAAAAACAGTTTTTGAAGTGGAATTTCTTAAAAATCGTTGTGATTTGAAAATTCGATAAAACAAAAAAGTCACACTAAAAAGAGACAAACATATTCATAGCTAGGATTAACCCTGCGAGAGAATGAGATGGAATACAAGTATACAGTGTTTCCTATAATCTTCGTATGCTAGCACCTGTCTTTGCGCCTGCGTACTACGAAGTTCGTTTAAGTTTGCACTTCTGTCGGCAGTCCCATGACTGCCTATTTTATTTTAATTGAATTGGTTGTGCTCAAGGTGGGTCCTATTTGTGTTGTCGCCACATCAAAAACTCTTATTTATTTTATTAAAAATAGGGCCAAACTATAATATATGATAACACAGTTCACTATTTAATAAAAACAAGTTAATAGACATAATTTTGACTGGTTATACCGGTAACGCAATACTATTGGTCGATTGATAAATATTAACGAATAGTGGGATTATAAAAGGGTAGAAATAAGTGGAGATCGATTGACTTGAGTGCGAATAGAGGTACGAACAACATAGTTTATATAAGTGGTTGCGAGACTGTTTCTTACATTTGTATTTGAAGAAAATACTCTACCTATAAGTCTGGAAAATTAAATGATGAAGAAAACAGCTTATAACCATTTATCATGACTTAGACGCATTGACACTTATTGAAGTTATCTAAACTTCTTTTGGCGCGTTAGGGAAAAATTATGAGTCACGAAAAACCGACACCCAGAAGTTAGCTGGTCAACATTTTAGTTTTTCCAAAAAAGTTACCAACTTCACGATATTTATTCAAGTGTTTGAAAAATATATGTAAATATTTATTTTTTTAAATTATATATCATGGTGACTGATATTTATTAACAATTTATTGATTTAAAGATAATTTACTGTGATTGTAATTGATAAAAATGGTTTTTACATTACTTTGAGTAAGTTTGTAGAATTTGAGGTTATTTGACGGTATGTATCATTTATTATGATATTTAAATAAACTTTATTTAACTAGCGCCAAAAAAAGTACAAATTCTTAGGTGCGTACATAAGTACACATACACTTTTTTTAAAGTTAATTATTGTTAACAATCGTTCAATGAATTACGACCAATCCTCGAACTCTGGGCGACCATCAGTATACTGACCGGCCTGTTGGTCTAGTGATTAGTGATCCTGACTGCTAAGCAGGAGGTCGTGGGTTCCATTCCCACCCAGGACAAACACTTGTGTGATGAGCACGATAATTTGTTCTGTGTCTGGGTGTAATTTATCTATAATATGTATGTATTTAGAAATATATAAGTATGTTCATCAGCAGTCTGGTTACCATAGTACAGGCTCTGCCTAGTTTGGGATCAGACGGCCGTGTGGGATATGTGGGGAGTTATTATTATTATTATATTTAAACATTACTTAGTAACTTTTAGACCATTTAGTTCCGATTATACGAATGACGTCGGCTTAGCATTGAACCTACAGCTATTCAATGTCGTGCAGTTAATGGTTATCACTCCCCTTGCTTACAGCGACCACGCCCCTTGACATCTAGCCACCCTGTCATATTAAAGGAAATTAATCGCTTACAAAACGAACGGTCTGGACCAGATGCCATTTGGATACAGAAAAGAAAATATACTACTTCCTACTAATATTATAAACGTGAAAGTTTGTGAGAATGTATGTGTGTATGGATGTTTGTTACGCCTTTCACGCCAAAACTACTGAACCGATTGCTATGAAACTTGGTGTGTAGATAGCTGGAGACCTGGATTAACATAAAGGTTACTTTTTATTCCGATATTCCCACGGGATCGGGACTTACGCGGGTGAATCCGCGGGGCGCAGCTAGTGAGGTATATGTAGGTATGTATTGTATATAGTATAGTTTGGTTCAGTTATGTATATTGACAAGTATTCGTGTTTACAGTAGGTGAAGTTGGTTAATGTGGAATATATGTATATTTCTTGTATTTATTTAAAATTACAAGTAGGTAATTAAAAAAAAATTACACGACCAACTGCCACTATTTCGCCGAATTATTTTGATCCATCTTAAGGTTGCCTGGAAGGGATTGCATCCATCAATAAGGCTGCCCTTTGTACATTATCTGCTTGATATAGTTATGTGAACAAATGAAACTTCCGCTGTAATAATGGTGTACAAATAAAGTGTTATCTATCTATCAAATGCTGATAAAGAAAACACTAAGATTGCAGCGGCTTTCTTCTTGTTGGACCTTAAATGTTTGCCTTCTTCTAAACGCGCCATGTCATCGTTTTCTCAAGAGACAAAGATATGAAGAGGTTTAACATATTATAATATGCCAAAAGATTATTGTTACCTTTGAAATAAAGAAAGATAATACATTTATTCATAACCAACGCAACATACATAAATAATAATAAAAAAACTAATAACCTAAAGGTTCTCTGCCGGAAAATTCATACTTAATTTTTTTTTATTTTACATTTTTTTGGTTAAAAGTGATACAAGTATATCACAATGAGTAAACAGAACGTTTACGTAAAAAAAAACAATAAATACCCCGTGCTGCCAAAAACTGCAAAGTAATCAATTAAACAACATTTATGCAATCAGCTGCTTCGACAGCGCTGAACGTTTAAGGTCATTCACGGTACCGCACAAAAATTATACCTACGTTTGTTGCGTTTACATTGCGTAGCACCGTAAAATAAAACTAATGACTGTAAATCCTCAATCTCGCATTTTTATGCATTATGAAAAGTATCCAAAGTTTTGTAAATTCTTCGCGACGTGATACTAACACGCTGTATATATAGATATTGAATAATTTAAACAACGATATTTAATGGCAAACAAAACCACATTTGAGTTTGTGCGATACCCCATAACACCCATTACAGTTCCATAACCACCCCATAGCGGGGTACAACATTGGGTATAATCCGCGTGGCGTTTAAATCAATTTTCATGTCGGATCTGTTATGCTAATGCTTGTCGTTTGTAACTCACCCCAAGAAGATCGGGATGGGGTAGTGGCGAAACAATATCGATAAGTTTTAGAAGTTTATTCAAGACTAGCGGTAACAGTTATTTAAAATATAAGACAGTGGTGCCGATTCTATTGTACACTCGACTAAACTAAAACCTGACTTAATTTCTTCATATGAAATCAACCTAGTGTTCTTCGTAATAAGGTCTATTTGTTACCAGCATCTATTTCTCAGCGCCGCTAAATTTCACTAACACTCTGTCAACGTATACTCAACTTTATTTCCACGCAGCGAGAGTCTCCATTTATTCAAACGCTGTATAATTGCCGTATAAAAAACTTGTTCAAAACGACGTGTTTTTAATCTACACCTACGAAGACGCTTACTAAAAACACAGAGCAAAAGAGATGGCATTCAACGGATAGCGGCTCTCGCTACGTGGTATTAAAGTTTATTTAAGCGTATCAGACTTTAGTCGACAAATAAATTGCTTATTTCGATAGCGACATATGTTACCTACTTGTTTCAATTTGAAATAAGACCTTGTTTTGAAGTGTACAAGGTTTACATCTTATATGAAGAAAATTTAGTGAATTTTAATTTAGCGAGTGAAGTAACAGAATTAGGACCAGTATGTAGGTCACGTTGAGAGTATTAGGTCTGGTACACTAGAATTATTTTAATTTTGAATGTTACACATTATAAAGAGTACGTTTAATGTCGCTTATAATTAAAGCGATAACAGATGCTAAATATTTTAACTAGGAGTAGTCGACCTACATTCGAGTCTAGAATCGAAAATATTTTTCAATGACAGTAAATAAAAAAATTATCTATGGCTCCCTTGCGTAGCGTTTGGTGTAGCTTTAGTACAATAATATTCATAATTTTATCAATCATCAGTTTCCGACGTACGACGTTTGACGTACACATTTCATGAACATGTTTCAGAAGTATTGTATTTAGAATAAAGCCCTCAATAGATTGAAGGTCTTGAAGTATTAGTAGAACAGCAATAATTTACGTTAGTCTGTGTTCATTCCTTTAAACAAAAGACTTCTCACAATTTTTCTACAAAATTATGACAATTTATCTAGCATTTCGCAATCCCACCCTTGACTTCCAAATCACACATTTCAAAATAACTTGAACTAGAAATCCCATGTCGTCATTCAAAAGTTTTTTTTTGCATAACTAGGTTACCTTTTCAAAAATTCATAAATATTCTTAAAAAAAAAACAAATCACGACTATCGATCACAAAGTAATGTCCCCACCCTATTCCGGAAGGCTGCCAAACGGTGCATAAAATTCATAGCCATGTTCCCCGGACGATATCTGAAGCGCACTTCACTCATCATTATGTGGCAACGAATATATTATCTCTATTTACTGTGACTTAATGCTACGATTATTATTTTATACAAATCAATCTTGCGGGTTCCTTTCACTTGAATATTTTTGAAGTGGAAATTTTGCTATGGGGAAAAAGCACTGAACTAGTGACCGTCACGCTAATAACACATATATAGATCCACTAGAGGGCGCTAATCTAAACATTGAGTTTTGTCATTAATCTTAAAAATATAATTAGTTTAATAAAAGTGAAAACAATATACTAATTTGTCTGTGGAAGTGTTATCTTTACTTTAATAAACTTGTGAACTAAATACGTAGTGACAAAATTTACGACACGATATATCCAGGGATACCGGAATCTGTATGTACTTATGGTGATGTCACTAGTAGATGGCATAATTTTTTGAAATGAAAACTTCTTTAAGCACGTTGGGCACTTTTGGTATGGAGAAAAAGCAGTGAACTCGCGTGACCGTCACGCTCAGATGACATAATTATTGTATAGATGTGTCTGTGTATATGTATATATATGTGTGTATGTGTTTTCACGTGCAGTTCTACGACTGACAGTTTTTTTTTTGACGTAAGCCATTAATAGTCGAGAGCGCGATACTATTTTTGTTATCACTTACTCAACAACTATAAAAGAACTTACTCGTATAAAATATATAGAGAAATCATTCAAAACCAAAAGATCGTAACCATCGCTACTGATTTCGAATTTTGGCAGCTACGGTGTCTATCGCAGTAATCTAGCTTCAGGTTTGACTTCTTTTGATCAGAAGAAAGGTGTTCATAAGGTTCTAGCTGTCATTTTAAAGTACAATGGCAAAAACTTGTCTCATTATTTTAAAATGCACATACATATTATTTATATCAAAGTAATTTATTGTTTATTTTGGGATTTTATAAATATCTAAATGTTCCAATAAAAGCCGGCGTTAAATCTAGTTTTTAAAAGATTATCAACGATCTAATAGCCGTGAGCCAGCCAACCTCTTGACAGGCAGGAACGCCTCGGCGCTTTCTTGGATGAAGTGTGAAAGTGAGCTTTATGTGATTGTTATAAAACTCATTTTCGCACTTCATCAAAAACTGTCGCGTATTTCTCGAAAATCAAACCGTGCTATCCTACCTTGTCACTTTGACAGATCACAGAATACACGCGCTTTTTTGTCGATGGTGTTTGTGTGCTTTAAAGACAAAAAATATTCGCGCCTTTTTTCACTTCACAAATCGAAGAGCGTCACTGTCGCTGAAGTGCAACTGGTGAGCTCTTACCTGAGTGTCATAAGTTGTCATATTTCACTGTCGCTGAAATGCAACATTTTGGTGGGACTAATTATGACAACATAACCTACAATATCAAAACACAATATCTTTATTTTCCGGCTTACCCGACGGCAAATGACTTCACTTATGGAGTCTACAAGTGACGCTGAATCGTTCGACATATTTTTCGTTTATGTGCGCTCATCTTTTATATCAGATAATTGTTAGTATGGACAGCTGCCATTGTACTTTATACATACAAAAATGAATCCCTATTTCCCTTGGTCACGGCATTACGCGTGATCGGCTGGACCGATTTCGCTAATTCTTTTATTTTTGTGTTTGTTATTGTCAGGAGAAGGTTTTTAAAAAAGAAAAAATTTAGAAAGTTAACTTAACGACCATATTAGCTTTTCTAATTCAACCTTAGCGCTTTTGACATAACTGTCAGTCGTTTGACAGTTGGCGCGATTGACAGAATGCGCACTGCAAATACCAATTGTTTAAAACAGATGCATCCGTCGGAACTATGTTTTTGGAATAATATTTTTTTTAATTAATAAATACCAGTTCGAATTTGATATTCATAGTTAAGACAGGATATCGTCTGTCGAGTCAGCTAGTTTGTATATATTTAAATGAATCCCTATTTCCCTTGGTCACGGCATCACGCGTAAACGGCTGGACCGACTTTTTTTTTATTTTTGTGTTTGTTATTGTCAGGAGAAGGTTCTTATGAAAGAAAAAAATAAGAAATTCGAGCGGAAAATTAGAAAATTTAAGAAAACTTAACGAGGTACTTACGCGGGTGAAACCGCGGGCCGCAACTAGTCATTGATAATACAATGTCTAAGTCAATGCAATTTAAATATATGAATATTTTTTTTAATCGGCGCCATCTCTATTACATTCCGCATACTAAACAGTCGCACCATAGATAATTAAATCATATTTTTTAATAATCCGCATTGTTCTTTTTTTTCAAAACCACAAGCGTCCGTGGCGCCTTTTTGTTTTTTTTTTACAGGGTTTAATATTAAAAACATATTGTAACCCATTTTTTGTAGGAATCCGGTGGGATTAGAGTATTTTTGACGGAAAATACACAACGGCGCCAAGTGAAACGTGATTGGAAGCCGAATCAATTGTTCTATTGGGATGTGGATATATTAAGTCTGTAATGTTATGTGATACTATTGTTTTGTAAGTACTCATCTGCATTTTATAGACATTAAGCGTTAATCGGCATGTTTATGACCGGGAATGATAAAACTATTGATAGATATCTAATTTACAAGCTCAATACAATGGCAAGTACGTTGCTAAGTCGTTTTACGAGCTTGCCTTGGCAAAAAAATCGGGCACGGCTAGAGATCGCCATACTGATCAACATGGCTGACCAAGGATGTTATAGAAAAGCGTGATCAAATTTTTAACGTTCGTGGGAGAGTCATGCTTCAGCACGTATGGGCCAGCTCGACTGTGATACCACGGCCTCACAGAAAATCGGCAGTAAAGCAATGTGTCATTGCTTTTTGACTAGTGAATGAGGTTACCGGGGGTTCTAGCCCTTCCCTCTCCCCCTCTTCCCACCTTCCCCTACTCCCACCTTAAAGGCCAGCAACGTACTTGTGACTCTTGAGTAGTATCTTGTAACATAAAGACCATGTAGAGCATTCGCCTGCTCGACTTATTACCCTTACCTCCCATTGCCTTCCCCTCTTACGTATACCCTTTGAATATACTCCCAATTTGCCCATTGTTATTCCCAAAGTGCTCGGTTCTTGGCAATAGGCTTTCTTCCTACGTTACGTAAGTGGTTCCATATTATAGTTGATAAAATGTGGGTATTTAGTACACCTCGGCCAGCAAATATTTGTAGGTATATATGAAAGAAAGAAAAAACATTTATTTCCTCACGATGAGACAATCCTAAACATAACAGTACAAGGAGAAAAATAAGTTCCGAAAGGGGATCCAGTTCAGCATGTCTGGTACGCATAGTTACCAGAGCGCTGGTTTTCAACTGGAGCCCAGTGGCATGCAGGCGTGTACAATACACGCAAATAACAATAAGGATTTTTTTTTTCTGTGTCGTGAATTGCAGGTGCCCATGTGCAGCGGTAGTCGTTTACCATCAGGTGACCCGTCTGCTCGGTTGCCCCTATACCATAAAAAAAAATAGAACCTAAGTCTCGCAAGTCACAACGCAGTTCTTCTACCGCAAAAACTTGTAAGATCTAATTGTTACTTAATTAACTTTTCATTGCCGTGTCATTATTAGCCATCTTTATTTCTTTAATAAATAGAATGACTACTTAGTATGTGTGTATACAAATACTTAGTATGTGTACATATACATTATAAACATAAACATTATTTTATATTATATAATTACGGTACGTGAGTTTTTATGTATAACATGTATTTAAGTAAAAAAAATTATCTAAGTCTGTTTAAATTCTAGAACGTATAGGACACAATGCTCCAACCAACCCCAATGGTTTTCACTGAGTTACGGTCCGCTTACAAAATATATTCTCTTTACTCTCTCTTCACGACGACATGGAATGCAATACTTCCTCCTACATTAATGTTTCGGTAGCACATCATTTAATTTTAAACACAATACCGTACAATATAAAATTCAAACAATTGCTCTTTAAAAATAATCAAAACTAGCCATCTTGTCACGCAATAAGCCTATCAATTCATTAAAAATTCAACTTGCAACGGACCTTCTTTGAAGAACCGCTGCCATAGACAATGCCTTGTCTATGGCCCTATTTCTTTTTAATTTCTTTACATTGCCGCCGATCATGCGTTCGGGGAATAATCGACAAAAGTACGTGTGGTAAATTTTTATTTGTGCTCAGCTTAGGCTTAAGCAATAAAATCCGACATGTTTTATTTTATCGATAATCTGTATCGTCACATCTTGATGGAAGAATAGAGGTGTATTTATATTGAGCTTATCAGATTTTTTGTAATTCAATCGGTTACAGAAAATAAATTATGGATGGGTTACAACATTACTATAACTATGATGTTATGACACCGGTTTACGATCAAGCGGCCACGTGTGCTTTAATAAATAATAATAAAAAAAAACATAAAAAAATAGGTTCGTTGATGACATTAACATGTGCAACAACTTTCTGGCGACAAAAGTTGATGTGTGATCGTATGATCGTGGTTTCGACGTATTGGAACTTGAAATTCTCAGGAGCAGCACAAACTCCATTCCTTTACCGAGCAATAGGGTCACCCACTATTACACGAGTGTTATAAGTACTCCTAAGCCTTCAACTAACAGCGAAATTCAAACTTCTTAAGATTTTTTTATTAAAAATTACTGATGCTACTTCCACAATGCAATATTATATTAATAATACAAAATTTTCTACGTCACATGTAAAGACATGTACTTAAATCCGGCATTGAAGTACTTAATCATACTAATATCATAAACTAATATAAACTAATATTATAAATGTGAAAGTTTGGATGAATGGATGGATGGATGTTTGTTACTCTTTTACGCCAAAACTACTGAACCGATAGTGATGAGATTTGGTATGTAGATAGCTGGAGACCTGGATTAACATATAGGCTACTTTTTATCCCGATATTCCTACGGGATCGGGACTAACGCGGGTGAAACCGCGGGGCGCTGCTAGTAAAACATATTTTATTTATCTGTTACGGTCCCTTCATTTCAATTGTGTGATAAAATAGAAAGCAATCATCATAATTTTGATCATCGTCCGCGATAACCTAATAAATAATGCTGCCACCGCCATGTTGAAACGATCGGTATGTTTGAAACCAAGTAAGGAGCGATTTCCTATAGGTAATACGATAAAGAATCATCAAACATGACATCTTTTCCGACAATTGAAAAGAAACAATTAATTTATTATTTTTAAAAAGTGTAGATGAATTTAAAATACCCCCTCCCTCCCCCGATTTAAAAATCATCAGCATCAACAAATGGAAAAGAGCTGATGATTTTCGAACGGCTGAATAGATATTCTTAAATTATGATCAGGAGGATCAAGTCATCTTTCAAAAACTAAATGAAAATCCTTAATCTACGGACACATTTTCATATGTTGAGAGACAGAGATCCTCCAAAAAAAAAATACTACGATAGTAATTACGACGAACCCGAGTGAACATAGCACCGCTTCGCACGGTAGTTTGAAATTGACGCTCCGTGGACATTCAAATTTTGATATCCTACTTATCCTACTAATATTATAAACGTGAAAGTTTGTGAGGATGCATGTATGGATGTTTGTTACTCTTTCAAGCAAAAACCACTGAAACGATTGCGATGAAACTTGGTATGTAGATAGCTGGAGACCTGGATTAACATATAGGCTATTTTTTATCCCGATATTTCCACGGGATCGGGAATTACGCGGGTGAAACCGCGGGGTGCTGCTAGTTGAAAATAAGGCGTCTTTTTTGTTGATATTTATGCATAGGTAGGAATTTTTGTTTGGTTTTAATTTAACTTTATATCAGGTATATTAATCATCATCATCATTGCCCAATTTTTATTGGGGTCAGCGGAATGTGTAACATTGCAAAGGGTTTTGGCTAGCATCTTTTATGGCTGGCCACCTGACGGCTACTTGGAAATGTAGTCTTTTTAAGACTGGAAAGGAGGAAGGTAAATTTGTATAAAAAAAAAAATGGGTAGAGAGGGGAACCTAGGGTAAGGGATACCGCAAGTTTCGATGGGGAACGGGACTGAGACTGCAGTAGCTCGCAGAGGCCGGGGTCCGGAGAGGCCACTAGCTGGTTTATTAATATAATAAAGCTGAATAGTTTCTGTTTGTTTATTTGTGTCAACGCGCTTATCTCGTCAATAATTATTTTTGTATTGGAAAGAGTATTAATTGGGGAAGGTTATAGGCTTCGTCACAGCACGCTAACGACTTTTAAGAGTGGAACAGTGACCATAAACGCAGGTAAAACTGCTCGAAACGAGTTGTGAAGTCATTCTATTCATTAAAGAAACTAGCAGCGCCTCGCGGTTTCACCCGCGTAAGTCCCGATCCCGTGGGAATGTCTTGATAAAAAGTTACCTATGCGTTAATTCAGGTCTCCAGCTATCTATATACCAGTTTCGCAATCGGTCCAGTAGTTTTTGTGTGAAAACATTACAAACATACACACAAATGTTTCCTCTTTATAATATTAGTTTAGATAGAGATGTCTAATAATGACACTGTCACTATGAAAAGTTAATTAAGTAGCAATTAGATCTTACAAGTTTTTGCGGTAGAAGAACTGCGATGTGACTTGCGAGACTTAGATTCTATATTTTTTTTTATGGTATAGGGGCAACCGAGCAGACGGGTCACCTGATGGTAAATGACTACCGCCGGCCATGGGCACCTGCAAGTCGAGAGTGACAAGTGCGCTGCCGGCCTTAGGGTGGGAGTAGTGGACTGGGGGGGAAGAGGGAAGGGTAAGGGCCTCCGATAACCTCAATCACGTGTCGAAAAGCAATGCAAGCATTGCTTCACTGCCAGTTGTCTGTAAGGCCGTGCTGCATACGTGTTGAACCATGGCCTCTCCAACTCTCCAACGACTTTAATATTTCTGTTATATTTTTGATGAGATTAGCTATTTTTAATGCGTGTGAATTGATCTTGATTCCTTGCAAGCGGTAAGTACCTACTAAGATATCGATATTGATATTGCATTGATACTTTCTAGCGGCGACAATAATTATTTTTACAATTTAAATATTACAGCATTTTAGAATTTTTGGTAGTAAATTCGGATGAATTCGAACAGAAAATCACAGAAATTCAAATCAACCGAACAGTTTGACAGCAAAATGGCGGGAAATCGATCGATAAGGTCTTCCCAAGGAACTTTCTGAGAAATATCTGACGTGAAAATTAAATTAAATGGAGACTACGTTTTATTTGATGGACACAAAAGTGCACTTTGACGCGCCGCCAACGCCCGATTCCAATTAATCAATTAGCATAACATAAATATGTGCGCGGCAGCCATGTTAAGTGAGCCATTTTGTTTAGAGCCATCGCTTTTGGAGCGAATTTTATTTTAAAATATTTTTTTTATTAAGCACTGAACCACACGAATTCAGTTACGTAATGAACTGGAAAATTAAAGCAAGCGATACAATTTCATTCAGACTTCAACCAAACCCTAACTTTTAATAAAATTTGCTGGTGCTTTGTCAAGGCATACAATACAATACAGTATTCTTTATTGTACACCATAGAAAAGTTACAACATAAATGAAAAACATTGAATAATGGTACAATCGGCGGTCTTATCGCTAGTTGCGATTTCTTCCAGACAACCTTAGGATGGACAAGTGTGATGGATTAGTGCATGGGGCAGTTTGCAGGTGTACAAACTCAGTTCAGTAGATAGATCCATAATAATCATATATACCTTAAATACATTTTATAGGCATGTACAGTATGTACACTATGATAGAAATAAGGCATCATTTTAAACAATTCCTCATATTGTGGACGATTAAACACACGATTATAAACTCAATTAATAATTACAAGCGCTTCTGGTTTGGATTACAGCCTTCTCAATTTTTTTTTTTATAAACAAACGTAAAATTAACCACAGATGATATCTTCTGGAAATTCTCGCTAAATGATTCCAAGTAATCTACCAGCAAATGTCAAAAACCTCAAGTACTAGTAGCAGTAAACCTACCTACTTAGTTGAGGGTTGAACAGGTTTGTTTTTCTTGTATGAAATTTAATTAAATGCTTAAAATTTTGCTTTGCAACCTCAAAGCTCAACTGATACTGGATATAAATACGCTGTGGCAAAAACGCTATTGCCATAGGCAATGAGTGCTAACTTTTTTCACGTCCAAGGCAAAGGGCGCAAGGTTGTTATTCCTGAGGCGGTGCTTAAGCTCGTCGTTGCACTAAGTTTGTAATGCACATCAAAGACGGATGTTATCTGTGGAACGTGCGACGCATGAGGAGTAGGACGGTAGCCCTTTTTAAATTATTTTATATGGTGATTCAATGCAATAATAATGTTGCCAGTCTTCTGGGTACTTAATAGTTCAGACAGATGCAGTTGGTGCTGATTTTAATTGTTTTAAAATATACCCGTGATTATTTATTTTTATTAATGATGAGCCGATACCTACAATTTCGCCTGCGTTTATAGTCTCTGCTTAGGTCCTAAGGGCCGTGATAATACATCGCTTTTAACTTTTCCCAGTGGCGCTATCTATCTCTATCCAAATGGCGCGTTTAAACAAACTTTTTTGCCTCGCACAACCAATCTCTGGAACTTGTCGCCTGCGGTATTTCCGGACCGATACGACCTTCAAACCTTCAAGAAAAGAGCGTACTCCTATCTCAAAGGCCGGCAACGCACATGTGACTCTTAAGTTGCAGGTGCCCATGGGCGACGGTAGTCTTTTACCATCAGGTGACCCGTCTGCCCGTTTGCCCACTATAACATAAAAAAAAAATAGGTGAACACACAACGGCAACAATAAGTTCCTTTGTCATAAAGTCAATTATTGTGGAATATAGATATCTGGATCTGAAATTCTAGGTCGTATTTTACCTGTATCCCATAATAAGTCAACAACCGGCTGGTTTTATTAAAAACTGATTACTGATTGATAAATAGATCCTGTATAAAGAGTCACAAGTCAATAACTTATTAAATTACGTCATATAAAACCATAGACATTCTCACCGCTAGAATCAAAGACAAATCAATTAGAGGTTCGTCTGTCACTGCATTGTCATGCAATGCGATACCCGCTTGCCTTTATACTGCCGACTGGACGTGCGATGCATAATGCTAGCGGGCATTGAAGGGCCGCAATTAATACAATAGTGTTAGAGATTGTGGTTAGTTTCACTAGGAGAAAGGAGTCAACTAGAATCAAATGCATCAATATGATTTTTTGAAAAAATTGTGGGAGCCATACTTCGGCACATATGGGCCGGTTCGACCGTAGTGAAACCACGGCCTCACAGAAAACAGGCAATAAAGCAATGTTTACATTGCTTTTCGCCAAGTTGGTGAGGTTACCGGAGGCTCTAACAATTCCCTCTCCCCTCCTCTCCCCATCTTCCCCCTTTCCCCTAACCCCACCTTAAAGGCCGGCCACGCACTTGTGACTCTTGAGTTTCAGGTATCATGGTATATCATATCAGGTGACCCGTCTACTCGCTTGCGCCTAATCCCACAAAAAAAACTGAGAAATAACAGGGTAAGCTAAATATATTTACATAAACATTTGGTATAAAGATTAAATTAGAAAAAGAAAGAAATGAACGAAAGTAAACAGTCTTATATTATGCTTAGATCGTTTCTTGGAAGACGTCTAGAGATTTGGCATATCTGATAGGTATATAAACTCAGAGCATTCCATGCAGAATAGCTTGTAGAGTAAAACATTTGCCTGAGAACTTTGTAGAATGTTTGTTAATAATAAATACATATATAAAGGCATTGAGTGTGTGTAAATAGAAGTAACTAAGTATATTGTAAGTGGTGTATATAGTGTGAATAAGAAGGATCGATAATAAGAATATATTCAAAACCTTAGATTTTACAATTCACAACAAGGCAGAAAGAAACTAAGATAACAAGATAATTATAACATAACAGTCATACCATTAAACCCATCAATCAATATTTTGTTTTCTAAAGGACCGGGGCTCTTGCACAAATTATTAAATATTATTTTGATGTTACACCCGCGTAAGTCCCGGTATCCCGGTGGGAATATCGGGATAAAAAGTAGCCTATGTGTTAATCTAGGTCTCCCAACTATCTACATACCAAGTTTAATTGCAATTTGTTGTGTCTGGGTGTAATTTATCTATAATATGTATGTATTTAGAAATATATAAGTATGTTTATCAGCAGTCTGGTTACCATAGTACAGGCTCTGCCTAGTTTGGGATCAGACGGCCGTGTGTGAGATGTGTGGAGTTATTATTATATTATTATTCCTCTTTATTCATCTTAACGCTTATAAATTACATTTTTAAATATGTACAAAACAATACATATATATTTAAAAATATAATTTATAAGCCGTCTAACGCAAACCTCTTAAGGTGTTGATCGAGGCTCTTGGCTATTAATCCATGAGCAGATAAGACAATCGGAACAATGATTGCCGAATCGATATTCCACATATCGACAATCTCGTGAGACAAATCCAAATATTTTATTTGTTTTTCTTTTTCAACTTTCACGAGGTTCTCGTCATGAGGAACAGCGATATCGACAATCATTGCGCGACGCTCTGATCGGTCTATCAGCACTAAATCAGGTTTATTGGCAACAATAGTTCTGTCAGTGATGATAGATCTATCCCAATACAATGTGGCACGACCATTTTCGAGAACTGGGTCGGGCACATACCTGTAATATGGCACCTCTGAATTCACAAGATTGTATTTAAGGACAAGTTGTTGATGTACAATCCTGGCCACTTGATTGTGTCAACAGAACAACCAGAAATAATATGCCTGATAGATTCACCGAGACAGTGGCACGCCCGACAGATGTCCCCCGTACCATCTTTCACGATATATTTGAGATAGTTATTCGTCATATCAACTTCGTCCATAATTGCAAAGACAAAACCTTCGGTTTCTCCGAAAAGATCACCAAACCGTAGCCAAGATGTAGAAGCTTTAAAGTCTATATCAGGCCCATTTAGGGCCCGATAAAAACGACCATGAAGTTCCTTGCCCTTCCATACCTCCTTGCGATCATTAGTACTAAGTACTACAGGCTTGCGTCAGTTCTCTTTAGCCAGAGCATATTATTATTAATCGGATCAGTAGTTTTTGCGTGAAAGAGCAACAAACATCCATACATCCTCACAAACTTTCACTTTATAATATTAGTAGGATATCATTGAGAATCACTAAATATTATGCAAGCAATAGCATTATTGTATGTAGAAAAAAAAAACTAAGTTTGGCCTCTTAACTTTTTAATATTATAATTTAATTTGTTCAGTGAAACCAGTCCTTTAGAATCAGAACGGCGGCCGCCATATAAATAGATTTTCAAAAAGCAATAAAATTTCAGAATTTTTATTAAGCACAGGTGTAATACTAAATGTCATCGCTGCATAACATTGAGGAATTATATATTGATTACAGCTGTTTTATTACCATTTGAAAAAAAAACTCAGTCGTAGGACTGCTCGTCAGAAGTGAAAACACATACACACATATATATACATATACACAGACACATCTATATGTCATCATGACAATATATGTGATCTGAGCGTGACGGTCACGCGAGTTCAGTGCTTTTTTCCTATACCAAAAGTCCCCAACAAGTTTTACTTCAAAAATCTTTTTAAAAAAAAAATAAACCGACGAAAAGGACTAAAAGGCAAAAAACAAATAAATTTTAAGTCTTAAGTATTGAGCTTATTTACATAAAGTATCAAATCTTATATTAACTAATTTTGAGTCGGCCCCAAAGAACAAACTGATTAATTATCAAAACTTTATATGTACTTACGTAGAAATGGACATGGCTCTACGTAGGTAATAAAAAATATATATATATATATTTATATACGGTCGAATTGAGAACCTCCTTTTTTTTCGTCGGTTAAAAAGTGATACCATCTACTAGTGACGTCATCATAAGTACATACAGATTCCACTATCCCTGGATATTTCGTGTCGTTAATTTTGCCACTACGTATTTAGTTCACAAGTTTATTAAAGTAAAGATAACACTTCCACAGCCAAATCAGTATATTGTTTTCACTTTCATTAAACTAATTATATATTTAAAGATTAATTAATAAGGAGCTGACATAACTCAATGTTTAGATTAGCGCCCTCTAGTGGATCTATGTATTATTAGCGTGACGGTAACGAATTCAGTGCTTTTTCCCCATAGCAAAAGTGCACAAACGTGTCTAAAGAAGTTTTTACTTCAAAAACCATTAGACACAGTACCAGCGTTGCCAGACGTCCCGATTTTTAAATCAAAATTAAATGTCCCGCGGGACAGGCTCAGTATCGCTTTTCGGGGATAACTTAACCGTGCGTGCAGCGTGCGTGATTTTGACTTCTGTTGTATTTTTTTTATTCAGAAGATGAATAAGACTACTATTTAACAATAGGGTAAATCTGATTTAAAATTGTATATTTTTATTAAAATACATTTTCTACGGCTATTTTTGCTTTCTATTGTCTCGTAAACGTAATTTGAATTCAAATAAAAAGATAAATATTTAAAAACTTCTAATTAATTATATATGTTTTTTTACTATGTCCCGCTTTCAACGAAAGAATCCCGCTTTTTTCACTCAAAAAGTTCCAAAATCCCGACTTGCCAAAAAATTAATTACCAGTACCCACTTCTTTTATATCCAGAAGTTTTAATGTCGGGGGGCGTGTCTATGAAACCTCTCAACCTCACATTTTTCCTGACTCCCACACTCACCCTTTAAACCCACGTACATAGCGCCTTTCCTCCGTTCGTCGAATAATCTTCCTCTTTTTTCCCTTGCATAGCGATAATTTCCTCATGTCTTTACTTTTCGTTGAGGTTGTTTGTTCTAGATGAGACCCGCGGCTATTGTTTACTATCCATTTTTTTTTTGACAAGTAAGTATCTATAATCCATAATTCTTTTGTTTTAAATCTTTGACATATAATTTTTTATTTATTTTGGATATATTTTTATAGAATAACTTTTATAATTATAAAACACTTGACATTGGCGGAATTCCTGCGTTGATTCTTCGCGCGGGATAGAGTCCATACTAAAATTATATATATATATATATATATATATATATGTATATATTTATAGGAAATATGTTTGTATATGGAAAGTGTTATTTGTGACAACCTTTTCGAGCTTAATTTTCACAACAGTCTGGCAGTTTTGGGTATTTTATTGGCCTTCCCAAATGTCTGACTGCGGTGACAGACTGGTTGCAGTCGTAGAGCTCCCTGAGATGTGGTTGAGTTCAGTGATTACCGACTTGTCTAGGTGTCTTGACTACTCCACACTGAAATGGTTCTTTCGTATAACGACCACCCTGGATGCCTACACTTGCACAGTTTCAGTTATGTAAACTTTGATCCTTGAGTTTTT
Organism: Callimorpha dominula; assembly: GCA_949752705.1. Classification (NCBI taxonomy): domain Eukaryota; kingdom Metazoa; phylum Arthropoda; class Insecta; order Lepidoptera; family Erebidae; genus Callimorpha; species Callimorpha dominula. Next base: position 8,993,461 of record OX457018.1, on the reverse strand, counting down.
TCGGCGTTTCTTCTCAAGGCTAGTTATAGGAAATACCGCCTCAATTTAGATTTAAACACGAAATCGAAGTGTAAAAGTGTCTAAAACGGCCTATATGCATAAATTTAAAATTTTAAAATAAATTAATTTATCATCTCATTGTTCGCCACCGGCACTTTAACACTAAAAGACCAGAAAGTTTTTCCTCCTTCTATACTTATCTTAATGGTTTGATTTGGTTATGGTGTAGAGTATGGGGATTTAAAAAAAATGTTTAAAAATATCTGGTTGAAAAAATTAGCGCCAACAGTTTGCTTGGTTTTTAACAACATGTTACAATTAAAACACTACTGCCACACAGCCACCATATGATGTTTTTATTATAGCCAGTGTCACTAGTATTGTAAGGAGTCTAACGATAGGTACATCCAAAGCGGTTCAGGCATTTAGAAGTTATGATGGAACAAAGAAACTCACATACATACAAACATAAATCAACCCTGAAAACGCTCCTTTTTGGGTAGTCGTGTAAAAACTAAGAGGTCTTTTCACAATAGACCACTCAGATTATAGTAACAAAAGCTGCACGGGTCTCGATCCAAAAATATAAGCTGCGTTCTGCAAAGCATATGACATCACTTGCCATATTAAAATAATTGTCAGAAAGTGACTCATACGGTCATACCACAGAATATAATAATAGATACCCCGGATGGGTTGCACACGGTAATTGATTAATAAATTTTATTTATTTAGGTGGACCACATCAGCAACGTCACATGCCTGCACGAAAATTGTACCGACAACATATAAGTCGGCCAGTGCTACCTCGTCTGATAGTCAGACATTCAAAGGTGATCGCGTCAATTCCCGTATACGCAATTCTATTTCATGGAACGCATAATTTGCAAAGTTAAAATTTAAGTGCCCAAAAACACCTAGCAAACAAATGTATTTTGTTATAAAAGGTCACAAATATGATTTCAAAACTATGTTCTATTTTTGCAAACACTTATTTAAATACTTTTTGTATATAATAACATAAACTTTGATCACTGAAGACCTATTTAGAAAGGAGAAGCTTTGGACTTTAAAAACTGGTATTTACTCCAAGTGTCGCTTGCGTTATAATAAACGATGTTATAAAAACTTATGTAACATAATCAATTTATCATTACGTTATTACAAATTTAACTAAAGTAATTTTTTATTTGTAATTGTTTGGGAACCGCGATCAGGCAAACGTAGTGTAGGATGCCCTGCGGCACGATGGACCGACGACTTGAAGAAGGTGGCTGGCAGCGGATGGATGCAAACTGTAATTTACTAATATAATTACTATAGAATATAATATATCACAGTAGAATTACATACCTAATGTTTCCTGTTAGATTGAGGTAGGTATCAATTGTTTATAACAATCTAATACTTATTATAATAAATAATATGTAAATTAACCTACATTTAAGTTTTGGCTGCTAACGGTCCCCCGAAGCGTCCGATAGTCTATGGTGCGCCCACAAATCTTTGAATTATGATAATTATCTATGGTAGCCAAACGGAAATTATTGTCGAAATATTAACGAATGTTTTATTGATTGGTAATGTATCATTATATTTAATTTTTGGATAGTGTTTTTATGTAGTTGTAATCGAAGTTTTTTTAGAACCAACATATTATTTTATGGGCTACAAAATACTAACAGAAAGGAGCTGTTAATATCTAGCCTTTTGGCGTGTAAAATGCAAAAGAATCTGGTCACGGTAACCTTATAGTGTGGCTGCCTTCTGTTTAAGAGGCGGCCAAGGTCTGACTCATTTGTGGCGGAACACCGTGTGGTTTTAGTTTCCGACATAACACTTCACCAGTAGCCATGTTGAGGTGATGACCTGTGGCGTGGGGGTTTTCACACAAAAAAAAGGTCAGGGTAACCTTACGGGTTCGTGAACCCTGCCTATTTTAGGCGCAGTTTGGCACAATCACCGTTTCGATTGTGGCAAAACTGACAGCAAAACCTACCGTGTAATGGGCGCGTAATATTTAATGAAACCTATAAACACTTATCTGTGCGTTGCCAACTTTTATCCTATGGCCCAAAAGCTCTTACTTACTGTCAGAAAAAAATAAAACGCGTGAAGTGCTGAGGATTGAATAAATTGTGTCAAAATAAAGTAAATATATTAAAACCTTGAAACTAAAATTGCGCCATCTCTGAACGTTGTCCGAACTAATACATGGATAATTAGTATACAACCAACACCAAACTACAGTAGTATCGCGCAGAATCCACAGATGGCGAAAATAAAAAAAACAACTAGCGGTCAGCATTTTTCGTTGCGATAACACTTTTTTCCGTCTAGCTTTCATCCGCCGAGCGTCTGAAGTGTAACGCGCTATAAGGAACTTCATTCCAAAAACAGAACAGCATTACTTACACTAATCTTCTAAATGCTGCCTACCCTCGATCTTCTGTACAGTCCGTAGAGGGTAGTCCCAATCGGGTGTCACCAATCCATCCAAAACCCAAGTGTAATACTTACATACCACGAAATCATTAACTACTTTTGAGCTCAAACTTATCCATTGCTAAATTGACACGTTATGATGACATCACAGGTGACGTCACTATAACCATAAAGATAGAATCAGGGCGACATTGATATGCATATTCGGTCCGAATAATTGTTGCTCATCAACATAATAATATATGTGACTGAATAGTGAACGATGCCTACGTGTCTTTAACGTGTGTAGTAGGATAATTGTATAGTAGTTACTAACTCCTACAGGCGGTTTCGGTCGTGTAATGTATATTTTTTTAAAGACAGACAGAGGAGATTGGGAGGTAGAATAGTTTCCCCTAAAAGGGCATAGAATCCCACTATCCCACTAATATTATAAATGTGAAAGTTTAGATGGATGGATGGATGTTTGTTACGCTTTCACACTTCTTCTTAAAACTGATGAACTGATTGAGATGAAACTTGGCATGTAGATAGCTGGAGACCTGGATTAACGCATAGGCTACTTTTTATCTCGATATTCAAACGGGATCGGGACTTACATAATAGTACAGGTCTTACTTCGCCAATTTATTGAAATACAACTTACATAAACTTTCCCATATCACCTAAAAGTTGCTTCTCTTTCTATCGCGTAACTCTTATCTGTTCTGATGACGCACCGCGACTTTAGGGTTATCATTTTTTGAAGAATTAATTATCAAAATATTTAATTACCAGTAAGTTATGTGCCTATTACTCTAGGTACTAATAACTGGATAGACTGGATACGCGAGACGCAGCGCGTGAACAAGCATCGAACTAACGTGCAGCCCGACCGCGTGCTTCTGCCTCGCCGTGTACTTGCAGCTTTATACCTATACTGCGGAGTGGTCCTGGGCTGGTATGGGCGAGTCGGGCTCGCTCTGTAGTTATGTATAGGCTCTTTGTACACTTTTATAATTATGTATACACTACATACATTAACAAAAAAGAAGTAGAACATTGTCCTAGAAGAAGTCACGGTTAGGTCGATTTAAAACATGTCAAAACACTCATAACACAGAATATTTTAACGGACAAATTGGAAATTGGCTAGAGAGTTTTACAGCTTGTTAGGGATTTTTTTATGGTGTGGCAACCCTTAGGAGTCATCACTTCACCGGAGCTAAAGGTGAAGTGGTATGTCGGAATCGAACCGACTAAAACCATACGGTGTTCCGTCACAAGTGGGTCTATTGCAGTGGACTCGGGTATACCGTAAGAAGGAAGCCCCAGCAGACCTTGGCCGCCTGGCAGGCGACCACACCATGGCGATCAAAGGGGAGCGCGCGGAACACGTCGCGCGACCGTCTCGGGCCTCTTTCTGCTAGGGCAACGGTCAGCCTGACCCGATACTCCCAGACCAGCGCTCATGGAGGTCGGAGATCATTCTGCGACATCATTCGACAGGTGCAGACCTACAAGAAACTAATGAGCTGAATGCGATAAAAGTGAACTGACCCAACTGCGCAACCACAAGACGACAGCCTTAGTTATTTTTTACTTTTTTTTACAGGAATAGGGTACCCTACCCTATTTCCTGGTCTGTACCCCTGACAACGTACTTGCAAAATTTCATAATTATGGTAGGTATAGCAGTCAAGTCGTGACAGCTTACATACAAACTTGCATTCGAATTCATAATATTATAACTAAGGACCGGATTATATGCAACACCTTGAAATATGCATGCAAATAAGCATAAAAAATGCGTAAAATATGCATGAAATTGCAATATGCAACACTAGCAGCGCCTCGCGGTTTCAACCACGTAAGTCCCGATCCCGTGGGAATATCGGGATAAAAAGTAGCCTAAAGCCTATACGTTAATCCAGGTCTCCAGCTATCGCGCCACGCCGTACCGTCATGCGCAAAAGTGATAAGACCGCCGATTGCTATACCCTAACATCTGTAAATTGTTTTACAATATGTACTATTTAAAGGTGTACAATAAAGTGAAATAATTAAATAAATAAGCACAAAAATTTTACGTTAGACAGTCGTGTTCACTCACACAGCTGCAAAAAATGGCTTCAATCTAAACGGCGAGTTTTGTACTGGTCATGGTATCTGGACCTATATATAATCTAAGCATAGGTTATTTTCCAATCACATCCACTAATAATAAAGAGAAAGTATTGTTAAAAACATAAAATAGAAGGAGTCTTACAAAAATAGAAGGATCCTTTACTTTGTACAAATGATTAATTTCTCGTCGCAGAATACAACTGGTTTTGCGAATTGCAATCATCGGAGGTTGATTTGGTGTCTTTATCCTTTATCCGCAAGTATTAAACTCTGTGGCGTTTTCGTCAAGGTATGTCTTAGCATGACCTCAATATCATAATAACAACAAAATGACACACAATAAAAATTACATTCGCAATTATTATAATAAATATTTTCATATAACAATTAAATAGCGTCACTAATTAATATTAAAGTAATTGGCCGCCATTGTTACAAATTGGTCACAATGGTTTGGCGCGAACATGTCCAATATGGCGGACAATTATGAGGCGATTGCGCGCCAAATATGTTGGTAGTATTGTATGCAAAGTTGCCAGTGCATCGGTAAGTTACTGATTGATGATTTGTTGTGGTTCTCAAGTTTTTTTTTTTTGAATAGTTTATGCTTAATTATGTTCAAAACCGTCTTGTTTCACGTGCAATGTTATAGTTTCATATACTTTCTTCGTGTTACATTCATTCACTACATTTTCAATTTATTACATAATCTTACAGAGCCACGTTGCACACAACGTGGCTCTGTTATCTGTAGCATTTAAAAAACAATATAGAACCTCATATCTGTGCAAAAAGTCATAACACAAGACTTCTGTTTATGACCTAGAGCTAAAAAGCAATTCCTTATATCTCTCTATCTTCTTCGGAAAGTACAACCTAATCTTAAACTTCTATGAACATTAGCGTAATTAGCGGCAACTCTATCCCTCTAATAGAAACGGGCTTAAGCACGGTTCTTAAGCAAATTCTATTCCCGGATCGAGCTAATTTTTATAGGTATTAAGGTCATACAGTCACGGTAACGGCACGGCTCCAACCCAGCTGACAGTTGTCGTTCAAAACTGAGCATTAAAACGTCATCATATAATATAATTCCTAATGTCAATATGAAAAAGCCGGCGAAAACGGCGGGCAGTAAGCGCGCTTGCTGCAACTGTACAACTCGACTCACAGTCGAGTTACAGGGAGCCGACTGCAAAACTTCGCGTCGTGTCGCACATGAAGCAGCGCCTTGCTGCAGCTGAGCCGTTGCAGTGCCTTTATAGCGTGTGATGACATTTATTCTTTACAAAATTGTCTGTAAAGAGTCTGGAAATGTGCCCAGTGGACCAAAAATATAGAGAATGTATGTATAAATGACCTGGCCGTGGTAGAACGTTGTGAGTTTGCTTGGGTCTTCAACTGTCACCTTGAAAAGATGCTATCGGTTCCCATAAGGCTAAAAAAGTGTGCACTTAATCTAAAATCTTACATTATACATTGACACTTCGTGAAATGACAAGAATCCAGTACGTCATTTGTACCCTATCGCGTAACAAAGAACATTGTACTGCAATGTCTTCATAAAAAGTTTTAGAACCACATCCACCATTCTCGGCATACAAATAGCCCGATTATCGATTAGAAATCAATTTCGAGAATCGATTTTACGGTATAAGGATATCGATTCTTTAATAGCATTTAATTATATTATTAGGTATTTTTATCTGTTTGCGTATTGCGAATGCGTACGTTAAAAGGTTGTTACCCGTCTAGCGCAGCGTTAGAAAAATACATACAATGCATTCTAGTCATACCACTCACGAAAATAATTGTTCTATTATAAAATTAAATAAGAGTTTTATAATGCGAAATATATACAAATAAATAAAATTAAAGTGTCTGTTTATAATGTCGTAATAACAGCATTTTACTAAACGCATCCGAAAGTTTACACGGTAGCGGTAGGTACATACGATAAGTACCAAAAAAATCGTTATTCAGATTTTCAGGTATCGTTATGTGACCCGATTTCATTGCTCTCGAGTTTATTACGTGGTATGTAATGATTTTAAACGAGCGAGAAACGACTTCTTTTTTTTTTTTTTTTTTTTTATGATTTTAAATCGTTAGTTATGGTATTAGACCGTAAATGGTTTAAAAAAATAAAACTAATAGATATACTTAATAGTAAAGTGAATCTCCCTCTTTCTCTCACTTTTATCACAGATTTATCGACACACTAATGCAAAGTCTCTTTGACTACTGATTCTAAAAATAATATAGATACGGTCGAATTGAGAACCTCCTTTTGTTTCGTCGGTTAAAAAGGAAGCTGATAGGAATTGTGTTATATTGACATTTCGCCACTGCCAGACAACCTTCGAATACCCTCGTCAGAATTCTATGTTATTTAGCCTAAATATGACTATTTATAACAATAATTTTATTTCAAATTTATCCCACGGTAACCGTACATTATTACGGGATAAAAGCAAACGTATATCCTTTCCCAGGATATAATCTATCTCCTGGCCAAATTCAATTACGATCCATTCAGCCGTTTAGTCTTGAAAAGGGAGCCAACAGAGTTACTTTCGCATTTATAATATTAGTATGGATACACTACGGGGATGCTCGACTAAATTCGGACCTGATTGGGGCCCTTTTTCAAGGAGTTTCCGTCCTCGACCGTCCGACGAGATTCCTTTAAAAAGACACTATATATGGCAACTGTCAACGAAAAACATTTATAGCGAATGGGCGTATTTATCTGTGTATTTATAGTTGTATAATAATTCTAAGATTATTAGCTTACTCATCATCCATCCAACCATGGTGACTCATCACCATAAAACAGTCCTATAGCCCCATAAAACAATATTAATAACCAAACAGGTGTGTACGGTTTAACGCCCATAAAGTCCGATTGCTTCCGAATTAAGTGTGCTATGAATGCTAATTATTTTATAGGTTCTTAGTAGTTCATTGTTATAGTGGTAATAGTGTCATCAATTGGTTAATTTTCTGCTCAGAAAGTGGCTATTTAACCCGTCTTTCAGTTGACATTAAAGTTAGTGTGCACATTTCAGCTAAAATAGCAGATGCTCGATCAGATGATCCTGCTAATATTTTTTCTATAAAGCCTAGCCTTATCTAAGGTTGAGTTGCAGCTTCTAGCAGGTGCTCGGTTAGATAATTCTGCTAATATTTTTTTCAAAAAAGCCAAGCATTGCTGAAACCTAAGCCGATAAAAATGAATTAATAAATACATAGTGTATTATATACTAAAACTTGCCAGAAAATATGTAGATTACCATAGTGAAACAATCATGAAAATTAGTACATTACTTTTTAAGAAAATCTCAGACATACAAACATACTTACATACATACGGATTGAAAACAACCTCTTTTTTTAAGACGATTAAAAATACTTAGTGCTACTTAGTTAAAATAAATTTTGGAACTCACAATTCTCGGAATGTATAAACTATCAACTATATACATATAATATGTACTAAGTGTATTCTCAACGGTCAGGACTCAGGGCGCAAATAATAGCTACTAGCGCTCGTTGTTTAATTCAATCGCCAGTTTCATAATTATCTTATTACAACACTTAAGATTGTATTTATACATATGTGCACCGGTCCATTTGACCCAATTTCTATCACTACACTTAACTTAGTTTTCGCGATAATTTTCCTGGTTGAAAATTACAAATGACGCTCTAAGGCTAAAGAAAAAACGAACTAGCGGTACTAACACTCATTTGTGGCGTTTTGGACATTGAAATTGGCAAACCAATCACGTTTGGAGTCTCGTTTCTAATGAATTCGCCATTAATCAAACGCGTCTGTTGCATCGTTCAATTTGACAACCAGGCATTCGACTCGCATGTTAGCGCGTTTTATATGGATATGTCGGTTCCTGTTTGTCTGTGATTTAAAAAAAAAATCGTTTTTTAAATGACTTTCGGCGCAAGGGATTTCCGAATGAAGCCTATTCTGAAATAATCACATTTAATTAAAATAGATTTTAAATTTATTCAAAGGAGGTTTAGTTATTTGAAACACACGAATAAGACTAAAATAAAAATAAACTTTATATTTTGACTTTTACAAATATAGGTAGATGGTACACAGTAGTTTGTAAAATCTCATACCTACTTAATCTATGTATACGTATATGCAAGGAGAATTATTTGTACCTACTCCTTTAAGCAAATTTCGCGAACGAAATATGTGTAATTTGAAATACTTAAAACTCATGTGTCGAAGAAGTGCAGAAAGCTAAAATTTGTAAACAATATCACTACCACTACATGTTATAAAACAAAGTCCCCCACCGCGTCTGTCTGTCTGTCTGTTCGCGATAAACTGCTACTGAACGGATTTTCGGTATACGGTTTTCACCAATAGACACAGTGATTCACGAGAAAGGTTTAGGTGTATAATTCATTAAGGTTTTGTGTAAAATGGCTGAAATATGACGATGATTGTTGAAGGTGTCGGAAAAAAAATCAATATGCTTTGCTATCCGTGCAAAGCTGGGGCGGGTTGCTAGTGTTATAAATTTAATTAACAGACAAATATTATGTGAAAACGACTAAAAATATGTAGGTACGTATCCAGTATCATAATATACGTTGACCTTGTCATATTACAGGTCAATAATATATAACAAAACAAAATTATTAAATAAAATATAAAAACACTAGCTCCGCCCCGCGGTTTCACCCGCGTAAGTCCCGATGCCGTGGGAATATCGGGATAAAAAGTAGCCTATGTGTTAATCCAGATCTCCAGCTATCTACATACCAAGTTTTATCGCAATTGGTTCAGTAGCTTTTGCGTGAAAGAGTAACAAACATCCATATCCATACATCCACACATCCATACATCCATACATCCATACATCCTCACAAACTTTCACGTTTATAATATTAGTAGGATATTGACGTCTACCGGGCACTTTAGGAAATACGGGCAAATTTGAAAATATTGAAATGGAAAGGTAAGAAGGCAAGGTAAGAGATATTTATTGTATTTTATTGTAAAAAAAGACAACTCCCACCTAAGAATGACTCCTGTGTCGCGGGGGACTTTACAAACATACAAACAACGGACACAAAGAACACCCAAACTGGTGTGGGAATCGAACCCACGACCTATGGCATAGCAGTCAGGGTCACTAGGCCAACAGGCCATTCAAATTGCTCATATGGATGGATTTAAACTAAAATCAAATTACATTTCTTGGAATGAAAAGTAAATATGTATTATACATTTAGATTATGTGTAAGTGTATAAGTACTTTGTTAAAAATATTTTTACACACTTTGGAACCTATTTATTTTTTGCAATTTAATTTTTATGTATGTTTGTTCGGGTCAAATCTTGCAAGTGAATTTTAAAGTATTATCCTCAATCGATTAGGCTGAAATATTTCATACTCTTTTCCTTTGGATGACAATAAATAGTTAATTTATTTTTTTATAAAAGCTTGCCTTTTAAAATTTTTTTTTTTTTTACTATCGATTCATTTAATTTACTTTGGATTTGTAATACCTACCGTTGTTTTAGCAAAAAAATATATGTTATTGACTTAATAGATTAATCTATATTTATCTATATGATTTTAACTCTAGCTTCAATTTAACGTTCATAAATGTCACTTAGTGTCTTAATTGAATAAATGATTTTGAATTTGAATTTGAATTATCAAAACTGTATGATGAATCACTTGTCTATTCGTATGTGTGTGTAATCAATCTACGAAACATCCCATTGTTCTATCAGTAGTTGTCCAATTTACCGAGAACACCTATTGTTATTCTGTTTCAAGGAAAAGGAAATTGTCATGGATTTCCTTCATTGTCTATGATTTTTTTTTTCTAGATTTCATTCGTCTATCCTAAAGTCGTTGATTTAATTAAAACTGTATGAGATATAGTTTAGAGGGTGTTTATCATCATCATCTTCCTGCTCTTGTCCGAACTCAATTTTTTTTTTTTTTTTTGGTATAGGGGACAAACGAGCAGACAGGTCACCTGATGGTAAATTACTACCGCCGCCCATGGGCACCTGTAACTCAAAAGTCACAAGTGCGTTGCCGCCCTTTAAGATGGAAGTAGGACGAAAGGGGGGAAATAGTGGGAAGAGAGGAGAGGAGAAGGACGGGAATAGGGGAGAAGGAAGGGTTTGGGCCTCCGGTAACCTCACTCACGCGGCGAAACGCAATGCAAACATTGCTTCACTGCCGGTTTTCTGTGAGGCCGTGGTATCGGGCGGAGTTGAGCCGGCTCATACCTGCCGAAGCATGGCTCTCCCACATTATAACAGGTAAGTTAAGTATCATATCTTTGTTTTTCGATTCTATGTTTATTGTGAAAGTCGCGCCATAACAAGACTAAAGTTGTTTTTAATTGTTAATTTCTCCATCCTATTCCAATAATTTTTCTTTTTTTAAATTATCCACAAGCTAGAGGGTCGCCATCTTAATTTGACGCCTTTCGACGGACAGTTTTTCATATTAAAAGATTGTGCTCCTTATTATATCTCACCTAAAACTAACATAAATAACCAACACATCCCTTTTTTTAAATAAATGAACAGCCTGTCCTACTAAAATTTTGTTATGACCCTGCCAAACCAGAAGCAGGTGACATTACGTGAAGTATTTACGTGACATATAAAAAATGATTAGAAAAAATCTGATGATCTTCGGTAACCTGAACAGATTTTCTGGAATGATTGCTAAAACACTCTCGAAAAAGACGACTTTCGAACAGAAAAATCTAAATCATAAACGGTTCATCACACAGATACACACGTTTAACTTATTACACCCCTCCTCTTTGCGTCGGGGGCTAAAACTTCATCTTGATTGTATTATTATGTAGGTATGTATGCTTTGGTCTAACGAACTCCTTTAGTTAAAACCATTGAGGTTTCACTTTCAATCCAAAATGAGTCCTCATAAAAAATATTTCATAGATCTTTTATCTGAACAACAAATTATGCTAAACATATAATTTCAATCAAAAAACATAACCGGATGTAACAAGTGTGAACAGATCAATTTCTAACACTCAATGAGACGCCATGACTTGTGTGAAGCAAAACAATAGACCATAGACAATTGCGTTAAATTTCCAAACAAACGCACACTGATATTATCTGTAGGCTCTAACAAGAGTGTGTTGGCGGGAAATAGAACGTTCCGTAGGTTTATATTATTTGAAGTGAAAAATTTTTTACCCATCCCAAAAAGTACACAACGCCGCTAAGCGTTGTGCACTTTTTGGGATGGGTAAAAAATTTTAAACTCACGTCAGGACACGTAACCCTATTCGAAAATTCGTAAGACGGAGCCGAGTTTCTTATATTTAAAAAAATATAATATTCGAAATTCAAACATTTATGAGCGGCCAGGAGCGCAGAACGTTCAGTATGCCGTATGTAGTAGATCCCGTGAGCAATGTAAACCGTTAAATTTTTTTGAAAATTCGTGATTTTTAAAACAGAAATCATATTTTAAAACAAATTGAATTTGTAAAATGACCGATAAAGCTAGTATTTCATAAGAGAGACGGTTGAAACGAATGAAACCATGGGTATTTAATACCAAGGATGTTGATGGATTGTCCATATTTTTCCCGAAATGTCTAAGTACATGAGAAAATAAAATTATTGAAATTGACATACCCATTGTAATATGTTTCTTAGAAATGTGTTCTATAAACTTCCACAAAAATATTTTTTTTAAGCAAAATCAAATACATCTCGGCTACAAATAACGCTCCTAAAATGTGACCACCCCATTCTGTTTCACCTGTATGATTATTGATTACACTCAATGTTTATTGAGTGAAACAGTGAAAAAAAAGTGCACCATTTTCAGAAAATAGCCCAAATAACTAACCATAAGCAATATCCCAGTTTTATTTTAATAACTGAGTTGAGTGTCACCCTCCACCACACTGTTAATGTTTTCCCCTCTGAAACGATTAACGCTATATAAAATACGAATTTTATTTAAACGCCTTTACATCCTGAGAATATGCATTTGCGGCTGCTCTGATACAACAATACACTTTGAATAAACGGATCTCTAACAGTCCAGATTAAATAATAAAGTAGAAAATGACAGAACAAAATGTAAATAACATTATTTAGTTACTGCTGCGTCATTGTAGCAATTTGTTGGAGCAGCCATATTGTATTGATGGTTCTTATCGGTCAAACAAGGATTGTATGGAGCCGCAATGGGTACTAAAATAATATTTACCGCCACACAAATGTGATTAGGTTTATATACACTTTTTCTGTTAAAGTACAGGTTTTTGTGAACATGGGCCTACCATGTATTTATAAGGCTGCATGTAAACAAGTGTTGCGAAATAGAGGTTTATTCTGAATTTTAACACTTTTGTGATGATAGATACTATGGGGCCCGACATAATTGCATGCATGACAAATATTTTTAAGATGACCTTTGACTGATATTTATTTATTTATGTCATTAGGGCAGAAAACTGGCATTAAATTCGCCTGAAAGTAAGATGACACTTGTGACCACCAGAGCAATGCATTTTTATCTCTTTCTCTCTCTCTCTCTCTCTCTCACTCTGTTTTTACCTGCTTCTTTAATGTTACCAATGTAACGTAAAAAAAAAAAAAGATTAAAGAGAGATATTTTCAAAATGAGCAGTTCTACTTATTTCAAAACAACCTACGTTGATGTTAAAGCTAATCGCGTTTCTTTTCGTAGTATATTCCAAATAGAATATAAAAAATAAAAACCTCTAATAGTTGCACTTTTTAATGTATAAAATTACAAACAAGTATTACATTATTTTAAAATATTTTTTTTATAACCACTCTACAGCTTTCAGTGACCAAATTGAAATTGGAACACTCATAGACAATAACGATGGTATCGATAGCCGTTTAGCATACTACACAGTTTAGTTTAGCAATGGACGCCTCTTTCTGTGTTCTTTTTTAAAAGTGACTGTTGAATTTAGCGCCTAAACAGATTTAAGTAGAGCAGAATAAAAACTGCGTAAAAATACTTTCTGATTTCTTAATTTCATTTTATTTTATTATTATACTACTTCAAATAAGGAGTTTTTTGTATACATTACCCGATACTTTCACAAATTTGTTTTAATCCAAATAGGATACCTACTCCATAATGGTCTCATAAAAATAAAAAAAAATCCTTACTACTATTATTTAAATACATTGAACTCGGTAAATACTTATTTAAAAGTTTATTGTGATTTTATGTCTTACGTTTAAAACTAACTGAAATGGTAGGCGACCTATATTTTTACCCCACGTTACCTTATAATTACAACAAAAGTTATCCTTATAATTACACAGGGCACACTGAAATTTCTGCTCATAAACGTTTGAATTTCGAATGTTATATTTTTTTAAACATAAGATTTAAAAAAATTGGCGGGAAATCGCATGTTAATTGTTTTTTATGACAAGTTGAAGTTCGTCGTCCGTAGCAAAAATGGAATTAACGCGAAAAGATTTTAGGGTGATGATTATTTATGATTTTAAAAGTTCACTGCTTCCGCAAGACTACACTGCTCGTCTTCAAAATGCCTTTTTGAGGGAAGAACCCCATTTGAGCACCGTAAGGCATTGGTACGCAGATTTTCATCTTGGCCGTGTTTCTCTCTATGATGATATTCGTGAAGGTCGGCCCTCAATTACGACCACTGAGGAAAATGTGGCTACTGTCAGGCAACTAGTTGAAGAAAACCGGCGTATCACCTATGAGGAGATTCGAGGACATTTGGGGATTGGTAAGAGCCAAATTCTAAAAATCTTACACTAACATTTAAAGTTAGTAAACTTTGTTGCGGACTCGTGTTGATTGGTGTAAAAAAATGTTGTTAAAGTACGATCACGGACGTTCAAATGCTGTGTATAACATTGTGACAGGAAATGAAACATGGATATATTGTTTATGCCGGAAAGAAAGCAATAGTTTTCTGTATGGGTGTTCGAAGGTGACACCAAACCAACAAAATTGAGGCAGGCGAGAAACGTAGGCTAAAAAATTATTGCCTTTTTTCTCCCATTCCTCAAAGCGGTTTTGATGAACTGATTTTAAGGTTGCCAAATCGCTATAATTGTGTCAATTTCGGGAACACAGGTTATTGATTTTTTTATCTTTACAATAAAAAATTTAAAATGCTCATTTTTGCCCTTGTCGCCATTTAATTGACGACATTCATTAACTTAGGTTAATTTCCCGCAATTTACAAAAATTGCAAATTTTACAAAATATTGGGATAAGTCGTTAACTTAACCATTAGGAATTAAAGTAAAAAGCCAGTCTGGAGACTAGATCCGGTTAATTAATTGGATAATTAATTGGATAATTAATTGGATAATTTTTTTGTCCTTGATCCTGATTTTTTTTTTATTGGAATATGTTTTAAACATTGGGCGTAGAGACATTATTTCCCTTAAAAAAAAGTATCACCGACTTCAATGTGCTTTTTAGTGGAAAGTAGATGTATTTTGTTTAAATATAATATGGGTAAGCCAACTAAACGCACTACTCCAATGAAACAACGAGGTTTCGGAGCCAGCGAAAACATTATCAATGTATATAATTTTTAGATATTTGTTGATTTTTAAAAAAACCGCTTAATGGACTTCAATAAAATTCAAATGGGACCACCTGGAAACCCTTTGAACCCTTTGAAACAAAAAAAGAATTTCCTAAATTGGTTTAGGCGTCTTCGAGTAATCGGTGAACATACATAAAAAAATTCCGACGAATTGAGAACCTCCTCCTTTTTAACCGCCGAAAAAAAAAGGAGGTTCTCAATTCGACCGTATAATATTTTTTTTGAAGTCGTTTAAAAAATGTCTATTAATGTTAGTCTTGTCATTGAACTAGGTAAATTAAGCTGGAATAAAAAAAAATAAAAAAAAAAATTACTTGAGAACAACTTGGCTAGGATACAGCATGATGATGATAAGTAGTAAAATCTATACAATTAAAGACTAACATTAAAAAAAATTATAAAAAAGCGGCGATAGCATACTGCCTAAAGCATTGAACCTCCTAACAAGTCGCGGGTTTAAAACCCACCCAATACACAAGCAACGTAAGTCCATGCTTAGTTAGAGGGTTCAACGAGAATTGTTAGTGAAATGTAACTTTTATAGAAAGTAGGTGGTGGTAGGAAAACAAAGAGTAAAACATGCTTAATGTTAAAACTACTAGCGTCATCTAGCAACAAGTAGTAAAGAGTAAAAGTCACATGTAAAAATGTTATAGTAAGTAATAACCAGATTAAATTCTTTAACTACATACATCTACGTTATTATTCAAATGACACTGACACCAAGCCTAAAACTATCCGGATTAGTTATTGTCTGCCTTAGGCTTATTAGTGTTTTTGTTTTCAATTTACTGATAACGAATTAGTAATATAATGAATACGATACCGCTTTAAAACTGAATAAAAAGTTAATGCATTATCTAGTGTTTTATTGGTTTTCGGTATTCAATATCTTGGCTTTACGGTTTATCTCCGAGTTCAAAATTATTTTAGGTAGGTGTAACATATTTATAACTTATTTAATGTAATTTTACTCCTTTATTACATAAACACTTGCTTTAAATATTACAAAGTCAGAATTGAAATTTATTTACCACCTTTATCAACTTTTTCTCATCCCAAAATTGGCATAAATACAAATTGTTTTCTCATTATCACCATTACTAATGTTTATTATCAGAGATAGCTGTTTACTGCTAGCACCATCTGTTATCCAATAGTCTACCTAAATCTATTTATAAAATGTAACCTTGTCTATGGCACTTGGCACAAGTAACCGAGTGAAGTTCAGTTTTGACAGTTGTAATGTAACAGTGGTCATCCTAGTTTTTTATACCTCCTTGCATTTTGATACCAAAATATTAGATATTCGTAAAGTGGTATTACGTGAACAAGATGAAAATGAGAGCCCACGCACATCGGGAAAGGTGGAATGCGACCCGCTAGCGACGGTGAGTGCGATAAGCAGTATGTAGTAAGCTTCTGCCTGTATTTTTAACTGATTAAAAAAAACTGTAGTCAATTGGCTGTTAACCTTTTAACTAAAAGCGGGAGACGCGTAATTCGACGCTATGCCGTGTATAATTTTATTACTATTCGCTCGGCGGCGCATACATTAGCAAGAAGACGCGCGCCCACATTATTTTTCGGTCTACAATATTACAACTGCTAACTGTAATCGTTACTTATCAAAACGTAATTGTTTCTTTATCTATATTTGTACAAAATTCTTATTTAAACCCTTGATTGGGTATAAACTGCTTGATAATACTCGTTAACCATTATGCAAAGTTTATTTATCATAAAAAATAGTAATCAGTGATTGTGTCTTCAGTTGTGTAATAAATAATAATTGGCCGCACGCGAATTGTCAAAGCCTATTTTTTTTTGCGAAATATAATGATGAGTTTATAAACAGGTGAGTTATTTTTTTTTTTAACAATATTAGTGAAACAAGTTTTTATTTTACTTCATCCATTATCATGTGTGATAATTTTATTATCTATACTTTTATGACATTCAATTAAGTTTGTACTGTAATCTAAAACTGGTGTAATTTGAATTAACTTTTGAAATTGGAGTAGTTCTATAAACAAACTTGTGGATGTCTAATTATGTAGATTTAGAAAGTTACCATGAAATATATAATTAAATTCAATTTGTATCTATATATGTATATATTTGTCCATCTAATTATACTTAAGTTTTAATCTGCAGTTCAATTAACCTACTTGTATTGAGTCATATTTTATCTACTTAAACCTAATTTATTCTTTAAAAAAATTTAATTTAGCAAATCTTTTTTTTACTTGCAAGTTTTTCAGCTAATATTTTTTTTAATAAACTACATTAGGCCTAGTCTATAGGCCTAATGCAATATAACCTTTTTGACATAATTGTCACATGAAATTTTAATCTACTTAAAAATTTCACCATATCTTTCATAGTTAAATTAAATACAGTGCTACTATTTGAAACGGTAATCTTTTAGATAAATATACTTATCTTTTTGTTAAATTGTTGTTATTAAGTTATCAAAGATTAGACATTTTATGTAAGATTGTTACTATATTAGAACAACTACTACATTTTGTGTGATATTATTAGGTTTAAATTTTATAAATTTTAATGGATTCTTTGTGACTATTTTGCAGATGTAGAACATAACTGATACAAATGTATGTAAAATGTGTTGTAGTTATTGATTTATATAAAAAAATATTTCTAATTTATGTAAAAGAAAAATAATAATATGGAAAGAACATTATTTTTTAAATATTCATTTTAATTCTCATGCAAAATTTCAAAATTTAAGGAATATCGACATCAATATTTCAACATTAAAGTCTATTTTTTCTTGTACTCGTAAGTGAAGAAGGTTTTTGGAAGGTTGGCATCTAACATCTTACATCCCAGGTATTATAAACATCCATAGGCTACAATGACCACTTCTAATTACTCAAGCTGTATGCTTTTTGCCTACGTCATACCATTATCGTATTTCGTGGTGCATGTGCTGCTAACGAAAATTCAGGACATACACATTCATAATGGCAGCAAGGCAATATAATAGTTTATTACATTATTGCAATACATACGAATTTAATAAAAGAACGCCCAGCCTTCGGAGTACAATACCGTCGGTATGCTCTACCGCTAAGCCATCGCGAGTCTCGTTTCACTATCGTGAAATAGGAGTATTGAGAAACTTTTGAAACTACCTTTATTTTATAACTAAGCCCTTATTTAACACAAAAATATAAATCCTTTTTAAAAGACAACTAAATTGGAAAGAGAAAAATGCAAAAATACGCTACTTTTAAAATTTCCCGCCACATAAGTTTGATTACGTCAGTAACCGTTAAACTAACAGTGCTCCATAGAGTAGTATAGTTAATATTATGATACAAATACCAACTGACAGCTATCAGCTTGTTTATCGGTTAATGACGTAATGGATCTTGTTGGTCTTTGCTGTCACGTGATAACAGGTTTAAGCCTTTTTTTAATCAATTTTATTAAATTGATAATATAATAGTTCTTTAAATTAAAAAAAATCTGTTTTTAGGTTTTTAAACACTACCATTAATCATTTAGTTACAAGGTAACATTAATTTGTGATTAATGTCAACCCTATTGTGTGTTGTCGTGAGCATCCCAAGTCCAAGAAGTTGCTGCTGCGAGCTTGTCGTATACAGTCAATAACAAGACGAAAGAAACAAAGAAAATAAAAATTATTCCAGAAATCTCAGCATACATTTTTTTTTATGTTACCTAAGTCAGCATATTTGTGTCCAAATGACAACATGCTGTCGAAATAAGTCAGCAATATTGACATACTTTTCAAGCTAGTAAGTAGGATAGCCCATAGTGACTTGGACGAAGCAAAGGTTAACAACGGGTTATTGACATCGCTGGCATGGGCGTACTCAAGGGGGGACTTGTTTGTGGCGTTACGAACCGTGAGCCATAAGAGAAAAAAAATAAAAAATACTCAAGGGGGGCAGGGATCAGGAGCTGTTCCTTCCTGCCTGGTATGCTTAAGCACGTATTACGTTTCTTAAAGTAACATTTAAGTCAAGTATGGTTGTACACTGTCAAGTCAAATCGATTCTTGTTCATTAAACGCCAAAACGATACCGATACGTTGTGAAGAAACATCTTTGAAATAAGGGGCCATGACGTCATAATCCGCTGTTGTCAAATTAATTTACTTTTAATGTTTGGTTTTACTATTAATAAATAACAAATTTGCAAACAACAATTAATCTAATTTTGCGAAGTCATACATAGTGTTACATTTTTTAACAGCAGTCTCCAACCCTATTATTGGTGTGCTCCCTCCTGGGCAGTAAAAGATATCCCCCCACCCCTGAACCAAAATCTGGGTTCACCCACGCTATTATTACGAGTGTATCAATGTGTATATAGATCGACAGTATCTGTTTACTGTGTGACAGATTCAAAACGGCAAGATGGCAGTCTTTTAGACCTGTCCCTGAGTGGTCAATTCGAAAGACATACGTACATACCCTCACGCATGCAGGGGTAGGCAGAGATGTATTAAACAACCAAACAACCACGTTTTTCCAAATATATATTTCGTCTACTCGCCTAATCTTTCTGCACTTTTCCCAATTTTATTTGGGGACAGCGCAATGTATAATAATGCAAACGGTTTTGGCTAGATTCTTGTATGGCCGGCCGCCTGCCTAATGCCAACCCTCATTAGGAATGTTATCGTTTTAAGATGAGACAAATGAAGAAGGTTAATTGGGGTAAGAAAGAGCGTGGGAGCTAGGGTAAGGGATACCGCAAGTTTCGGATGTGGAAAGGGACTGAGCCTGCAGTAGCTTGAAGAGGCAGAGGTCTTGAACCCGTATGTCCGTTCTGTGATGGGAGCGGCCACTAGGACTGGGACACCAACTGGCCGTATTGCCGTCCGTAGTGGTGTCTAACCACAATCATATCGTGTGTAGTTCTGTTTTAAATTGTTTGGTAATTGAATAGAATGTGCGCTTATCGAAGCTAATTTAAATAAAAAATATAATTATTCTAGAACAGTTTTTAAAGTTGGGTTCCGTGGAAAAGTCCCTAGGGTTCCGCTATTATTATTACGCGGTTTCACCCTCGGTAAGTCCCGATGCTGTGGGAATATCGGGATAAAAAGTAGCCTATGTGTTATATACCAAGTTTCATCATATAATATTAGCATTTCATATAATATTAGTAGGATAACTACGTACCTACGTACTATTTACCTACTACGAGTATTTATCTAGGACACAGATAAACATTTAGATATTTTTTTAACGTCTCAAAAAAGGAGGTTCTCAATTCGGATGTTTTTTTTTTTAATGTATGTTCGGGATAGCTCCGTCATGTCCTTTTTGCATTTTTTTTTTATTGGAAACGAGGTTTATTTCTAAATGGTCTTGTTTAAATTTTGTAAAGATCTTAGGCTGAGTTTCGGAGACACAAAGTGACTCTCATAAATTTCAGTAGAAAATTAAGAGATAAAGAATGCAATTTATCTAGATTAAGGTGCATTGAACTCGGTTATATACTGTTTTTAATAGATAATAATTATTTTTGTAAATACTAGCAGCGCACCGCGGTTTCATCCGCGTAAGTCTCGATCCCGTGGAAATATCAGGATAAAAAGTAGCCTATGCGTTAATCCACGTCTCCAGCTATCTACATACATAGTTTCATCGCAATTGGTTCAGTGCTTTTAGAAAAGTAGGAAACAGACATCCATCCCAACTTTCACATAATATTAATGGGATGTACGTGAATATCGTAGAAACACCCAAATCAATGTAAATGGACATATTCATGCATCAAAATATTATCACTGATCGGGAATCGAACCTACCACCTCTAACGTTATAGTCCATACTTTACCGCCGTGCCATGGTAGAAGCGAACACAATCTTATTGCGCCAGTATTAATGGACATGACTGTATTGCTAAAAAAGCAACATTATATACAACAACACGATATTTTATTATCTACGTATTTACGGGAATTAACGCGATCACGAAAAGGTATTACATACCGCTGAATTGGAGGGCGTGCACCGCTGAGCCAGTCAGCCTGTGACCACGGCCAGTGCAACCTGGTCGAAAAGTCAGGCAATTCAGAGATGTGTAATACGTTTTCGTGATCGCGTTAATTCCCGTAAATACGTAGATAATATTATATCATGGAACGCGCAAGTTTAAAAGTTAGTAATTCGATATTTTAATAGAATACATACTTCCATTGCGTAGACTAATATCTATATCTAGTTCTCTCGGTATAGGACCAGGAAGACCAAATAAAGGATATAGAGACATTTTTAACAACAGATGTGGACCAGGTTGGATGCGAAACGTACAGGAAAGAAACACGTGGAAAGGTTTAAGAGAGGCCTACGCCGAAGATGCGACTACAGCTGCCAAGTTGCTTGCACTATTTTATACAAGGTGTGTTTGACAATGAGAAGTGTCTCATTGCAAGTGTGCTTAAACACTGAAACATATCTTTAGCTGAGGCATACGCATAACTCTAGCAAAGTTATGACTACTTATGACCTGGAAACCTGGAAACTAAAACAGTTTCCAGGTTTTAACACTCCGTTTCTCATAAAAGCAGGTGCAATTTACGTTTTTTTCTTTATTTATTCCATTATTGCGAAAATCCATAAAAACTAACTTGAAAAATAATCCGTAATTTTTTAAGTTAGTTTTTATTTTTAACCTGATTTTATGAGAAACCGCACCTCCGTTTCTCATAAAATCAGGTGAAAATAAAAAAAATAATACCTGTAAATTCAAACGGTCGTAACTTTTAATACATTGCTTTTCTCATAAACTGTTTTTGTAACTGCATACTAGTTAACCCTTTTAGTTATTGTAGTAAGTGTTTTATTGTTGGGACACCTGGATTATATATACGACATCTATGAAATTATATATATATATGTAAATGTACATAATAATAAAACATTACATTGTGATTATGATACTCAAAATTATTTTGGTAGGTATATGTTAAATTCATAATTTCTAAAGTTCTCATGTATAAATATTTATAACTAGCTGAGCCGACAGACGTTGTCTTGTCCTATCTATGAATATTGAACAATCGCGCCAACTGTCAAACGACTGACAGTTATGTCAAAAGCGCTAAGGTTACATTAGAAAAGTGAATATGGTCGATAAGTTTTCTTAAATGTTCTAATTTTCCGCGACACTTTCTTAATTTTTTCTTTCATAGGAACCTTCTCCTGACAATAACAAACACAAAAAAAAAAAGTGTGTGTGTACCAGAGTACACAGGTAAGAAGTGAAACTTCTTTACGACATATCATTTTTCTACTATTTGCAACTTCACGAAAATGGGGTAGATAAGGCTTAAGCCTTAAGAAATTATAAAACAAAATATATAATCACTCTCACTTTTCTTGTAAATTCACTTAAATTTGAATAAGTCTTTTTATTTTATCACTTTCAAATTAATATATTGTTATTCTTATTTCAAACCAAACTTCAAAACTAATATATTGTTGTTATTATTATAATATATTACTTTATATTCTTTACGTCACTATACTAAATTTTGATAAAAAAAGCAACATGGCGCGTAACCGAAAAACGTGACGATTGCTACAAAAATTTCTCCCATACGTCGATAAAGAAGTTTCACTTCAATAATATCGATATCGGTCCAGCCGTTCACGCGTGATGCCGTGACCAAGGGAAATAGGGATTCATAGATAAAGGCTATTTATATCACACTTTATAAGATCAACTTGTACTGACTAAGTTTACCTAAAACAAATCTTGGAAGTTAATTTGATCCTAATTCTAATTGTCGTATGTAAGTTTGACATCTTGGAGCTGATCTGATGATAGAACCAGGAGGTGGTGGCGTAACTCTTCAGTAGATAGATAGGTACTCCTTATTGCACACCATAAATAGGGTACAATCATGAAGAAATACATTAAAAAAAATTGTACAATGGGCGGCCTTATCGGAGTCTGAAATCTCTTAGGCGCCCATTACACGGTAGGTTTTGCTGTCAGTTTTGCCGCAATCAAAACGATGATTGACGAATAACCTATCATCTAATGCAGTGATTGACGGTTCATTATGAGATTTGATGTCGATATTATTTCATCAATCACCAACGAACATCCGTCAATCATGACTTTTGGTAATGATTGACGTTTGCACGAGCGTATATTTGTTGTATTCGTTTTAACGAGTCCAACAGAATGGGCTAGGTAACAATACTCTGATGATGAAGCCAAGAGGGAAATCGAAACTCTTTTTTTAGTTTTTAATTAGGTTCGGCGTTTTATTAAACTACTAGCAGTTCCAAAATAACAGTAGCCTAAGTTACTATTTATAACACCAGCTATCTGCCAGTGAAAGTGGCAATCGAAGTTCCCGTGGAAATCGCTCCACCCGTTCCGGAGATAAGCCGGAACAGACAGATCGTGCAAATAACTGTATGAGCTTAAAAACTATTATTTTGACATTACAAACAGACACTTGAATTATTATTTTTTTGTATTATTATTTGTTATTATATTTGTTGTATTGTATTGTATCTACATAGCTCAACACACACACACAGCTCAGCTACACGCTTACTAGTAGCCCCTGATGCGTCCCACGATCCACTTCAGGGCTTCATCATCTCTAAGCTCAGCTCAGATCAGCTCTAAGAGGCCAAATTAAAGTATTGTCATCCAACCTAGGAACATACATATACATACAAAGTTTGATCTAGGTACAACAATTAGAAGCAGGTTAAAATTGATTTCCAAGATATGATTACATACTTAATTACAAGTGAAAAAATTTAATAAAAAACCGGACGAATGCGAGTCTAACTGGCGCACTGAGGGCGCTCGTACAAACATGTATGTAGATACTTCGTCCATCTCGGGAGGTGATTCGCGGAGATGTTTCCCCTTTTTTTCCAAATGACGAACTTAACTTTCCTATTCTAAAAATACTCTCCCATACGTCATGGCATGTCAATACACGTCAAAGTCTATTTTTCAAGCGCAAAATGTAAGTTTGTAAACAAAAACCACTTTCTTATAATGATAAGACTGGGCTGTTGGTCTAGTGGTTAGTGACCCTGACTGCTAAGCCAGAGGTCGTGGGTTCGATTCCCACCCAGGACAAATAATTGTGTGATAAGCACGATAATTTGGTTTGTGTCTCGGTGTAATTTATCTATAATAAGTATGTATTTTGAAATATATAAGTATGTTTATCAGCAGTCTGGTTACCATAGTACAGGCTCTGCCTAGTTTGGGATCAGACGGCCGTGTGTGAGATGTGTGGAGTTATTATTATATAATAACAAATTAACGAGTTATGGATCTATTTTATTTGTGTTGGGAGACCTTGCTTCTCGCCAAATTTCATGATTCTAGGTCAATGGGAAGTATCCTATAGGTTTTGATTTACTTACGAAATGTTAAATGAAGGCTTAAATTACCTTTCCTTTTATTGCGTTGCTGTAAAAGCTTGATTTGTTTACAAGGGACCGCAGACGTAAGTATTTGATGTTAATTTCAAGTTGATACCTTCACGCGTCCGGTCCCTAAGAAAAAGTGTTTTAGCCAGACGAGACAGACAGACAACGAAGTGAACCTGAAAGGGTTCCTCGCTTCCTTGTGAGAAACGGAACCATAAAGTTTCAAGCAATTCTTGAGGAATACAAGCTATTTAAAATCACGCTGAGGAGCGAAACAGTGCCGTGTGTTATATACCATGGATTGACCTATCTGTTGAACTTTAACACATGGTGCGACGATCCCCCACTTCTCAATTAAGGTCGCCAATTAACGACCATGATATGTACGTACATTTATATTCTGTCAATGTTAATGACAAATCAGTACTGTCCTTATTAGGTTGATTTTATAACCATAAAGTGGCAAATTAAATGAGCAGTATAGGTTTCTCTTGGATAGGCTTGTACCATCTTCGTCTTCAACGTCATTTTCCATCAGGTGAGTTTGATGACAAACGCCTACCTTTGTTGTATTAAAAAATATATCAATCAATCAGCCAGCATAGTCCACTGCTGGACATAGGCCTCTCCCAATGTGCGCCACAGCACCCGGTCCTCCGCCTTCCGCATCCAGTCCATCCCTGCTACCTTCTTCAGGTCGTCGGTCCATCCGGCTGGGGGGCGTCCTACCTTCCGTTTACCGATTCCCGGTCTCCACTCTGGGGCCCGTCTGCTCCAACGGCCGTCGGTCCTTCGGCATACGTGGCCAGCCCATTGCCACTTCATACATATATGGTTCCCTTTTTTATCGTTTGGAAACCACGGGTCATCACCTCATCTAGGGTAAAGTGGTATGTCGGACTTGAACCGACTAAAACCACACGGTGTTCCGTCACAAGTGACTTTATTGCAAGGTACCCGGAAGGAAGCGGCCGAGAACCTATGTTTATGGTTCTTTGATAAAAAGCAGTCACTGTTGTTTATGAACGGTTGCAGCACCAGGGTTGTCACGCTTGCGTCGAAAACCCTAAACTTTTTCTCATGACCCTATTCTTTATTTACTTAAGAAGGGAAGGCCTGCAAGGAAATAGACGATAATAATAACTCGACACATCTCACACACGGCCGTCTGATGTGAAACTAGGCAGATCCACTAACGGAGGAGCGTTGGCGCAATGGTTAACGTGGTCGCCTTACCGCTGCGCCGAGTGTTGTGGTTTCGATTCCCGCACAGGAAATAAAATTACGTGATCCACAAGTTGTCCCGAGTCTGGGTGTTCTTTGTGTCCGTTGTTTGTATGTTTGTAAAGTCCCCCGACACAGGAATCACTCCGGGTGCGGGAGCAGTATAAGACGTGTATTTTTGTTAAAGAAAAACAACAAATAGCTTCTCTCTCTCTCTCTCTCGAGAGAGAGAGTAGCTATTTGTTGTTTCTCTCTCGAGAGAGAGAGAGAGAGAGAGAATAAGGAGTAAACTCCAATAAACCATAAAAAGCACAATAAAGCGTTACGCTGCCCTCCGATCACTAAATTTTATTTATTTATTTATTGCATGCCATAATATATATTTACAGGTGGTAAGCTTAAGAGTAGGTATCAATTATGGACCCTGTCGGGCACAGCACTATTAGGAGAGAGGATGAGCAGTTTAGTTATGCTTAAGTTAAGTTTAGATGCAAATTAGATACATTTATGATGAATGAATAATAATCATATTTTTTTCATACCGGGCGCCTTATATGCAAATCGATTCTTAAGGAGTAAACTCCAAAAATTTTAAAAACTCCGACACAAAATATTAACAAAAACGCATTATATTATTTTGGAAAGAGCAGATACTCTTACACTGCTGTACCGATATTAAGCAAACATAACTAAGAACCACCGCAAGGAAACTGGCTTTCAAATGAAAAAAACCGCAAAGAAATCGGTCCATCCATTTGACAGCTACAATACCTCACACAGACATCGACGTCAAACTTATAACACCCCTCTTTTTGCGTCGGGGGTTAAAAAGAAACCTTGGGTGCAGGAGTACCTACCCACTGCGTCTGCAAACAATCACAGAGCTTACTTGATGATAAGCTGTTAACGATTCATATAACTCAACCTCAATGGCTCTCTGTCCTCATACCCTCGTTAAAGAACTACTAACTCTTCTAATGACAGTCCTACTAATATTATAAACGTGAAAGGTTGTGAGGATGTATGGATGTATGGATGTTTGTTACTGTTTCACGAAAAAACTACTGATCCTAATGCGATGAAACTTGGTATGTAGATAGTTGGAGACCTGGATAAACACATAGCCAATTTTTTATCTCGATATTCCCACGGGATCGGGACTTACGCGGGTGAAACCGCGGGTGCTGCTAATAAAACATAAGTACTCAATTAGTTCTTGATAAGTTCCTTCAAAACTCCATTCTAAACAACGAATATTATTAGTGACATATATTATAGTCACTGCATTAGTTATATTAAACAACTGGTCTAAAATGTCAGCGAGTCCCCCCTCCCCTCACCCCCGCTGGCCTTTTTTGAGGTATAATGCAGAAATAAATACTTTGGTAGTTTAAGGTCAATCTGTTAAAACATTCACAGATGGTTATAAAATAAAACATGATTATATTACTAACAGTTTCTAGTAGTTTCCGTTGCGTTTATGGTCGATGCTCGGCCGCTAAAAGTCGAAGCGTGATGTTAAGGGATCGTCCATTAATAAATTGAGGCTCGAAATTCGGGGGTTCGGAAAAAATCTCGTAATATCACAAGGAGCGGGGGGTTTAGTGAGACATGTATTTATTTTTTCGATTTCTAAACCGAAAAGCGGCGCGCGACTGTGGCTCACCGTTGCCAGGCAAAGATTTCCCTTGTCAGTCGCCAGTAAGTCTGTGATTTTCACCTGATTACACCTTTTTTTTATTTATTTATGGTATAGGGGCCAAACGAGCAGACGGGTCACCTGATGGTAAACGACTATCCCCGCCCATGGGCACCTGTAACTCAAGAGCCACAAGTGCGTTGCCGCCCTTTATGGTGTGAATAGGGGAAGAGCACGAAGACGATAGAGGGAAGGAGAGGGGAGGATGGGAATAGGGGAAAGAGAAGGGTTAGGGCCTCCGGTACCCTCACAGGAAAAGTTTGAGAACCTTCGATCATATAGACCAGAGGTTCCCAGACTATTTTTCTCATAGACCACTTTCAAAATTTAGCTGGTTCCAGTGGACCCCTGCAGCTACATTTGTCATATTCCCAAAACTCGACAATTGATTGTGCTGCGAGTGCATGTCAAAAAAAATAAGTTGACCAATTAAAATAGTGATTCCATCCAACTTTACTTTATCTACTTGCAGCACAAAGAACCAATCAATTATCACTTATTTCATTTAGAAAACTCCCTCCCTTCCCTCGGAGCGGTAAAAATAAAAATTCGCTATTTTATTTGAAGGGACTGCCATCAGACCTCCTCAACAAAGTACTAAGCGATATCGAACTTCTGTAGTTAGACCAGGTTGTCGGACTTTTTAGGGCTCCAACTACCCGTAACGAATACCACAGATGTTTGTATGGCACCCGGGACCGACGGTTTAACGTCACATATCCTAAGACTGACCCACGAGCCACGAGCCTCAATACGGTGCAATGTCGGTTATCATTATCATCAATGAGACTTTTTTTTTTTTTTTGTGTGTGTGGAAACCCCCTCGGGCCGTCACCCCACCGGGGTTTTCGGTGGGGCGGTGTGTCGGAATCGAACCGACTAAAACCACACGGTGTGCCGTACTGCGCCTTAAGTAGGAGGGATCCGGGAACAGCTTTCATTAAGACATCCGGATCCCCCCTAGCGCCTGCCCGCAAAAGCGCGGGCACCACCTCTGGGTAAAATACTCAAAACCTCTCAATTAGGTGACGTCCAGGCACACGCGGACGCCGCCTCCTCGCGGGGGGCCACTACAGCGATCATCAATGAGACTAAGATGACCTTAGTTCGCTTAGTTAGAAGTTTACAAAAATACTATTAAAATGTTTCCCACTTAACTAGTAATCTTTAGACAACTCAAACAAACATTGATTGCGATCAACGAAATAATAAATTATTTCTTGAATGTGACATAAATATTCATGAACTTATAAAGCTTATAGGTTAGGCGTAACGGTATTTTGGCTTTAGTTGTTCTCTTATGAAGCACTGTTAAAGTAAGTTAGCATAGGATGGGCACAGCAGATTTCAGCTAAAACTGGAGCTGTCTTACTGAAAAAGTTACACATTTCTATAGAAAATTACGGTTGTTTAATACTCGTGTAGCTTCGAGCGAGAGAGATGACGGTAAACGAGCTGATAGTCAGCGGTAACCGCGCCTACCGGCTGAAGAGCCGTGTGCTTATTTGCCAACAGGACAGGTATTGAATCAAGCCTATGATAAAAAAAATATCGACTTTTTCAAAACTGCAAACTAAAGTATCACAGACTTCAATGCGTCTCAATATAACCAAATCGCTTCAAGCTTCCCTCGATTTCTCCAGGTCCCATGGCCTGACCTGATGACCATGGGACCACCTGGAAGGATTAACTATACTGGAATTAAGAGAGATAATTCCGGTATGGTTCATTCTAAATAAATAATAACTTGGCACATCTCACACACGGCCGTCTGATCCCAAACTAGGCAGAGGCTGCACTGGTAACCAGATTGCTGAAAAACATACTTATATATTACTAAATACATACATATTATAGATAAATTACACCCAGACACAGAACAAATAATTATGCATTTCACACAAATATTTGTTCTGGGTGGGGATCGAACCCACGACCTCTGGGTTAGGAGTCAGGATCACTAAGGGGCCATCCATAATTGACGTCACACGTTAAGGGAGGGGGTCAACGAAATGTGACAAGGGGTGGGGGTTATAAGCTTTGTGACGTCACATGTCAAAATCTAAAGTATTAAACACAAAACTAAAAAACTTACTAAAAAAAATATTTTAGAATCGTCCTTTTCAATTCTGGGTGTAAAATTGCAAAATATGTGAAGTCAAACCAAGGACACCTGTGACAAGGACGGCGGGGAGTCAAAAATCGTGAAATTCCTGTGACATAATTTATGGATGGTCCCTAACTACAAAACCGAGTCCAGTCATTCTTCTTGCACTGTCCAAGTTGTGCACCTCAGGAATGCGCTCCCACTAGAAATATGGATGTCCACTCGACGACAACCTTTCAAGGATGTCGGTGAGTGGTGAGTACGACAGCTCTACACAGACTTATTGACATGATAATTTCATCATCATTTGCATGTATGTATGTATTTAAATAATATAATATGTTATAATTATGTGTTGTATCGTTATGTAGGTTTATTTACAAATTTTTAATATTGTTCTTTATTTCCTAAATTTACAATCGTAATTTTAATTATACACCAGCCTGTCACGCACGTCTTGGTTTTACCCAAAGGTTGATTTCCCGTATAGAGGCGTGTGGGATTTTTTATTATCTTCCTCACGAGCAGACGGGTCACCTGATGGTAAATGACTACCGCCGCCCATGGGCACCTGCAACTCAAGAATCACAAGTGCGTCATCGGCCTTTAAGTAGGGAGTAGGGGAAAGAGGGGAGAAGAGCGGGCAGAGCGGAAAGGGCATGCGGTAACTTCACTCACTTCTCACTCTACTACTCACTGCCGGTTTTCTGTGAGACTGTGGTATCACTCCGGTCGAGCCGGCCTACGTGCCGAAGGATGGCTCTCCCACGATCAACGTGATTATGATGCTTCTCTTCATACCCCGTTGGCAGGATTTAATTTTGTGTTTGATTCGTAGCGTGAATTTCCATGTCTGACAAACGTGGGGGACGGAAGGTAGCAAACAAGTATACATTATCCTTTTCCTAAGAAGTATTTATAGGCATATTACTTTTATATACTTACATATAGAGTTTTATTTCGATATGACAATAAGAAGTAAGTTAAAAGTGATTGCCAAGGTTTGTTTACATATTTAATTAGAAGTTAATAAAAGCTTATTGCGTATATATATTACGTGCAAGTACTTGTACTAATGAAATAAAAATCACTTCGCAAAACAATTTAGAATATGTTATTCAAAACAAGTACAAATTTACATACTGACTGACGGCCAAATGCGGCTTGGCGTACCGCGAAGAATTTATTCGTACTAAAAAAATACCATGTTATTGTATAGGTTGATAGAAACATCATTGATAAGTGCAAGTGACAAGTTATACTAGACTGGCTTTTGACCGCAACTTCGCTCGCTGTGTCTGTCGCTGTACGGGGGCCACACTGAAAGGTTTTATTTTTTATAAGACATAGAAGCCTGTTAATATTTTCTATATGTTTTCATTCCTTTTTAAGTACCATCGCATGTGATGAAACCATTGAATTAAGCAGTGAGCCCACTCTTCTTTAGGGATCTCTTCTACGCCTTTTCAAACGCAGCCACGGCATCTTAAGGGTTCATAACGAATTCCTCTAAGTTTATCTTTTATTTTTGGAAATAAATAAAAGTCACAAGGTAGGAACTGTGAGAAAGATGACTCAATAGCTCCACTAGCTTCTTGATCGTCCACATTTTCCAAGACAACTGGTAGACAGTGCCTGACATACCAATCGGCAGTAACAGTCCTTTTATCATCTAGAATGATTGTTGCGAAATGACCCATCCATACAAAGAATGAGGCAATAATCTTTTCTCTTGGCTTCTGCCCTTCTTTACTTCTTACCACGGCCGGTGCAACCTGGTCGAAACGTCAGGCAATTCAGAGGTATATAATACGTTTTCGTGATCACGTTAATTCCCGTATATACATAAAAGTTTATATATATCAGCCGGAACAAACAGACAGAACGACCGAATGAAAGACAGACAAACAAATAACAATCTTTTTAACAAAGATTAAACCGACGAAAAGAATTAAAAAGCAAAAATAAATAACCTTTAAGTCTTAAGTATTGAGCTTATTTACATAAACTATCAAATTTTGTATAAACTATCTTTTCGTCGGTTTAATTTTTTGTAAAAAGATTTTTATTTTATGATTTTTTTTCATCATCAGCTCAGCTACATGATGTGATGATTTCTAAACGCAAATACCTGATAAAGTAATGAAAAATAAACAGAAACACTATTCGTTCCTATAATTTTCGAGGGTTTCTCTCAATATCCTGACTTCCTTGACATGGGACCACCCTTGAGGTATACCCTATCCAACAAAAAAAGAATAATCAAAATCGGTTCATAAATAACGGAGTGAGGGCTGAACATACATAAAAATATATATTTATTTATTTATTTTTTTATATATATATACGGTCGAATTGAGAACCTCCTTTTTTTCGTCGGTTAAAAAATGAAACCAACATTCAGATGCATTTAATAAAAAGCTATTATTATGACATTACCAACAGACACTTCAATTTTAATTATTTATGTAGATGTATTAGATAATAATAACGTAACTAAACATACAATAGAACTCTTCTCTCGTGTGAGCGTCAAACCCACACGTACACGTGTACACATATAGGTCAAATAACTCAAAAACAGCATAAATAATAATAACTAAATTAACTCATACATAATGATGTCATATGTACGGAAATTCGGTCTTAATTTTGAACGTAATTTTTTTTCTCAAGAATGCTCAAGACGTAAACCGGTGAGACGGTGACTAATTAGCATAGGTTGAAATAGGTAGAATGATTTTGGGTAAATGAACTCAAATGTAAATGTGGACATGCCTCAGGTTTCGGTATTTTAAACTTACTAACATAATTTTTCAGAATTTAAAAAATACAATATGTTATGATCGCCATGTCTAGTCAGTCAAGTTCACTTCAACATATCTGTTCAAAGACTTAAAGTTAAAGAAAGAAGAAGAAGAAGAATTGGTTTACATTGTTTTGTTACATTCTTTTTTAAAAGAGTGGCCGTGAGTTTGTTTGCCCGATTGCTTCTCACAAGGCTCAACCATTTGGAAACGGGCGGTTATAGATCGAAACAGGCAGATGTGATATTAGGTTATCCATTTTTGTTTTATTTAATCATTTTACATTTGACGAAGCAAACTATTGTTGCGGTGACTCTGTGTGTGTTGATCTTTAATTTTTAATTATAATAATTATTTATTAAATCGACGATTTCGAATAATTGATGGTCAATTTTATGAAATAAAGATTTTTTGAATTTGAATTTTGAATTTGAATATACTCTGTACCTCCAACGCTTGTAACCAATCAGAATAGAGCTCTCATAGCACTAGTATGTTTACCACCAGTCTGGTTACCATAGTACATGTTATGACCCCTCCACCCCTTGTCACACAATGTCATATCACACTTCTATGACCCCCTCCTTAATGTGTGACGTAATTTATAGATGGCCTCGTAAATACTATGAGGAAGGCATATCCATGTTAGGATAACATGATGCAAGTACATCGCAAGTACATTAAATGATTCTACCTATTGCCATTATTGCAATAATTAAGTACCGACAGAAAATTTTTTACTCATGATACCTACCAACTTATTACTAAAGAAGCATTTTTTGTTTTATTTTTATTTCTTCCCACTAATATTATAAATATGAAAGTTTGGATGGATGGATGTTTGTTACTCTTTCATGCCAAAACTACTGAACCGATTGCGATGAAACTTGGTAGGTAGATAGCTGGAGACCTGGATTACTGACTGTATGTGAATATAATTGTCAATATTAATAATCCACAATAATAATATTAATTATGAATATCAATATCAATAATGAAACAAAACTTTAAGAAAGGTAAAGGTGCGCACGATAAGTTGCGCACTAAAAACGTAACGCTGCCCTCCGATCACAAAATTTTACTCTTCATATATTATTCATACCGGGCGCCTTATATGCAAATCAATTCTTAAGGATCATACTCCAAATACTGATTTATACATATTTAAATTATTTCCTTTCGCTGCAATAACAAAAGAAAGACTTAACTTAGGTTTTGCATTTCAATTTTTGCTACAAATAACCCATTTCATTGCCATAGCTGAAGAGGTAAAATAATAAACATATATTAACCACCCAGTAATGAGCTCGACTCCCCGCTTACCACATTCTGAAGATAACGAAGTGTTAAAATTATTTTAATTCTAAACTCTTAAAATGTTTGGTTAATTAATACTTGAACGACTTGTCCCCCTACTAATTTAAGACCAGCGTAATGTTTCCTTTGCCTCCACACGCAAAATTTGAACAAAAAATTTACATCAAATATACGAATCTATAAATTTAACTTTCCAAGGCTAATACGAGTTAAATAAGCTACATTGAATATACAAAATAAACCAGTTAAATTCTTACACGTGCCGTGTTCACTTACAGGCTGTTAATAGTTTAAATTTTTAATTTATTTAAAACAATTTTTATGTCGTTAGGTCACTACACTACTAAAATAATACTATGTCTGACTTTTAGAGGTCAGCCATTCGCGTACAAAATTCCAAATCTTATCTACACGCTTACAAATTACAAATCAACTTCAAAATTAAAAAAAAACACAAATAATATAAAAATGCGTGGAGGTGGCTTTGGGACACACAGTTGGTACGAATTTCATTTCGCTATATATAAATACTAGCTGTGCCCCGCGGTTTCACCCGCGTAACTCAGATACCATGGGAATATCGGGATAAAAAGTAGCCTGTGTTAATCCAGGTTTCCAGCTATCTATATACGAAGTATCATCTCAATCGATTCAGTAGTTTTTGCGCGAAAGAGTAACAAACATCGATACATCCTCACAAACTTTCAATTTTTTTTTCACATTCAATATCTTCACTACTTATTATAAAACAAAGTCCCTGCTGCGTCTGTCTGTCTGTTCGCGGTAAACTGAAAAACTACTGAACGGATTTTCATGCGGTTTTCACTAATATATAGAGTGATTCATGAGGAAGGTTTAGGTGTAAAATTTGTAGTGTACCCGTGCGAAGCAGAAGCGGGTTGCTAGTATATTATAGAAATGTATGTATACAGAGCCTTTTAACAAATCGCTAGTGTCTTGAAAATTCCCATTACAAACACAACCGTCAACAACGTCTGTCCTCACGCGTCTGCCAGCGTCCGGGTGGCTCACGCCACGCGGCGGTGAGCGATGTCCCCCCCCCCCTCTCCGTCGCTCGCAGTTTTATATTATAGTCGTAACTTTTAAAATATTTGACCAAATTACGTACTTTAAAAGACAAAGTTTATCAACTTTGAATATCAAAAGTGATAAAAGTATTTATTTTCATAAAAATGTATTTGTTACTGCTAAATGTTATTTGGAAATAAAAAATTAAATTTTATTGTATTTATGGTTCACTATTTTGGTAATAATGGCTTACACATAAAATATAGATATATACTGTCGCGGACGTTATTGTAGAACTATTTAGAAGAAACAATCCCACCGTACATTATATTCATGTAACTCTTACAGTTTTCTCACCGCACGCCAGAATAGCTCGCAGATGACAGATTTTTTTTCCGACTTACTTAACACTTATCGTTATATTTTGGCCAATATACATAATATCTTCATAAATTATAGCATATGTGTTATTCTGATATATAAGCTATATTAGTGTAAAGTTTCATAAAAATCCATTCAGTAGTTTTTGCGTGAAAGAGTAACAAACATCCATACATCCATACATCCTCGCAAACTTTCACGTTTATAATGTTAGTAGGACTGAGAGCGCTCCCCGCTGTTTCACCCGCGTAAATCCCGATCCCGTGGGAATATCGGGACAAAAAGCCCATATGTTAATCCAGGTCTCCAGCTGTCTACATACCAAGTTTCATCACAATCGGTTCAGTAGTTGGCGTGAAAGAGTAACAAACATCCATACATACATCCATACATCTTCATAAACTTTCATGTTTATAATATTAGTAGGATATTTAATGGATTAAATAAATTGTATCAAAATATAGTAAATATTGTAAAAACTTGAAATTAAAATGGCGCCATCTGTGAAAGTTACTCAAACTAATATATGGATAACTAGCAACCCGCCCCGGCTTCGCACGGGTAGCAGAGACATCTTCAACAATCATCAACATATTTCAATCAATTTACACAAAATCTTAACAAATAATACACCTAAACCTTCCTCATGAATCACTCTGTCTATTAGTGAAAAGCACATGAAAATCCGTTCAGTAGTTTTTCAATTTATCGCGACGCGGCGGGGGACTTTGTTTTATAATATGTGGTGATTAGTATACAACAGTAGTATTGCGCAAAATCTAAATAAGATAGATCAAGTCACGGTTAGCATTTTTCGTTGCACTAATTTTTTTTCCGTCTAGCCCCGATCCGCCGAGCGTCTGAAGTGTAACATGCGATGAGGAACTTAGTTCTAAAAATCGCGAAGCAAATGTGGACTATAAATTAATCCTTGTAAGACTGATTTTCCTAAAATTCCAGCATTATATACCGAATTTATTTAATGGTAGGTAATGTAGTCTAGTACTACTATTAGAAAGACTAACAACCTGCCGTGACTACCCGTGCTTCGCAGTTTCATCTGCGTTTATGGTCACTGCCCCACACCTAAAGGTCGTAGCGTGATGTTACATAGCCTATACTATTCCTCATGAATCTGGCTATCATATACAAAAATAATGATTCGAATCCGACTGCTAGTTCCAGAGATTATTAATCAAAAAAACACAAAAAAATCTCTTCAGCTTTGTTATATTAGTATAGACGTAATATTATTAAGTGATTTTTACGCAAATGTTTATTAATGATTACCTAATATATACATACTATTACGAACTTCGCAATAATAGACGTTTTAAGGTAATATTGGTTTATTACTAGACTACTTGACTGGGGGTGCTGGGCTAGAAAACCTCCACGCGGTGCACCCTGGGCAACGTGGGCGATGACGATCGTTCTCTTATGGAGTGGACGTCATTGCCCACGGCTAATATTCTGGCAAGGGGGTCCCTGTTTTTAGGGTCACCCTGTGTTTCTCCGCCTGTCCTCTGATCCAAGCAGAAGGTACTGTGGACAGAAACGAAAAGGGGCGACGAGGTAACTTTCTCTGAATTAATTTAGTGTTTGTATTGTTCGTCCCAACCGTAACCCTGTTCGGCAACGGATCGGTGCGGTGGCTCTTTGGGGCTGCGAGGAAGAAAACCTCTTTAAATAATTACAGCATGGGGCAGACGGGCTCGCTGTCTTAGACAGCTGAGCATGGTCTGGCACAGACCACCGTCTGGCCAAGCCGTAACCCTGAACTGACAGGACCGGCGTCGACAGTCCCCATTCGTATTCTGGAGGGGACAACCAATGCCTTACGAGCCCTGTAGCCAGCTCTAAATCGGCTACCAACATAAACACGGAGGTCGCGACTAAGGAAACAAA
Source organism: Callimorpha dominula (assembly GCA_949752705.1). Classification (NCBI taxonomy): domain Eukaryota; kingdom Metazoa; phylum Arthropoda; class Insecta; order Lepidoptera; family Erebidae; genus Callimorpha; species Callimorpha dominula. The sequence continues at coordinate 8,956,363 of OX457018.1, read as the reverse complement.
AAAAGTGGTTGATGGAAAATTTTGGCGGGCCGAAAAGCGTCCACATCCCAGCAGACCTGGATCTGGACGGAGTAGAAGTCGCTCCGAAATCGGCTCGGAGACATCTTCGAGCGATGAAGCATTGCCGGCTGCAAAGATGCCGACGGCGCGTCGCGGTAGGGTTCGACCACCTACGACTGGCGCCTATATTGGCGTTAGCAAGGCTCGGAAAGAGGCGGCAGCTCTCCGGGCAGCCGATAAAGCCGCAGAAGCGCAAGAAGAGGAACAGCACCTAAAAGAGCTGTTTCTCAATATCGCTGCCAAAAGAGCAGAACGAGCGAATGCCCGAAGGAGCCCACACAGAACCATAAATTCTGCTCCTAACTGGGAGAGTAAAATCCAGGAGGCCCTGACAAGCATTGGGGAAGTTGCCAGAATCTCTAAGGGCCTAAAAGGCACTAGCCAGAAAGCCCTAAAAGAAGCGGTGTCCAGCATTAAAGAGGCAACGGAGGCTCTCCTAAAGAATTCGTCCTCAGAGGAGACGATTAAACGTCTCGAAGACCGACTGGCCGACTCTGAAAAGAGGAACGAAGAGTTGCATCAAGAGTTACGTGCATTGCGCGAGGAGGTAGAAAATCAGCGCAGTGCTCGAGATGAAGGAGCAGCGGCGCAGACCACAGAGCCGAACATTGCTAGGCTTATGTCGGAACTTGAGCAGCGCCTCATGAAGCGTATTTCAGCTATGGAGCCTTCGACCACCTTTGACGTCATCCAGATCTTTGACGTATGCGGATGCAAGCAAGGTGGGTCTCACAGCCCCTTTAAGTAGTGAGACAGCTACTCCGCCGGCTCCTAAAAGTTCTGCTGCTTTGAAGTCTGGGGGGAACACAAAAAAGCAGCCAAATGTAGCAAAGAAGACACCAGCACCAGCCTCCACAGCACCAGCGACTCCCGTACAACCTTCCGATCAGGAAGGCTGGGAAAAGAATAAGAAGAAAGCCAAGAAGGCAGCCAAAAAGGCAGAAAAGAAAGCCGCTAAAACTGCCACTGCAAAAGCGCCGAGGCTCCGTGCCCCCCGCTCTACTGCCATCGTGCTCACATTGACGACGGAAGCTGCGGAACGTGGTGTGTGGTACGCCGATGTCTTACAAAAGGCGAAGGAAAACGTGGACCTTCAGGCTCTTGATATCCCGGGAGTCCGGTGTAAATCCACCCGGACGGGAGCGCGCCTGCTGGAAATCCCCGGTGCCACCAGCGGCCGTAAAGCCGATGCATTAGCGATCAGGCTCAGGGAGTCGTTAGATGCGGCCGAAGTCCGTGTGTCCAGGCCCACAAAATGTGCGGATATACGTACTGGGCCTGGATGATGCTGTGACGATCCCTGAAATTGTAGCTGCGGTGGCAGAGATTAGGGGATGCCCTGAAGACCAAATTAAGGCTGGAGCAATTCGCTCCGGCGTTGATGGTTTGGGCACGGCAGTGATCAGCTGCCCTGTAGCATCAGCCCAGAAGGTCGCAGATGGCCGGAGCATTCTCGTCGGTGGCTTTCTGAAGGCACAAGTGCGTTTACTGAAGCCTAGAGTGTCAAGGTGCTTTCGCTGTCTGTCGGTGGGGCACGTTGGAGTCAAGTGCACAGCGGCGGTAACCGTCGGTGATAGATGCTTCCGTTGTGGCCAGCCTGGACACAAAGCCCGCTTATGCGATGCCCCACCGCGGTGTTTTAAATGTGCAGCAGAAGGGAAACCAGCTGAGCACCGTACAGGCACCAAAAGCTGCTCTGCGACAGGTTCTCGTTGCGCCAGAATAAACCTGGGGAAATTAATAATAGCATTCCGTGTTTTCTTTCTTTCTTTCTAAATCCATTATAATATACGAGACGGTTATATAATAGATTCTATGACGTCAATGTCTAAGGTTGAATGCAATTAGTACAACCTTCACTCTTAGTATTTAGAAATGTCGCGTGTATTATTTGCCCGATTACCGGATCTCCGGCTATTTCTATAAAAGCCATTCAGCCTTAGAAAAAAAAATCGAAAAAAATAATCTAAAGCGTCGTTTATTATACTAATGTAAGAAATTTTCTTGGTTTTACGAATATTTGTTTAAAATATTAGGTATATGTAATACTCTTATCCGTCTAGTGACCGGACTCATATACGGATAATACTTTTTACTTAACTTATAGTCAACCGTACATTTGTCGCATCTCTAGAAATTTTTAACATTAATCTTGGTCGTCACAAGCTTTAATGGTTAAGAATTATTTATTTATTTCTTTAAAACTATTAATATTTCCGGCCGGTCTGATTATTTATTCTCAATGATAGGAAACTTGATAATTAAAGTAAAAATAAGGTCATTGCTATTAATGCCGCACCCGCTTCTCAGAGGAGTGCGGGCGATGTTCGCACCGGGTAATGGTTGCACCGGGTGACGGGTGATGGTCGCACCGGATGACGGGACCCGTCTTAGTTGAGACGAATCAATGCCTGCGGAATAATGCATTGGCGACTCCCGCTCTTCCGAAAAAAAAGTACATTGAGGTTGTAAATACGAACTCAACCTTATACGAAGTGTATTAGATTGTATGACGTCAAGCTTTAACTTAGAACTTACTTATATGGTTTTAAACATTGGCCGCCAGAGCGCAAATGCATCGGCGCGTCCCTCTCGCCTCACAATTCACTTCAAATACCTACAAAATCATAGGGATTCCAAGATCGACTAATTATGAGATTAATTGTATCACCTTAAAATACTATATAAATATTAGATTATTGTAGTTTTAAATAATAGCGAAAAAAACTGTTTTTTTTTTGGTACTATCGTATTTTTGTCGGTAACTGCCGTCGCGCGTCGTGGGCACGTTTCGTTTGTCGGATATGGCCGACCGTGGCGCTCAGCGTAGCGGATGAGCATTCAACTACATGATCAGAGGTCGCGGGTGCGATTCCCGTTTAGTTCAAATATTTGTATGCATAAATATGTCTAAGATGTGTCTTATGTATTTACAAAAAAAAATGTATCCGTGTTCGATTTTAATGGAATTTTGTCCAGTTTGATCCAACTTGAGAGATAGGATACATTTTTTATTTTTTATTGCAAATAACCTAGCATTTGAAATACTTAAAGTTTATAAGAAAGAAAGAAACATATTTACTTTGCACTCATACAAAGGCATAAGAGATTCAAGGAAGAGTTTTACAACAAATAAAAGGCACAACTGCATGATTTAAAAATGGTCGTTAGCTCAGCATTCTGGTACTGGTATTATGCTAACAACTAGAATGATATTCATAGCGGCCGAAAGGTCACGAACAGTGAGCCATCGTCAAGTTCTGACCTCCTCTGGAACGCTCTACCGCAGGAAATCAGGATGGCACCTAGTCGCCTATCATATAAAACAATGGTTCGTGCTCTCCTCTTACGTAAACTGACAGAATCATTAGAACAGGAGAAAAATAAGTTTATATATTCATTCATGTATGTATGTATCTGTGTAAATATTTTCCTTTCTTAATGAACCTACTTCATTAATGTCTACACCACCTTAAGGTAGACTGGCAGACAATGCCTTTGGCATTAAGTCCGCCTCTGCCTCTGTACATATTGTGCATAAATTAAATTAAATTAAAAAATAAATAAATAGATAAATATCTATTATCTGATATATGTAGGAGAATTGCAGAAACATTATGTAAAATAATTATCTTTTAAAAAAAGTATCACCGACTTCAATGTGTTTTTTAGTGGAAAGTAGATGTATTTTTAACCGACGAAAAAAAAGGAGGTTCTCAATTCGACCGTATAATTTTCAGTCCTCACTCCGTTATATATGAACCGATGTTGATTATTCTTTTTTTGTTAGATAGGGTATACTTCCAGGGTGGTCCCATGTCAAGGAAGTCAGGATCTGATGATGGGATCCTGATAACATTGAGAGAATCCTTCGAAAATTGTAGGAACGAATAGTGTTTCTGTTTACTTTTCATTACTTTATCAGGTATTTGCGTTTAGAAATCATCACATCATGTAGCTGAGGTGATGATGAAAAAAAATCATAAAATAACAATCTTTTTAACAAAAAAATAAACCGACGAAAAGAACTAAAAAGCAAAAAATAAATAAATTACTTACGTAGGTACATATAAAATTTTGAAAATTAATCAGTTTGTTGTTTGGCGCCGACTCAAAATAAGTTTATAACAAGGTTATGTAAATAAGCTCAATACTGAAGACTTAAGGTTTATTTATTTTTTGCTTTTTAGTTCTTTTCGTCGGTTTAATTTTTTTGTTAAAAAGATTTTTTGTTTAAATATAATATGGGTAGGCCAACTAAACGCACTGCTCCAATGAGACAGCGATGTTTCGGAGCAAACGAAAACATCGATGTATACAATTTTTAGATATTTTGTTTTTTTTTATTTATTTTAAACTATGCACATTTGGTACATTGGCGGACTTATGCCTAAGGCATTCTCTACCAGTCAACCATTGGGTAATACAGAGAAAAGAAGAAGTAGGTGCAAATAAAAATCTGATATTTGTTGATTTTTAAGAAACCGCTGGACTGATTTCGATAAAATTTAAATGGGACCACATGGAAAGTACTCTTTGAAACAAAAAAATAATTTTCTTAATTGGTTCTGGCGTCTTCAAGTACTTGGTGAACATACATAAAAAAAAAAGATTCCGACGAATTGAGAACCTCCTTCTTTTTGGAAGTCGGTTAGTGACTACATACAGCTATAGAGTCCAGTATTTATGTTGACCTGTCCACGGTACAAAAGTCTTTACAATGACAGACCAAATTATACGTGTAAATTAAATAAAACAAGACGTTCAAAACAGTCGAAATTCGACCGCCAAGCGATTTCTAATTACCTGTTATTATTAATAACTGCGGGAGAATAATAAGCGCATATATGATCGGATTTTAATTGAATTATTGAGTTGAATTGATTTTTACTTCCATTAAAAAAATATTTTTGACATCCTTTCGCTGTAAGAAATGAAAGCGCTTCAGCCAGGAATTGAGTTAAACGGAAATGGGGATATTAATAATAGCATTCCGTGCAAGGCTAGTTTACGAACTGGTATTTAATCCTAACTTACTAATATTTTAAAGACGAAAATTTGTGAGGATGGATGGATGGATGTTTGTCACTCTTTCACGCATAAACTCCTAAACGGATCTGGATGATATTTGGCACGGATATCGATTTATAGTCTGGAATAGCACAGAAAAATGTACGGTTGCCGTGTGATAGATTTCATAACTAGCCGGTCAGAAATCGAGAATTAGTGAATTAAAGAACACAATAAATATGCATGCAGTTTATTATAAAAATACGTTCATTAATTAGCACGTACAAAAAGAATTTAATGTTTGTGCACTGAGAACACGTCATAGCGTGTTTAAGAATGCATTGATGAAGATTTGACTTCTAGGCATATCGGATTATAAGAGGGGCCGGATTATCGCGGGTCTACTGTAAACGGATACGGCTCTGCTGACACCTAGGTATAGAGTATGAATATATAAAAGTTGACAGTTGACAGTAAAAAAAAAATGACAGTCATGGGATTGCCGACAGAAGTGAAAACTTAAACGGAACGACGAACTTAAAATATCACATTAGCAGGTTGGAGACATTAATTAATAAGGAGCTGACATAACTCAATGTTTAGATTAGCGCCCTCTAGTGGATCTATATATGTATTATTAGCGTGACCGTCACGAGTTCGATAGCAAAAGTGCACAAACGTGCTTAAAGAAGTTTTCGCTTCAAAAAAGTGATCCTTTTATAGATTAAATCGTTGGATTTAAATATATTGCCAGATTGTAAACGGAAGTTCAAAAACTGTTATATGAGCGCATATTATGTTAATTTCTAGAAAACCAACATTGATGGGTAATTATAATATTAGAACAGTTAATCTAGTTTCGCATATTACCATACCATGGGAACAGACTAGACTTTTTTGTGTACACTTTCTTGTTAGGGGCCGTCCATAAATTATGTGTTACGAGATATTTTTACGACACGATTAAGAGCTCCTCGTTAGTTTCTTATTTTTGGCTTTTGCCCGCTGTTTTGATCGCTTCACCTGAACTAAATGCTTGTGTTAGGACTGACTCCACGTCTTCCACACTACCCGCCTTAGGGGGCGACGTATGAGTTTGCCAGGACGTCGCGTTATTGAGACTTTACTGGTTTTATTTTACGCAGCAATCTAAATTATACCTTCTACCCCAGTCTAAATTTAATTAATAATTGTTACACACAATTGTACAATTGACAGCCTCACGTCCCATTTGAACAAGATTGGTACACCATAATATTGTATCTATTATTTTTCAGCGTAAATTGTATCCTCAATCATTAATATCTGTGTATTGCGTCAATCTCATGTTTATCACACCAAATCTTACTATCGGAGTCGAGGAATACAAATTTAAAGGAAAACAGCTCACGTAATTAATGGATGACCCATCATCTCCCGCCTTTTCCCAACTAAGCTGGGTTCGACTTTCAATCTAACTGTGACATGACCGAACTTTGATATTTTACGTGAAGCGACTGCCATCAGACCTCCACAACCCGAGTACTAGGCGATATCGAAGTTCTGTAGTTAGACCAGGTTGTCGGACTAAAAGGCTCCAACTGCCCGTAACGAATACCACAGTTTTTTTTTTTAAAGAATACTAGCAACGTGGGTCACACATTACTGGGATTCTTGTTAACCCCTCCAGCTAAGCTAAATGCTTGTGTTAGGAGTGAGTTCACGCCGGTAGTGCACTAGGTGGGGTTCGAACCCGCAACCACTTGATCGCAAGTCCGACGCCTTAGCCATTACGCTACCGCCGCTTAAATATGTTAGTATAGTAAGATGTTCGTATGGCAACCGGGACCGTCGGCTTAAAGTGCTCTCCGAGGCATGGTGTGTTAAGAATGGTCACCCGTCCTAAGACTGACCTGGCTAGTTTTAATTAATCTTGTAATGTGCTCACCTACTCGGTTACCACTTAGCCACGAGCCCCTCTAATTAAATTAATGTATGCACCCATTTCATGCAAATAAAGAAATTATTAGTGGGTGTCGAGTAGGTACTCAGCACACACTGCAAAATATTAGTTACGCTTAGAGCTACATTTAAATTGTAATATGTCTAACTATTAATCGTGGGAGAGCCATGCTTCGGCACGTATGGGCCGGCTCGACCGGAGTGATACCACGGCTTCACAGAAAACTAGCAGTGAAGCAATGCTTTCATTGCTTTTCGCCGAGTGAGTGAGTTTACCGTAGGCCATAATCCTTCCCTCCCCCTTCTCCCCCTCTTTCAATTTTCCCCTACTCTTACCTTAAAGGCCGGCAACGCACTTGTGACCGAGTCGCAGGTGCCGTAGTCATTTACCATTAGATGACCGGTCTGCTCGTATTCCATAAAAAAAACCAATTCAAGTGACAGGCAATAGACTTTCCCAATATTACGTAAGTGGGAAATTAATTTAAAAAGAAAAGAAATAATTAGAAAGAAAGAAAGAAAATACGTTTATTCTGACACAATTAGCGAAAAGCAATGCAAGCATTGCTTCACTGCCGGTTTTCTGTGAGGCCGTGGTATCGAGCGGAGTCGAGCCGGCCCATACGTGCCGAAGCATGGCTCTCCCACCTTAAAGGGCGTCAGTTTAATTTTTTGTTTAAAAACCTGCGATTGTATCGTATGTGTCGGGTCGTTCAGCTCCCTTCAATATGGTTGATCTGTACGATGGCTGGCGTGTGTGTCAAGCTCGTGAACGGGTGCCGTTGGTCGGTGCTGGTCATCTCCGGACTGCTATTACTTAAATATGTATAGTAGTAATTAGCGCGTGTATTTATATTCGAGAATAATATGTTATATTGTCCTCACATTTCATTTACTCTTAAAAGCAATGTAACCAAAAATTTGTAAAAAATATTTTGAAAATGGGACACTCCTTTTCAAAATATTTTTTACAAATTGGAGGGTCTTGCCTGTTCTTCTTTATAGCATCTACGTATTGGAACAGGCAACTAGCTTCACCGCTTCACGTCTGACTTTGTCTGACTGACTCCTACTCCTGACAATTCAAAAATACCTATTATTGGTTTATACTAACTTTTAAACTTTCGCGTTCCATGATATAATATTATCTACGTATTAACGGGAATTAACGCGATCACGAAAAGGTATTACATATGGCTGGCTGACTATTGGCTGACTCACAGTCAGCCTGTGACCACGGCCAGTGCAACCTGGTCGAAACGTCAGGCAATTCAGAGGTATGTAATACCTTTTCGTGATCGTGTTAATTCCCGTTAATACGTAGATAATATTATATTATTGGTTTAATTGAAATAAATGGGTTTGATTTGATCATATGATCTGATTGAATGGCCTGTTGGTCTAGTGTTTAGTGATCCTGACTGCTGAGCCAGAGGTTGTGGATTCGATTCCCACCCATGACAAATAATTGTGTAATCATTTGTTCTGTGTCTGGGTGTAATTTATATACTAGTATAATATGTATGTATTTATATAAGTGTATTTTTCAGCAGTCTGTATACCATAGTACAGGCTCTGCCTAGTTTGGTATCAGACGGCCATATGTGAGAAGTGTCAAGTTATTATCTAAGGTTGTCCGTATGAGAACTCATATTGTAACACTACCGATTGTTGATGTAATGTTTGGTGTCTATCTCATAACCAAAGTCGTGGACAACTTAACGATTTATATATACACTAGCAGCGCCCCGCGGTTTTAGTAGCGTAAGTCCCGATCCCGTGGGAATATCAAGATAAAAAGTATGCTATGTGTTAATCCAGGTCTCCAACTATCTACATAACAATTTTCATCGCAATCGGATCAGTAGTTTTTTCGTGAAAGAGTAACAAACATCCATACATCCTCACAAACTTTCACGTTTATAATATTAGTAGGATTAAAGATAAAGATTTATTGGACAACAGGTTTCGAACAAGTATTATAAAATTAACATTTGGAACTTATTTGTACAAAAAAAAAACTAGCTTCAATTTGGAATGTAGCTCATATTACAGTACACGCCCGTATGTTGACACGTGGGGATTATTAGTCGCACGTTGACCCGATTCGCGCTTTAACTCAAAACAATTTAACTCGTGGGTCTATGATCGTTTGTAGTACAAGTTTCGTCATTATTATCGCGACAACCCTTGAGACTTCCACCTTTATAAGGCGGAGGTTCGGCCGCATACCCCATCACCTGGATAATTGGCAATTCACCACTGTACGGTTCTCCATATTTTTTTGCCTCGCACAAACAAATTGTCGCTTGCGGTTTTTCCGGACCGATACAACCTTCAAACCTTCAAGAAAAGAGCGTACTCCTATCTTAAAGACTTGCAACGCACATGTGACTCTTGAGTTGCAGGTGTCCATGGGCGATGGTAGTCACTTACCATCAGGGGACCCTCTGCCCCGTATAATATAAAAAAAAAACCTTCGGATATTAACGTACTCCGTCTTTTTTAAGGTTTAGAGTGCTGCAGTGACATGTCGAGGACTGTGGCGGGCAGTACCGTCTTTACCATAACGGGGGCCGTGCCCAGTGCCCCCATTCTCACTGGGGCCCCGATTGTTTACCAATCGTAGTGTAGACCGCTCACACCTAAATAAAATAATAAATTATAAATTAACCAAGCACAATGTTACATGTACAAGTTATTATTTTTTTATTAGGATTGTACATAAGAATTTAAGGCCTTCAAACAACAATTTTAGTTTGCAACAGGACCCCAATTTTTATTTGCCCAAGGGCCCCGGTATAGCCTTGGTGGCGGGAGTTGGCATCAATCTCTCACCAGTGGTTTTCCAGTTTAGACACTCCGAGCAGCCCCTCCCCCCATAACCATAAGTACTGCAATATGTATTATATTTTCGCAAATTATTTAAAACCTTTTAAATGTACTAGAATTCAGATTATACAACATTTCTTTTTTTAACCCCCTAGGGCAAAAGAGGGAGAGGTAAAAATTGAAATTTATCAAACTTCCTTATTTCAACTTCTATTTGAAAATAACTCATTTTCCATCAATGAATTCATCAATGCAAATGCATGCAATTACATTTTTGGTAAATTAATATTGTTAAATTTTTTTAATTATGACATGCCTTAATTGTGTTTTTTTTATTCTGCACTAGCAGTTCCCGCGCCGCTTCGCTAGCGTGAAAATATTAGTATATTTTGCGCGGCACTCTAATTCTTTTTCCAAAATGAAAATAACTTAAGTTACTCCTTATAATACCAGATATCTGCTGTTCCAGAGATTAGCAGGAATAAACAGACAGACAATTTTTACTGATGATTGTAAAATGTAATTAATTTATTTTTTGTCATTATATTATTTACCTATATTTTTTATTTTTAAATGTATTATTATTGTTAATTATTATGCGTTTAAACACAATTATATGATTGTTTCTGAATAACTGAACTACGAACAATGTCTGTTTGTGGCATCATAGCTTCTAAACGAATTGACCAATTTTGTTTTAGGTTATTTGTTTGTTTGAAAGGTGACTTGATCGAGAGTGTTCTTAGACGTTCGAAGATCATCAGCTCTAATCTTGATTGATTTAAATTTCGAGGGTATTTTTAATTTATGCTTGTTATGTTATGGGAAGGAAATTAATAAATCTATTTTATTAGGCAAATCGGACCACTGATACTGGGTCCCATTTGCTTATCGGGTATTTTGCATTTCTTATCGGGATTAACTGGTTTACCTGACTGGCCTGTTGGTCTAGTGGTTAGTGATTCTGACTGCTGAGCCAGAGGTGGTGGGTTCGATTCCCACCCAGGACAAGTATTTGTGTGATGTGCACGATTATTTGTTCTGTGTCTGGGTGTAATTTATCTCTAATATGTATGTAAATATATAAGTATGTTTATCAGCAGTCTGGTTACCATAGTACAGGCTCTGCCTAGATTGGGATCAGACGGCCGTGTGTGAGATGTGTCCAATTATTATTATTATTATTATTACCTATAACTATAATATTATTATTACCTATAACTATAATATTATTATTACCTATAACTATAATATTATTATTACCTATAACTATAATATTATTTTGGATTGCTGTTAGTCGCGTATGTGTTCCACAAAAACTTAAACTTCCAAGCTCACATAGATGTATTAACTTTAAGAACCAGGAAACTAATTTTCATCTTTAAAAATTTACGACATGTATGTGATAAGAAAGTACTTAAAATAACGTATCTCGCATTATGTCAATCAATACTGATGTACTGCATCACATCCTGGGGAGGTGCCGCTAAAACTATTTTGATAAAATTGGAACGTGCCCAAAGGGCAGTCTTAAAGGTAGCACTTTACCTACCCTTCTTGTATCCCACAAGAGACTTATAAGAAGTTTAATGTTTATACAGTTCGGCAACTTTTTGTATTTCGTTTAATTCTTAAGTCTCACTCACTAACCAACTACGATCCTTTAATTAATGCGGCGAAAAGACGGAAACATAAAATCTATCAAACTGACATAATTTATAAAACAACTTTATCACATAGATTCTATTGCTTTCTAGGCCCATATCTATATAATAAAATAAATTCAATCCTTTGCATATACTCCCTCAATAAATTTAAATTAAAAACAGTATTAACGACATGGCTACAAAACCTAAATTATGATGATCCAGAAAGCCTACTTGTGCCACCAAGATAATATAGCTTATTTAATTCGAACTATACTGATGGATACCGTCACACTCACCCGCACACGCACCTGCACTCGCACTCACACATACACACACACACACACACACACACACACACACACACACACACACTCACACACCCGCATACACTCACACATACACACACACACACACACACACTCACACACACAGACACACAGTTTTTGTCTTTATATTAACTATTTACATTTAATTTAAACTGGTACATGCAATGCAATTAATGTAACTATGGTTCGTCCAGGAGATGAGAGCCTGGTGATCTGTAACACAGGTTTTTCCTAACACAGACACCAGTCTCTCACAAAGGAATAATAGTTTGACTGATCTGTTTTTGTATTTCCTAAATTGTACCTACCTTTGTGATGAGAGAAATAAATACAATTTATTATTATATTATTATTACAATTATTATTTTTTATGGTATAGGGGGCAAACGAGCAGACGGGTCACCTGATGGTAAATGACTACTACCGCCCATGGGCTACTGCAACTCAAGAGTCACAAGTGCGTTAGCGGCCTTTCAGGTGGGAGTAGGGGAAGGGTGGAAGAGAGGGAGAGGGGGGGGGGGAGGGTTAGGGCCTCCGGTAAAAGGAATTAATGTCTAAGATAAATCATTTGTTTGTAAACATTCTTATTTCTCTAGCATTTAAACATGAATATAATGTCAAAGGCCAAGCCAAGCTATTATTATAACATCATTTAATGCAGTTTTTTATGTATTTTAATGTTATTTTTTATCTTCTCAAAAACACTTTGGTGAGGACCTTAAGCTTCAACTCAACATCAAAATGTGCGAACACTTTTGAAATTTTAACAAAATATAAACCTTATGCTATGAATATACAGCTAAAAATCGTACGCTGCTGTCCGCTGAACTAGAGTATACTACTTGCATACGATTTTCAGCTTTATTGTAATCGAGTAAGGTTTATATTTTGTTTACATTTTAGAAGTTTAGTTTTATTTTTTAAACATGATGTAGTTTGGATCAATATAGCGGCGGTATAGCATTCGACTGTCACGTTGGAAGTCGCAGGTTCGATTCCCGGTCAGTGCAATTAGACTTACTTAAGAGTACAAACATTTGCATTGAGAATCGAATAGGCGAACCTAACTTAACAGTCTAATGCTTACCGTCGCGACAAGTAAGCAAAATAAATAAATATCATTGATAAGGTTTTAAAGTCGGTTTGTATTAACCTAAACAGCATTTTACTAAATGCTTCCGAATGTTTACACAGTACACATACGAAAAAATCAACTTTGAAAATGTTTGTCTTTCTGTCTGTTCCGGCTAATCTCCGGAACGGGTTTACCGATTTCCACGAGAGTTGGACTGGCAGATGGCTGGTGTTATAAGAAGTAAGACTAATACTGATTTTTAGGCATAGGTATCGTGCAAACAACTGTATGAGCTTAAAAAAAAACTATTATTTTGACATTACAAACAGACACTTCCCTCCCCCCCTTCCCCTACTCCCACCTTAAATTGCAGGTGTCCATGGGCGGCGGAAGCCATGTACCTACCATCAGGTGATCCGTCTGCTTGTTTGCCCTCTATCCCATAAAAAAACCATACTCACCAACAGAAAAAGCATCACTACGCACGTCTTTCGGACAGCTCCAATTTGAGCAGAAATGCGCTGTGCTCTACCTCATGAACTTGCAACCATTCGATTGTAACTCCAATATTTTATTACGATATCTAAACCATAATCAGTCTAGTTTGACAGGTGTCAGATACTAGTCTAGTGGTCTGCTTTACGACAACTACACTACCAGAAATAAATTGACCAAATGTATTATCTGTCAACTATACAATCTAAGGAAACATCAGCACGGCCTCATTTTTTTTTTATAATTTATATCCAAGAATATCCTTCCAGAGGTTTCTAGTGTAATAACTTTTTTGGCCATCGGTACTTTTTATAGTTTTTTTTTTTTTATGTGAACGGTACATTTTAATGTGGTATTTAAACTACTTTTATATTACCATGTAAAGGTAATTAGTTTATAACTGCCGTATGGACCGACTGGTCACACTGACAATTAATTTATTTGCAATACAGGGTGTGGCGTGGGAACTTCTTTATTTGAATTTCGCACCACGGCGCAATCTTTAGTTCTCAAAGAATGGGGTTGCCAACATTCGAAACGGCGTAGCCTAAAGTTTTTCGTACGATACCACCCGTACCGACTCTTAGAAGCGCAACAGTGGCTATAAACTTAATTGAAACTGCTGGGAAGGGCTAGTCATTCTGCTAATATTATAAACGTGAAAGTTGTTGATGTATGGATGTTTGATACTCTTTCACACAAAAACTACTGAACCGATTGCGAAGAAACTTGGTGTGTAGATAGCTGGAGACCTGGATTAACACATAAGCTACTTTTTATCCCGATATTCCCATGGCACCGGGACTTTCGCGGGTGAAACCGCAATTTTTTCAGATTTTTATATTTAAATACAAATAAAATAGCGCGTTCTACGAAAAAATAAATACACCTGATATTTCACTACACCCTCCCTCCCCCTTGTGATATTTCGTGATTTTTTCTTAACCCCCTCCCCCCCAAGAGCCAAGAGTCACAAGTGAGAATGATGGTTTTGGGCCTCCGGTAAACGCACTCACTCGGCAAAACACAATAAAAACTTGCTTCACTGTCGGTTTTACTGTGAGACCGTGGTATCACTCCGGTCGAACCACGATACGTGCCAAAGCATGGCTCTCCTACGATTTATATAGAATTGTATACAAAACCGCATATTGTGACACATATACCTCTCTCTTATATTTACAAACATTGATAGTCACAATATTAATAAAATTATAGTTTAGTAAACCTAAACCCATATAATAAAGACTTCCAAAATCCACTTCCTGGCTTCATCATCACTAGCCCGGTATACTTACGACGCGACACGCGTTCGGATTTTTTCGCTTGTGCTTTGAGACCTTGTGTCCGTGTGTTATGTTTTTATTGTGTAGACTTAAAAGCTTTATTTTTATATTTTCAAGAGACCGCAGCCATAAATATGTATTTCATGTTAATTTCAACTTGATACCTCGAAGCATTCCTGAGAAATAGCGTCTTAACTGACAGACAGACAAAACCTTAAAAATCAATAAATTATTCTTCAAATCAATAAAATTATTACAGTGTTGTTAAAAAGAAGAATGACCCAGTTATAAATTATAATAATTAAGCCGACGATATGTAAAACTTAACAATTCATAATGTCATCATTTATTTAAAACATAATATGTAATAAAAAAATGTAGAATTTGCCGACTTAATGGCACAATTACACTTGGTCGTTAGCTCGTATTCGGGTGCACGAAAGACGTTACTCGAATTCGGGCACCCGATGCATTAATTACATTGTTTTACTCGAATTCGGTCACTGAAATACGGGCAAACGACGAAGTTATCTCTCTGTTTGAATAAATCTCGAACCCACACTTTTCGTTTCTTGTTTATTCTGTGAGCCAATTCTATCAATAAAATACCACAAACAACGGAGGGAAAACGGCGTCGGGTATTCTGATTCGGGTAACCGAAACGAAAGCTAGACTAGATTGTACGAAGACGGGCGTACTCGACTCCGTTCATTTACACTTAGTCGTTTGTCCGAATTCCATAGGCGATCGAATACGAGCTAACAACCAAGTGTAATTGCGCCATAAGAGTGGTGATGAGATGGGTTTTTTGTCCTCCACCCGCAGTAAAGCCGCCTGCAATGGGATGAAGCCCGTATATATCTAATTTATCCCCAAGTTTATTTTTTCTAAATGTTTGTGTTGAGTGAGTTCACGTCGGTAGTGCGCTGGGTGGGGTTCGAACCCGCAACCATTTGATCGCAAGTCTAGTTCCTTAGCTACCGCTGCCGTTATCCTCTATGCAGAGGGTGTCTCAATCAATCCACACAAAATCTTAAAAAATTATACCCCTAAACCTTCCTCATGAATCACTCTAATCAGTTTTTCAGTTTATCGCGAACAGACAGACGCGGCGGGGGACTATGTTTTATAATGTGTAGTGATTATATAGAACTCCTTAGAGTACACAAACTCCCCCGTCGGGTCTGAAACTAGACGGGCACCCATGAAATACGTGAGTAAAACCGTCCGCAGTCGTGGTTTATGTATTTATTCGTGTTTAAGAATCTGTAGTACAATCTAAACTGGACATAGACCTCTCCACGTGTGGTCCATTACTATTATTGTTTTAAGTGCCTAGTGCTACCTCGACTATTTCTGATCTTTTGTAGCGCACTCTTGTTTTTATAGTTCACTGCTCAGACTTATGGCTTCGAGAAACCTCGAGATCCTATCAGCAGTAATAATAAGCAGTAAAAAATACAAACATGTATTTACTACGGTTGTGTGATGTGCAACCCTAGGTTAATACTTCGCATTAGTGGGCTACAAAAGCACAGAATCTGCATATTGTGTTCTCGCCCAGCTTTAGGTTGAACATATTGTCCAGTGTGCGATATGTGCCATAGCAAACAATCATCCGCCATCTGCATCCACCTTCCGTATATCGACTGTCTCCACTCTAAGACTCGTTTGCTCTAAAGGCCATCGGTCCTTCGGTATTTCCACTTCAGCCAGGCCAGGTCTACTCGACAGTATAGGTATAAACCTACAAGTACACGGTGGGGTCGACTAAACGTGCCAAAATTCAGTGGGCTGCCGCGCGCCGGCTGGGCCGCACGTTAGTATAGTACTCTCTCACACGCTGTGTCGCGTCATCCGTTCGTATGTAGACTATCGAGTTATAAGTACCTAGACTAGGTTTATTTTTAAAAGAAAAATAGAGTAATAGTCCGACTTACTTACTGGTAATTAAATATTTATACAACTTTAACGTCGCCTCGTCGCCGCGTCGTCAGAACAGATAAGAGTTACGCGATAGAGAGAGAGGCAAGTTGTAGGTGAATATAGCTGTAGGTAATTAACGCTGTGCCACCTAAACTGCGACTTTATTGTGTAGGAGCAAGAGTCGCTATTTATTTAAATGATTTGGTGGAGTGGGACATCTGTACTTGTACTTGTACTATTATGTATTCTGTGCTTCAGCGTGGTTATTCTGCGAGCTATATAGAAAAGAAAAGAAAGAAGAAAGAAAATCCGTTTATTTTGGTGCTGAGATACAAGTTATATCAATTAATATACCTATATCTATATCTATAAGTATATCTATATAAAAAAAAGAAAAAACAGAAATCGGGAATTAAAATACAGTAAGTAGGTACATTAAAAGAAACAGTGGAGGAACAATAACGTGTCTCGCGTTAGCACCAAAATAGGTGTCCAGTTCAGCTCGGTGCCAGATAAGAATCGGGCGCTGATTTTCAACTGGAACCTTTAAATAAAGTATATATAAAGTGTACGTACATATATACATACATACATATAAATAATAAAATACATATAATTTACAGAATAAAAACACGTAGGTACACAGTGTCAGAACCAGTGTTAAATGTGTTGCCCATCATATAAAATATAATAAATTACATAGTATTATATTTTTAGTTGTTGTAAGTATATGTATAATAATAACAATAATAATAATAACTTCACACATTCCACACAGTATATTCGTAAAAATGGTGCGGATATTATATATATATCGGTAACTTTAGTTCTATGTCGGATAACCTCATTGCGAATACAGTTAGTTATTAGTTTGTAAATGTGTTTCCTTTAAAAAATCAACATTTGTCCACTTGATAGTTATTTCGAGACTAACCGCTTAACCTTTCCAAATCAATTTAGGAATAATAAATCTTATGGTAAATTTACACATAATTCTAATTAAATCTTATCACAGAAATAGCTGAACCAGTTTCGATTAAACTCATTTATTACCAGTTTTCTTGTAATTCTTGTGTGGGCATACCAAAAATATTTAAACAACTTTTAAAATGATTACATTTCAAACTAGGGTAATGAATGATATTCACATATACTCACCTACTAAGTAATTATAGTAAAAAAATATAATTAACTAGCAGCGCCCCGCGGTTTCACCGCGTAAGTCCCGATCCCGTGGGAATATCGGGATAAAAAGTAACCTATATGTTAATCCATGTCTCCAGCTATCTACATACCAAGTTTCATTGCAATCGGTTCTGTAGTTTTGGCGTGAAAGAGTAACAAACATCCGTCCATCCATCCAACTTTTACATTTATAATATTAGTGGCATTAGTGGGATGATTTCTCACTCAGTTTATGTATTAAAAACCCTGCTTGGGTACATCATCATTTACCTACCCTGGTCTAAATTTAATTTGGGGTTGGCGCAATATGTTTTGGCTGATTCTTTTTATGGCCGGTCGCCTAGCCTGACACCAATCCTCCTTGGAAATATTGTCATTTTAACACTAGAAAATAGGTACATTGGCATAGGTAAAATGGGTAGGGGAAGGAAGTTAGGGTAGGGTATACCGCAGGTCTCCGGTGAGGAACGGGACTGAGACTTTAGTACAATAATATACAATATGTCCTGTGGTCGAAGAGGCCACTAGGACAAGTACACCAACTGGCCACCTGCATAAGTACAGTACATTGTTTGTAGTATTGGTTACATAGGCTCCATGTACACTGCAGCCCTCTTTTCATGTCTGTTTCTCTTTCCATCCATAGGTTGCCTGGAAGAGATCGCAAACTGCGATAAGGTCGCCAATTGTACATAGTATTAGCTAGTAAGTATTTATATATAAGAAAATATTGTAATCTGCTCTGTGTACAATAAAGAGTACATCTATCTGTCTATTTTGTGAAGTGTACCGATAACTAAGCTAGCGAGGACTCTAAAGGAAATCTTTTCATACTTTTCTTAGTTCCACTAAACTCCCGCTGGAGTAAAATGAATAAATCAACAACTATTTCAAAATCGAACTAAAAAAAAAGTCTACGTCAGATGGCTTAGGAACAAAAGAAAACGCGCAATCAAATATCAACTCTATTATCAAAATCGAAAAGAAATCAAATCCATGGTAGCGAAGACTAACCAAACTACGTAATAACTATTATTTCTGTATGAAAGTTCTCGCGAAACTTAGTATACATATAAATCTTCGGAACATCAACCGTTGGGCCGCAGTCCGGGAGGCTTGATCACCTAGCCTGGTCGGAGGCTCCCTTTGCGTTACAGGTACACAACACCTGTTCTTCTACAGTTTTACTTCCTAAAACTCCTGCTAAATGTCCACCTTTTCATTTGTCCATAGAGTGATATGTCAACACGCAGCACAGCATCATCGTTCCGCGCGCGACGCGGCCACAAGGAACGCTCCAAGAACTTCACCGAACTGGAGAAACGAACGGTGCTTGAGCTGATAGCACGCCACCGCGATGTGCTGCGGCAGGGCAGGTCCAACAACGCCACGAACAGAAGTAAACAGGTAAGCCACAATTAACATTAACAACACTTCCCTCAGTCGTCCTGCAGCATCCGTATAAGCAACCAGCAGCGCCCCGCGATATCGGGATAAAAAGTAGCCAATGTGTTAATCCAAGTCTCCAGATATTTACATACCAAGTTTCATCGCAATCGGTTAAGAAGTTTTTGCGTGAAAGAGTAACAAACATCCATACATCCTCACAAACTTTCACGTTTATAATATTAGTAGGCGATCTCCATACTAAAATCCATCAGAATCGGTTTATAACTTTAAGCGTGAAAGTGTAATAGACAGACAAAGTTACTTTCGCATTTATAATATTACTAGCTGTGTACCGCGACTTCGCTTGCGTAGATTTGGTTTTGATTCCCTTGCGAGTGTCGAAAATTTGCGGCATAAACGGCTGTATCTTTTGATTGCGTTGGCTTAGAAATGATTTTTTCACAGCTCTAAGGGACAGTAGACTTGAATATTTGAAATAAATTTCAGCTTGATACCTCCACGCGTTCCTGAGAAAAAGGGTCTTGACAGACAGACCTTCGGACGGACGGACAACAAAGTGATCCTATAAGGGTTCCGTTTTCTCCTTTTGAGGTACGGAACCCTAAAAATCATCCCTTATTTTAGATTGATTGGTGAAAATATAGACATTCCATATTTTTTACCAAAAATATCTATATGATGAACTTTGATATTCCTAAACTTGACAAATATCCCTTATTTTGCCACCTGCAAGGTTTATTTTTTCACGTTAAAAAGTAGCATACGTCTTTCTCAAAGGTCTTTTTTCTGTATACCAAAATTAATACGAATAAAATTTACAAATAATTGTCTCCCATAAAAACTTTGATCCCTTATTTAGCCACCTGAAAGGTTTATTTTCACGACAAAAAGTAGCCTATATTCTTCTCCAAGGTCTTGTTTATTTCCATTCTGAAATTCAGCAAAATTGGTTCAGCGGTTTAGGTGTGAAAACGTAACAGACAAAAAGAGTTACTTTAACATTTATAATTATAGTCAGAAACGTAATTGATATTAACAGCTATTTACACCGGCAGCATAATTTCTTGAATTACGAGGGCGGCACTGAAAATTTCGGGAATCAAGGAAGTGACACAACATTACTATTTAAAAATGTATTTATTGCTCTTCTAAGTATTCTCCGCGAAATTTGACACATTTTTCATACGATGGAACCAATCATTGAAGCAACCATTCCATTCGGAAGTTGGGGTCTCCAAAATGGCCGTTTTGTAGGCGTCCACAGCTACTTCAGGTGATGAAAATCTCTGACCACGCAATTTATTGATTATTTTAGGGAAAGTATAGAAATCATTAGGGTTTAGGTTGGGGCTGTACGGCGGATGGTCTAATAATTCTATGTTTTCTTGCTTTAAAAACTCTTTTGTTCTGTGCGCGGTGTGAGAACTCGCATTGTCGTGATGGAGGATGATGCGGCGGTTGCAGTTCTCTTTACGGAGTTCAGAAACGACCTGTGGCAAACAAATGCTAGCATACCATTCTGCATTAACCGTTCTTTGTCCCTCAAGAGAAATAGTCGCAACATGGCCGGTTTTGGAGACAAACGTGGCCACCATTTTTTTTCGCAACACTCTGTGAACGAACAATTTTTGTTGGCTTTAACTCATTTTCGAACACCCAAACTCGTGACTTGTTTTTTGTTTCGGGTTCGTACGCGTATATCCAGGATTCGTCACCTGATACGATGTTGTATACAGCATTTGAGGATCCTGCGTGGAATCTTTCGAGAGTTCTGACGCACCAAGTAACGCGAGCCGCTTTTTGCTCTTCACAGAGCGAATGCGGTATCCATCGGGAAAACAACTTTTTTACACCTAATTGTTCATGCAAGATTATTTGTATTTGACTCATGCCAATGTCTAAAGTTGCCTGAATTTCGCGGTATGTCACATGTCGATCTTCCTCAATCAGCTTACGCACAGCATCAACGTTTTCTTGGGTGACTGCAGTTTTTGGACGACCTTGACGGGAATCATCACTGAGCTTGACACGTCCACGTTGAAATTCAGCAAACCAGCGATAAATTGTGGTTTTGGATGGGGCTTCATTACCAAATGCAGAAATCATCCGGTCAACACACTGTTTTTGCGTTAAACCACTTCGAAAGTCATAATAAATCATCGCTCTTGAATTTTCTCGAGTCAATTCCATTTTCTCAACGACTAAACAAGTTTGACAAAACCTTGTGACAAGACCGAGAATCTTTTTTTAAATAAATAAATGGTATTTGATTTTTAAAACCAAGGAGTTTTCAATTAAAAAGATTTTAATATGATAGAAACAGTGGAAATATTCCATTCCCGATACTTTTAGTGCAGCCTATGTATTATCGTTAGATATTAACAAGTAGTTATTTTATTACGATATAAAATAACTATGATATAACGCTTAAATACAGTAACTTGATAAACAGATTATATGCTAACCCAAGGACGTAGAATATTGCGTTTCGATTATTTATTGACTAGCAGCGGCCCGCGGTTTCACCCGCGTGAGTCCCCATCCCGTCGGAATAGCGGGATAAAAAGTAGCCTTTGCGTTAATCCAGGTCTCCAGCTATCTACAACAATCGGTTCAGTGGTTTTTGCGTGAAAGAGTAACAAACATCCATCCATCCAAACTTTCACATTTATAATACTAGCAGCGCCCCGCGGTTTCACCTGCGATCCCGTTTGTATATCGGGATAAAAAGTAGCCTATGTGTTAATCCAGGTCTTCAGCTATCTACATACCAAGTTTCATCGCTATCGGTTATGTGGTTTTTGCGTGAAATCGTAACAAACATCCATCCATCCATACACCCATCTATCTAAACTTCACATTTATAATATTAGTGGGATTGACGTTTAGTTACCAAATCATTATTATTTGACTGGCATGTTGGTCTAGTGGTTAGTGACCCTGACTGCTTAGCCAGAGGTCGTGGGTGCGATTCCCACCCAGGACAAATAATTGTGTGATGAGCACGGTCATTTGTTCTGTGTCTGGGTGTAATTTATCTATAATATGTATGTATTTAGAAATATATAAGTATGTTTATCAGCAGTCTGGTTACCATAGTACAGGCTCTGCCTAGTTTGGGATCAGACGGCCGTGTGTGAGATGTGTGGCGTTATTATTATTATTATTTCGGGTTCTGTAACTCTTAAGGAAAAACGGAACCCTTAATGTCTGTTAAGATGTTTTTCCGGGAACGCGAGCAGGTATCCAGTCTAGGCTCCTTAGAGCTGAAAAACTAATCATAAATTAAAAATACCTTCAAGAATACAAAACAGCTGATGATCTTCGAACGGCTGAACAGATTATCGTGAATTATATCTAAGAACACTCTCGATCAAGTCACCTTTCAAACAAAAAAAAACGCACTCAAATCGGTTCATCCGCAGTTCATTGCGTCGGGGTGAAAAAGCAAGTTTCTATGTCAATAAAGAGGACAGTAATACCAGAAATCGCCGATAGCTCGCAGATAGCTGGAGACCTGGATTAACAGATAGGCTACTTTATATCCCGGTGAAACTGCAGGGCGCAGCTCGTATGTTATATATCTATCTCTCATCCTCCGCGCCTTTTCCCAACTAAGTTGGGGTCGGCTTTCAATCTAACTACGATACAGCCGAACTTTGATATTTTACGTGAAGCGACTGCCATCAGACCTCCACAACCCGAGTACTAGGCGATATCGAAGTTCTGTAGTTAGACCAGGTTGTTGGACTGTTTAGGGCACCAACTACCCGTAACGAATGCCACAGATGTTTGTATGGCACCCGGGACCGACGGTTAAACGTGCTCTCCGAGGCACGGAGGGGTCTCAATGTGTTAAGAATGGTCATCCATCCTAGACTGACCTGGCTATCTATATAAACAAAAATGAATTGCCAAATGTGTTGCTAAGCGCAAAACTGGAGAACGGCTCGACCAATTCGGCTATTTTTTTTTTATATTTTCGTTAAGGCACAAGGAAGGTTCTTATGGAGAGAAAAAGCGTAAAAAACACTTTTCTCTTCCTATGCAAAACACAGAGTAAATAGTAATTAAAATACACCCCAGCTGTCAAACATTTGTCGTCAATCAATAACTTTTGACGGAACAAAGTCTGTCGGGGCAGTTAGTTGATTATATTTTACATTCTTAAGTGCGCGAAATTTGCTTAAAAATGCGTTCAAAGAATTCTCTTTATGCAAGACATTTATAGGCTTTCAATAGGCAAGACAAAACAGTTAAGACCAGTTTTTCCTGTGTTTGTCAACCATTTTTTTCGAGTTTTAGTGATAGCATTTGTTTTGGATAGATCGTTTATTCTTTTAAATAAGGCTACAAAAAGCTACATGTGTCCAGTATAAAATATTTGACATTAATGACAGTTCAAGCTGTACTGGTCAATGTTATAAAACAGGACATTCAAAATGACTCATGGTTGAAATTGGAACCCCAAGCGATCTCTTGTAGGTGACAGCCAGAGAGTATATGACAATGGAACACTTACTGAACACTGAAAGGGCATAACTCTGCCATGCAGTTACAGAAAATTTTGAAAAAAAAAACTATTAGTGTACAAGTTATGACTGTTTGAATTTCCAAGTATTTTCACCACCGTTTCTCATAGAAGCTGCTGGAAAGTTAAAGATTTTAAATCGTACATATTTTTTTTATTTTGGAACTATTCTCTTAGTTATTGAGAAAATCCAGAAAAACTTACTTAATAGTTATTTAGTTAGTTAGTTTTTATGGATTTTCTTAGTGACGGAATGAAAAATTCCAAAATAAAAAAAATGTACATTGCGCCGACCTTAAATTAAATTGGGTAAAGAGAAGAAAGATAATGACGAGCTGAAGTGGCGCTGATATTCTTCTAAGGTCAAAAAGTGTAAATATTGTATTAAGAAATGGTCACCTACACCACGATTTCATAATACTTTGTTTACAAATGTTCATCTACGCCAGGAAAAGCATTTTTCTGGCTATTTCAATTATTTTTCGGCTGACCCGCTCTTAAAATATAACCACGCCAACGGTGTCACCTGATGGTAAGTGACTACGGCCGCCCTTGGAAACCTGCAACTCAAGAGTCATAAGTGCGTTGCCGGCCTTTATTTTGGGAGTAGGGGAGGGGCTTTAGGGTCCTAGGGACGCCTTTCTGTAACTCATTGTAAATTAGTTACCTACCAATATTAACTAGAATTTTATTTATTAATTTCGTTAGTTAATGAAGTGCCATTATATCACTTATTATATAGATATTAATAGTACATTATTATTACACATCAACAATAACTTGCGAAGGTTACACCGTACACGAGTTGCGTCCGCTTGTATTGTCAGCAATAACTGCGAAACTATTTGGTTTTGTATTTCACAATAACGCAAGTGTGCAAGTGTCTGGTTATAATATTAAATGTTCGCAGTTTTCAATACTGGTTATATCAGATGGTTTTTGTGCTACCTATTTATGGTAGATTTTGAAGAAAAGTCTGCCTATTGGTTTTGTACCAGTTGGTCAGTTTTCTAAAAAAATCTTTACAGGAGGACTAGTTTTGATCTCTAGACCCCAAAACAACCGCCAGTTAAAAAGTTTATATACATATAAATATGTATGTACCTCAATTTTACCGGCACGATAAAGGTCGCAATTATGCACCGAATTCTTTCAAACTTCAATCAACAGGGCAAAAACGAAGGTTAAGTTCGTGAATGGGGAATATTCCCCCAAAAGGGGGGAAAGGGGGGTGGGGGCAGATTTTCAAAAAAAAAAAAAAAAACAAAATCTACCTCTGAGGGGCCCGGTTTTTTGTTCATTATTGTTTTATGTATCTATTGCCTGCAGTTTCATCTGCGTTAATGTCACTGCTGCACTCCTAAGGGTTGAAGTGTGATGTTCCATAGCCTGTAACCTTTGGTTAATCCTTTAATTACGTGAGGTGAATTTATCGATTTTCGACCCCCCCCCCCTCTCCCCTGGTGAGATTTAGCGACCTCCTCCCCCCACGTGAATCTGAAAAATCTCACGTGGGATTTTTCAAAATGCATAGATACGTTTACGGAAAATAAATTGTAGTATTAGCAACTGCGGTTGTAGTACCATTTACCCCACAATGTAAAATAGTAGGGAGAGTCTACCACATTATAATACTATTTACATTTTACATTACATACTATTTTAGTGGAGAAACATTTCTTATTCTGCAATTTTACACTGTTTCTTGCAAAAAAAAAATTACGTGATATCTGCCGAGGACTCCCTCTCCCCCACGTGAGATTGGGTGAGATTTGGCTCGATCCCCTCCCCCCCTAAACGCCTCATGTAATTAATGGACGCCCCCTTTCTCAATGAATGCTCTGTCCACTACAAAAAGAGTTATTGTAGAGTTGTATAATTTTTTTTCTATACGTGTGCATGTATATAAAGTAAATGTATGAAAGGTTTACTCACCCATTGAATCTTTCCGCTAATGATTTTGTTTTTCTGTCTGTCAGTCTGAGTTGCGCACCGAGGGTTGTGTAAGCAAACATTACATGTATGTAGACACTACGTCCATCTCGGTAATAAATTCTCGAAGATTTTTGCTAATGTGCAAGTAAGTTTATAATGTATTTGTTATAATATCAAGTACAAACATACAAGCGGTGGTAGCGTAATGGCTAAGGCGTCGGACTTACGATCAAGTGGGACATTTCATCCAAAAAAAATGTCCTGAGGGATAAAAAATACTTTTAAGATAGTTATAAATTTATAATAAATGAATACGTTATAATAATATATCGAAAGGAAAAAAGAAATGACATCGCACAGGGAACTGTTCTTATGGTTCGGGAAAGTTTTGACAGAAAACTGTAACTTGTATACTGGTGTAACTTCAATTGCACCAAAAAATAAATATTGTAATGCTTGTTTTCTGAAATATTTTGAATTATAAAACAGTAATACTTTTAGATAAATACGTTTGGAGCCGTTTTTGTGCTTAAAAAAAATCGTTCTTAAATATCTAACTTCTCTGTTAAAATTAACCGTTGAACAAAATTGACTATGGAGTAAATCTCGAACACAAACGAAATTTAAGTCCTTAACTTAAAAAAGTAAGTAATTAATGTGGTCCCAGCAAACCATACACGCCTTAGTACGTGGCACAAGACACTACCGTGTTTTCAGAAGACCATGTTCAGGATAATCGGACAAATTTATCAAATTATTGTATTGTCGTTGGTCCTTGATGAGTATGCGAAGTTTCAATTAAATCCGACGTTTTAAAATGGGTTACAATCAAAGATTTCGTTACATATTTACATACATACCAAGCTAATGAAAGCGTGTTAAAAACTAAATATTTATTACTAGCAGCGCCCTGCGGTTTCACCCGCGTAAGTCCCGATCCTGTTAGAATATCGGGATAAAAAGTAGCCTATGCGTTAATTCAGGTCGCCAGCTATCTACATACCAAGTTTCACCGCAATCGGTTTAGTTCAGTAGTTTTGGCGTGAAAGAGTAACAAACATCCATCCATCCATCCATTCATCCGTCTAAACTTTCACATTTATAATATTAGTGGGATTAATATCGAATCTATCCTTTTCCGGTGTGTGAAATAATGTCGATCGATTATGCAGGCAAACGAAAATATTAAAATTGACACCACTTTGTACTCAGCAAATTATAATATGTGTTTACGTTTGACAGAAATAAGTGGAATTTTATTGTAATTACACATTTAAAAGCCTGTGTAACGGTGGAACTCTTCCAAAATAGATCCACAGAGCCAGTTATATAATTATGTACGTTTATTTATACATTTTTAGCCTCGCGGTCAAAGCTAGATACAATTTTGTGATAGTTTTGTAGGTATTAAGCGATGTTGTTGTGTTGTATTATCAAGCCGCTTAAAATAGACGTGGGGCTGGCTTTCAGTCTAACTACGAAAGGCTGAAAGTACTCAATCAGGCAACTCCAAAAAACTACAAATAATATATGTCTTATCTCTTCAGTAATCTGTATTCTTCTGTGGTCCACAGTTGGTATGGTCAACAATATGTGAGGAGGTGAACAAACGCTGTGGCGGTGACCGCCCCCGCACCCCTGCGCAGGTCAAAATGTGGTACGAAAACTATAAGAAAAAGTGCAAGATGCGCGCACACGATACTCAGGTAAACAACTTTACTACTTAGTAAGTATGATGGACAAGTGATTTTAGTGTAGCGACATCTAGCGAAAATAAAGCAAACTACTTATGGACATGGTTCCCAGCCTTACCCCCATCCTGATCGCGCCACCGTTGGGCCTGCTTCTGCTAGGGTAAAGGTCACTCCGGCTATCCCGCTTTTATGCTACCTAAGCATATCGGGCTGGTAACACTACTAACCGCCGGCATCTGCTGTACAAGGCTGTGGCGCTTATTCGCCATCTTAGTTATTTTACTCAAACTAATTATGTGTTGTAATATTTCTCACCCTCGCTACCTTTACAAACAGCACGCCGGTGTGTGGTTCTCTAGAACTCCTCTGAGATGATACTCTATTGAAATGCGGGTAACATTATAGTAAAATACCTACTCAAATTGCAAGCGTTTTAGCCACCAATCACTTACCATCAGGCATCATGAAAAGACCAGAATCCTCTCAGGGATTTCTATTAAATTTCTTTCTTTCTACAGAAGATATAAACTGATGATGATGCCAATTGATGTCCCTGTCTGTGCGGTCTCTTCAATCACAGGACAGACATCCAAGTACATGACCCTGGCCTCTTCGTGCTCCTTCAATCTCAGTCCCGTTCCCCCATCCGAGACTGGCGGTCACCTTACCCTAGCTCACTCACTCTATCCGTTTCCCTAACCCCAATTTACCTTCTCTATTTGTCCCGTCTAAAAGCGATTATATTCCCAACGAGGGTTGGCGTCAGGCTATACATAAAAGCTGCCAAAATGTTACACATTCCGCTGACCCCAAATAAATTGAAAAAATACGATAATATAATCTGATATGTATATCATTTCAGCAAGTGCAGCCAGAGCCGCCCAGCTTGTTGGACGGCATGCTCTGGCAGAACATACATCCACTCGACGTCAAAGGTAAATAACATCTTTTGAAATCACTTTAATGATTCAATATAAAACATACCCTATGTGAATGGCAGACGATTAATAGCCTGCCCTGACGCCTATTAGATACGACATTTAAGCAATAAGATACTGCAATTAAAGTAGGTTTTTTGGAGAAGATGGGGAATCTCCACCTAAAATCCTCTACTGAATTGTATAGGTGCACTGGAGCCTCCCGAACGGTTCAGTGCCCTACAAAAGACTACAAATTAACAGCCCAAATCCGTAGTGCTGTTCTTCTCTGCTTATCTAGTTATTAACACGTGAAGAAATAACACTGCAGCGGTGGGCTATGTCGATATCCCTATGTCCTTTTCTATACTCCTGACAATATCGGTTGACTCGCGTTCGCATTAATGATATTTCTTAGAATGTTATTATGAATGGTCAACTTCACTGTATAATTGTAAGGTGCTTGTTCCAGATGAAGACGGCGAGCCTACCACGAGTGCGGACGGTGGCCACAGCGTGAAGGATGATGACTGCGTGCCTGTCAATGTAAGCACACCGCACTTCCCCCCCACCCGTACTTAGTTATATATAAGCTATACTTAGTTTGGGGCCTAGATGGCGCTGTGTTCATACTATCCAAATTTCAATAAAAAAATCTTTTAATTTAATTGAAAAATCAAAAATACTATGATTTAAAAGTAAAAAAATAGCCAATTCCGTTTAGCCGTACTGAAGTTAAAAGTGTTTAGGAACTAATAGCGTTTAATTTATTCCTAGCTACCCGACCACGCATGGCGTGCTGTGGCTAAGTAATTTGCAATAAAAAATATTATGACTATAAACGGAGATAAAAATTATCCTGAGTTTTACGTTGGACCAATCTGCACAGTTTAAAAAATCTTAATAATCGGTTAATTAGTTTAGGAGTTCATCGCGGACAAAAACACGAAATTGTATAATAAATAAAAATGGGATGCTGCAATGAGGAGATGATTTTATCGTTGTGATGTATTTATGGATTACCAGGATTGGTTAAAATTTTGATGAACCATGAATAATTCTCCCAATGTTATGTGGCGACTTCATAAGAAAAATCATACTTTAGCTCCATCTAGCGACGACAAGCTTGTTAAATCAGCTATACGATTTTTAAAACACTAACAGATTACGTAGGTATATAGTACCTCGCTGTTTTGCTTTCATAATTGTTCTTGCTAAGAAGTTTATAGTGATTATTCTATACATCTAAAATTCAGATAAAAAATCTAGTGTAAGCTATGTATACTACATATCGTCACTATGCTGCGCCGAGTGTGACACACAGCATCAACATTTTGTGGACCGAGTCTGGGTGGTTTTGTGACCGTTATTTGAATGTTTTAACAGAGACCTGTGTTTTAATTATTATTTACTCTGTGGTTTGTAGGAAAAGAAAAGTATTGTTTTTACTATTTTCCTCGAAATTTTTACGTTTTTTCTCTCCATAAGAACCTTCCCTGTGCCTTAACGAAAATATGAAAAAATAAAATACCGGAATTGGTCGAGCCTTTCTCGAGTTTTGCGCTTAGCAACACATTTGGCGATTCATTTTTATTATATAGAAAAAAATATAGTAGGATGTCTTTTAAATTATAAAGGATTTTATGCACATGTATATAAAGTATTTTTTACTACATTAGTTATATACGTGTCCATCAAAACTTAAATTTCCTCCCTCTACGTAGTTAACATAACGCACAATAGATGGCGCTGTACTACATTTTAATAGCTTTCCATACTAAATGTACTACGGCCTGAATCACGATATTGTATTTTCTTATGTTACTAAGTATATATACAAAAAATTTAATAAGGTAAGTGTACTTGCTTCGGCAGTACATATACTAAAATTGGAACGATACAGAGAAGATTAGCATGGCCCCTGCGCAAGGATGACACGCAAAATCGTGAAGCGTTCCACATTTTTTTGAGCATTTGATTCGGAGTCATTTGCGTTCGAATACATTTTTGTTCCTTCTATTTATCCTATATTTCATGAGAAATAATATCTCTTCAGTCTCCAATCCAATTCGAATAATCAAAATAATAGCACGATTCATTTAAGAGTTATGATCGGTGTAATTGAGCATTTGATTCGGAGTCATTTGCGTTCGAATACATTTTTGTTCCTTCTATTTATCCTATATTTCATGAGAAATAATATCTCTTCAGTCTCCAATCCAATTCGAATAATCAAAATAATAGCACGATTCATTTGAGAGTTATGATCGGTGTAATTGACGGATAAACTCTTTGACTAGGTCGCGTTTTCGTGCAAGACTTGTAGACACTTACTGGGTGGTACTTATTTTTCCTTTTTAATCACTATTTTTGAAGTGAAAACTTTGTATGTCTGTCTGTGGCTTCATAACTCGTGGACAATGATGTGGGTTATATGTTGAACAAATCAAACATATGTACATTTCCTTTTTTTTTGTAACATATATCATGTAACTGTTTTTTGTCCCAAATATATAAAAAAAAAAAAAAAAAAAATAACTCTCTCTGACTCTAAACGAATAGACTGATTCGATTTTGATTTTTTTTTTGTTTGAAAGGTGACTTGATCGGTGGTGTTCTTAGATATAATTCAAGAAAATCTGCTCAGCCGTTCGAAGATCTTCATCTCTTTTATAATCATTGAAGGGGTTTTAACATTTTAATTGATTTTTTTTTTTATACATACTATAGGGGGGGGCAAACGAGCAGACGGGTCACCTGATGGTAAGTGACTACCGTCGCCCATGGACACCTGCAACTTATGATCATCCTATTTATCCTTATAGTTTAGGTAGCACATTACAAATTTAAGTAAAACTAGCCAGGTCAGTCTAGTATGGGTGACCATTGTTAACACATTGAGACCCCGCCGTGCCTCGAAGAGCACGTTTTGCCTAACTTGGACGAACAATCCGAAAAAATGTTTCTGCTCAATTAATAAATAATTATTCTTAAAAGACCTCATTAAGTTTATTTCTTTTCCAGATGTCGAACGGTCGATTATCTAGTACGAACGAAAGCGAAGACACGATGCCAAACGTCCTAGAGCCCCAAGTTCAAATTATACCCCAATCATCCCCCACCCCACCGCCCCACAAATTACCCCTAACGCCCTTACCCTTACCAGCTCTCCCCATACTAACGAACCCTCTCCAAGCTATCGAACAAGCTAGGATACAGCAAAATTTCCTTCAAAAATTAAACGAATTATCAAATACTCCCTTAAATTTGAGTAATTTAGACGAGATTAAACGAAAAAATGGTCACGACAGGAGTCATGAGAAGACGGAGGAGCAGATCAAACATGATTGCGGTACAGCGACGGAAGAAGAGAGATTGTATTTCACTGCGAAAAGACAGCATGCTATTTGGGAGCACGAAGCGAAAATGAAGATCCTCAACATGGAGTTGAGGCAAAAGGAGGAGATATTTTCGTTGCAGAAACAACTGTTTTTGATAGAATTGAAATTGAAAATGGACTTCTTAGAAAAAGCTAGCGCTAAATGATAGGGTGAGTTTTTTCATTAACATAATAATTATCACAAATATGCATTGGTGTACCGAGGAACGGCTGCAGCTGATTAGTGAATATATACTAATATTATAAAGCTGAAGAGTTTTTTTGATTGAACGTGCTAATCTCAGGAACTACGGGTTCGAATTGAAAAAATATTTTAGTGTTGGATAGCCCATTTATCGAGAAACGCTATAGGTATAACATCACGGTACAACCAATAGAGGCGGAGCAGTGACCATAAACGCAGGTGAAACTGCGGGAACGACAAGTACTATAATCACCTTCCCAACATCAACTGTTGGTCCGCCAGGCATGATCACCTAGCCTGGTCGGAGGATCCTCCCTTTGTGCGTTGGAGGGATATAACACCTTTTCCTCCACAACCTAATTGTAAAAAGAAAGTTGTCACCTATGCACAAAAATTGGTCTTTGAATGCCCCATTTTTCTTTCATATCCTGGTGGATTGACAATGAGATATGGAGTGCCTATTCTCATCGGTAACTAACAAAGCCGTTTGCTTTTCACCACCTTCACTACATTTTATAAAACAAAGTCCCCCGCCGCGTCTGTCTGTCTGTTCAAGATAAACTGAAAAACTACTGAACGGATTTTCATGCGGTTTTCACTAATAGACAGTGATTCATGAGGAAAGTTTAGGTGTATAATTTTGTTTAAATTGATTGAAATATGTTGATGATTGTTGAAGATGTCTCTGCTACCCGTGCGTACGTAATCACTTCGGACGCAGCCTCCCATGAATAACTAATAACACACTTAATAATTAGTGGCAGGCGAATTCTATTATAAGTCATGCGCGATAAGATTAAAAAAATAAAGACATTGGGTTGCAAAAGCCAAAAATTAATTAACTTTTATTTTCTTTTCAGTTCGCGCTACATATAGAGAAGCAAGTCGTTAGCCGTATTCGTTAAGAAACGAATACGGCAAAGGTATCCACCCGTACGGCCGAGTGTATCTAGTTTAATAAAAGTGCCATCTATTGTAGAGTTACCGAATTATTTTCTTTGGTTTGTGTTGTAGTGAAACTACCGTCAAAACCATAGATAAAAATGTTGATTTATTTTCTTTGCAATATTACTTAACTTTGTAAGCAGATTTTGTGGAAATGTTTTAAAAATAGTTTGTCTTTTTTGTGACGGTGTAATGGCCACAATTCAGTTATAAAGGTCATGAAACATTTACCTGTGGCAAGTTTGAGATGATTACACT
The DNA here is from genome assembly GCA_949752705.1 of Callimorpha dominula. Classification (NCBI taxonomy): domain Eukaryota; kingdom Metazoa; phylum Arthropoda; class Insecta; order Lepidoptera; family Erebidae; genus Callimorpha; species Callimorpha dominula. The sequence goes on along the minus strand of OX457018.1, from coordinate 8,923,304 downwards.
AATGTGACCAAGCTTATAAAAGCACCTTCACTCTTAATGGTGCCTGTTTACGGAGATCCAGGATAACTTAAAATTATGAAGTTTATTTTTGTATCCGTTATATTTGCATATAGCTTATTTTTTATGATTTTTATTTTGACTAGACCATAAGAAACGTGCTTAAGTTTATAAATGGCTGCAGTTTTTAATTAATAGTATTATCTTTGGCAGCTGACTTTGTAATTAATTGTGTCAAATTTTGGATTTAAAATATATTAGACACGATTTTTAATGTAGCTGTACAATATGTATAAATATAAAATTATTATTCGACCAAGGACTTACAACGAAACACAACTAAAACGGTATAATGATACATTCGGGTGGAATCGCGATTTGACGTTTCACCCTGTCACAATAAAATCAGAATTTGACGCAATTGACGTTAAAAAACTGCCAAGTACCGCGTATTTTTTTAATTAACTAGTACTTAGTAACCACTGGTCCTTAATAATTTTCAAAGAGGTCCATAGATCTATGACGACTCTTATTTATGCGGATAAAATTGGATTGAAGTTCGATTCTTGTCTATGACACCTTGGGAATGTAAAGGTCAACCGAGATGGCGCCAGTGTGACAGAAGTGTTTCCAGTTGTTAACAACGTTTTGGGTTACTTAAATTTGGAACATGTTCTGATTATTTTTTTGTTTAAAATTTGGAACATTTTTGAAATTTAAAACTATAAACTAATTCTACACTAGCGACATCAGTATGAGTCAGGATTCCGGGAGTAGTGTGTATCGTGTCTGTAATAGGAAGGCCGTTTTACTTATAAACATTATTAAATTCCTTTTTGCTTTTCGATATACAAAATATAACATAATTATATTGGCGCATAAAATTATTAAAATAATATATAATGCTCAATAATTTAAAATAAATGTTTATAAGTGAAATAAAGGTATAAAACCTAGTCTTAAAATTTGTATTAATTGTATGAAATAGTTTCAATTTGCCAGAGACAAATTTAATTTTTTTTTTTTAATTTCCTGTAAGTTTTTTTTTTATCAGTGACATGTATTTTCTAAACTATATTTCTGTTACTGTACTGTGTTACTTAACTATACTCTTATATTAAATGCATCATTATCGGTCAAGCAAAATGGATGTGATATTAATGTTTGGAATAGGAATAACTTAGAGGAGTGTTAGCATTTATGTCAAAAGACATAAAACCCTTAACACTCTGCGTGGACCGATTTTGACGCAAAAGTCTACTATTTCATACAATTTTAATACCGAGTCATTGACGTGCCAATAATCGAAAACCATTGTTAATAATAAATAATAATAATAATAGTTATTACATATATAAGATATTGTTATTTTAGATTTCTAGATACGTAATTATACGTTTAGAAAAAAATACTTCGACACAGTATGATATTATTATTATTAATAATCTAGACAGGAAATTAAAAAAAAACAGTACAAAGACTTCCATTTGGAAGCCGTTACCTCAGTGCAGTGTATTGTAAATAAATAAAATAGGTTTAGATGTAAAAATAAAATTTTAGAAATTTTTTATGAGGGCGACTTACACCTTCGCGATTTTTGCATAATTTTTGTGTTCAAATTCCATTTTTTAGCCAGATACAAAATATATAATAATTTCTGGCAGTATTAATCGAAAATATGTAAATATAATTATTATTTTTATTATTTGATATTTTAGCGTTAAAAATTGGTGTAAGCACCTCAATCATGGCAATACTTTTTAAAATGGCAATGTAACATTGTGATGTATTTTACGATCTCAAGACAGATATAAAAGATATTTTTTTTTACCTCCGACTAAATTCTGCGTGAAATTATTAGACGAAAAAAAATTGCAATTTTATGTAATACGTTTTTTTATTCATATCGATACGTTAATCTGATGAAATTGGATATTATTGAAAATAAAGAATTTATTTTCTGTTCCAATGTTTTTCATTACTCGAAATTTTTTTTTTACCCGCTTAGCAATAAATCCCTATTTACCGCGAGGATACCGCACTCCACACTCTGGAGTGCGGTATCGAGTGCCTGCATGGGCGCAGCAGCGTGCTGAGCCCGCGACGGCCATAGGTGTAGGTAGCCTCTCGCTGGAAACCATGATTATGTCCATGGTCCAGAGCGAGAGCGCGTGGGATTTTGCGAGGAGGTAATGTATGCCAAGAAGACGGCGGAAAGGGAATGGTTGAGAACTAGTGCTCTCTTATCCCGCAGAAGACGCCCCAGGCGCTGGAGAGATCAAGTCGATCTCCGGCCTCCATGAGCGCTTGCCTGGGGGCGACGGACAGGATTATCCGGCACCCGACGCAGAAGCAGGCCTAGTTAGTCAGACTAAGAAGTCGTGAAGCTAGTTGCCTGTTCCAATACGTAGATCCTGTGGAGAAAAACAGGCAAGAAACTCCAAGGACACTCTTTATTTAACATGTTTTTTACAATTTTCGAACCATATATACTTGTCCCGAGTATGGGTGTTCTTTGTAACCATTCTTTCAATGTTGAGTAGTCCCCGTAACGCAGGATTATGATAATAATAACTTCACCCATCTCACACACGGCTGTCTGATCCCAAGCTAAGCAGCCTTATGGTAACCAGACTGCTGATAAACATACTTATATATTTCTAAATACATACATATTATAGATAAGTTACACCCAAACACAACAAATAATCGTGCTCATCACCCAAATATTTGTCCTGGGTTTGAATCGAACCCACGACCTCTGGCTCAGCAGTCAGGATCACTTACCACTAGACCAACAGGCCAGTTCGATTCGTTCTTAGTGCGAATGTTGTCTTTTAAAAATACTAAAATTCTTTTGATCATTACGATCTTTATAGCGGCGGTACTCTTACCTTTTTTTTATACTACGTCCGTGGCAAACAAGGAACATATTGCACTGCTATTACGAGACTATCAACTCAAAATAGGGTAAATTTGAGATAATTCATTTTTCATACATAAATATCAATTCCCTACGCGGCAATAAATATAAAATAATAATAATAAATTGTAATAAGCCAAATTTTTCAACAAAACAACTAAAAATATATATATTTTTTTTAATATGTTCAGACAAGAGTATTAACTCAAAAATTTTAAATAACTTGATAACCTGCAATCATTTAAATAATTCATTAATACAGAAATCCCTTAATTTTATCAATAATCTATATACAGTGTTCACTTTATATAATCTTTAACAGGAAGCCAGTAATCAGTTTTCTGTCGTTTCTGAAAAAAGCTTCATTTTGAGTTGATACACTCTTGTAATAGCAGTGCGATATAACAACAGAACGGGTATTAAAACTACAACTTATATTTAAAAAAGTATATTGAAGTTTTCGCTTATAATACAACACTCATTTTAATACAATCATAATATAATACAATTTTATTCACAATAGTAAAAATTTGGGTCAGGTAAGTCACAGTATTATATAACCTAAGTCCATCAAGGCGTGTATAGTAGGTACTTTTTCCAAATAAGGTGCATAAATTAAAACTAATTGTATTTTGCCTTAACCTATCTGTCATGTTCATTAATTATTACCTATATAAGACATAACGTTGTGACGTGACGTGTGTTTAGGGCCCGACAGGAGCCCTTGATCATGGAATGGAGCGACCTGTCACGTCGGTATCGCTCGCCATACTCGGTGTGAGTGTAACCAGATCGCTGTTGGGCCACGGGCACCCCCGAAATATACACGTTACTACAATCTAAATCAATATTTTTATATAATATTATCTACGTATTTACGGGAATTAACGCGATCACGAAAGGTATTACATACCTCTGAATTGCCTGACGTTTCGACCAGGTTGCACTGGCCGTGGTCACAGGCTTACACAGGCTGGCTGAATTCCCGTAAATACGTAGATAATATTATATCATGGAAGGCAAAAGTTTAAAAGTTAGCAATATTTTTACATTTAAAACTAAAATACTGAACAGAACAATTAAAGAAACGTGTATTCATATTGTAGTAGGACTATAAGACATTGCGAATAATGTAAAGCAATAAAAAAAAACCGGACCTGCAGAGGTAGATTCCGTGCTTTTAAATTTTTTTGAAAATCTGCACCCAGTCCCCCCTTTGGGGGAATATCCCCCATTCACGAACTTAACCTTCATTTTTGCCCTGTTGATTTTTCGTCCAAGTTTGAAAGCAATCGGTGCATAATTGCGACCTCTATCGTGCCGGTAAAATTGAGGTACATACATACATATATATATAAATATTAACTTTTTAACTGGCGGTTGTTTTGGGGTCTAGGGATAATAACTAGACCTCCTGTGAATAAATTTTTGGGAAACTCAACAACTGGTACAAAACCAATAGGTAGACTTTTCTTCGAAATCTACCTAATTAGGTACATTTCTGATTTCACTTGTAACGATGTAAGGAAATCATTTGTCGCATCCAAATGAAACTTTATATGTATATGTAGTTTGGATGATAATACTAGAATTTGGCGTCTTGGAGCTGATCTGATGATGGAGCCAGGAGGTGGATTGTGGCAGTAAACCCGTCGAGTTTGGACTCATACGATGAATTTTGACGAGTCCAACAGAGCCAAGAAGCCAAGAGGATAGCGGAATTATTTTTTAAACTCGGTTCGCAACTGAACTATAATTATTTGGATATTTACAATTTAAAGATAATATCTTACTGTAGATAAGAGTGTTGATGAAAGAATTAAATTATGATCATCATCTCCCCATTGATCAATTTTCATTGGGTACGGCGCAAAGGGTTTGGGCTGGTTTCTTGTATGGCCGGCCGCCTGCAACCTTCCTTGGGACTGTAGTCGTTTTAAGACGGGAAAGAAGGAAGAAGGTAAATTTGTATAAGGAAAAAAGGGTAGGGGTAAGTCTCGGATGGGGAAAGGGACTGAGACTGCAGTAGCTCGCAGAGGCCGCCGTCACTTTGGTAGGAACACCAGCTGGCTTTAATGAATTTAACTATTTAGGTAATAAATATTAAATTTTTTTATAGAATATCCGGAAATGTCCGTATAAAAAAATAAGATTATTTTTCAATATTTTTTTCAGACTGAACACATAAATAATCCTAACAAGATGAGCACACTTTTTTGAAATACTGGAAGAGATACTGGAATACTTTTTGAGATGCTGGAATTACAATAATTGGTTATAAATCCAACACACAGTGTACGTTACATTATTTATGAAGAAATTAAAACAGGATTATAGTCGATAAAACATTTCTTATCACTACAACATGAAACTTAGAAGTTATAATCGAAAAGAATTCACGCGAAATAAATTACTACACGACATTAAAATAACTATTAAGATTAGATGGTTTTCTTAAAGCATTTGGTCCCAATTTAAAAAGTATTTAATTCATAATTTAAATTTTAATTGTAGCCGAATCAAAATATGATACAAATCATTTATTTTAACACGGAAACTATTAATCACTTGAAAGAATCCATCCATAATGGTGATTAGATTATCCTAATCGCCATATGGATGGATTCTTTATATTAAATGGTTTTTACTTTTAAAATTCCCGTTTTAGGTTATAATTTTGGAGAGTAACATTTATAACGTTATATTCAATTGATGTGACAATTATGAAAAATAACGTGGTATACTTCGATCATATATAGCATAGATGTTTGGTCGACGTTCAAAAATGGCACCAACTAAACTGTGCTAAAATCAGTTGTAAGCACAGTTGAGCTATCAGACGCTTCGCGCCCGCGCTAGCGGTGTGACGTTTCAGGAGTAGCCGTAAAAGCATGAATTGTAGTACTTTCGATAAGTATAATACTTTTATGATAGCTTTAATTTTTTAAAGCATAAATAATGGCACTGTAACAAACGATAATTTAAAATGTTTATTATTTTTTAAATACGTAGCTACGTACTCCTTTTCACTCTTGTGAGCGTGCGGTGGAACATGCACCACAAGTCGGACACGCTCCGTTGTGGTTAGTTATAATTGTTATAAACCACAGATGTTATACATTGTGGTTTTTGTAACAAATGATTACGCGTGTAAGTAACACCGTCGCAAATAATTTACAAAATGGTCTTTCTTAGGATACTTATCACAATGCAAGTCAGTTCATCATAAAAATGCGAGATGAAGGATTTACAGTCAATACTTTGATTTTGAACTACACAATGTAACGCGATACGCGTACGTGTGGGGCACGGTGAGTGACCTTCAGTGCACGGCGCCGTCGAAGCAGCTGATTGCATGTGTATTTTAGATTGCAGTTTTTGACCTTATGGGGTATTTACTGACTGACATTATGATATCACTTTTAAGCAAAAAAAAAAAAAAAAAAAAATATGAATTTTCCGGCAGAAATTTCCAATGATTTTCCATTCAGAATGATGGTCTGAATACACCATTTTGAGGATTCGGTACGGTGTCACTTACACCCTGTATATTTACAGGAATTGTCTCATGAAGTATATAGTTACTGTCTGCTGGATTTTTGTTAGTCAAAGTGTATTTATTGTACACTAGCAGCACCCCGCAGTTTCATCCGCATAAGTCCCGATCCCGAGGGAATATCGGGATAAAAAGTAGTCTATATGTTAATCCAGGTCTCCAGCCATCTACATACCAAGTTTCATCGCAATTGGTTCAGTAGTTTTGGCGTGAAAGAGTAACAAACATCCATACACCCTTACAAACTTTCACGTTTATAATATTAGCAGGAAGTAGGATATTATCGAAGGTGGTATATGTAGAAAATTCGTTTCGTTGATATTTAAATAGAGAATTGGCAATTATTAGCACTTATTGCTCTGGACACTGCATGCCGGTTAACAAAGCATTCACACCAACTACGGGCTCCTTGATATGCATCTTAACATGAGTTTTTAACCCACTGGCCTTTCTAAATGACTGCCCACATTGGGTACAAATATATGGTCTCTCACCAGTGTGGCATCTTATATGAGATATCAAGTCATTTCTTTGGACGAATGCTTTCTCACAGTATGAACATTGAAACGGTCGTTCACCAGTGTGAGTCCTCCTATGGTTCTTCAAAGTACCGGATGCTGCAAATCTCATGGGGCACAAATCACATTGGTAAGGGCGTTCTCCAGTGTGGATTCTTCGGTGTTTGACCAAAGCACTAGAAGTTGTGAATCCGTTGCCGCAATCGTCGCAGACGAACGGGTGTGCGCCGCTGTGTTTACGTGTGTGGGCGTCTAGCTCGCCTTTCGAAACGAATCTGAAAGATTATGTAAACAAGTTACTAATATAAAAAAAATATAAAAACAACTGCCCTGCCATCAATTTCGCGCCATACAGCCGCAATATTGTTTTTTTTTTTTCAAAAAAACTTACACCCCTTATCACTCGTGATGATGTAATGGATTATAACGATAGCCCATACATCTGCATGTATTCAGGCATTCTATTGTTACCATTTCACTCAAAAGACCTTTCAACCGACCGATCACCTTTCAACCGACCGATCACCTTTCAACCAACCGATCACCGTTCATCCAGAAGAAAATGTACTGAGCCCAAGGGATAGAAAAATCACTAACGCAAGTGAAGCCGCAAAAGCTAGTCTATATATATGTACTTATTGTATAGGAATATCATAAACTAGCTAATCCCCGCAATTTCATCTGCGTTGACGGTCACTACTCCGCTCCTAATGGTCGTAGCGTGATGTTACATAGTCTATAACCTTCCTGAATGAATACTCTATCCAATACAAAAAAAAAACAAAAGTGACGTACAAGATTAGTTCGTTTAAACAAACAAACAACCAATCAAAAAAACTCTTCAGATTTATTATATTAGTATAGATGTGAAAACAACTTTGTCTAAGTATATAGTACTTTCACTTTCGAATCGCTTTTTTTTATGGTATACGAGCAGACGGGTCAGAGTCACAAATGCGTTGCCGGCCTTTAAGGTGGGTGTAGGGGAAGGCTGGAAGAGGGGGAGGGAAGGGATAGGGCCTCCGGTAACCTCACTCACTCGGCGAAAAGCAATGAAAACATTGCTTCACTGCCGGTTTTCTGTGAGGTAATCGCAAAACGTCGGATAACTAAAAAAAGGTATTTTACTTTATAAATATTATAGCGATTAAATTTTGTTAGAGATAAACGAATCTTTGAAAAAGGACAGGCTACTTTTTGTCGCGAAAATTTTTATTTATAATTTCAATTTTTTTAGTACTGACGTACAGTAGTTACTACTTCTACTCAGACGAAGTCGCGGACACGAAGAGTTCCACTATCCACCTCCTGGATCATCAGCACAGGCTAGTTGTTCCAGGGATTAGCGCGTTCAACCAAAAATCAAACTCTTCAGCTTTAGTACTTTTTGCATCAAATCATTTATTTTTGTATATTTGTAACCTGCCACCTGCATGCATGCATGATTATAGTCGCACGAGAATGCGACTATAATCAAATCTGGCTTGGCGTGGCAGAGGAAAGGATTATAGTCGCATTTAGTTCGTTAGTACAATCAACAAATCATTCAACTATTTATCGCTGATGACTTGGCTATATTAGAAGAGAACCCAAGAGTACCGGAATCCACGATACAAACCCTAGCGGATAGAAGACGAGAAGTAGATCTAGAAATGAACTCGAGCATGACAAAAATGACGACTCAGTAGTTGCAGACATAACCATCAACAGACAAAAACTCGAATATGTGATGGAATATCTTTACCTGGGCCAGATTATATCACTAATTGATCAAATGTCAAAAGAAATTATGAAAAACAAGGTATTAGACTTTAATAATATATGATAAGGAGTATAATAATAATAATAGCCTTTTATTCCTAAACATAGGGTTACAAGAGGTCCCTAAGTTCAGTGTGCCTTTTGGCATAGGCCTCCTCCAATTCCTTCCAATGGATCCTGTCTCTTGCTACTCTCAACCAGAATGGTCCCGCTGTCTGTTTCAAGTCATCTTCCCATCTCCTGACTTGACGACCCCTACCTCTTTTGCCGTCTCTTGGTTCCCAGAGGGAGACTTGCTTGCTCCATTTGTTAATGGGGTGGCGTAGCAAATGTCCAGCCCATCTCCACTTTTGGACGTCTATCCGGGTAAGAATGTCTGTGAGTTTGGTTCTTGTTCTTATGTCTATGTTCCTGACTCTGTCTTTGATTTTTAGCCCTAGCATGCTTCTTTCCATGGCACGTTGGCATTTTGTTAGCTTTTCCCTGTGGTAAAGTGTTGTTGACCAAGTTTCACAGCCATAAGTAAGAACTGGTAGAATACAGGTCTCGAATGTTTTCTTCTTTATGTGGTTGCCTAGGTCCTTGCTTTTCATTATTTCCTTCTGTGACCAGTATTTTCTCCATCCTTGGGCTATTCGCCTGTTTATTTCCTTTGTCATTTCATCTGTAGGGGATATTATCTGTCCTAAGTAAACATATTCTTTGACATATTCGATCTTGTTGCCATCTACCATAACGTCTATTTCCCTTGAGTTTGACATGAGTTTTGTTTTACTGGCATTGATTTCCAGACCAACTTCTCTACTTATATTTGCTAGGCTCTGCATCATTTGTTCTATTGCTGCTGGATTCTCTTCAAGAAGCACCAGATCATCGGCAAATCTTAGGTGGTTTAGGCGAGCTCCATTAATGTTCAAACCTAAGTGGTCCCAGTTTAGTTGTCTAAAGATGTGCTCGAGTACGGCGTTAAATAGCGTAGGGGAGAGAGGATCGCCTTGGCGTACGCCCTTTTTAATAGGAAATGATTCTCCTGTTGATTCTAGTTTAATGCTGGCCTTACTAGATTTGTATATACTCTTAAGTATTTCTATATAGTTGCTCTGGACAACTTGTTGTTCAAGGCTCCGCCATATGTATTGGTGTCTGAGGCTGTCGAATGCCTTTGAGTAATCTATAAACGCCAAGTAGATTTGTTTATTATATTCGTTATACTTCTGTATCAACTGTTTTATTGTGTGAATGTGATCGATTGTGCTGAAGTCCTTTCTGAATCCTGCCTGCTCTACGGGTTGGCTTTCATTTAGTGTTAATGATATTCTTTCCAGGATCACTTTAGCAAATACTTTATAAATGTTTGATATTAGAGAAATTGGCCTATAGTTCCCAATCTCGTCTCTAGGGCCTTTTTTATGTAGTAGAATTATGTGGCACTCGGTCCATTCTTGTGGAATTTGCTTTGCTTGTAAGATTTCATTGAAAAGTTTTGCCAGCACAGGACTGATTTCCTCTAAGGTTCCCTTGAGCATTTCATTAGCTATCTTGTCCGGCCCTGGGGCTTTCTCGAGTTTTTTGGATTTTATTGCCTTTATTACCTCTGAGGCAAGGATTTCTGGCACTTCGTCTACTTTGTTTTCTTTTGCTTCGTTTACTTCCGGAATTGTGGCCAACCCTGAATCGAATTTATCAGAATACAATAGGCGGTAATAGTCCGTAGCTAGTTTCTGTATTGAGAGTCGATTAGTTAAGTTAGATTCGCGTTGCTTTAGTTTCGATATCCATTCTTTCCCATGTTCGCTTAGTTGTTTCACAGCCTTTTTTGTTCCTCCTGTTCTTTTTATATTTTCTTTCAAAACTCTATTTCTTTTCTCCTTACGGTCTTTCCTCATATTCTCCTTAATTTCCTTGCTAAGGTTTGCAATTTTTTGGCGTCTTTCTTTATCCCTTTTATTTGATATTAGTGTTCTTCTTTCGTCTAATAGTTCTAGTGTCTCTTTGCTTAAATAGCTTTCTTTGCTTCTGGGTTTGCTGACTTTGTTTTGTAATTCTTTCAATTTGTTTTGTAATCTCCTGTATTTAATCCCAGTTTCTGCGTCGGAGGTAATAATTTCAATAAGTGGTTCTGTTGTGCGGGAATTTGTAGAATGACTGTGTTCTGATATTTGATACACCTAAGGAGTATTCTAGGACTAAAGCTAAAAGAAGAAGTCAGGACCAAAATAAACCTACAGACATCCTATCACGCATCGACCAACTACAATGGAGGTGCAGGAACCGAGTTCGCAAAGTGAGAATATGGGAGGACAAGCTGAAAATAATCTTAGAAACCCTTTGGCTAAAAATGATGACAGATAGAAAACAGTACAGAGCATTGGAAGAGGCCACACCGAGCAAAAAGACATATTGTAAAAAGAGTTAACTAAGTAATATTTAAGTCAAAAATGTACGAAAGTACGGAACAAAATGCTTTATTATTATTGTTATGAAGTCCAGTACAGAACATGAAAGGTTATCAAATCCGTTACATGTCTAGCTTATTGATACATAATCGAACGCTGGTAATATCAACATATTTACGCAAAAAACATGAGGGAAAAAACAGTATAAATTCCTATTACTCAACTTTCTAGATAAATATGAAATGATTGGGATTTGTAAAAGATGTATTGAGTTTTTTTAACAAATATGTTAATATTTTCTTACCTTTAACATTAATGTATAAACTATATTGAATTAGGCTAGATTAGATGGTGTTCCTGTCCTACAGACCTCTCCAGCCACAGTAAATACAGGATATTCGGGTACGCGACCCCAGCCTCTGCAAGCTACTGCATTCTCAGTCCCATTCCCATCCCCATCTGAGACTTGCTGTATCGCTACCCATTTTTCATTATGCAAATTTATTTTCTTCCTTCTTTTCTGCCTCAAAAAGACTACACTCCCAAGGAGGAACATTGATAAAAGGGCAGGAAGATGATGATTGAATTAGGCTAGATGGTGTATAAACAGAACAAAGTTTACAGTGATCTTGCATCTCTGATTTGCCGATTGCATGAGGTTTCTCTGCTGCTGATGCACAGACTAAAAGAGCCTCCATGGTGTATTGGTTTTAGCAATTAAACGAGGATATATTTACTGCTGTGGTAATGGAGATAGCAGTAAGGCAGAAGACGCATTTTCCTTAACGAACACAATCTTCTTAACCTTATCCCAAATTTATTAGGGGTCGGTGTAATATCTTCTTTTCTCCCATCCTACTCTATCATTCGTCATATCGCTGCTTACTCTCTTTCACGCAGTCCATCCATCTTTTCTTTTTGTTGTCCTCAACTCTTGTGTTTGTCAACTTCCATGCATAAAACTCTCTTTACATTTTGCTCAGCATTACATGTCCATACCACGATAATCTATTAGCTCCTCAGCATTTCATCCGCTACTTTAAGGCAACCTCTAATGTATTCATTCCTCATCTTATCCATCCTAGTCATACCAAACATCCATCTCAACATTCGCATTTGAGCTAGATTCAAGCATCTCTCAAGTTCTTTTTATGGGCCAACTTTAAGATCCATACATGACGGCAGGTCTGATGATTATCTTATAGATCTCTCCTTTCAGTTTAAATTCAGTTTAAAGGGAAAGCCATAGAGAAGATGCGAAATAACTTACATATCTTTCTTAAAGATTTAAAAGATTGCTTACAAATGTCTATGGGAATCTCAATTTTTTTTAAGAATTTAACCTCTCCAGCTAAGCTACATGCCTGTGTTACGAGTGGGTGCATGCCGGTAGTGCACTGGGTGGGGTTCGAACCCGCAACCACTTGATCGCAAGTTCGACGCCTTAGCCGTTACGCTACCGCCACTTTGAAATTAACTATTAATATAATTCATTTTGAGATTCCCATATTTTGTGGAGATTTAAATAAAGTCAGAATAAAGATTCTTACCTTTTTTCGCAACTTTCACATTTAAATGGTTTTAAACCCTGATGTCTTCTCATATGTTGAGCTAAATTCGTCTTCTGGCTAAAGCCCTTCCCACACTGAGAACATAAGAAGGGCTTTTCACCAGTGTGCGTTCGCATATGTTCTTTTAAAGTACACAACATATGGAAAGCCTTATTGCAAACTGAACAACAATGTTTTTTTTCACTATCATGACTTTTTTTGTGAGTCTGTAGTGCTTCGTTGTTTAAGAAACCTTGCACGCAAATATCGCAGGTAAACCCGTTTGTCCTAGAATGTGCAGTTAATACATGGTTTTCTAAATAGGCCTTGTATTTGAACTCACGTTTGCAAATTTCGCAGACATGTTTTATGCTATCTGTTTCTTCATGCCTCTGTATGTGAGCGGAGAGGGATGTTTTATTTTTACATTGTCGTAGGCAAAATGAACATTGGAATAATTCTGTTTTGTCATTTATACTTTTATTTTTACTATTTTTATTGCTATCAGTATTTTGGTGTAAGATTGGACTATCTTCTCTGTGAGTATTCTGGTGGTATTTCCAGCCATTTGCAGAAGTAAATTCTTTATCACACTTTGTACACTGGATTTTGTTTTGAATCACTTTACTTTTAGTTGATTTTAAAATTTTATATGCATTACACTGTTTCTCTTTTAAGTGAGATTTATATTTGTCTTTATTTGTGAACTGTGTATGACAATAGCATTCATAACGAATACCTATTTTTTTGTTTATTGTCTTAACTTTTTCTTGGATTTTCTCAGGGCTATATAAAGGAATGTTGTCAAATTGACCACCGTCATCAAAATGATCCAAATAGTCATTCTCTTCTTCATTATTACTTAGTGCCTCTTTTTTAACTGTTTGCTCACTTTTAGCAGACAATTCCGGTAAGCTATATTTGTTTAAACTAAGACCTGCTGTTGAACATATTGGAAAGTCTTGTAATAATACGTTTTTCTTATTAAAACCATCTTTAAAGCCGCTATTTGCAGAAATTGGTGACAAAAGAGTACCATACTCACTTAATTTATCTTTCAAATCTGTCTTTTCATCCTTGATGGAATAGTTTTGAGCACATTTTGTAATCTCCGTGACTGCGTTTGTATTTCGGTAAACATTATGCAAAATAGTCTCAGATTCATGGCAACGACGTTTGAATTCATCAGCCTTACACATAATAGATTCGCAAGCCCTACACACTTGTTTCGGCAGACTGTCTTCAATTTTAACATCAATATTCGCTGTAAAAGCAAGTATTTCAAGTAAGTTGCGATCTTCACCGTCTAACTTTGTAAATAGCGATTTCAAGTCGACAGTTTGCATTAGACAAATTCGGCATATTTTATCAAATAACTCTAGATTTATTTCCATATTATTAATACAGATAAATTGAAATATGTTTGTTAAGAAACTTGACAGACAAAGGACAACAACTAAGTCGACATGACGCTATGCTATTATTGAAATGTCATGTCGAACTCAAAACGGTAAAACGGTGTTGCCAATAGAATCAAGTTGTTTTGTACTGCAACAATACAAAAACGGTGTGAGGAATAATTTTTTCATGAAGTCAAATAAGGGCTGAAATTAAAATTTGCATTTTTTATATGTTGTAGTTTTAATGGTACAAAAACAATGTGTAAACGTAAGTGTTACTTCTTTAGTTTACTACGTCATCTTTTTAACTTTCCTTATAATAATAATAATAATAACTTGACACATTTCACACACTGCCGTCTAATCCCAAATTAGGCAGAGCCTATACTATCGTTACCAGACTGCTGATAAATGAACTTATATATTTGAACACAGAGCAAGTCGTCATGCTCATGACACAATTATTTGTCGTGGTTGGGAATCTTGGGAACTTTGGCTCCGCAGTCACTATCACCTACTTAGTAATTTGTGCTATTACTAGCCACTACTAGACCAACAGGCCAGTAGATGTGATGTTTCTATGTGAGAAGCAATTTAAAACCAACCCAGCAATTAAGTTGTCATTCAAATCTGAACATTAAAACGTGGTCGTATAATATATATCATAATGTCAATATGAAAAAGCCAACGGCGGACATTAAGCGCGCTTGCTGCAACCATACAACTCGACTCGCAAAAGTCGCGAAGTTTTTTCGCTGTAAGCTCGCGGTCAGCTCGTTTACAGAGTGCGGTCCGCGTGCTTGCAGTGCTAGCCCAGTCAAGGAACTAAAATACCTACATTTTGGATTACCGCGCACTTTTATTTATATATATTATATAAAAAAATGCGCTGATTAAGAAATTAAATTGTTAAAAAAAAAGTGACGCCTCCCTTGTCCAGACTGCGGGTATCGAAATTCTTAATCAACGCATTTTTTTACTATTTATCCAAAAATAAAAATGCGTGGTAAACGAAATGTCCATTTTTGATATTAGAACAGCTAGGTTGACTGGGCTATGCGCCAGCGAAAAAACTCGTCGTGTCGCATATGAAGACGATGAAATTAGCTCGCACCTGGCGGGCGGCGCGAGGACTGCGAGCTGACCGTGACCGTGCTGCAGCTGCGCCGTTAGCGTGTGATGACCTATAATATGACTATAAACACACATCAAAAGTGTTTAGGGATCAAGTAGGTACGTTTTAGAGTATCGCCGCAATTGAGAACTATTATTGTCATACTAGCTGCGCCCGCAGTTTCACCCGCGTAAGTCCCGATGCCGTGTGAATATCGGGATAAAAAGTATAATCCAGGTCTCCAGCTATCTACATACCAAGTTGCGCCGCAATCGGTTCAGTAGTTTTTGCTTGAAAGAGTAACAAACATCCATACATCCATACACCTATACATTCATACATCCTCACAAACTTTCACGTTTATAATATTAGTAGGATTCTTTTTTTAGTTTATTTACTTTTAATTTTAAAATCATAATATCACACAATAGAAGGATGTAATAAAATTTTCTGAATAGTGTTAAAACTGTCTGGTTTTTTTAAAAAGAGTGGCCGTTAGTTTGTTTGCCCGATTTCTTCTCACAAGGCTCAACCATTTGGAAACGGGCGGTTATAGATCGACACAGGCAGATATGGTATTGTTATTTTTTTTTATAACTTTACATTTGACAAAGCAAACTATTGTTGCGGTGACTCTGTGTTTGTTGATCTATAATTTTATTTTGACAATTTCGAATAATTGATGACCAATTTTATGAAATAAAAAGATATTGAATTTGATTTAAAAATCTATACACTCATACTGTAGTCTCTTGTGAACAACTTGCAAGGTGGCAAGGTGCTCATTCAACAGCCGGAGCATTGGAGGGGTTCTGTAGCTAGTATTTATTTAGTTATATATTAAGAGCTTATTAAGGTGCTACTAGACTTAGTGGGTAGAAATAAAAACCAAAAACTGTGCAATAAATATAGTATAAAATTTATTTGTTGATCTGTAGTGCTGCGAGTCGTTTCTTCAAGTCGAGGAGTACATTCACCTCGGGCTGCCACACCGACTTGTCTTTTGTGGACGCTTTCAGTTTGCGGACCTTATCACCCTGGTAATAGAAAAGTTTATGTATAGAAGTTGACGGGACAAGAGTGGAGGACACCCAAGGAAGTGATGGATAGATAGCGTGGAAGAAGGAGTGGTTAAGAATGGAGTAAGCAGTGAAATAACGAATGATAAATTAGAGTGGAAGACGAAAATATAAAGCACCGATCATTAGGAATATTTCTGTAAACGAGCAGTGTTTAAAACAAGGAAACTAAAATCTACCTTTCTCATACTTTTTGCAACATTCGCACCACGAAACTGTTAAAGGAGTACTTTCAAGTTACAAACACGAAAATGCTAGAAATTACATCTATATTACTCTTCTTATTTGAGACGATCGAGCCTTTTGCAATAATCAATAATTAAAAAAAATACTACTATAGACTTTTTTTTAGTATGGCAACCCTATCGTAAATGTAACTGTAAAAGTCGTTATGTTAGACTCGAACCAATTAAAAGTGCATACTATGGGTGTACCAACCCACCAACATTTATTTAAATAATGCGCAATTTACACAATCACAGTTACAGTAATTCTCACTAATATTCACTATTCTTTTTTTTTT
The DNA here is from genome assembly GCA_949752705.1 of Callimorpha dominula. Classification (NCBI taxonomy): domain Eukaryota; kingdom Metazoa; phylum Arthropoda; class Insecta; order Lepidoptera; family Erebidae; genus Callimorpha; species Callimorpha dominula. The sequence continues at coordinate 8,906,487 of OX457018.1, read as the reverse complement.
GCGATTCTTAATCTCACGAATATTAACAATTTTGGTAGTACGAATTGAGTGTGCACATGTTAACTCGCAGTATGCAATGCAACTGCCTTATGTGGTAAAAACCCTCTCATAGAAGGTTCGTGATCTTTCCTGAAACATATCGCACTGTCTGACTCAACCGCTGTTGGAACTTCTTGAACTCAGTAGAACATTCTTTTTGACAGACCACTAGTTCCGTTATTCGTTAATAGATGGTCAATTTAGACTTCCGTAACAATATTGCTTAGCTTCATCGATTAATTACCAAATACAGTTTTAATATAATTTTACTGTAATGTACGAATTATCCTAAAAAAACTTTGTGCTCGCTATTCTTAGAGGACCATAGGACCCCAGAATATGGCCCGTATGTACCTGTTCAGCAATCGCCTTTTCTAACTCCTGTACGGACTCCCCAGAGGCAAGCGCGGACTGTGGTGCTGCTAGCCGCTCCTTAGAGTCCGGTTTCTTGCTCGAGGGAGACTGTAATTCAGATATAGCATATTACATCATCACAGAGGTCGTTTAATACTGTCAAGAGTTCGATCTCCGTTCAGTGGAAATATTTGTATGCATGAATATGTCTGTTTGCATTGGTTTGAGTGTATTTATGTAAAATATGTATGGATTGACATAAAAAGTGTATTTATAAAAGTTTACAAGCTCCCGTTTACCAATCCGAGACTTGCGGCATCCCTCACCCTAGCTCCCTCGCCCTATCCGTTTCCCTAACACTAATTTACCTTCTTCCTTTGTCTCGTCTGAAACCGGCTACATTGCCAAGGAGGGCTGGCGTCAGGCATGCCATAAAAGAAATAACCAAAACCGTTTGCAACGCATTTAAATCCTACTAATCCTACTAATATTATAAACGTGAAAGTTTGTGAGTATGGATGTTTGTTACTCTTTCACGCCAAAACTACTGAATCGATTGCGATGAAACGTGGTATGTAGATAGCTGGAGGCCTGGATTAACATACAGGCTACTTTTTATCCCGATATTCCCACAGGATCGGGACTTACGCGGGTGAAACCGCGGGGCGCTGTCAGTAATCAATACAAATAAATAAAATTGAAGTGTCTGTTTGTAATGTCAAAAATATATTTTTTTTTTTTTAAAAGACAACTCCCCGCATTAGGAATTACTCCTGTGTCGCGGGGGACTTTACAAACATACAAACAACGGACACAAAGAACACCCAGACTCAGGTGGGAATCGAACCCACGACCACTAGACCAACAGGCCAGTTTGTTTTAAGCTCATACAAGTGTCAAAAGGAGATTAATGGAATTTTTTTTTTCGTTATCCGTTCATCAGTAGTAGATAAGGTATGTATTTATCTTATTACCTTAGCCGCCGGTTGAGGAGTGGTCTGTGCTGCAGCCAACTGCTTCTTCAGATCCAACAACTTCTTGACCTCCGGCTGCCACACTGACTTCTCTTTGGTCGACGCTTTCAAATCTCGGACCTTGTTACCCTGCAAGAAGAGTTTATTTTATATTATCACGCCTGTATGTTCTCAAAGTTGGTAGGCAGAGATGTAATTGGTGACGGGGGAAGACAATCGCCGTCTAACAGGTATGATCAATTATTCCGATCCCGAGAATGTTAATGTAAAAAGAACTAATAATTTGCTCTACCTGAGAATCAAACCCAGGACTTCCCGATTCGGAATAAGGAAGCATATTTCGATAATCTAACACTCCGATGATAAGAATTTTTAAACATAAAATCTGAATAACAATTTGTTCGATTCGGGAATTGAACCCAGAACTTTACTATTGCAAGCAAACTGGTGTTACCATTATTCTGTAGGCTAGAGTTACTTAATAATAATCATTAATTTTTACCTGTTCTGTGATAGCCTTTTCTAGTTCAGCTACACTAGCTCCGACAGCAGAAGGAGCGCCGACGCCATTTTGCTAAAAAATATAAATACATATTTGTGTCGTGATACATTTTTAATTATTTTTTTCAATTGTTTGGATACAGTATAGATACTTAAGACGGGGCTCGAACCAGAGGCAAAGCGTCAAATATTGGATGGCCCGCCAGTACAACGATTTGGCAAAATATAACTTAGATCTTGATATGTTCGCTTCTAAACTTACAGTATACATTAAGTTACTCAAAGATGTCCTCTATTCTACACCACTTAAGTTCAACAGCAGTTATCCAATTCGAGCAGAAATCTGATGCACTTAACCGCCTTTATTTTCTTAAACTTACGTTTGGTAACCTTGTTCTAGCTTTTTTTTCAGCAGTTGGTGAGTTGTCAGGTGTAGTTACCTTGTTAGCTCTTTCAGTCCTGTCGCTCTGTGAGCCGGCGTACTTGGCGCGGAGGGTCTCTAACAACTCTGCCTCGATCTTGGCGAACAGAGGCTCTGGTTTGCCGATCACGTGCCCCGAAGGTAGGTACTGGAGGAATGATGGGTTCCTACAAGTACCAAGAAAAACATTAAAATATTTTATAAACAAGGGGGTTCGATTCTCACTCATTGTAAATTTGCACACATGAATTATAACAGATAGAGATAGAGGGGGAGGAGAGAGAGGGGCGAAGGGCGTATAGTAGTTAGGGGGGAGAAGGGGGGATAGTGGTTAGGGGGGGGGGGCGAGAGATAGTGGTAGAGAGAGGAAGAATGGCAGCTATATTGGCTAAAGCTAATGATAAATCAGTCAATTCTAAACTTCAATTGATAACTTTCAAAATAAGACTTTTGTATTAAAAATCACGAATTTTCCTAAAATTGTTAGCGTTTCACATTGTTCACGGAGTCTACTAAATTCTAGACGACCCTAAATTATGTTAAATGGACTTACTCAGGGTTTATTCTCAGCGCTGTAGAGTCTATTCTGAGTTGTTCCCTCAACTTCCGACTGGTCTCCGGAATGTACGGCGCTAGCAGCGTACACAGCAAGGCCACGAGCTGGCAACACAGCGCGATGGCTGTCGCACCCCTTTGTCTGACAACAAAAACATTAAACACATTCAAAATAGAACATTAAACTCTAAACGTTAATGAGTATAAAAGGTGGCCTTATCGCTAAAAGCTATTTCTTTTCCTAACGATGGTGGCGTATGTGTCGAGTCGTTCGACTCCATTTCATATGGTTAAGGAGAATGGGTGCCGTAGGTCAGGGCTGGTCGTCTCCGGACTGCTATTACTTAAATATAGTAGTAATTTGCACAAATGTTTATTTTCTAGAACAATACGTTATATTGTCCTCACATTTCATTTGCGCTTCTAAGCAATGTAACCAGATACTTGTAAAAACATGTTGAAAAAGAGTGTCCTTGGAGTTTCTTGCCTGTTTTTCTCTACAGGGTATACGTATTGGAACAGGCAACTAGCTTCGCTACTAACAAGTCTGACTGACTACTGCTCCTGACAATACAAAAGTACCTATTAATTGGTTTGATTGAAATACAATATTTTGATTTTATTTAATTAAGGCAACCTTTGGATGAACAAAAACGACATAAAAAAAATTGTTTTGTTGTGAAAAAGAAATAAAAAGAAAAAAATTCTGTTGAGAGAAATCATGACGTTATTTAAAAGTTTGAGTTTTTGGTTGAACGCCCTAAACTCGAAAACTACAAGTCAGATTTCAAAATTCTTTTCGCGTTTAATAGCCCGATTCTTTAGGTAAGCGATAGGCTATTTAATGTTACGTACAGTGAAAAGTATTAAAATGAGGGGCAATTTCTCTTAATCCTAGGAATCGTCCCATCCACACCATACTCACTTGTCATCATCGGAGCCTTTAAGCAGCACCCAGGGTTGTGTGGACTGCATGTGTTGGTTGCCGATCCGTGATATACTCATGACATGCCGCAGCGCTTCTCGAAGACGACCCTTCTCCATGTGTTGGACGTAGGCTAGGAAAAAGAGTTTCGATTAAACAGGTACAGCAGTTTTGATGGAATTGGAGACCCCTGACTAGACCACGGTTACACAAAACTTCTAGGGTTGTTATGTCTATGAAGTTGTGAAGTTTGGGTTGGTAGCACACGAGTGAGAGAGCGAGAGTCTTGTATTACCAAGTTATTTTATCGCTTAAACAAAACTATTCAAACGAAGCTTCTGATCTTGATACATACTACTTTATGATCTAAAATATATTATTTATAATGATAACACGCAAAACTACTTTAGCCGATGACCGATTGGAATACCACTTATATAACACACACGTTACTAGCACCCAAAAAACGGAGACAAGATAGGAAACGAAGCAGAGTACCACAAGGGCCCATACTAGTCCCCTAATTAACCCGTACCTCTTGCACGATGTCAATTCAACCAAATACTCACCAATAACTTCTCTGTTAACCAGCGCGATTAGCTCATAATCAGCCTGCGTGAGCACCAAATCTGGGACCTTCCCTTTGAACGTGTTGGCGCAGAACGAGAGAGATCGATGACAGAAGTTGCCCAGGTTATTTAACAGCTCTGAATTGTTTCTGAAGTTAAAGATATATATATATTTATTTTAAATTATTTAATCACAACATAAGTAAGCATTTGAGAGCTCGGATTTCCCATTATCAGCCAGTTCGAGTTACAGGTATGCGACCCTGACCTGCTCAAGCCACTCGGCATCCGACTCACACGTGGACCACACGATGTCCACTCGTGGATCACCTGCCGACGAATCGACGCCAAACGACGAGGCGGTGCTGGTCGGGTGCCGGGTGGCCCAACTGAGCTATGAACTTTAGTGATAGGCTCGCCGCCTATCAACCGCCTTAACAACCGAAATGTCTATACATTATATGTACCTTACAGTAAAATGCTTTGGTCTATAAAATATATTTACCTCGTCCCTAATTCAATCCAACTGAAGCTAGAATCCGAAGTCTCAGGCCGGATGCTGGCTAAGTAGAACCGCCAGACGTCTGATGGTATACCCGTCTCCTGTGCATCCGAACCGAACACTCCGACTCCTCGGGACTTGGAGAACTTGCCGTCCTCGTAGTTTAAGTATTCTGGAACGGCCATTTAAATTATGACTTTGATTGGAAGTTTTATCACTGGCAAAATTAACAACTACCCTTGAAAAGTATAAAATTATTTTAACGAACCTTTTTCAACAAAGGTAACATCAAGGTCTATTGAAGTTCTAACTTCAATGTAATTTTTTGTTTTTAATGTATGATAATTTTCTTCGGACAGGGTTTTAAAAAAAAAAGACGAAAGGCGTGGGGTGTCTTTGGGAGACCCGGTTGGAACGGACGTCGCTGTATGTAAATATATTTTATAGATTGAATTAATTGTATCGAAATATGGTAAATATTGTAAAACACGAAATTAAAACTGCGCCTTCTGTGAAAGTTGCCCGAACTAATATATGAATAATTAGTATACATCAAAGTACAGTAGTGTCGCACAGAATCCACAAATGGCGTAAATAAAATAAATCAACTCGCGGTCAGTCATTTTACGGTCAACTTTTTTCCGTCTAGCCTCCATCCGCCGAGCGTCTGAAGTGTAACGTGCGACTAGAAACTTGGTACCAAAAACCCCACTTAAGTGTGATATATTATGGGGTCGACTCCAGTTACAAGAAAATCAAATAAAAAAAGGGAAAATAATAAGTAAATCAATTACACTTAAAATGTTCACGAACAATATCAACGTCATTATACAGTTTACGTAAAGCACTTAGTTTACGAGTTCGAGTTCGAGTTCGAGAGTTTACGAGAGTTTATGAGTTAATAAGTTTATTATTTAATTTATTCTATTTTAAGTTTCTTTTTTTTATTATAATTATATAATTTTTCATTTCAATATTTTTATAATCGCATAAATGAATACAAATAAATAAAATTGAAGTGTCTGTTTGTAATGTCTAAATACCAGTTTTTTTCTTAAGCTCACAGTTATTTGCACGATACCTATGCCTAAATATCAGTTTCTTAATTTTTGACTGTCTGTCTGTCTGTTTGTTCCGGCTAATCTCTGGAACGGGTCGACGGATTTCCACGAGACTGTCACTGGCAGATAGCTGCTGTTATAAAAAGTAACTTAGGTTACTCTTAATTTGGAAAAAGAATTAGGGTTCCGCGCAATATATATATATATATGTACACCGCCGTACAGCCGCACGGGAGTTGCTAGTTATATTATAAATCTATGGACACTTCAAGGCTAAAAAATTACTTACACTTATGTGTACTAATTTTGTTTGCTATCATCATCATTACTTACATTTCTATGGCCTTAATTTCATATTTTTTGTTATATTAATATATTTACCTGTAGCGTAAATGTGACTGACGAGCACATGCCCCTCGTTGACGCCGATCAAGGTCGCCGGGAACATTACCACGTGGAACGGAACGTTGTCTTTGGCCATGAATTGGTATAGCTTTATCTGTGAATAAAAAAATTGGTTGTCTGTAAAGTAGGTTTACGGACGATAATTTTAAGCGATAACGTCATAAGAAAACAGTGGAAGATAGAAAGATGCGTCACAAGCAGAACGCTTAGGCCGATCGTCCCTCTCTATCGCTTGTTCCGCGCTCTCGCTTGCACGCTCGGCTCATGCGGAACGTGACAACGAGTCATGCTTTGTCGTGCGTGCAGTCGGCGTTCATCGATTTATAAGACGTTATCACTTCAAAATATATCACAGTACAATTACTATGTATATATATAAAAATTTCGTGTTGCGTTGTTTGTTCGCGATGAACTCCTATACTAAGGAACCGATTTTAATTAAATTTTGTACACTGTGCAGTCCAACTTGAGAGACAAAATAGTTTTTGTTTATATTTTGCTAATTTATTGCAAAATTCTGTAGCCACAATAATGCGTGGCCGGGGAGCTAGTATTAAAAAGATACGCATAGGTCTTAGGGACTATCCATTAATTACGTCAAATATTTTTTTTTTATTTGGAAAATTGGTTACATTTGGAAGACGTGAGATTTACGCTATAGTTGTTAAACAGCTACATTTATTTTCATAAAATTAAAAAATAAGTGTACTAATATTCTTTAAAAGTGGAAGTAACTTCAATAAAAATTGATGAGAATTTTACTAAAACATTTTGAGCTCACTCAATTAATAAAAACCCCCTTATATTTTGAAATACAAATAGTCAAACGACATCAATTTGACAAGACACTCAATCCCACTAATCCCACTATCCCACTAATATTATAAATGTGACAGTTTGGATGGATGGATGGATGTTCGTTCTCTCTTTCACGCCAAAACTACTGAACCGATTGCAATAAAACTTGGTATGTAGATAGCTGGAGACCTGTATTGACATATAGGCAATTTTTGTCCCGATACTCAAATGGCATCGGGACTTACGCGGGTGAAACCGCGGGGCGCAGCTAGTCTAAAATATAATGGTAATATTAAATATCACTTACGTCATACTCCTTGTCAGCTTTCCACCACTTCTCGTACTGATTCGTCGCGATGTCTGTTATGCTCATGTATCCGATCGGTGCGTCGAACCAAACGTAGAATACCTGCACGAATAAAACGCATAATTTTTTTAAAAAGTAACGTTCTTCATTTAAAAAAAGGTAATTTTTTTTTTTTGACTTGGCTAAGGAAACATATTATAATATATGTTACCAAAGTATATTGTTGCACGACTGGTGTTGCAGCTCAGTGTTACCGTTATAAAAATACCGATATCGTTACATAACGTTATTTTATTTCTAGCACAACAGCAGCAGTGTACAAAACGCGGCGGCAGCGTAATGGCTAAGGCTTCGGACTTTTTTTTTTTTTATGTTAAAAGACAACTCCCGCATTAGGATTTACTCCTGTGACGCGGGGGACTTTACAAACATACAAACAACGGACACAAAGAACACCCAGACTCAGATGGGAATCGAACCCACGACCTCTGGCTCAGCAGTCAGGGTCACTAACCACTAGACCAACAGGCAAGTCAAGCCAGGTTGCGGGTTCAAACCCCACTCAGTGCACTACCGACGTCAACCAACTCCTAACACAAGCGTTTAGCTTAGCTACCCACGATGCTAATATTCTCTTTAAAAAAAAAAACTCTGCTCCTAAAATGAGTCCGAATTCACGTTTCACGTTGTACAATGTTCATAGCCTCCTTTAAGGTTGTCACCAGAAATGCTTTATGAGTGGGTGATGAAACACCCTCACCGTACTGACGGTCCCCTCATTTTATACGCAGAATATTAGAAATTGTAAGGTTTAAGGATTAAATAGGGATGTTGACATATTTTAAACACAAAAAAAAACCATTAGAAAAAAACTTCACTGAAAAGAAAAAATACTTTACTTTTAAAATTGCCTGCCAAAGCACTCGCAACACATTTGCTTACGTCACTAACCGATTAACTGACTGTTCTCTATACAGTAGCGTAAATAAAAATGTAGTTAAGATTATGATACCAACTGACAGCTTATTCGTCGGTTAATGACGTATTGATTCTGGTTGACATTTGCAGTCTCGTCGTAATGGTTTCAAATTTAGCATCTTCAATCAAATCAAAAAGCTATATATATTTCAAATTTTTTTATAACATATATTACAGGTTTTTAATTGAACAAAAAACAGGTTTTAAAATATCACAATAAAATAATTTTGTTACAACGTCACATAACATTTGTGATAAGTGTCGACATCCTTATTACGACATACGGCCTAATCTCGCTTCCATAAATAATAATAATCTCTGCTCTATTTTGAAGTATCGTAGCGTGATGTCAAATATCCAATAACCTTTAAAAATTGGGCTAGTAGACGCCAAAAAGATTTTTCAAATCCTATTAGTAGTTTCAGTGATTACCGCTAACAAAACAAACAAACTCTTCACCATTATTATATTAGTGTAGATATTGCAGTGGTCTACCTTGTTCGTGTATCCTTCTATAGGCACTGGCACTCCCCATTTGAGGTCTCTGGTGACAGCCCTAGCTCTGAGCGGTTCTTTAAGCCAGGCGCGAGCAACAGCCCTAGCTGGAGGGGACCAGGATTTTTCATTGGCGTTTATCCAGCTGCGGACTGAAGGTTCCAGCTGTGAACAGAAGATGTCACGTAAAGTAGAGGCAATTATTTTTCTAGGAGACAGTAGAAGAAGTTTTGATGCTTGAGAGCTATAAGTGGTGTATCTTCTTTAAAAAAACTGTAGACCTTTATCAATCTCAATATAAATATAAATCTTAACTGTTTTTCCTTTGCTTATTTCCAGGATGTTACAGAAAGATGAGGTCAAATTTTAGTAGTGTTTACTTTTTTTTCTGAAAATACTTTTTCTGGGAAATAAATTTTCGAGTCAATTACAATTATTCAAATTATTAAATTTTTTATTCAGATATATATTTTCAGAACAGAAAAATCTGGATATTCCATTAACATCCCATAGTTTGACTCATTTCAGCCCTCTTTCGCTCGTAAATTGATCTACTATACGACCCTAAAATATGACCACAACCTTTTTGTAACACCTGTATATATAGATATAATTAGTGTATTTAATGACCTGTCCCAATTCAATGAAGAGTTGTTCGCTGGGGCGGACAGTGGGGGTGTGTTGGCACACCTTGCACTTAGGCTGGATCAAGTCGATGGCGTTGATGAGCTTCCCGCACTTGTCGCACTGGTCCCCGCGCGCGCCCTCGTACCCACAGCCCGGGTGCGGGCAGGTGCCCTCCACGAACCTTTACAAATGTTGCCATATACATAAACTAACTTTTACAAGCGGCTTTCCTCCCGCGAATGTATTTTTTGTCAATTGATAGCTGTCCTATGGAACAGTTTTTTTTTCTTTTGGGAAAAAACGTACCCTATTCTTTTCTCAACCCAATACAATGGTCCCAATTCTGTTACTTCACTCGCTAAATTAAAATTCACTAAATTTTCTTCACATAAGATGTAAACCTTGTACTCTTCGAAACAAGGTCTTATTTCATATTTAAACAAGTAGGTAACATATGTCGCTATCGAAATAAGCGATTTATTTGTCGACTAAAGTCTGATACGCTTAAATAAACTTTAATACCACGTAGCGAGAGCCGCTAGTAGTGTTTTTAGTAAGCGTCTTCGTAGGTGTCGATTAAAATATCGTCATCTTAGTTCGTTTTGAACAAGTTTTTATACGGTATTTGAACAAAAGGGGGACTCTCGCTACGTGGAAATAAAGTTGAGTATACGTTGACAGGTTCTGAGTATGTCATGCTCGCCTAGAAGTCCTGCCTATGGTGGCGTATATGTCGGGTCGTTCGGTTCCCTTCAATATGGTTGATCTGTACGATGGCTGGCGTGTGCGTCATGCTCGTGAACGGGTGCCGTTGGTCGGGGCTGGTCATCTCCGGACTGTTATTACTTAAATATGTATAGTAGTAATTAGCGCGTCTATTTATATTTTAGAATAATAGGTATGTTACATTGTCCTCACATTTCATTTACGCTTATAAGCAATGTAAAATTGTAAAAATTTGTAAAAAACATTTTGAAAAAGAGTGTCCTTGGAGTTTCTTGCCTGTTCTTCTCCATAGGATCTACGTATTGGAACAGGCAACTAGCTTCACGACTGACTTAGTCTGACTGACTTCTACTCCTGACAATTGAAAAATACCTATTATTGGTTTAATTGAAATAAATGATTTTGATTTGATTTGATTTGGTTTTAGTGAAATTTAGTGGATCTTAGAAATAGATGCCAGTAAGAAATAGACCTTATTACGAAGCTTACAAGGTTGATTTCATATGAAGAAATTAAGTCAGGTTTTAGTTTAGTCGAGTGTACAATAGAATCGGCACCAATGGGTATGTAAAATTATATGATGATCAGTTGACTAGTTCAGTCGCAAAAATGTAATAAACAAAAATACTTACATTCTCATTTATAATATTAAGTAAGGGCAATATAGATAGATAGATAGATAGATAGAGTATACTTTATTGTACACCAAAAAACTAGTATACATACAAAACATACAATATTAAATAGCAGTACAATGGGAGGTCTTATCGCAGACTGCGATCTCTTACAGACAACCTCTGATGGACTATACTGTCACTGTACAGGGGTCGGCAACCTGCGGCTCGCGAGCCACATGCGGCTCTTTGGATGTGAAGTTGTGGCTCTTTAGTTCCATACGCAAATATTATTTATTATACAACAGTTTAATTTTTTTTTATCTAAAAAAAAAGGGCATCAAATTCTTTTTACGACGAACAACAGGCTCTTTAAAAACTTTAAAATTTTGTAAATTGTTATTTTGACTCTTGCGACTCAAAAGGTTGCCGATCCCTGCTGTGATGTAATAGATAACTTGTGGTGCACATTAGTCTTACTTACTAAAACAATAACATGTATACATACATACACATATACATACATATATACATACATACCTATATAAATATAAATACAGAGAAACATATACATAGGTATCGGTTATTACAAAGATAGGAAGTGATCCTTGACTAGTTTTTGGAAAATAGTTAGTGACTTTGCCCGTCTGATAGCTTCTGGCAATGCATTCCATAGACGTGCAGCTTGCACTGTAAAAGATATGTCAGAAAAAGTTGTGGAATGGGTTGGAATTTCCAGCGTCAGATTTTCCGATGATCTTAAGTATCTATTATGTGTGTTGTGAATGAATGCGCGTTTCTTAAGGTAAACAGGGGTAGATATGAGTATTCCGGCGAAGGCGAATCGGAAAATATCTACATTAACGCGAAGTATGAAGAAGTGAAAACTCCTCTAGGCACGTTTGTGCACTTTTGCTATGGTGAAAAGCACTGAACGCGTGACCGTCACGCTAATAATACATATACTACCACTAGAGGGCGCTAATCTAAACAAAGTTCTTTCAGCTCCTTATTAATTAATGTAACCAACCTGCTAATGTGAAGTTTTAAGTTCGTCGTTTCGTTAAAGTTTTCACTTCTGTCGGCAGACCCATGACTGCCTATTTTTTCTTTCATCGGGATCGATTTTTTTTCTGACTCATCATGGCAGGTGTCCCTAATACCCTGTGTAATAGCATCATTGTTATTTACCTGTCAGCTAAAAACCTGTCACAGTTCTGACACAACAGTTGGTCGACAGACTGTGAATTCACGAAGCCGTTGTCTCGAAGTTTCAAAAATAGCCTCTGCGCGATCCTGCGAACAATTATAAAGCATTAGCTCACCAACGTTTGTGGTCACTGTTCAAACTTATAACATACTAGCTGCGCCCCGCGGTTTCACCCGCGTAAGTCCCGATGCCGTTTGAATATCGAAATTAAAAGTAGCCTATATGTTAATCCAGGTCTCCAGCTATCTACATACCAAGTTTTAGCGCAATCGGTTCAGTAGTTTTTGCGTGAAAGAGTAACAAACATACATCCTCACAAACTTTCACGTTTATAATATTAGTAGGATCTTCCTCAAGAACCCAGTCATAGTCTATCTTCCTCTAAAATTAGGAAGAACCTGATAATGGAACAGTTACTTAAATCACTGAAAGGGCAAAGGGACTCTAGCATACAGTTACAAAAAGACTTCTTGAAAAAAAAAACTATCCGTTTTCAAGTTATGTCTGTTTCAATTTCCAGGTATTTTCATCTCCTCTTCTATCATAAAAGCAGGTGGAATGTGTAAAGTTAAAGATTTTAAATCGTACATTTTTTTTTTATTCTGAAATTTTTCATTCCGTTACTAAAAAAACCACATCGAAAACTTTGTAAGTAAACTTTTGTGGATTTTCTGAATAACAGTGAGTAAGTGAATAGTCCCGAAATAAAAAATATGTACTCTTTTCTAACTACTTCTATGAGAAACTCACAAACATACATACATAAGACCCCTTAAAACATTACACACCTTTTTCGAACAGTCGTGTAAAAAATTAAATAAATTTCTAACTCAAACATTATGTCAGGTTTGCCACCTCACCGGTATAAAAATGATAATTGACTCACTGTGTCTGTTGCGGTGTACTGGTCCGTCCAAAGTAATCAAACCCGATATTGAACCAGCGATACACGCTGTTATGCAACTCGAAGTATTTGTCGCATATCTCTCGCGGAGTCACACCCTCTTCTAGCGCCTAGGAAAATAAAAATAAAACAAAATTCCTTATGATAAGCTTGTGAAATAAAAAAAAAATATAATATTACAACCACTGTAAAAAGTATTTCTATGTAATTACAATATCTTTGAAATCATCAATTATCTTTGAAGAAAGTATCATCGACTTCAATGCGCCTCAAAAATACCCAAATGGCTGCAAGTGTGCCTATAAAATTTGAAGAGTTCCCTCAATTTCTCCAGGACCCATCATCAGATCCTGACCTGACCATACACCCTTTCAAACAAAAGAAATACTTTTCAAATGGGTCCAGGCGTCTTTGGTTCAAAATATACAATGGAACATAGAACCTCCTCCTTTTTTCAAATCGGTTAAAAATACAAATGTGAGATGTCTTTGGGACACCCAGTTGTAACGACGTTCATTTCGCTAGATATAAATATATTTAATGGATTGAATAATTTGTATCAAAATATAGTAAATATTGTAAAAACACGAAATTAAAAATTAAATTGCACCCATCTGTAAAAGTTGCCCGAACTAATATACGGGGTGTTAGCTAACCACTCCCGAAAACGAAGATAGACGATAGTACTTATGATACCTTCGATGACGGGGTCGGAAAAAAATCGAAACCGATAAAAAAAATTTATAATGTTATATTAACATTATTTAATGTTATATTAACATTATTCACGCTCCATCATGATCCAACAGCTAAATGAAACGATATTTTTTTTTTAAATAAATCACAAACAGCTGACGCTTTCCGGGAGCGTTTACCTAACACCTGGTATGGATAATTAGTATACAACCAACATCAAAGTACAGTAGTATCGCGCAGAATCCACAGATGGCGTAAATTAAATAAATCAACTTGCGGTCAGCATTTTTCATTGCACTAACACTATTTTCCATCTAGCCCCTATCTGCCGAGCGTCTGAAGTGTAACGTGCGATACGTAACTTCGTTTTAAAAACGAATCTTAGTATGTATATCCGTGTTCTAGAACCCATAATACTTGCTACGCTTAGTTTAGATCCGAAAATCTAATGGTTGGGGCAGACGGCGTGCGGGACAGGACGGCTAGCTTCTAACTAATACAGAACATGTCACACAGAGCCGTCACGCTAGAACATTTCAATCGCTCACGCCACGTCCCCCCGGCTGTCTTTTTTTTCCCCTAACCTCAAGTGGTTACCCGAGCTTACATAAATCAATGGTCCCTCACCTTAGTCTCAGTGGCGGTTCCGTACTCATCTGTACCAGATATGTATAGAGTGTTGTAGTCACACAGTCGACAGTACCTGTAATATATATATATTATTACTATTTAGTACTCTTTCAGAGTGGAGGCGGGCGCGGGTGCTAGCGCGGGTGCGTGTAATTCAAAATGTATGCTGACGCCACTTGCGTTCACAGTGCTCCCGCGAGCCGCGCGTCTTCATGAGGCGGGCGCGGGCGCGGGCGCGGGCGCGGGCGCGGGCGCGGGTGCCGCGGGTGTTTCTAATGGCTCAGTCCGCCCGTATCGTTCACAGTGATATACCGTCTGTTAGGTGCCTACGCTTGTGGTTCGAAACCATTTTGATTCACCCGCCGAAGCGTCGTCAATCGTCATAAATATCAATACGGAAGAATTTATATCTGCAGTTCAACATCGCACTGCTATTTGGCAAAGCAAACATCTGCAACATCTTATTTAATATGTAGTCAAAAGTGTGTAATGACATTCTCGTGTATTCAAAGAATTTATCGGGATAAGTCCGTAAATCAGCGTATAATACATAAAATTCTCCAAACTCTTCTCTTCCTTCATTTAAATCGTGTGTGCCAAACTATATATATGGAATTTCCATTGCAAGTATGAATTTTCCATTAGTAAAAGCAAATCTTCATCCATGTCTTCTAAATACGTAGCAAAGTTTGAGAACGATCAAACACATGTGCAATGACACTCGTAGCTCGTTCGGCATTGTGAATACGCAGACGCCAAGACCCGAGCGCCCGCGCCCGCTCCCGCACCCGCCAGTGCAGTCTGATTGACCACTTACACATCATTATAGTTAACGGCGGTAGTGAAATGGCTTCTTGCCATCCGGGTTTGCGATAAAGTGGTTGTGATTTTGAAAGTTAGGGGCCATCCATAAATCACATCACACGTTATGGGGGGAGGGGGTCTACGAAGTGTGACAAGGGGTGGGGGGATTATAAGCTTCTATTCTTTTCAGTTCTGGGTGTAAAATTGCTAAATATTTGACGGGGGGGGTTCCAAAATGTGACCTCCCGTGACAAGGACGGGGGGTCCAAAAATCATGAAATTTGTGTGACATTACACATATTAGTACTTAAAAAAAATTATATTAGTTAATACGTACTTAATACGATATTTATAGCTAGTTACTATGGAGTTTTTAAATATTTTACTGTTAAAAACATTAACAAATTATATGGCGACTGGCCTGTTGGGTTTTGTGGTTAGTGATACTGACTGCTGAGCCAGAGGTCGTGGGTTCGATTCCCGCCAAGGACAAATAATTGTGAGATGAGCATGATCATTTGTTCTGTGCCTGGGTGTAATTTATCTATAGTATGTATTTACTAATATATAAGTATGTTTATTGCCTAGTTTGGGATCAGACGGCCGTGTGTGAGATGTGTCAAGTTATTATAGCTTATTATTATATATATGTTATTATATAGTGAACCAAACTAAAGAGTACAAAAGCGTGCCACCATCCACATCCTGGCTCCATCATCAGCCCATCGTTACCAAGCTCAAACTGTTGGGCTCGTCAAAACGAATCATATGAGCCCAAACTCGAATGGTTTACGAGTAGACACTGAAGAGTTCCACTATCCACTTCCTCGGTCCATCATCAGATCAGCTCCAAGATGCCACATTATAGTATTGTCATTCGAACTATATATACCAGTACACGAGACTTGCGGTATCCCTTACCCTTGGTTCCTGTCCCTACCCATTTTACCTTTCACAAATTTAACTTCTTCCTTTTTTCCTGTATTAAAACGATGGGAGAGCCATGCTTCGGCACGTATGGGCCGCCTCGACTCCGCTCGATACCACGGCCTCACAGAAAAACGGCAGTGAAGCAATGCTTGCATTGCTTTTCGCCGCGTGAGTGAGGTTACCGGAGGCCCTAACATATTCCCTCTCCCCTATTCCCGTCCTCCCCCTCTTCTCCCACCTTAAAGGGCGGCAACTCACTTGTGACTCTTGAGTTACAGGAGCCCATGGGCGGCGTTAGTCATTTACTATCAGGTGACACGTCTGCTCGTTTGCCCATTATCCCATAAAGTCAGGCGTCAGGCAGGCGACCGGCCATTAAAACTACAAACCTTTGCAATGTTGCATAAATGTAAATTAGGTACAAAACTTACCTAGCGAATATGTCCGCAGACAACACACAGCCAATAATGTTACCCAAATGTGGTACATTGTTGACGTAAGGCAAAGCTGACGTGATCAAGACATTCTTGTGTCCTTTCACTGGCAATCTGCAAGATATAACAAAAATATAATAAAAAATCAAAATCATTTATTTCAATTAAACCACTATGGGTATTTTTGAATTGTCAGGAGTAGTAGTCAGTCAGACTAAGTCAGTCGTAAAACAAATAGTTTTCATATAAGACCCTCCGTATGGAATTGTATATAATGTATGTTTACGTGTATAAAACACCGTTTACCCGTGGTCCCGGTGGGTCGACCCATTACCGGATCCAGGGGGTAATTTTAATTACCCGTGGTTCGAGAATGAGAATAAATAAAGAGAGAGCGCGAAGCATATAAGAAGTTTTTAATTTAAAATAACATAATAATGTTTTTTTAATGCAATTATATTTGTAAATGTGACCGGGTCATAATATTTTTTATATCTTTTTTCAATGACATTTCAGGGAATATCGCACTCATTAAAAAAAAATTAACACCCTAAGTAAATAGGATGTTATAAGTTTAACATGTGTATCTGTGTCTGTCTGTGACATCTTACCTCAAACGGATTTCAACGATTGTGATAAATGTGGTTCGTAGGGATTAAAAAAAGCGTAATATTATATATACTCGCGGTATATGAAGTTAAAAGATACAATGAAAAATAGAGGCAAAAATAGGAGAATAGTGGATCTGACAACAGGAAAGTAACATTTTACAATACATATTTTAGCCATGCAACCTTTGACGAAAGTATATTGTGTATAATCAAAAGACCTTTCTTTAAGGCTCATAAGTGTAAAAACATAACATCACCCTTTCTAAGTCGGGTAAGGTCAAAAGTAAACTTACACCAGTTTCTCCTGTTTGAGCGGAGGCTGCAGTTTCTTCAAACCGTTGAGCCAATTATCCTTAGCAGATTCTATTTCCTCTGGTGTTGGACCTACTTCTACTTCCTGGTCTGGTGTCCTAAAAGAACAAAACTGTATTCTTTATCTATACATATACATACAAATAAATAAAACAAATAAACAATACAAATACATAATACAAATAAAAAACAAAAAAAAATATTTTGATTGGCTGTCGGTCTGTCTGTCTGTTTGTTGCAGCTAATCTTCGGAACGGGTAGACTAATTTCCACGGAACGTTCGCTGGCCGATAGCTGGTGTTATAATGAGTAGTTTAGGCTACTTTTATTTTAGAAAAAGAATTAGGGTTCCGCGCAAAAAATATAAATATGAACTCGCGAGCTGGTCTATAATACAAATCCTAATCAAAATATTATTGAAGAAACTTTTTTAGTCGCGTTGTGCGATTTTTGGTAGGGGCAATACTTATGGGTTCGGGTTACCGACATGATAATGTGACGTATTGCGTCAGACTGGCGACGCACAGGGGTACATGCAGTGGCGTAGCTAGGTTACCAAAGGCCCTGGGGCAAAAAATAAACTAGGGCCCCAACTAAACTATTTAAAATCGTTTGTTCCGTATGCGTCGTGTTCCGAATTCGACATACTCCAGATTTGTCGTAATCCAGATTCGTCGTACTCCCTTATCTAGCAAATTCGCAATTTAATATAAATAGTGGTTTAGTTACAAGTCTAGTACAAACCTGATAACTTCTGGTTCTGAAAAATCTGGTTTATTTAGATTCCGAATGTAGGAGAAATTTTCACTAGTTCAATTTATAGTTTGTAAGTCAGAGTCCGAGGGGCCCCGGGGCACTTCCCCGTCTAGCCCTGCGGTAGCTACGCCACTGGGTACATGTATACGCAATGCTAGTTTTATTTATATATATTTTAGGTATAGGGGGTAAACGAGCAGACGGGTTACCTGATAGTAAGTAACTAACGCCACTCATGGGCACCTGCAACTCAAGAGTCACAAATGCGTTGCCGGCCTTTATTAATTCACTTTTCACTATGTAAACGAGCCATAAAGAAAAAAAAACTATGTAAACAAACTTGGAAGTTAATTTGACCTACTTCTAATGGTTGTATGGAATGAAATGAAAGAAAGAAAGAAAAATAGTTAATTTCATAGGGCAAAGGCATACTACACCTTTAAACATTAAAATAAATAAACATGAATACTTATAATAGGCTAAAAGACTAGTTTTCTTACTACGACAACTAGCTGATAGTGACATTATTGACAACTGACAGTTTGTAATGTCGAATGACGTGGCGCGATGACGTAGCATCCTACGGCCTACCACGTTTGATAAAAATCTAGGTTAAATTATTTCATGTATTTTATTGCATACATATAGTAGAGGCCTATATGATATTGACAAGGGTTGTACGCTGTGCCCCACAAAAAGGTGGACTCTCAGCATTTACTGCGATGGACGTGGCCCACCCCAGTACTGATTTTCAGTGCCCACCGTAGTTGTCGACCTGACCTGACCTGGATGACAATACTATTTGTTATTTGGCATCTTGGAGCTGTTCTGATGATGGACCGAGGAGATGGATAGTGGAACTCTTTAGTAGCTACTAGTAAACCCGTCGAGTTTGGGCTCATATGATTCGTTTTGACGAATCCAACAGAGTATGCTTAGTAACGAGGGTCTGATGATGGATCCAGGAGGTGGATAAACTTTTTTATACTTTTTACAAACTATAATTATTTCCTTACCCAATAGGAGATGTCAAACTGGCTACTAGTGGAATACCTAACGCTGATGTTGCGCCAAAAGGTCCTGTGGCAGAACCGCCCCATTGCTTCACAGCTTCCTAGAAGAGTAAAAGAATTTGTTTTGAACGCTCGTATTCTGTAAACAGCTTGACAGACTTAGCTTACTAATAATAACTTTATTAATTTGTTGCTGTTTATTGGCCTGATCTAGTGGGTGACTCTGACTGCTGAGCCAGAAGTCGTGGGTTCGATTCAAGCCCAGGACAAATAATTGTGTGATAAGCATAATCATTTATTTATTTCATTATAGTTTAGGTTTCTTTCATTATAGAAAGAAACCTATGAAAACATAAGAAACGTACAGGAGAATATCGCGTTTGAGTATAACTTGAGGGGGGTGGAACTTAGGTGATTTTTAATGTTTGATGACAAATCTATGCATCAATAACTTTTGACAAAAAATGACAAATGGACTGGCCGGACTCGTAATAGATTTAATTTTTTTTTAATATGTAGGTTAATCAAAGCTCATTGGAACGGTTAGTGGCACAAGGTCAACGTTCTTGCGGCCGATCACCCACAAGATGGACAGACTTCATTAAATCGCCTACAGAGTTATCCCTCGCGGCCACGCAGTGCCACAAATAGAGAGACATGAAGGAGTCTCGCAAAATCCGCAGTGAATTAATCAAACGATCAAGGACCACGACCACTCCGCCAGGAGTGTAGGACTAGGAAGAAGAAACTAATTATTTTTAAACTTTCGCAACTTTGATAAATGTAATCGCGATAATATTTATAAGACAATACCTTGGCCTATTAAAAAATGAAATGAAATTTATTTTTTTGCAGAATATGGGGGTACAAACAGTCTTACTATGTAAGTCTTAGTAAGTCTCATAAGTCGCGAGTTACATATCTAATATTGTAATCTGTGGTGGGGCTCTTGACAGATAAGACCGGTTCACTCAATAGCACTCTTTGATATGTCTTTGTGTTTAGTTTTTTTAAAGTTCGTTCATACAATACCTGTGTAGCCTTAGCGTTAGCTAACTCCTCGACCCATCTAACAATATGGGTACAATTTGCCATATAAATTTGCTTGAGATCATTGTTGTAGTACACAGGATACAATGTACTCCAGGTAGCTATGTCCACTGCTGATATCTTGTCCTGCGAAGAGATTATGAGCTCATGAGCTTACAGCAAAATCTTCATAGTAAGTAGGGTACAGAATATTTCTGCTCCAATTTTAGACGCTACTGGATAAATACCTTCCCCTTACGTAAGATCATGGTTTATCGGCACAACAAACATAGTGTGTGGTTCGTAACACTCTATGAGAAAGCGGGATCTGGGGGCACGGCAGTACCCCCGCCAAGACGAGTAAAAAAGCGGCATGGCCGTTAGGATTGACATCGAGCGAGTGATAGCCGTGTGCATGTTTAGAATGTTGGTTGAAAAAAAAGTTAAACATTCATACGCATTCTACAACACAACAGTTTGTTCTATGAATAAATACTGGAGAATTTTGTAGAATGCACAGGGCATTTTATGTCTTAGGCTCAGATTATTTCAAAGTTTTTAAAGAAGGAAACAATTTTTTTTTCAAAAAAGAACAGAGTATGTATCCACACAGAGTAATATTTGAATGTAACATAGATACCTGCGTGATCTGTCACTGTCAAAAGGTCCCCTGTATCACAAAAAGAGTAGTAAACACATAAATGGTTGGCAGGTGGCTTTTGCTGCTTTGGGATAAACAAGATTGCAATAAAAAACGATGCACCAGGAACAGTTCACATTGAAATTCGCTGAATACGTTCTGAATTTAACTGCCGACTGTACCTTATATTGCTTCAACAAGGCGTTTTTTCACCTAAAACGGAGTGTTTTTGCATAAAATTCCGATGTTTGAATTCATTGTAGTAACTTATGACTGCGCCTTTGTTAAGTTCGATATCCACACAAACACTCGATGAAACACCAATTTTCAATCGAATACCTGATATTTTAAAATATAAACAATGCTGCAATGATAACCATCAAAAAACCTGGCCAATTAAAAAAAACTTACCCCAAGTATATATTGATGTTTCTCGAGCATGCCGTTAAGAGTCTGCAGCAATGCTTGTAACACTTGCTTCAGGTCTGATGGGACAGTCTTCGAGGTTAGCACTATATTCACAGCAGGGTGAAGACGAGTGGCTTCCCATTCTAGCATCTGTGGACTGTGAGAGATGGGGAGTTAAAAAAAACAATATATCGCATTAATAATAGTAGTTAGGACTAAGGATACTGATGACGCCAAAGGAGAAGATGATGTACGCCAATGAGGTAGCGGAAAGAGACCGGCAGAGGACTAGCACTCTCCCGTCGCGCAGAAGACGCAACAGACGCCGTAGAGTCCCTAACGACCTACAGCCTTCATGAGCGCTGGCCTGAAGGCGAACAGTTTGGTTATTGCCATTTTTTGAGCGCCGATTAAACGTCTATGGCGTATATGATCGCTGTTTAATATTGAATATATTTTATTTACTTAAGATTTATTTAGTATTGAGAGATAGTTGAATGCACTACCAGAAGATATCATCAAATCACTATCATCACGGATTTTAGTAAAAGTTGTCAAAGATCAGTATAATAATAAAAATACATACCATTGTCCATTCTCCGACAAGTCCAGTATAGGGAAGAGATACTGCGCAGCTGCATTGCTGGCGAAGAAGCTGAGATTGTCGTCCACCTCCAGCAGTGGAAGCGCTCGTGGCCCTGCGAATACATCATCTGAAATCACAAGCGACTTCTCAGTACCATTACCCAGGTTAGTTGCATGCGGTGAGTAGAAGGTTAGCACGGAGTGAGTTGCATGCAGGATATTTAAGCAGGCAGAATAAAGTTAAAATAGGCTTAGGTAGGAATAGTCTGCCATTCAGTTGCATCAGGGAACCACTCCATCATCACGGAGTGCCACAGTAGCTGAGGCAGCTGATGGCAAACGAAGCAGAGGAGCGTACCGTCATATACGAGGACCGAGATGGAAATCAGAGACGTCGACCCATGGGTCGACAACATGTCGTGCGGTGTCTCAAAGGAGTCTGTTCTTGGACCACTCCTGTAAGACATGGAATCCGATTGGGTCCTTCGAGGTACTACATCTTAAGAGTGGCCCCGGGTGGATGAGACGTTTTATGTCTTCCGACCGTAGTAGAGAATTTTGCGAAGGGGGTGATTTTCGTATGTATGACCAACGCTGGGTATACCTTTGAAGATCACCGCAGCGACGACGGTCCACACATTTTGGGCGCACTATGATTACAAATTCGGCATCCTCTCCGATTGCCCCGGTGAAGTCTCACCAATGGGATTTTCCCAGGTCATGGTGTCAATTATGTACCCCACTGAGATCTGGGAACTCCAGTCACAAGTAGAAGTAGAGCAATATGCAAGCATGCTATATAATATATACAGGGTGCATCTGTAAACTGACTGATTTATAAATCACTGAAAAGGCATGACTATAGAATGCAGTTACAAAAAGAATTCTTGAGAAAAAAACTATCCGTTTACAAGTTATGACCGTTTGAATTTCTTAAAAAAACTAACTTTGACTGGCCTGTTGGTCTAGTGGTAAGTGACCCTGACTGCTAAGCCAGAGGTCGTGGGTTCGATTCCCACCCAGGACAAATAATTGAGTGATGAGCACGATAATTTGTTCTGTGTCTGGGTGTAATTTATCTATAATATGTATGTATTTAGAAGTATATAAGTATGTTTATCAGCAGTCTGGTTACCATAGTACAGGCTCTGCCTAGTTTGGGATCAGACGGCCGTGTGTGAGATGTGTGGAGTTATTATTATTAAAATTATGTTGTAACTGCATATTTCTTAAAGTGATTTAAAGTGTGATTTCAGTACGTACTCCATTGTTATATACACTTTGTAAATAGGGTAAACAAAACGTATTATGTACTCGTTTTAAATTTGTAATATAATTAAAAACTAATTTATAAAGTTGTTGGAAAGTTATGATAATGTTATTTATGTATTTTAACATAACTTTTTTTTTAGCAAACGAGCAGACGGGTCACCTGATGGTAAATGACTACCGCCGCCCATGGGCACCTGTAACTCAAGAGTCACAAGTACGTCGCCGCTCTTTAAGGTGGGAGTAGGGAAAGAGGAGAGGGGGAAGCGCGGGAAGACGGGAGAGGGGGGAGAGGGGAAGAAAGGGAATAGGGGAGAGGGAAGGGTTAGGGCCTCCGGAAACCTCACTCACGCGGCGAAAAGCAATGCAAGCATTATTTCACTGCCAGTTTTCTGTGAGGCCGTGGTATCGAGCGGAGTCGAGCCGGCCCATACATGCCAAAGCATGGCTCTCCCACACAATAAGTTACATTATAGTGTATTATTATTTATAATTAAACTAGCAACCCGCGCACAGGTAGATAGATAGATAGATTACACTTTATTTACATACATGTACACCAGGGTTTTACAAAGAATATGTAACAGAAGATGTATCTTATAAATAGTGTACAAAGGGCGGCCTTATCGCTTAAAGTAATCTCTTCCAAGCACGGGTAGTAGAGACATCTTCAATAATCATCATATTTGTAAATTTTATGAAATCTCAAGTCAATCTCAAGTTGCATGGACTGACGTAAAAATGCGTATTAAGCGGGTACGCAAGTTTTTCATCCTAATACAATTTTCTGTGCCATTGATATTTATTGAGATATGCGAGAAAATAAAAAGAAAAACAGGGTGTTTTTTCAAAATTTTCACATTTTGTTTAACAAAATATTAAGCCAACATGAATTACCAAAGATACAAATAATCCTAGAAAAATAAAATATGAAATCATTGAATTGGCACGGGAATATGCACACACAGTTATAAGGAAACCAATAAACCACTGTCAAAACAACGCCATTTAATTTTAAAACAATTATTTTCTTCTTTTTACCTGTACCTAACTTATACTGTACCTAATTTATAGTGTAAAGGTTGATACTTCAGAGCAGTGTTTCTTTTAAAGACTATCGCAAAAAATACTTAGTCACCTTCCAAAAAAACACATGTCACTGTTTAAAGAAGTTTGTAATAATGTCACAAACGATGATTGGTCAAAACTTGTAGAAAAAACTCGTAAATTGTAGAGTGTAAAGGAAGATTTTGAAAAACATTTACATATTCTCTATTGCAGTCTATTGCAAGGGACCTAGGTATACTCTAAGAAGGAACTCTCCGGATACCCCTGCAGACGTTGGCCGCCTCTTGGTCAATAGGCGGCCATACCATAGAGTACGGAGAGCTTTGCCCCCTTCGGTTAAGAGAGGCGCGCGCGGGACACCTCGCGCCACCTTTTCATGCCTACTTCTGCAAGGGACGGACCCGACCCGTTTCCCCCAGGTTCGTTCTGCACTCTCCGGCACCTGATGCGTCTTCTGCGGGACGGGAGAGTACTCGTCCTCTCCCACACCTTTTCCACCACTTCTTTAGCCAACATAAACACCTCGTGAAATGGGGCGTAATATATTTATATACACAGTATTGATTTTGAGTTATCTTCCGAAAATGGATAAACATATTAAAATACGCGTAAGTCCCGTTGCAGTCGGAATATCGAGATAAAAAGTAGCCTATGTGTTAATCTAGGTCTCCAGCTATCTAAATACCCAGTTTTATCGCAATCGGTTCAGTAGATTTAACGTGAAAGAGCAACAAACATCCATACATCCTCACAAACTTTCACGTTTATATTATTAGTAGGATAATTGGTTGTTTTTCTTCTCCAGAACTGGATTATTACTACAAGTTTTAACTATAGATTATCCTTAAATAATAACTAACGGATACAAACTTTAATTAAACAAAATAGATTTTTGTATATTTGTTGAAAATATGTAATTATTTTCATTTTATTTAAGTATATACGTGGGAGAGCCCTGCTTCGGCACGTATGGGCCGGCTCGACTCCGCTCGATACCACGGCCTCACAGAAAACCGGTAGTGAAGCAATACTTTCATTGCATTTCGACGCGTGAGTGAGGTTACCGGAGGCCCTAACCCTTCCCTCATCCCTATTCCCGTCCTTCCCCTCTTCCCCTCACCCTTCTTCTCACTCTTTCCCCCGTCCCCCTCTTCTCCTACTCCCACCTTAAGGGCAGCAACGCACTTGTGACTCTTGAGTTACAGGTGCCCATGGGCGGTGGTAGTTATTTACCATCAGGTGACCCGTCTGCTCGTTTGCCCCCTATACCATGAAAAAAAATATATATATATTATTAAATATTTATTAAAACTAGAGATGGCCTGGTAGACCTGTTTTCAGCATAAGTTGAACTGTCATTATTAGAGTTTTCATTCCATGACAGGACAAAATACATACTAGACGCGTGTAGCCGTTTTCAACACTTAATTTTTAACACATTCTTAAAAAAAAATAGTTTTTTGCTCTTCTTCTATATCCATAAACTTTAAGTATTCAAAACTCGAGCATCTTCCTACCCTTTTCCCAATTTTATTTTGGGTCCGCACATTTCTTCGGGTTTCTTTTAAGGCCAGCCTTTTCTTTTAAATTTGTATAAGACAAAGTGGTAGAGGAACCTAAGGTAAGGGATACCGCAATTCTGATGGAGAATGTGACTGAGTATCTCACAGAGGCCAAGGTACCTGAATGTCCTCTATTTCCTGTGACCGATGAGGCTACTGGGACAGGAACACCAGCTCCATTACCGAAATTTTCTTCAAAATGCATACAAAGAATACTCATCATGTATATATAGAATATAATTTTAATTTTTTTCAAACTATGAAACCGTAATTGTTGATTTGGGATTCATAGCTTTTTTTTATATTTTTTTTAGCGATTGTCATGAGTCAGATAATTTATTGCATTATGGTTGAAATTTGATCTCTTGGCAAACAGCAGTTAAAAATAAATGTGTTTAAAAATGCATGCATTTGATCACAGTTATGGCCTAGTACTTTTTGTACACATAAACATATTTTTAATGATTTATTAACCTAGAAAAAAAGTGAACCAGGTATACATAATTAGAAAAGATTCTGACTTCAGACTGAGTAATGTGTGACCCAAGTTATGAGCACTTAGTTTATAATATTAAATAAAAAAATATATATAATAAAAAAACTTAAAGACAGAGAAATTAGTAATAGAAATAATGACAAGGTCAATTATATATATTTTTTCAATAAGCAAACTTATTCATACATAAAAAAAATTTTTTAAGAATTCCACTATTAGTCTAAACATGCTAAAACGACATGCAATTACTTATAATAATAGTTCATGACCCATGATCTTAAAAACAAAGTTGCAAAGAAATTAACACAAAATGATGTAGGTAAAATATTCATTGAGGAAAAACCAGCTTTGTTTTAGTGGGGTAAATTCAATAAAATAGTAAGAATTTTCTTGACTGACGCAATATAATGCAATTATTGATTCTTGCGGCTTCGCTGGTGTCAGCACATTTTCTCGTGCTTAGTAAATATTTTTTAGTCAAAAATAATAACAAAAACGCATACACTCGATTCAATAAGAAGCATTAGACATGTCTAAATTTGTCACTGTAATAAATACAATAAGCTCAATTCAGTCCAGTCTAACATTACAGGAAAATTCACCTACCTTCGAACGAAGCATCTACAAGTTCCACCTTTTTCCCGGCTAAATTAGCCGCAATAAGAAGCTTTAATGTAGAAGTGTTGTTTTTATTTGTGTAGATTTTCATTTTAATACAATTTTCAGTCTTAAACGTTAAATTATTATTCAATAACAGTTTTCCATAACCTATAATAAACACAGTCACCCAGCTGGCAGAAAAGCTGGGAGCTCTAGGAATATTTGCATTAAAACAACTTTAGCATAGTTTTCTAGTTCCCACAACGATTTTTTATACTTTACGAGCGAGATAAAACATTACAAAATTCTAAAGACTGAAAGTCGATAAATAATGGAACGCAAGCAGGTGTAGACGTTTAAAAAAAGTGACAGGCGACAGCTCTGACCTCGGCTTGTCAGTGTTGCCAGATTCTCTGTACCAAGAGGACACGTTCCGTTTCCTACTCCCAGCTTTCTAGACGCTAAGATACCTGTTCCGATTTTTATTACAATTCTTATACAGTAACAACGAACGCTGGCTGTGAGAAAGTCTTTATTTGGCTTAGCATTGCTTCCACGCTACCTAAAGTATTGTTTGTGAATACGGGAAGGCAGCTGTTTATGCTGAAATCAGTATTTGGGACTGTAGTTTTGCAATGTCACATGTCAGTATCAAGCACCGGTGGTTCAGTGGTAGAATGCTCGACTGCCACGCGGGCGGCCCGAGTTCGATTCCTGGCCGATGCATTTAATATTTTTTTGGATGCATTTTGTCATTATCCATTGGGCTTGTAAATTCTTATATATACCTTAAAGTTAAAACACCGTATAATTGCGATTCATCGAGGGTTCCGTGAGCAAATAACTATATGTATGTAGACAGTACGTCCTTTTTTGCCCGTCTTTTCCAAAAGACAAACTTAACTTTGCAGTTTTAAAAATACTCTCCCATACATCGATTTACGACAAAGTCAACTTCACAACCGTAAAATATAAGTTTGTCACCTCAAAAGCATTTTTTTTATGTGACAACACAAATTAAAGACTTCTTTTTTTTTTCCTTTCTTATCAAATTTCATGATTCTAGGTCAACGGGAAGTATCATAGGTTTTGATTAAAAAAAAATTTAACATTTCTCAGGTAAATCAAAACCTATAGGGTGCTTCCCATTGACGTAGAATTCTGAAGGTAAGTAACAAGGTCTCACACAGCTTATGTAAAGGAAAAAATCCGATTGTCGTTAATTTGTTGTATAGACATAATATATATTATATTAAAAAGTTGAATTCGTCGTAAATCGATGTATAGGTAAGTATTTTTAGAACTGCAGAGTTAAGTTGACAACAGCGGGCACGGTTGAGGAAATTAAATACGATGGAAAACTTAGGAGTGTTTTGAAAGGGAAAGGTGGGTAACAATGGGAGGAAAGATATATAGATATATTGCTCATACAGTTGTTATATATACCATCTGCTATAGTATTATGTGTCGGGCCTGTTGGTCTGGTTGGGCGGTGGTTAATGATCCTGACCGCTGCGCCAGAGGTCGGAGGTTCAATTCCCACACAGAACAAACAATTGTGTGGAGAACACGATTATTAAAATTATATTAAATTATAATATGTATATATTTAGTAATATATAAATGTTTAATAGGGCTGTTCCACTAGTCCCTACCAGCTATCCCTAGCAGTCTGGTCACCATAGTACAGTCTGCCTACTTTGGGACCAGACAGCCGTGTCTGAGGAAGTTATTATTATTAAACTTTTATATGCAGTGAAGGTATGGAGCGAAAGAAAATAAACGGCAAACATTTTCTATTTGATAAACATTTATTCTCGTAAAAATTAAATATATTTTCGTTACTAATTTATTCCTACACTACACACTTAATTTAAATTACATACAGAGTTTGGAATAAACTTATAAACAATTAGTAAAATGCAAAACATATGACAAATTACACCAACAGGTACTTACTGTGTACATACAATAAATATTAACCGTTTAGAAAAAAACATACATAAAAATTTCTTATGCTCCATCCACACACGCGCTGGCTATACCGCAAATAAAGGGGCCACCGGACATGTATGGATGTGCCATTATCAGTTATTTACAATGAAATGAATATAATAGCATATAACGAAATGAACAGAGTACCAAAAATAAAAAATAAAACAGTAAGATATTATTATAAAGTGGGCTGTAAAAATAAGTCGAATATATATATTATGACATACAACACACAAAGTTCTTAAACTTACATATAAATTATAAGCTATTGTGAATTTTCACATAGCAATTACAATACAATGTGTACTTGTAATAAACAATTAACGAAAAATCGTGTAAGTAAAACAATACAATATTATTATTTACTTATATTTAATTTATTGAAGTTTTCATTGATATTTTTATTAAAATTATGTAAACTGTGACAAAAACATGCGTTTGATACGTCTTGTCACAATATGTCCATAATTTCAAAAACATTTTCTTATAATTGTACTTGGTTACCAGCTACTACATAGATTGTTATGTACAATGTGAATAACACACACAAACTACAACTAACTGATTTGCATTAGAAATGGCTGTCATAGCTTTTTTTTGGGGAAATAATGTTACATGGAACAAAATAGTTCCTAATTTCCGTGAGCGGTTAAAAGCTAATTGCCGATTTCAGTGCAAAAAATAAATTGCAGTTGGTTTTTAATGTAGTAACAATTTAATCATTTAGAACGATTAATTTTGCTGTGTGGCGGTAAAAACACACTGACTGACACTACAAGAGAATCGAATCATTTCATTTTTGTTTTCGTCACAGTTTTTGTGTGTTATTCGGTTTCTACGTTTAATTCATAATCTAAATCAATAAAATATTACGAGATCTCCGTACATAGCAAAAACCTCTATTGTTACATGGAAGTTGATTTTTAAACTTATTTAGTCAAAATTTGTTGATAACACAAAAGTTATAAAGCCTTTGTGGAAACCTAATACACATATTGATTATTTGATAAACAGAATTAATACAAACACGTTTGGATAAAACGAGGGACATATCAATCCTTAACTTTATAAATTGTTAAATAAACGAGTGTTTTGTTTTTAATCATTTAAAAAAACTACCACTTTCACAGTCACACTGTCTTAAAAAACTAAACACTATGATATTATTCCTAATTCTAAAACATTAATATCTTTTCTTTTACCTGTACTTAATGATTTTTATTATTTTGATTCTAAATATTAAACATTTATTTACTAGATGCTTTAGAAAAAAAAACCAAAATGTAATACTTCGGTGCCTTAGGACCTGCTAATTCCCTTAGGTCTTGAAATAATTTTGGAATATGCCAAATTCCTCCTGTAATTTTAACTTAAACAACCCAGAAAGCTTGGTAGCTCAGTTCTATAATACTTCAGCGATATTGGGCCATTGCGAGTTCATGACCGAATGTCAAAGTGACCGAATGTCAGAGTGGCCGAATGTCAGAGTGACCGAAAATTTCAGATGAAGGTGTCTCATAAACTTATGTGGATATGTACTTAGGCGTAATAATCTGATGACAAATGCAAAATCAGCTCTAGAACAAGAATATATGACACAAAATAGATCGTAGCGCAATTCTGTTATAGATATATGTTAACATTTGAGCTAACTTTGAACTTTATCACGTAGTTAGGAGAGTCGAATTTGCTGAAGTATCTTGACGTCTGTATATATATTATCTAAGAGTATTTAGAAACAAAATCACAAAATAAAAAGTACAATCAGTCGTTATCGAGACCACCGTCAAAACTTTAAGCCGAATATCACATTTAAAAATTATTCAACAAAAAGGAAATGTACACCATTATGTTAAATTAGCCAATTTCGTGCTTTTAAAGACGGGTATAGAAGAGAACAAGTTAGAATACAAAATACAGTGGGTAAAAGCTGTTTAACTTTGATTATCTGGGTAACTTTGGCTTGAAAAATTTGATTTTAAACCAAGTAAAGAATACAAATTTCTTTTTGTGTTAATAATCGTCTGTTCCATATTTTTTCAGGTCCCTTGTGTATTCTCTGGTGTAAAAGTGAGCACGTATCGAGAGCAAAAAGTGCCTAAATGAAAGTAATACTATGTGCAACATAAATTTTTAAAATAAGGATACACGAAATTCACATTGTGGGATGCAATCCATAATGGAATCAACACTGATAATTAGGTTTTCTTTTTATTTAGTTATTGATTGTGATCTTACAGTTTGGTTGTAAGGATATATCGATAGCCAATACTTTTAACGTTTTCTGAATTAACTCAATTTCTCAAAATTCTAACTAATTATATTCTCAACTTACGTCATTTAAGTAAAAATTTCAAAATAATGTATACTTACTTATTTTTAAGTATTTTTTTACTTTAAAGTTAATTTGAATAAACTTTTAATGTTCAATGATTATATGACATTATTACTCTTTTTATTTTCTAACTTTCAGGCCTTGATATAAAATGTCGTTTTGTAGTACTAGAAAATAGCCAAAGTTACCCATGTTAAAAAAATTTAGGTCAACATTTTATATTCTAATATTGAACTAAGTCCATATATATCTCACTGCCAATGACACAAACTAAGAAATGATACAAGCTTACAAAATATTCTACATTTCGATTACATTAAAACACTCAAAACATCTACCGAATATTACAAATTGTACTTGGCCACACTTCGTCTTTTATACTTCAACAGTTTTCAAATTCAAGATTTTCCTTCGTTACCCTTCCATAAATAATTGTTTCTTAATTTTCAGCATACTTTGAAAGATATTTTGAGTTGAATATCACACTGTTGGACTACAAGACCTTTTGCCGTCTTTCACTGACCACTAACGGTTAATATGAATAATGTTTAAAATAAGAAAATTTTGCATTTTGCTAAATGTATTTTCTTTTTATTTACGTTCACCGTTGTTACCAAAACAACGGTGAAATATTTGACAAACACAAGCAGTTAATTTTAAACGTCAGTATTGGGTAGATGTCTATGCACCAAATTAATTGTACCGAATTAAACTAACCGTTTAGACGTTTACTGAAAAATTACTCATTTAACTTGACAGTCATCTACACTATTGAAGTCTTAAATATCAAAGGACATTGACATGACATTATTTAGGGTATGTTCCGATATTCACTGAGAGCACTGTTCAGTGCTCGTACTGGGGAGAAATTCGTTCCGTTATAGACTGACAGTATAATGCCGCAGGATCATAGGAAAATATATGACGTCATAAACGTCGCCATTTTTGTACTCTTAGCACTGGAGTTTTCGACATGGCTGTCACATTCACTTTTAAGTTTTAGTATGCGATTTGACACTTGAATTGACAACTGACAGTATACTGGACTGCGTTCCGTTTTAAACAGGAACCAGTATAGCTAACTATAAAGGAACGGCTTTGTAGTATACCGAATTGACGTCATACCTTACAGTGCTCTCAGTGTATAACGGAACCGCACACTTAATGTTTTTTTTACAATAAGTCACATTTTTTTACTTTTCGTACATCATTCACTAAGCAAATTTTACTCAATATTGAGACACATCTATCAAAGTATGCAAACTTAAGAAACATAAATTAAATTATAAAATTAAAATCTTAAAAATATACATGATGTTGTGTATTCCTTAATCGCGCTATTGATTTTAAATTAATTATATTTTAAGAAGTGAGTTACATAGTGTTGGGACAGTTGGCTTCTACTAGGTAAAATATTCAAAAATATTCTCCTCAGTAATATCGATAATTAGAGTATTTTCAATCGAATTCATAGATTAATTTTATACATATTCAGACATGTATGTTAGTTCTAAAATCTATTAATACTAAATCAAAAAGATGCTAAATGGTATAGAACTATACATATCGATATTTTAACAACACTATCTGACGATATCTAACTATTGCGTTGTTTTCCAGGTGTCTTCAACCTAAAACTAGGATTGGACCGAGAGTTTAAATTCAGAAACATTACTAACCGATATTAATTATCGATGCTTAAATACTACAATATCGATATATTATTTCTTTTACACAAATACACAGTTTACTAATTAAAGATACTCTTAAATTATCGATATTACTGAAGTCTATCGATGGCAACACTATTTTTTATTTCACTCCTTTGTCTCGAGTTATAGAATACGGGAGGACGATAGTGGTGATACCTTCTCTCTATTCTTCTTCTCTGAAGCATTGGAGCCGGTGTTCAGCGAACCGGACCAGTCGCCCAGCTGTGACACTGGCCGATAGAACTTGCTAGAAGTGCGGTTGAAGACGGGTAGGAGCTCATTCGCTTCGTTTGTTAAAGCCTGTAAAGAAATTATAACATTAAGGTTTCAAACAAGCCTCGTTAAATTTTACTTATATTATAGATAGATAGATTGATAGATATAATACGACCATAAATGGGGGTAAAACTGCGGGGGACGACTAGTATTAGTATACAGGGTGTAAGACACACCACACCAAATATTGAAATAGTGTGTTCAGACCATCGTTCTGAGTCGAACATCGTTGGAATTTTCATAATAATGAAAACGATGATCGGTAGAGTAATTATGGCGTGAAAGCATAACAAACAAACTGACATTCGCATTTATAATAAGTTAGGATTGTTGATAGATTAGCGTGGCTACCTTCAAATAAATGATGGCATCAGTGCCGTACCCCTCACAAGACATGAGAGTGAGATCGCCGTGGAAATACCGCGCGTACAGCCTCGAGATGGGCAGACCATATCCATAACCTGGCAGACAAAAAAACATTTATTATTACACACATATACTGACGCATTATCCCCGAAGGGGTAGGCAAAGGTATAATAAACGCCCACATACTGCCGCCTATAATTAAGTCCCACTTAAGTAATAGAAGGCAAACCTATTGCCGTTAACCAGGCACTCTGGGAAATATATGGGCAAATTGGGTGTTTATTGCAAGGGAATGGTAGATAAGAAGTGGATAAAATGGAAGCAAAGGGAATTGTTTATATGATGGATTGAGGAGTGTAAGCGATACTTCAGCAGGTCAAGGTCGCATACCTGTAATTCGAACTGGCTTATGACCGGAAGTCAGAGTCCATTATTATAAGTCTTTTTGCACTAGACCCAACTGAGAAAACCCCTCTACCGCTGCCGTCACAGAACACATACAGAATACTTTATAGGTTATGTACACTTTTAGAAAGTATTCAATTCAATATCACCGTTCTTGGACACATGACACAACGCTACCTAGACCCAAACTAAGCAGAGCTTGTACTGTGGGCAATAGAGTACGGATATACATACTTCGATACATTTGTTTTTTTCTTTCTTGTGATAGGACTCGCCAGAGATGCTTTGGGTGGAATAGTGTTGGCACAATGACACGTAGAATGCGTTGAGTTTGATCCCCACATGGGACAATAGGGTAGTTACCTACGGTTATTATCAGTTAATATAAATAATATAAAACAGTCTTCATGAACACAGACAACACACACACATGACGGCCAGCTGGTGCTGCTGTCCTAGAGGCCTCTGCAGCCACAGGAAGTACAGGACATTCGGGTACCCGACCCCGGCCTCTACGAGCTACTGCAGTCTCAGTCCTGTTGCCCATCCAAGACTTGGCTATCCCTCACCCTAGGTTCCTGCACCTACCCATTTTTCCTTATATTAATTTTCCTTCTTCCTTCTTTCCCGTCTTAAAATGACTACATTCCCAAGGAGGGTTGGCGTCAGGCAGGCAGCCGGCCATAAAAGAAACCAGCTAAAACCCTTTGCAATGTCACATTTTGCGTCGACCCTAATGAAAATTGGGAAAAGGGGAGGAAGATGAGTCTTCATGAAATTAAGTGTTAGTTAAGATTTAGAAAATTTTGATTACATACATGACGACATACAAAAATGTACTCACGAAGCCACGGTCGACAATGACCGACAAACATTTTGACAGTAGAAAATAATCATAAGAAATGTTTTTGTTTTTTTCTCTATTATTTAAAACTACAATCAATTAATATTTGTATAGTATTCAAAGGTATATCAATTAATCTCAATTAGTAGGAAATTGATACTTAAAAACATCCGTCTCGAAATGCATTAACCGACGTGCTCACCACGCCACCGTCGGCAATAACGGACAGCTAGTGATGGGTAAGAATAGAAATGATTATCTAAATCTTATATATCGTGGGTCAAGTGGGTGGTTTGGGTTCTAGAAATTGTAGCGGAGGTAAATTTGCCACTTCACACCGCAATACCGCTAATATTTATAATTATCTTGGATGTCACGAGCAGTTATTCGAAGTTCTTTGCCAGCGTATCTTAGCTGTGACTTGAGTCTCTGGTTTCCTTTTTTTGCCGGAGATTACTCAACAAACTCGGGGAGAATGTCTGCCGTTACTCTCAGAAACTGACATAATAGGTAAAGAATATATTTGTATAATACTTCCTTATTAAATGTAAGTAATTTCGTAAGTTCAACAACAATCTCTTCTATTCCGGATTTTTTCCGATTAATTCGCTTACAATGTTACCAAATCGAAAGTCGAAATACATTTATACCTCATTCATCACAATTAATCATTTAGTTATAACGTGACATAAATTCGTGATTAGTGTCAAAATCCCTTTTTTATATTATAGGGGGCAAACGAGCAGACGGGTCACCTGATGGTAAGTGACTACCATCGCCGATGGACACCTGCAACTCAAGAATGGTTAAATAACTTTAATCAAAAATTAAATTATTTAATTAATTAGGATTTTTGCACCAAACCCAACTGAGGAAACCCCTTTACCGCTGCCGTCACAGAACACATACAGAACACTTTATAGGTTACGTACACTTTTAGTTAGTAGATATTGATTATTTATTATACATTTCGTGTTATTAATTGGTTATCGATAAAATCTTGTAATCCCTATGATTTTTGCAGGTATCTGAGGTGAAATTATGGTTAGACGTGGAAGACACGCCGATGTATTAACTAGCGATCAAAATGTTAATTACTATGTTCAAGTTTCTTATTATGTTTAAATTGTACAACTAAACATTAAAAATAAACGATTTGACGATAGCACAGAATACATAATAATACAGAAGTCTCACTCCGCTAAATTATTTAAATAAATAGCGACTCTATTTCCCACACAATAAAGTCGCAATTCAGGTCGCACAGTTATATTCACCTAGAAGGTGCCTCGCTGTCTATCGCGTAACTCTTATCCTATCCTTATTAATTAATCTGAGTAATTAATAACCAGTAAGTTATGTGCCTATTACTCGATTTTTGTTAGCAAATAAACCTAGGCTAGGTATTAATAACTCGATAGTCTAAGATACGAACGAGCATCGAACTACCGTGCTCGACGGCCGGCGCAGCGCCACTGAATGATGTCACGATTGGTCGACTCCGGCGTGTACTTGTAGCTTTATACCTACACTGCGGAGTGAACCTGGTCTGACGATAGAAAAGTGTGACGTCAGAAATTGTTATTTCATACAAGTGTAGTACAGAACCTACTATTTTGGGATTAAAAGTACTGATTTGACTGGTACTCTGGTGACCCTTTTTACTAATAGAAACTAACGCATTCTACGCACTAACTAATGATCTTTACAGTACTGTACTAGTCGTAGTGCTTCCAATACGAGTAAAAATCAGCTGTGTGCTATACTACATTTATTTTTTTGGTCAAATCAGTTAAAATAGAGAAAGCTTACTTATATCGAAAGATAGGTAATTAATATAACTAACACCCAGTTTCAGAAATGCTGATTAAAATATCCGGCTGTGGACCGAGGTTACTGCCGAGATTTTCCTGAGGAACTATAGTATGAGGGTCTTCAAGGTTCTTCGTGATTTTAAAGGGTCGGCAACGAGCATGTGGGATGCGAGTCCTCTGGAATTGCAAGCGTACAGACGCTACGGTAACCGCTTACCATGAGGCGGACGGTATTCTTTGTTGCCATCGATGTGGTATTAAAAAAAAATTGCAGTATTTGACAGCTCCGTTGACTGATCCGATTATCAAATAAAAGTGCCTAAACTTTTACTTCCATCAGCCTTTCATCAACTGGGTGTAAGAGTTTTAAAAGTCAGAGATGCGTGTGGGGTTCGAACGTAACCATTTCCACATTCAAACTCAATTTTTCGAAAGGGGTTAAGAGGAAGTGACGTCACAAACTCACCAGCCAATGGCACGGTGTGTGAATCAGACTTGGAGGGTTGCGGAGCAGTACTGTACATGTACTTGAAGAGCAGGTCCGTCACGCTGCGGGGGATACCACCGCCGCGATCTGACATCTGAAATAAAATCAGAAGTTGAATAATTGTACCATGCAAATTTCAATCGATCGGTATTAGTCAAGGAATACTATGTCACAGACGCCGCACGTTACTCCGTGCCCACGTGTGTAGTCCTACTTAGTTACTATTTAGTAATACTTATATTTTTGTTTTATACCGCTAAGTAGGCCTTGTAGGTTGCTTAATGGCAAGCGATCTACCATTGTCTACTGACGCTTACAGCACATTCTTATTACACCGATCGTTACCGATCAGCATCTGTCAAGGCATGGTATTCAATACGACGCACGTTACACCGAGCGCAAAAGTGTGGTCCAACTCTACTACTATTCTACATATTTTCAGGACGACTTCAAACCGACCAGAAGGTACCTATCGCCTTTATAATGACACCTATTATTTTAAAAGTGTCACATGTATGTAGTCTTTTCAATTAAGTTTGAAATCGATTATTTTCACTTTTCAGTTATAGTATGTACTAGCAGCGCCCCGCGGTTTCACCCGCGTAAGTCCCGATCCCGTGGGAATATCGGGATAAAAGTAGCCTATATGTTAATCCAGGTCTCCAGCTATCTAATCGGTTCAGTAGTTTTGGTGAGAAAGAGTAACAAACATCCATCCATCCAAACTTTCACATTTATAATATTAGGGGGATTCTCACCTTAACGGAGACATCCTCGCGACCCTGAATGACGTTGACGGTGATCGGAGGCGGTGTGTCGTGGCTCTCCATGGTTGCCCGCATGGAGTTCTTGAACAGCTCGAACAGCATGTGGTACAAATGTGACGGCACGTACACTATTGGCATCGGTCGTTCACTTGGCACTGGAACAGGTATATGCAGATTAGAATAAAATGGTAGATGTATTATTATGGTATTAGCGGATAGATATTTGCTCCAAACGCAGTTTTAAAGAAGTAATAATAATAACTTTACACAGTGGTTAGTGATCCTGACTGCTGAGCGTTGTGGGTTCGATTCCCACCCAGGACAAATAATTGTGTGATGAGCATGATCATTTGTTCTGTGTCTGGGCGTAATTTATCTATAAATACATAATTTAGAAATATATAAGTATGTTTAACAGCAGTCTGGTTACCATAGTACAGGCTCTGCCTTATTTGGGATTAGACGGCCGTGTGTGAGATTTGTCAAGTTATTATTATTATTGTCCTGTAGTATAAGTATCCTGTATCCTGCCAGACAGTCTGGCACCTGCAACCGGTGCGGCAGGACGCCTCACCCCTTGATAAAGGGCCCCCTTTGGGTCCGAAACTAGTCGGGCATCCCCGAAATATACACGTGAGTAAAACCGTATATCTTAACTAATAAGATCGTTAAGTATTGAAAGTTTAAAGTTCAGTATGTTACCCCCATGCTGCAGCAGCTGAAGATCTGGTGATGACATATAGTATCTGTCACATAGGAATCTTGCGTTTTCATAGGCGTCCTTCACAACGCCGACCACGTCACACGCTGGGTCGATGGAGCCGATATGTCTTCCACCATTGTCAATGCCATTCACGGAAACCTTTCTTGGACCGATTTGTTCGCCGAAAAGAAGGGCTGCAAGCATACGTTTTGTGATTTTAAATAAAAATGTTAGGGTGACGGCAGGGATTTTTTTTTTTTTCGGTATAATGAAGAGACGTACGAATTTTTTATATTTACGGCAAGAGACAAGACTCTGTGCCTCGGCGCACAGTCTTTCACAACCCGAAATCGGTCGATTGAGGTATTTTACTAAGATAATTTGTCTTGGTAACCGGAACCGGCGACCCAAATGGTCGAATACTTCAATTCTACAGAGCAAATTTGTTTCTGGTGAGTAGGTTCACCAGAACTCCATGGGCGGGGAAGTA
Organism: Callimorpha dominula; assembly: GCA_949752705.1. Lineage (NCBI taxonomy): Eukaryota > Metazoa > Arthropoda > Insecta > Lepidoptera > Erebidae > Callimorpha > Callimorpha dominula. Next base: position 8,867,485 of record OX457018.1, on the reverse strand, counting down.
ATGATATTTAATATACACCACTGCAGGCTGTTGAGAGAGTTTGCAGAGGCATTTTTGATGATTTACATTAGAAGATGACATAAAAACTCCTTTGTTTACAGTTCCCTGTACTGTCAGCTGCAATAGTACACCTCTATCAATTTTCCAAGTAATGAAACGGTAACTGCTGAATATAAACCTCCTTAAACAAATTATATTTGCCATGCTATTTCATAAAATGTCAAAAAACTGTTCTGTAACACTTACTGTGTTGATTTATCAACATCCTAATCGATATTCTGCTCATATAGAATCTGTCCAGGAAGTACTGTATCGAGTTCTCAGTGCCAGGATCAACTTCATGTGACTCCTTCAGCTCAAGGACTCCCTGAGCCATGGTCTGGACTACGTCAGCGTGGCGATTGCGAATGTGGGCTAGGCGTTCGCAAAACCTGGAAAAAAATTCGTCCCCTTAAAAAGATATACCAGCGCTAGCCGCCACGTCGCCCGCCAGGTGCGAGCTAATTTCATCGTCTTCATGTGCGACACGACGCGAAGCTTTTTCGCTGGCGGCTTGCAGTCGGCGCCTCTAAGCGTGCAGCTTACAGCGCGCCGACTGTGAGTCGAGTTGCAGCAAGCTCGCTTACTGCTTGCCGTTGGCTTTTTCATATCCACATTATGAAATACGACTACAATTTAATGCTCAGATTTGAATGACAACTTAATTGCTGGGTTGGGGCCGTGCCGTTACCGTGACGGTATAGTCTGTGATGACCTTTATGATGATGATATGATATCGGTTGTTGGGTAATAAAATATAGTTAAAAGTAAGTCTTTATAGTGGTGGGACTATTCATTGTGTGTGTTCATGAACGAGAACTATCATTATTTTAAGTACATAATATATAATCGCAACCCTACTGATATGAAAAGAAGTGGAGGTGCAAGTAAGTTTGCACTTTATTGCCGCACAGTGAGAGATCTATTTAGATATACATTCGTGCAGAGTGAAACTGTTGTCCTTATGCTAATCTGTCAAGAAGGGATAGTTGTTTAAGGACAAAAAGTGTTAAATGTTAAATATGAGCAATTATCTTTTAAAAAAAAGTATCACCGACTTCAATGTGCTTTTTAGTGAAAAGTAGATGTATTTTGTTTAAATATAATATACTAATATAATATAACGCACTGCTCTAATGAGACGAGCGATGTTTCGGAGCAAACGAAAACTTGTTGATTTTTCAAAACCCGCTCGACCGATTTCGATAAAATTTCAATGGGACCACCTGTAAACTAAAGTAATACCCTTTGAAACAAAAAAAGAATTTTCCAAATTGGTTCAGGCGTCTTCGAGTAATCGAAGACATACATAAAAAAAAGATTCGGACGAATTGAGAACCTCCTCCTTTTTTTAAGTCGGTTAAAAACAACATGCTTGAAGCTTATTATTGTTTAATAGTATAATTAGTCGGGCTCTTATTACAATTGAATGTAAATTTTCAGATGACACCCTGACCTCCGCATACAAAGATCCAGTATTGTACGTTAGGGTTTTTTGGACATTTGTTGACCGGAAAATTTTGGAATTTAATTTTAACCTCTTTATTTGATTTTTTTAATGTTTCTTTTTGCCAAACAAAACATTTCCAAACAGGCTCGAACCATGCTGTTCCATAATATGGCCATACCCAAACCATCACTACCACCATATATTTTGTCTCAAGCTTGCCAATTATAGTGTAGGATGAGAGTGACATATTGTTACCAAGTAATTAGCATACAGATTCCCCAAATATAATTTATATACCTAGAGTATGAATTGGCTTTGCGCCATTGCATTAGAATAGCCCGTGTTGGCAGTTTAGACACTGACAACATTCAGAGCTTAAGCCAAAGGGTTACCAATGTGTACTTTTTTATACTAGTAACTCTTTCGAGGGAGAGCCAAGCTTCGGCACATATGGGGCGGTTCGACCGGAGTGATACCGCGGCCTCACAGAAAACCGAATCAATGCTTTGCGTTGTTTCGATGAGTGAGTGAGGTTACCGGAGGCCCTTCTCCCACCTTAAAGCCGCGCACTTGTGACTCTTGAGTTGCAGGTGCTCATGAACGACGGTAGTCATTTACCATCAGGTGACCCGTCTGCTCATTTGCCCCATATCCCATAAAAAAAATGCTTGGTAGTAAAAAGTTACCGTTGGAACACGGATGTCTAGCTCGCATTTTTAACCCTATCGGCAGATTTGCTTGGGTATAAAGATACTTCCACATTTGGATAACCGTTAAACACAAAGAGATGATCCTTGACCAGGTTAGGTGAAAGATGTGCCAGGCGAACAGCCATCAATCATCTCGAGGCATCTCTACAGTTTGAATGAGTTATATTTGATTTGGGAATTATTTTTAATTTTATTTTTTTTTATATTTGAGCTGCCAAAATGACTCTGCCCCGCCTGATGGAAAGCACAAGCAGAATCCAAGAGTGGTGGTCACCATCCTCACTGCGAACAAGGACAGTGCAGCATGGTGACCAGCACCATGGCGGCCTAGTGAAATGCTTTTTCACGCCCCGCTTAAAAGACCCGGGATCATAGTGGGACGGAAACACGTGCACTGGTAGTGAGTTCCAGGTTTTAACTGCTCGGCACAGGAAGGAAGACCCGAATCGATGAGTGCGAGACCGTATGTCTACCACTCTGAAGGGGTGACTTCCGAGTCCGGCACGTGTTGTCCTGTAGAGGAAGGGAGAAGGGAGGACCAGTTGGAAGAGCTCTTCAGAACACTCCCCATGATAAAGGCGATAGAGGACTGCCATAGAGGCGATATCTCTACGCATCTGCATAGGCTCAAGGGAGTCGGTGGCTTCAGGACTGCCGACAATGCGGATTGCTCGCCGCTGCAACCGGTCGAGAGCGTCAAACAGATACTGCGCGGCTCCATCGCAAAGGTGAGAACAGTACTCCACGCACGAGCGAACCTGGGTCTTATAAAGAAGACATAGATGCCCAGGCGAGAAGAACCGTCTCACCTTGTTTAGTATACCTAACTTCCGCGAGGCCGCTTTAGTGACGCTCTCAACGTACTCGCGCGGGTTGAGGTCGCGGCAGATATCCATGCCCAGGATATCGAGCCTGCTCGGAAGTAGTGGCAGTTGAGTGCTCTGAAAAGTCGGAAGGGGAAGGAATGGAGACTTTTTGGCAGAGAACGCGCACACCTGTGTTTTCTTGGCGTTAAACTCGACCAAATTTTATAGTTATAAAGAGGCCTATTTTAACAAGCACTCTAAAGAAAGCAATACTTACTGACTCAATACTGGCGGTTCAGGTTCACTCTGTTCGAACTGAATGATCTCTTCGAACGATCTTTCGTACCACTGGTTGACCAGGCCGACGGAAGGCATCCGTAGCAAGTTCTCTGGTAACAGTGCTATCTCTTTCATTATGTTCGCTAGCCTGTAAAAAAGAAAGAGACAAATGTTAACTGTGTGGAAATTCTTCCTCCGTAGCCAAACAACTAGTATATTAGATGTAAATAATAAAAGAGTGATAGAAACTGATTCTTAAGAAAAAAAAAAAAAGAGTTTTTTTTTTTTATCAGACAAAACGATGTATCCTAATCCAATCCTACTAATATTATCAACGTGAAAGTTTGTGAGGATGTATGGATGTGTGGATGTATGGATGTATGGATGTGTGTTACTATTTCACGCAAAAACTACAGAACCGATAGCAATGAAAGTTTCATTTTTGGTTTGTAGATAGCTGTAGACCTAGATTAAAACATAGGCTGCTTTTTATCCCGATATTCCCACGGGATCGGGACTTACGCGGGTACAACAAAGTGTAAAAGATAATTTATTCAATGTTTTATCATATTTTGATGAAACTTTAAATAAATAATTTATTCTTATTACTTTTTTTTAATTTGATGAAACTTTGAATAAGTTTTGATGAACTTTAGGTGGTTATGGAACTATTAAATTTTTTATCTGCACTGATAACTTGAGCAATTAATTACATTTCGTGTTATAAATTGTTGTCTTTGTCTGTTTACAGTAGCGCTTGGCAAATTATTACTCAATATTCGGCATATATGGCTATTCAAAAGCTTTTTGTTATACTATCGGCAGATGGACTGACCGACCCTACATCGTGATTGCGGACAATAAGTTCTTAAAAATAGGGTCTGCAAACAACAAATGTCCGCTCTAGTATTGATAGAGTTCGTTAGCTACGGTAAAAGGGTAGTTGTCTGTAGTTCAAATAAATTATTTAACACTCCCCATGAAATTAAGTGTGAAATAAGACTTTGAAAAGATAGATTTTTATTATTTTTTAATTGTGAAACGAAACATTAAAGCAATGCGTGATTTTAATACAAGGATTCGGATAAATAAAATGAAAATCTAAAACAAAATCTTACGTTGGGAGAGCCATGCTTCGGCACGTATGGGCCGGCTCGACTCCGCTCGATACCACGGCCTCACAGAAAACCGGCATTGCTTTTCGCCGCGTGAGTGAGGTTACCGGAGGCCCTACCCCTTCCCTCTCCCCTATTCTCATCCTTCCCCTCTCCTCCCCTCTAATCTCCCGTCTTCCCCCTCTTCCCCTATTCCCACCTTAAAGGGCAGCAACGCACTTGTGACTCTTGAGTTACAGGTGCCCATGGGCGGCGGTAGTCATTTATCATCAGGTGACCCGTCTGCTCGTTTGCCCCCTATACCAAAAAAAAAAAGGAATCCGAATCGATGGAGAAATAAAAATCTTTTTAACAAAAAATTAAACCGACGAAAAGAACTAAAAAGCAAAAAATAAATAAACCTTAAGTCTTAAGTATTGAGCTTATTTACATAAACTATCAAATTTTATATAAACTTATTTTGAGTCGGCGCCAAACAACAAACTGATTAATTTTCAAAATTTTATGTGTACCTACCTACGTAAATAATTAATCATTTTATTATTCGGGACCACCCTGGAAGTATACCCTATCTAACAAAAAAATAATAATCAAAATCGGTTCATAAATAACGGAGTGAGGGCTGAACAGACATAAAAAAAAAATATATATAATACGGTCGAATTGAGAACCTCCTTTTTTTTCGTTGGTTAAAAATCTGTTTCATTTTCCGTTTTCACACCAATACAGAACAACAACGAATACAGAACTCAAACTGAACTGCGACAACACGCGTTCAACGCTCAAGATAGCAAAATATGACGTCAAAGGTTGCTATTTCCTACAAGTTGCTATCCAACGTACCGTTTAGACATGTAATAAAATAAAATAAAACTTTTGATTTGACAGGCTGATGTTTGTTTGTTTGTCAATAAATGCCCGGCTTAATAAAATTCCAGGTACAGACGTGTGCCAAGTCGCAGTGAAATGTACCTTGTTCGTAAACAATGCAAAACAATTACCAGTACCTACACAGGTTAATGCAACAACAATTAAATACAACATCCTGTAGTTAACAAGGATATTTATCGTTAGGCGTCCAGGATTCGCGTCATAAATTCTTGACATGTTCATATATATTTTTTTTAATGTTTATGCAAACGAGCAGACGGGTCACCTGATGGTAAATGACCACTGCTGCCCATGGACATAATTCACGTACACGTACGCATACTTTAACTAAAATTTCCCAATGCTTTTAAGCTTTAGTACATAAGGATTCCAAAGGAATCTGTCAGGCGGCAAAGGTCTGCAGGGGTTCCCGCCGGCTTCCTTCTAAGGGTATACCCAAGCCCCCGCAAATAGACCCATTTGTGACGGTACGGAATTTGTGTGGTTTTAGTCGGTTTGATTCCGAAATACTACTTCACCGTTAGCTCCGGTGAGTTGATGCCCCGTAGGGGTTTTCACACGATAAAAAAAGGGATATCTAAATGGCAAGTTCCGTCATGCGGTAGAAGTAGGAAAAGAAGGAAAAACGAAGAGAGGAATGAGAGAATGTATCATTCTTGCTCTAACCGCAGCACCACTGTACCAAAAGCCAGTTCATCTAAACTAATATTATAAAGAGGAAACATTTGTGTATATGTTTGTTATGTTTTCACACAAAAACTACTGGACCGATTGCGATGAAACTTGGTATGTTGGTATGAGAAGTTAGCTGAAGATGTGGACTATTTTAATACATTGCAAGAAATAATAATGGTTAAGACAGTAGCAGGTAGTAATGTACTAATGTCACACAGCGCTATCGCACTCGGCGTGCGGCGCTAGTACATTTTAACAACTTAAACCGCCTCACCCTCCCGCCCTGCCCTCCGCTGTCTGTCCCAAGCTTAAAGGTTTATGACGTGACAAAAAATCGATGAAAGTTCCCTATAACTGCGTTTGACGATTCTTATATAGGCCGCATCGTAGCAAACTGCATTGGGCTTTTATAGTTTTCATAATATAAATTTTAGAGCAAGGTCAGATAAATGGTCGAATAGATTGTAGTTTCAAGTTATTTGGCATCTTCGTTTTTTTAAACTGGAAGGGTTATTTGATTTTATAGTAATCTTTATTTCATTTTTATAAAGCTTTTTTTTTTTATAACGAGCAGACGGGTCATCTGATGGTATATTACTACCGCCGCCCATGGGCATCTGCAACTCAAGAGTCACAAGTGCGTTGCCGGCCTTTAAGGTAGAAGTAGGTGAAAGGTGGAAGAGAGGGGGAGGGGGGAGGGAAGGGTTAATTGCCGATTGTATTTCGTTTGTAAAAAAAATATTCTTGAGTATTTCATTTACGTTTTTTTTTCCAAATATTTTGTCAAGTTATTATTTGCCTCGTTTGCTGCATAACAAATGTTCTATTTATGACCCTTTCAAAGGTTGAAACACATTTTTGTATTTATAATATTTTACGTAATTTGAAATTGAGATTGATGATGATGAGATTTTCTAAACATTACGTAAAACATCATTTGAAAGCTTTAAAGTGCTCTCCTGTAAAGTTACTAAAAATCAAATCCGTCGTTTTTCTACGAGCACGGATATGTGTATCTATCAGGAATTCCTTCCCGTTACGAATAAATTCTTTATATCTTTAGTAACGCATATTCGAGTAGTAATCTGTTAAAGTTTATTGTATTTATGATAAAGTAAAGATCGTAAAAAATGATAAAATTCTCATAAAGCGATTACATACCCGATTACAATATCCTTGGATCAATACCTCCAACCGCGATAAGCTAGAGACGCACATTGTGCATTTATAAATATTATTAGCATTTCAAACTTTTGGTGACGCTATGCGTCTTTCAAAATAATATGTTTATAGGCTATTATTATATTCTTTACTAGCAGCGTCCCGCGGTTTCACCAGCGTAAGTCCCGATCCCGTGGGAATATCGGAATAAAAAGTAGCCGACATGTTAATACAAGGCTCCAGCATCTACATACTAAGTTTCATCGCAATCGGTTCTGTAGTTTTGGCGTGAAAGAGTAACAAACATCCATACATTCATACATCCTCACAAACTTTCACATTTATAATATTAGTAGGATTTAAATCCGAAAAAATTAGATGACGTCATTACAGTATTATTATATACATACAAGAAAACATACTTCAATTTCATCTAGCGAAGATCTACGTAGTGACTACTGAACCTGCATCGCGCAATGAGTGTGAGCGTGCCGATTAGTATCTATATAAGTTTCCAAGATCAACCGTTCGGCTGCGGTTCGTCAGGCAGGCATGATCACCTAGCCTGGTCGGAGGATCCTGTCTTTAAGTTGGAGGGTCACACTAACTGTTTCGCCACACATTCTTTTTTGAGGAAGGTTATAGGAGGGTTAACATCGCGTCCCAGGAGTTGGCGGACCTCCGTGTGGCCTGTACTCGTGCCCGGAGGTCCTACACCCGCAGCCGGCGTCGTCACCGCGAGGAGGGCGAGGAGGACCAGCTTCATGAGGAGTACCGAGAGGCGCGGAAAACTCTGAAGCTGGCCATTAGCCGCGCCAAAGAGGAGAGGAGAAAGGAGATGCTGGAGGGTCTCGATTGTGACCCCTGGGGTCGCCCATTTCGCGCGGCACAACAAAGGCTCCGCGCGTCGGGCCCCCCCCTTACGGAGACTCTCCAGCCCAGCTTCCTGCAGGATGTGGTTGAGGGCCTTTTCCCGCAACGGGTGGGACACACACCCCCGTCGATGGCCCTGTTGGCCGGACACGACGGGGAGGTCGAAAGTGAGGACGTTCCGCCCGTCACAGAGGCGGAGGTAGGGGCGGCTGTTCTACGGATCCGTTCCAAGAACACCGCCCCCGGGCCAGACGGGATCCCTGCCCGAGCTTTGGCCCTCGCCCTCGACCACATGTCGGACCGCCTCAGGGAAGTGTTCGACGCTAGCCTGGCGTCCGGATGCTTCCCTGACTGCTGGAAGAGCGGGAAGCTGGTGCTTTTAACGAAGCCGGGACGGCCTACCGACTCGGTCGCAGCCTACAGGCCCATCGTGTTGCTGGACGAGGCGGGTAAATTGTTTGAGAGGGTCCTCTCTGCCCGCATCGTCCGGCACCTTGGCGAGGTCGGCCCCGATTTGTCGGACGCCCAATTCGGTTTTCGAGCGGGGCGTTCGACGGTCGGCGCTGTGTTGCGCCTGAGGGCCGTGACCGAAGAGGTAGTGAGCTGTGGCGGCGTGCTGTTGGCGGTGTCGTTGGACATCGCCAACGCGTTCAATAGTCTGCCATTCAGCTGCATCAGGGAAGCACTCCACTATCACGGAGTGCCAGGGTACCTGAGGCGGCTAGTGGCAGACTATCTAGAGGAGCGTACCGTCATGTACGAGGACCGAGATGGTGTTTTGAGTAGTCGGCCCATGTCGTGCGGTGTTCCGCAGGGGTCTGTCCTTGGACCACTCCTGTGGAACATGGGGTACGACTGGGCCCTTCGAGGCGACTTCCCCCCCGGGATGGGCGTAATCTGTTACGCCGACGACACACTGGTCACAGCCCGGGGGGCGAACTTCCAAGAGGCGGCGCGTTTGGCCACCATAGGTGTCTCTCTGGTGGTCGGTCGCATCGAGGCGCTGGGTCTGCGGGTGGCCCTGGATAAGACGGAGGCCCTTTTATTTCATGGGCCTCGTCGTGGTCCACCCCCTGGCGCCTCCATCGTAGTCAACTCGGTTCTCGTACCGGTTCGGGCCCACATAAGGTATCTGGGCCTGATCCTCGACGGTAGGTGGCTCTTCGACGAGCACTTCCGACAGCTTGCTCCGAAGCTGGTCAACGCTGCGTCCGCCCTTGGGCGACTCTTGCCCAATTTGGGCGGACCCAGCGTCGCTACAAGACGGTTGTACACGGGGGTTGTCCGGTCAATGGCACTGTACGGTGCACCGGTGTGGGCGGGAGCTCTGACCGCCCAGAATAGGGCGCGCCTCTGGCGCCCTCAGAGGGTTATGGCGGTTAGAGCCATACGCGGATACCGCACCGTGTCGACGGAGGCGGCGTGCGCGTTGGCCGGGACTCCCCCGTGGGATTTGGAGGCGGAAGTGCTCGCCGATGTATATCGGCGAACGGCTGAGTTCCGGGCGGGAAGCGGCAGTCGGCCCCCGCCCGAAGAGGTACGCGAATGGCGTGAGGCCGCTCGCCGAGCCACCATGGCTCGTTGGTCGTCCCGGCTGGAGGCTCCACGTGCTGGCTTTGCCGCCGTGGAGGCACTCCAGCCGGTCATCGTTGAGTGGGCAGGGCGGCAGCACGGGACCCTTTCCTTCCGACTGACGCAGGTTCTTTCCGGGCACGGCTGCTTCGGGAAGTACCTGCACTCGGTCGCTAGGAGGGAACTGAGTCCCGCCTGTCATCACTGCGACTGTAGTGAGGACTCGGCTCAGCACACGCTGGCGGTTTGCTCCGCCTGGGCGACGCAGCGTCGGGCCCTCACTGCAGTCATCGGAGGGGATCTCTCGCTACCGGCCGTCATACGCTCCATGGCCGGTAGCGACAGGAATTTTACCGCGGTCGCGACCTTCTGTGAGGACGTCATCTCGCAGAAGGAGGCGGCGGAAAGGGTCCGGGAGGACGATCTCCACTCGGACCTAATTCGCCGCCGGCGAACCGGGCGGCGGAGGCGCGCTTACCAGCGCCTCATGCCGCCCTGAGTGTGGCCGCGGGTGGACGGGACGGGTTTTTCCCCTTCACCCGCTATAGTGGCCCCCCGCGAGGAGGCGGCGTCCGCGTGTGCCTGGACGTCGCCTAATTGAGAGGTTTTTACCCGAAGGTGGTGCCCGCGCTTTTGCGGGCAGGCGCTAGGGGGGGTCCGGATGTCTTAATAAAAGCTGTTCCCGGATCCCTCCTACTTAGGGCGCAGTACGGCACACCGTGTGGTTTTAGTCGGTTCGATTCCGACACACCGCCCCACCGAAAACCCCGGTGGGGTGACGGCCCGAGGGGGTTTCCACACGCACAAAAAAAAAAAAAAAAAAAAAAAAAAAAAAAAAAAAAAAAAAAAAAGGGTTAACATCGCGCTAAGACTCTTAGGAGCGGAACAGTGACCATAACTGTGTAACATAATGTGACACTGGCGCCGAATGACCAGTTTTATATACAAGTAAACAAGTGAATTTTTTGATAACGTGTAAGTCCGCATACATCACCGTATTATGTATCAATATACTGTTACGAGTCAGGGTTCGGGATAAGATATGTACACCAATTTATAACGAAATACACATTTATTTAAATAATTAGCAAATAACACAATTACTAAAAGTCACAGATCTAGCTCTCACTATTTCTACTCAATTCTCACTTGTACTTCGCAGTTGTTAACCGCAGTATCGCTCAACTACAACTGAATGTCCATCTTAGCGATGAGGTTTAAAACCTGATTTCTACTGGTAAGCTTTTTTATGGTACAGGGGGCAAACGAGCAGATCGTTCACCTGATGGTAAGTGAGTACCGTCGCCCATGGACAACTGCAACTGAAGAGTCACAAGTGCGTTGCCGGTCTTTGAGGTGGGAGTACGCTCCTTTCTTGAAGTTTTGAAGGTCGTATCGGTCCGGAAATACCGCAGGCGACAATTTGTTCTAAAGATAGGTTGTGTGAGGCAAAAAGTTTCTGGAGAACCGCACAGTGGTGGAGTGCCAATCATTTAAGTGATGGGAGACTGCTGATATGAGGATAGAAGTGAGTGCGGGCTGTCAACTCTGCTTAGCCTGAAGGTAGAAACGCGTGTCTATATGTAAGTACTAATGAAGTACTGAGTGTGTTTAGCCTGTGTTCTGTGTGACATCTACAGATGATATTACGTGAATAGATAGTTAGTGAATAGGCATACATGTGAACAACCATGGTTACATAAGTTATCGTCTGATTACGAAATTACGAAGTCACTGAGTGACACGACCAGACCTTGATGGCCTATACGCAAACAATATGATAACTAAGACATGGTGATAAGCAGGGCGGCGAGCGATTTTAATTATTATCTTTACTAAAATTTTGTAAAAATATTAATTTTGAAACTTAGGACACTAAAAATCTATTCAAAATCAAATAAATGTGAAATTCGGGTTAGGGATTTTTTTTATTGGATAATGAGGAAACGAGTAGACGAATCACCTGATGGTAAGTGACTACCGCCGCTCATGGGTCCCAGCAACTAATTTGGGGAGTGCATTAGCTCGAGCAGGTCACTCAAACTGGCCTGGAAGTTCGAGACCTTATATCTAAACTTTGTTGTATTTTTTGTATGTTTGTAGAATTTGTTTTTAATGTAATACTGTATTATTTATTAGAATAAAACACATTGCACCGACCCCAAATAAAATTGGGACAAGGGTAGGCAGATCATGATGATAAAAAATCTGAAATAGTATCAAGCTAGCAAACCGCCCCGGCTTCGCACGTGTAGCAAAGACATCTTTAACAATCATCATCATATTTCAATTAATTTTATAGAAAATTTTATCAAATCAAACACCTAAACCTTTCTCATGAGTCACTCTGTCTATTAGTCCTGAATCCGAGGCATGAAAATCCGTTTAGTAGTTTTTCAGTTTATAGCGAACAGACAGATATATAATATGTAGTGACTTTTGAGAATAGATAAACGTTTGAATTTTCATATCAGACACATCTAAACCGTGAGAACAATATAACTTTGAAAAAGAAATAATAAAATCGCTCCTTCTAATCAGACAAAAACCGCTAACGCTTGTGACAGTTTCGCGAGTTCGTGACGCATGGCTAATATGACAATAAATACTTTAAAAATAAGTGTTCATTTAATAAAAGCCAAACCATTTATAAAGAATTAATAGTTGTTTTTTATCACAGTTTATCTGTGAGTAACAATAACATTCTTTGAACGTAAACAAGTAGTTTTTACGACTGGAACAACTTCACTAATAATAATAAAATATATTGATTCTAACATTTATGACATACCACTTCACCGCTAGCCCCGGTGAGGTGCCAACCTGTAAGGGTTTCCAAACGATACAAAAAAGAAATAAAAGACACTGTGGAGGAACGGGTGTCATGTTCCTCCAACACAATGGGAGGATCCTCCTCCGACCAGGCGAGGTGATCATGCCTGGCGGGCCGCGGCCCAACGGTTGATGTTGGGAAGTTGTATATATAATAATCGGCGCGAGAACTCTCATAGCGCGATGCAGGATTAGTAGTTTGTAGATGATGTTGGAGTATGTTTCGTTTTGCTGTATGTGGAAGTCGCCACAACACCATATACTTCAACGTTTTTTTATCTCTATGCTTATTTGTTTAATAAATGTTAATTAGTATCATTAAGTTTCTACCGTAAAACATAGATAGGAACCCAAACATTTTCGTCTAACTTAAAAATTCAATAACGTACGTGGGTCAACAGGTCTTTGTCCTCTCTGACGTCTTGATCGTAAACAATGTTTAAGCTTCGCCTCCAGGAGCTCATGCCCAAGAGTTCCATCAGCATTAAGGATTTAATTAATAATAATGACTTTTATATTTATTTTTAATTTATATAAGACTAACTTCGAAGAAAGAAGAAAACTAGGACCAGCTTCGAAAAACTTTTAACTTTCGCATGTAAATAAATTTATCATTTATCATCAGGTGACCCGTCTGCTCGTTTGCCCCTATAACATTAAAAAAAAATTAGACAGTCATGGGACTGCCCACAGAAGTGAAAATAAACGAAACGACGAACTTAAAACGTCACATTAGCAGGTTGGTGTCATTAATTAATAAGGAGATGACATAACTCAATGTTTAGGTTAGCGCCCTCTAGTTGATCTATATATGTATTATTAGCGTGACGGTCAAGAGTTCGGTGCTTTGTCCCCATAGCGGTGTACAAGCACAGTGTACAAACGTGCCTAAAGAAGTTTTCACTTTAAAAAATCTAACTTATCAAATGCGGTCAATAATTTGTGACCATGGATAGTGACACTTCGTCGACAGATAAAGCGATCACACTTAGAGGGGGATGTTAACTCCATTGGGCTCTAGATAATAGACATTATCTTAAATCAATATCAACTTATGATATGGGAGATAGTAAATTAGATTAGTGGGTCAAGATTTGTATAGCTATATGCACTGAAGATTGCAAAAAGCTGACCTCGATGCTAAGCGCGATGAATTAAAGGCCCGTCCATCAGTTGCCATTAATTATAACTATGTAGGTGGCGAACTTACGTATCCATACTGTGCGCGAAAGCTTACCGCGAAGATTGGCTATATAAGTCATCTTCGGTCACATCAGCGTCGCCAAGCCGACTAGGAGTCGAAGCTGTCGCCATGGCCGAAAGCGGTCGGATTATTCAATTCATTATAAGTTCAATTAATGGACAAATCTTAACCTTGTAGTTAAAAAATTTAAAGTTAATATCGATAAAAATATTGTAAACAGTCAGATATCAACATCGATACTATCTACTATCGAATTCTTATCAATATCCGTGTAAGTGAAAACGGAATGCTATATCTAAGCCTCCCCTGTCCGTCTAACTGGCAGCGGGCTGTATCTCTGTGTACAGAGTGTATTTCTATTGCCGCTTTAACAAAAAATAATATAAAGTAAAAAATTAGAGGTGGCCAGAGATTTCGTTAAATCTTGCAGGATGGTTGGAAACCACGTGTGCGAGTACGACTTACTTGGCCGGTTTTTTACTTATGTGTGAATTAAAGTAGAGTAAGAATGGAATAGCATACTCCTTTCTCAAAGGCTGGTAACGCACTTGTGACTCTTGAGTTGCAGGTGGCCATCAGGTGACCCGTCTGCTCGTTTAACGTATTATATAAAAAAAAAGAAGATTTAATACAAAAGTTTTGGTTGTTGACAATCAGAGAAGCAACAAGGTTTTTTTTTAATGAGATTTAGTTTAACTATGAAAAAACTTCAATGTCCATTTCTCAGAATTAAGGACTTTAAAAAATCATCTAAAACTCGTGTGCATGTGCAAAGCATGTCAGCTGACTACAATTGCTAACATTTACTGGCAATAACTTTAATTGTATAAGATAATGTCAATGTTGTGTAAAATTAACAATGTCAATAATAATAATGAAAAATATTAATAAATAGACACACGTCAAATAAAAACAATAGGAGTACCTACTCATTTACAGTGTGCACGTAACGTAAACGCAATAAAAACATCACATATTTCGATATTTGCATCCTCACTCATCAAAGCCTCGGCACTTCCTGTTGACCAAGAACCATGAAATTTGGCACAAGGCAAGGTCTCACTGTTAAAAGAAAAACATTAAAATTGTAGTATTGTCACATTAACATTCTTTTTTATACTTTCGTGACTTGCATAGAGATGTATAAATCCGGCCTGAATCGCGGTATTATTCGAGTTGTATGTGATTTCCCTCAATGCAAATACTTATAAATTTGTATGCGAGAATATCTCTCTCTATATGCATTGTTCTGTGTATTTAGATGTATAAGGCGCCAGACACAGACAAATATTTGAACAAAGCTCTGAAAGACTTTGTTCCCACATTTGAACACGTTTTGAACAAGTTTGTTGTGCCTGCCAGCAGTGATGGGCAAAAAATAATTAGATTCATAATTACATTTTACAGTTACATTGTAATTAGTTATTGAAATACATTGTAATTCATTTCATTGCACATCCAAAGTAATTCTAATTACAATGTAATTGAATACTTTGTAATAACGATGATATATATTTAGTGTGGCGACTTCCACATACAGCAACAAGAAACATCTACAACCTACTAATCCTGCATCGCGCTATGAGAGTTCTCGCGCCGATTAGTATATATACAACTTCCCAACATCAACCGTTGGGCCGCGGCCCGCCAGGCATGATCACCTCGCCTGGTCGGAGGATCCTCCCTTTGTGTTGGAGGGACATGACACCCGTTCCTCCACATTAGTAATTCAATTACTCATTAGATTACATAAGTAACTAGTTACGCCCATCCTGCTAGACATGCTTTATTTTTTATTTATTAGGGTTAACAACAGTCCTTAAGAATAAATATAACAAACAAAATTTCTACAAATAAGGAGAAACCAATTAATGTTAACCACGTAAATACAATTTAGATAACATTTTAAACTAGTCCAGATCTTGTTACAGCAGAAATGTGAATAAAAATATTATTAGTTGCAGCAAAAACATAAAATATAAAAGACCAACAAATCACAACTCTAAAGATCAAGTGTGTGTGTATGTGTGTGTGTGTATGTGTGTGTGAGTGTGTGTGTGTGTGTGTGTGTGTGTGTGTGTGTGTGAGCGTGTGTGTGTGTGTGTGTGTGTGTGTGTGTGTGTGAGCGTGTGTGTATGTGTGTGTGTGTGCGCGCGTGTTTATGTGTGTGTGTATGTGTGTACTGCAATATACTACATAACATTGGATCTCACATAATATATGTGCACACGGTACACCTACTCTTCGCCACCTGTTTAGGTTTAAAAATTTTAGTTGATTAAGTTTAACCTAATCACAATTTAGCTTGAGTGCTCACTAGCGTGTTCGTTATATGTGTCTTTAACCCAAATTTACTAGTCAAGAATAAATCTATGTCTTTGAATTCGGTATTATAGGTTGATATTATTCTGGAGAGAACAGAGTTCTTGGCATAATTTGTAGAATGTAAGGGCGTGACTAAGAGCTTAGTATGTCTTGTTCGTCTTCGAGGTACATTGAAGTAGATACTTTTAAGCAATTCAGGACAATCAAGTCGATTTCGTACAATATCGTACAGAAAACATACATCTAGCATTCGCCGGCGCTCTTCTAATGTCAGAAGCTTATGTTCACGACAACTGTCCAGGTAAGAGGAGGGGCTTTGTTGAGTTTTAAAATTAAGGTGCATAGTGATTTTTTTTTGTATTGATTCTATACGATTAATGTATATATTATAACAAGGATTCCATATGGGACACGCATATTCTAGTATATTACGTACATATGCAAAGTAAACAACTTTTAAGCTTAGTGAGCATTTAAATGGTTTGCATGTCCTGAAGATGAAGCCTAAATTACGGTAAGTCCGTTGTACTACCTTGACCCTCTCTATTACAATGTTATTAAAATTGTATTCAAAATGAACGGGTTGCCTTTTACGAGTGAAACTGTTAATTTGACATTTACTGATCCTAATAGAAATTCTGTTACGTGTATAATATTCTTGCAGTGCTGTGCTTTGCGAACACGTTCCCTTCATAGTAATCAAATAGACGACAAACAGGATGGGCGACGATTTTGTAGACGCTGGAATACCTGTATTATTTAAGTGTATGTAATTATTTATATGTTCACAAAAAATAAACTAGGAGAACACTTTCCTTGCTCTAATCCATCTTGCAACTGAACAAGATAATCAAATATTGTGCTCAAACCTGATAAAATTAAATACAAGCCTGACAAATGTTCAAACAAGTGCTTAAATATTTTTGCTGTGTGCATTTTTGCAGGGACATCTACTTGGCGTGACAACGTCTTATAATTCGATGGAGCCGGCTGCACGCATGAAAAAACACGACTCATGCGGCGTTACCTCGCCCTGAGGCGTTCCTATGACGTTGTCAAGTTCAACTATCGTCAGTAAACCGACTTTACAGACAACCTATTTTTAATGTAATACTGTATTAATTAATAAAAAAATAATATCGACAAGAAGTATCAATGAAAAAAGTAAAAAATCAGAAATAGTATCAAGCTAGCGACCCGCCCAGGCTTCGCACGGGTAGCAGAGACATCTTCAACAACCATCATATATTTCAATCAATTTACACAAAACCGTAACAAATTTTACACCTAAACCTTCCTCGTGAATCGCTCTATCTATTGTTAAAAACCGCATGAAAATCCGTTAAGTAGTTTTTGAGTTTAGCGCAAACAGACAGACAGACGCGGCGGAGGACTTTGTTTTATAATATGTATTAATAATTATTTATCTCATTTTCACACACCACTCCACTAATGGACAAAGTGTACAAAACGTGAGCGTAAAAAGTCAATCGTAAATTTTTAAGGAAGTAGGTTTTGTTTTGCAAATTAACAAATTATAGAGAGGACATGACAGAACCAACGATCAGTGAGGAAGTTCTCAAGTGCCAACTACGGACTAGAAAGCAGATACACC
Organism: Callimorpha dominula; assembly: GCA_949752705.1. Taxonomy (NCBI): domain Eukaryota; kingdom Metazoa; phylum Arthropoda; class Insecta; order Lepidoptera; family Erebidae; genus Callimorpha; species Callimorpha dominula. The sequence goes on along the minus strand of OX457018.1, from coordinate 8,849,938 downwards.
GATGACCTGGACGAAAAGGCAGGGCGCCATTCAATGAAAGTGGCACATGACTTATTGTGGGTCTTTGGGAGTCACCAATATTGAAAAGTGGACTTCTTTTGGCTAAGATAATAAGGAGAATCAGGTCAAGCTGCCCTTCTCCCTTTTAGATTCACCGACGACCTGGTTAAGATGGCATAGTGCTGTTGAAATAAAGTGGCACAAGACTTATTGTGGAAGTCTTTGAAGAAGACTCTTAGGGTGAGTTGATGATCATAAAGATGATGATATCACTAGGTTAGGCTGACCCGTCAATTTACAAACTGGCAAATTACTTGTCCTGGACCAGTCAATTATTTGTCCTGGGTGGGAATCGAACCCACGACATCTGGCTTAGCAGTCAGGGTCACTAACCATTAGACCAACAGGCCAGTCTATATCTATATCTAACAATAAATACACTTATTACTTGAACTACTGGGTATTTTTTCACAATGTAACCATGTACGGAAGGATATATAATGAGGAAATTCATGGTTAAACAAATTGACACAAGAGCAAGGGGACGGATTAGGATTAGATTTTAACTGAACTTTGTTTGATTGTGCAAAAATATATGGATTTTGGAAATATTGTGTAAGGAAAAATCCGGCTACATAGTTGACTTACTGTCTCTAAAGCACTGGTTCCCAAAGTGGTCTATATCGACCTACAGAGCTCGACAACGATCTATAACTGGTCCATGTGAGCAAGAAAAAATTGGAGGTCCGTCGATGTAAACGGAGGTTCACGATGGTGGATCTCATTTAACCAGGTCGTGACTATCAGTTTCTTATAGTCACGAACTGCGATTAATGGAATAACCTACATACACAGATTGCTTAGTTAAGTCTGTAACATGGCAGACAGAAGACGACAGTATGTACTCGTCGTAGCAATTTAGTGTTAGCAGCATATTCGTTATGTGGTCGCAATGCACATTGAACTTGTACCAATTTGCAAAAATGCAATATTAGTTAATCCAAACCCAAAAAAACATGACAAGTGGTCTGCAGGACAAAAAAGTTTGCGGACCTCTGCTCTAAACATTGCGTGTTGCAAAATGCAGATTATTACATTTATTATTTCCCCAAATAATAAATGATAAACCAGCAGTGAAGCAATGCTTGCATTGCTTTTCGTCGAGTTAGTGAGATAACCAGAGGCCCTAACCCTTCCCCCTCTCCTCCTCTTCTACCTTCCCTCTACTCCCACTCGCACGTCGCACTTGTGACTCTTTTGAATTGCAGGCGTCCATGGGCGGCGGTAGTCATTTACCATCAGGTGATCCGTCTGTTCGTTTGCCCCCTACACCATTAAAAAAGTTTAAAGTAACTTACCTGACTGGCAGCTCCTTTCGCAGGAACAAGAAGGATTTCCTTTCGCACGCATTTAGACCTGCAACAAAACGGTTGATATTATCATCCTTCAGTAGAAAATATGCAGTGGCTCGAATTGGAATTGAAAGAGAGGTTGGACAAGTTTACTGAGATAGTGGTGTTGTAAGCTTAGGTATTCTTGGTAGCCCGACTTACAGAAATTTATTATCTATTTACACGGGAATTAACGCGATCACAAAATAGGTATTACATACCTCTGAATGGTGTGACGGTTCGACCAGGTCACACCGGCCGTGGTCACAGGATGACTCGTAATACCTATTTCATGATCGCGTTAATTCCCGTGTAAATACATAATTATATCATGGAACGCGAAAGTTTATTACAGAAATGTATTTAGTATTTTGTTGTTATGAATCTATGTACTTTAACCTGCTTAACTAAAAGGATATCACACAAATCAAACCACTGGGTCCACTTATAACTTTAATAGAAGTTATATCACTAAATATTATAAAACAAAGTCCCCTGCCGCGTTTGTCTGTTCGCGTTAAACTGAAAAACTACAGAACGGATTTTCATGCGGTTTTCACTAATAGGCAGAGTTATTCATGAGGAAGGTTTAGGTAGTAGTATAATTTGTTAAGATTTTGTGTTAATTTATTGAAATATGTTGATGATTGTTGAAGATGTCTCTGCTACCCGTGCGAAGCCGGGGCGGGTTGCTAGTAATGGAATAAAGGTAGAATATAATAGCACTACAATTTAAAAAAAAATCAGAGTCAGCAAGGGGTTCGGGGGTTAAAATTGATCTTTGATATTTTATATCGAAATATCCAATAGCTCATTTACTTTAACGTAATAATAAATACTGGTTACCAGACTCTCCTCACCAGCCTCTAGTACTAACGACCAATGTTTGAGTAACGTTTTAAATACCATTTTTTTAAATATCATCACATCTTAAAGACCCGATTATTATAGTCTCAACTCCTACCTTGAAACTCAGGGTTTTGCAACGATCCTACAACTACGATAAGTAAATCGTAGATATAGCGACCAAATTTGTTACGTTACACTGTGCTTCTTTGATTTTGAATAGTTATACTTGAGAAGGAAGTATATATAAAAGGGATCGGCAACACACAAGTGACAAAATTAGTATTGTTGTGCTTTGTTTGAAGACAGACAGACTTAATTCCGCATTTATAATATGGAGTGTTGATTGCTCGCCCCGAAGTGGGTCATTTGTTTATCCATCACTTTAGTGGTAAGAGCTGTCGTGTCCCATTTTAATGAAACAAAATAGTTAAAGTGACAACGCATGAGTAACGTCGCTGGGTTACAAGTATTTTTAGACATGGCTGTTTGTCTAGTGGTTAGTAATCCTGACTGCTGGTCATGGCTTGGATTCCCACCCAGGACAAATAATTGGGTGATGAGCACGATCATTTGTCTGGATGTCATTTATGTTTATCAGCAGTCTGGTTACAGGCTCTGAATAGTTTGGGATGAGACGGCCGTTTTTGAGCTATCGCAAGTTATTATTACCGATATCCACTTCCTGGCCGTGATCTCAGTCTACGATACCATCGTCCAGAACAGTTTGCTTTAAGCGATAAGGCCGCACTTTCTACATTACCGAATGAAGTAATATCTATCTTTAGCATATAACAAGGCTAAACTGTATTTCAACAAACCCAATCTCCTCGTATCTAAACCAGATCCCAATTTCACCCCTTGTTATATTCCACTTAAATACCGATACATATTCCCTCAGACACATTTCACACAACAACGCCTAACAATTTTCTCTGCCAATGGTTCAGAAAACCATTAGTTAGCCGCTCTATATTGATTACACGACAATTTTATGGGCCTGTAAACTGCAGCTATCTCTGCCTCATTTATCAGGAATTTTATGTGATTCGATTTCGATTTCGTTTCTGATTTTCGAAGTTCATGTGCGTATTAGAAGGCGTCCGGAACATGAGGCAATCTATCTGAGAGTACTTTTACAGCAGGAACATTTGTGTTTTATCACCTGATCCTGCATCAATGCAATGATAGTTCTCGCGTTCCCAACGTCAACCGTCCATCAACCATAATGTTTTCGAAGGTTTATAAAGTCTGTCAATCTGCAGTTGGCCGGTAGGACCGTGGCCTTATCCTTTTTGTATTGAAAGTTACTTACGAAATAGGTTATCGACATACTTGGGCTGATTGATAAATGGCCGAAACGACGACTTAAAAAAAAGGATACGCAAAAAAAAATATTACATTATATTCTGACATGTTTTCGAAAATAGAACGCCAAAGTTGAATTTAATCGCACTGATGGAATTTCTATGAGACGAACAATCTTAACAATGGAAACGAAATTCGTGCAGTGATACATTTTTACGTTTTAAAAGAGAAAACCGCAACCCAGATTAAAGCCAAGCTAGACAGTGTTTTAGGTAATTATGCTCCTGCATTGAGTACAATTCACACCTGGGTAACTGATTTTAAACGTAGAAGACAGAGCTGCGAAGACGCCCACAGGTCTGACCGTCCAAATGAAGTCACGTATTGAACGATCGGCACTTGAAATGGGAGAGATAGCAGAGATGGTGAGCATTTCGCCTGAACACGTTTTTAATATTTTACACCAACATTTGGGAATGAAAAAGCTGTGCGCGCGATAGGTGCCACGTTTGTTCACTGTTGACCAAAAGCACCGTCGAGTGGACAATTCATCGGAGTGTTTAGCGGTGTTTAAACGAGATCCTAATGAGTTTTTGCGGTGTTATGTTAAAGTAGATGAAACCTGGATACAACATTATACTCCTGAAACAAAAGAACAATCTAAACAGTGGAATGAGAGCGGAAAACCTGCGCCGAAGAAAGTAAAAACGAATTTGTCGGCCGGCAAATTGATGGCGACTGTTTTTTGGGATGCTTGAGGGATTGTTTTAGTGGATTATCTGCAAAAAGGAAAAACAATAAATGAAGAGTACTACGCAAACTTGCTGCAAAAATTAAGTGAAGAAATACGAAAGAAACGACCTCATTTGGCCAAGAGAAAAGTTTTGTTCCACCATGACAACGCGCCTGTACACATGTCAATGGTTGCAGTCGCCGAACTCTATGAATTGCGGTTCGAATTGCTACCGCATCCACCCTATTTCCCAGATCTGGCCCCGTACGACTTCCATTTGTTCCCAAACCTGAAGAAATGGTTATTGTTGCCGTAGACGAGTATTTTGGGGGTTGGAGAAAACATTTTATCAGACTGTTGTAACGGCATTGGGGAAGCGCATAAATGCATCGAGGTAGAAGGAAACTACGTTGAGAAATAAATTTATTTTAAATAGATTACTAGAGTTTTTCTTTGTCGTTTCGGAAACTTATCAATCAGCCCTCGTACATGTTATAAACAAAGTTTATTACTTGATATGACGTTAAGAGGACACAAGTCAAACTTATCTTTGCGTTGACACCAAAATATATGCTGTCATATCTAAAAACAAAATCACTAGATATTATAAAACAAAGTCCACCGCCGCGTCTGTCTGTTCGCCATAAACAGAAATCTACTGAACGGATTTTCATGCGGTTTTCACTAATAGACAAAGTGATCCATGAGGAAGGTTTAGGTGTATAATTTGTACCCGTTGGGTTACGCTTCGCGAAGCCGGAGCGGGTTGCTAGTACACGATAATTTAGGTAACACGAGAGCGTCAAAAATTATAAATCCGGCTCTGTTCAGCATTTATTTATCCTGCAAAAGCATGCAGCGTATCTACATAGTTGAAGTTTAGTCACATTGTGTTGAAGAGACATAAACCTGTTTGATAAATGTGTAAAGGACATGGGAAAATAATAAATTAATTATTATCAATCTTGCGGTTAATGTGATGTACTCGATGCAAATAGAACAATAGAACGGAACACATTTTATTTCATATAACAAAAATCATTTATTTAAAAAGAAATACTACTTATAATGTAATACAGTATCATTTCTATTTTATGGTTATAATTCAAATACAATATTTTAATTTCATAAAACTGGTAATCAATTATTCGAAAACACACGGAGTCATGGTCTCAGGTAACTGTTAAAAAAAAAATAAACGAATGGACTGAGTATAATCTGTTCGTTGCCTTTTATAGTTTTGCATCGTTAGTTCCAATTTTAGATTTTTTATATTTTTTTTTGGTATAAGTACATGGATCACTCATCATAATGCAATGCAGCTACATAAATACGGAGTATTACAAAAAGATGTGGTCACATTTTAGGGAAAAGGACACACTAATCACAACGCCTTAAATGACTAGGTAGCCAACTCATGACGGAGAAATCTAATTAAAACTTGTAAAACAAGTAAAGCAAATCTCAGAATACAACTTTAAGCAAAGAAAGAATTTTTAATATCTTGGCTCTCTTTACAAAACACCACAAAGGCGTTATTCCAATTATACTAATAACGGGCACCCTCCTCCTCAGAAAAAACAAAAATTCTCTATTAATGCTATTCATTGTTATAAATAAATGTTGCTATTCCTTTCCTGCACGCTGTTAATCAATAATACTAATGGTATTGTGATCTCTTTCGTCACCATAGAAACTCAACTAAACATAGTGTCAAAGCACTTACTTCAGACCTTTGCACCCGTTCGAAATATAAACATTGGCGGCCTTGGCGCGCAATTCGCGTGTCTAGACCAATATGGCGGAGCAAAGTTCATGCTACGATTTTGGCACCAAATTCAAGAGGGAACGTTCAATGATTCGTTTCGATGTTATATTAGCTAATATATTAGTCATTGTTTTTGTCAATTACTAGTTTCTTAGGATTTGATGAATAATTTTATACTATTTCTTTATTGTAAGGTTACTTTTCAGGTCAGGATGGACGAATGTTAGAGTTCACCCACTGCAATTCTTTCACCAGGTAAGCTAAATGCTTGTGTTAGGAGTAGATTGATATCGGTAGGGTACTGGAAAGGGTTCGTACCCACAACCACTTAATCGCAAGTCAGACTTTTTAGCCAGCATGCTACCGCAACTTATATTCTGAAAAAGACTCTCAAATATAATATGAATGCTGATGGAGTAGCTCTCAACAGTAAATGTACACAGTGGAGTACGCAGATAGGGTGACAGGATTCCCAAAATAAAAACAGTCGTCGGACTGCACGTCAGAGGTGAAAACATAACTTACCTAATATTTACCACACACACATAAATGTACTTTTTGAAGTTTACTCCTTAAGAATCGATTTTCATAGGAGCCCGGTATGAATTATATATGAAGAGTAAAATTTTGTGGTCGGAGGGCAGCGTTACGCTTCAACGCTTTGTTGTGCCTTTTTATGTTTACTCCTTATCCTCGACGCATGTAAGTAGATATGTGTGTATACCTTTATGTTATATATATACAATGTACATATAATTATATTGAATATATACTGTACAGCATCTACAAACGATGAGAGAGATAGAGAGAAAGATAAAGAGAGAGAGAAAGAAAGAGAGAAAGAAAGAGAGAGAAAGAGAGAAAAAAAGAGAGAGAAAGAGAGAGAGAGAGACTCCAGTGCTTTTTCCCTAAACCAAAAGTGCCCAACGTGCCTGAAAAAGTTGTCACTTCAATAATTTATTTAATAAAGCTCAACAACAAAAGCTATTAGTGTTATAAAAAAAAGACAAATTGTTGTGTTATTTTAGACAAATAAGGAAAATGGGTTCAGTGAGTTAAGTGGACGACACGTGGCGGGCACGTAGACACGAGCACATGCTTTTACACGTGTAACGCGCACTGTGTAAATACCTAATTACCATAAACAATTCCTATCAAGTTGATAAGATATTTAGCGTAATTTCTTTAAATTTCGAACGTTACCTGCAGCACAGAATACATAATAGTACTAGTACAGAAGGACCTCTTCGCAATACCATTTAAATAAATAGCGACTCTTGCTCCGGCACAATAAGGTGCAATTCAGATCGCACACCGCTAATTCCAAATGGCTTATATTAACCTAAAACTTGCCTCTCTTTCTATCGCATAACTCTTATCTGTTCTGATGCCGTTAAGGTTGTCTTCTGTAAGAAGAATTAATATAAATATTTAATAACCAGTTATGTGCCTATTACTTTACTTCTGTGAACAAATGAAGTTTTAAATAAACCTATACTAGGTATTTACCTACTTAGTAGTACCTACGTAGATGTAACTTATATTAAAGAAAACTATTTTATTTCACAATCTCTGCATTGATACTTTAATCTCTAAGAAGATAGGCATTTGCCATAACGTTGGTGTGTACCTCGGAATGAATCTATCTCTTTTAGGTGTTTAACTAGGTAGGTATATGCAAATCAAATCGCGGAACCCTATTCCTTATAACACCAGCTATTTGCCAGTGAAAGTCATATGGAAATCGGTCCACCCGTTGCAGAGATTAGCCGAACAAATAGACAGACAGACAGACAAAATTGTTGTAGTCCTAAACTTATCAAAGCTAAACTTGACTAAGTTACTCCTTACAACACCAGCTATCTGTCAGTGAAAGTTCCGTGGAAATCGGTATACCCGTTCAGTAGATTAGCCGGAACAAACAGACAGACAGACATAAATGTGAAAAATATTTTTTTTGGTATAAGTACCGTGTAAACATTCAGGTGCATTTAGTAAAAAACGTCATTACAAACGGACACTTCAAATTTATTTATTTACTAGCAGTTCCCGCGCGGCTTCGCTCGCGTGTACGTGTACATATTTATATATTTTGCGCGGAACCTCAATCCTTTTTTCAAAATCACAGTAGCAAAAGTTACTCCTTTTAACATCAGCTATCTGACAGTGAAAGTCCCGTGGAAATCGGTCCACCTGTTCCGGGGATTAGCCGAAACAAACAGACAGACAGACAGACAAAAATTGTAAAACATGTTGTTTTGGTATATGTACCGTATATACATCCAAATGCACTTAGTAAAAAGCGGTTATTTTAATATTACAAACAGACACTCCAATTTTATTTATTTCTATAGAGTATAAATAGAAGATGCGTATCAGTTATTGTGGTCCTAATAAATAAATATACTTATCATAGATAAACTTGACCTTGTAAACAGAACTTGCAAATATCTAACTATACTGATTATCATTAATAATATAATCTAACTACGTAAATACGGGAAAAGCAATTCGTAAGCGACGTAGCGCGTGAGTGAGTATCGAAGTAACGTGCTACCCAGCTAGAGTAAGAGCCCGTGAACCCCAGACCTTCGTTATTTTATAAAAGCTGAAAGTTTGTCAGTGCATGCTCCCAAAACAGGTAATAACGATGGACCATTATGAAGTTTGGGTTGCCCTGGCTTTGGCAGGTAAACGGTACTAAAGGTGTGTGAAATACCGATCTAACTTCATCAAATAATAAAGTGCGATTTTTTGGTATTATCTTCAGAATATTATTAAAAATCACATTATTCATTGCCAGACACTTAACATCCTGGCAACCCCTTGCCAGACACCCTTAATGTTCATGAAATTATAATTTTACTTACGTTATAGTATAAAAGCTGATTTTTATATATAATACTTGGGTAATAAGTAAATGATGTTTCCTCATTAGCCAGACATTTTTAATACTTCCAACCCCTTGCCAGACAAGGGGTAGGTAAAATGTAGGGTAGCTGCAGGAGCGAGCGCGAGGCAGTATATATATGGGTGGGTGCGAGTGAGATGCGCTTGTGTTGTTTATCATTTAATACATGCTTACATCAACTAAAACAATAATATATGATATCTTCAAGTATTATTAATTTAATATTCATTGGTGGTACTCTCGATGATGATGCCAATCAATTTTAACAGATTTTTTTTCCGACGAAGATATTTTATTATTAAACTGAATGCTACATGCAGTATGATAGTATATTTTGGGACCTGCAATAATTTCCAATTTACTTAATATCTCATTATATTCTTCTTGATTTTCAATGCTAGACATTATACGAGACTGAAATTGATTTTTATCACCTTCATGGAGTGAAAGCATTTTTGATCTCACTTTTTTTCTTTTTTTTATTGCAAAATAAACAAATATTTTTACTCTTGTCAACACTGGTATCACTTTGAAATGATTAATGAACTATATACTTCAGTGGTTGCATTAGCATTTTCACTCACTTCTTCAAGTTCACTAACGTCCACTGCTACCTTTTTTTTTTTTTTTTTTTTTTTTTATCGTGTGGAAACCCCCTCGGGTCATCACTCCACTGGGGCTGCCAGTGAGGTGGTATGTCGGAATCGAACCGACTAAAACCACACGGTGTTCCGTCATAAATAAGTCTATTGCCAGGGACTCGGGTATACCCTAGGAAGGAAGTCCCCGAGAACCCTGGCAGACCTTGGCCGCCTCTTGAACAAAAGGCAGCCACGCCCTTGCGAGCGAGGGGCCTTGCCCCCCTTCCAGTGTAGAGAGGCACTGCTACCTGGGAAGGTTGAGGTTCTATTGATTGAGAAGCTAAAGGTAGGTGTGATACAGTTGACTCAGCCAAATGCGATGAACCTGGTTTTGAATCGTCTGTTGATGTATTAACGTTTTTCGATGTTTCTTTTTCTTGCTCTGTTTCAACAGTCTTTTCAGAATTTTTTGGTTCTGAGGTAAAATATTTTTTCATTAGCCCTGTGAATGATTTGTAACATTTTCTGTGATAGCTACCCTCTGTATATTCACGTGGAAGAATGATGTCATTATATTTTAGGTTATGTTTTGTTCGCAGTTTTAAAATTAATTTACATTTAAATAACAACTGCGCAGTGAGGGATCGCGGTAGACTTAACTCGCCATCTCACTCGCACCCACCCATGTATATACTGCCTCGCGCTCGCTCCTACAGCTACCCTACATGCTTGTCTGGCAAGGGGTTGGAAGTATCAAAAATGTCTGGCTAATGAGGAAACATCATTTACTTATTACTCAAGTATTATATAAAAATCAGCTTTTTATACTACAACGTAAGTAAAATTATAATTTCATGAACATAAAGGGTGTCTGGCAAGGGTTTGCCAGGATGTTAAGTGTCTGGTAATGAATAATGTGATTTTTAATAATATTCTGAAGATAATACCAAAAAATCGCACTTTATTATTTGATGAAGTTAGATCGGTATTTTATACAACTTTAGTACCGTTTACCTGCCAAAGCCAGGGCAACCCAAACTTCATAATGGTCCATTGTTCTTACCTGTTTTGGGAGCATGCACTGACAAACTTTCAGCTTTTATAAAATAACGAAGGTCTGGGGTTCACGGGCTCTTAGACCAAGCCGGCGCGTGGCAGCCCACTGAATTTCGCTCGACTTGTCGCCGCTGCTAGGTACCTGTAACTTCATACCTACTGACGGGAGTGGGCCTAGCCTGCCTGCAGTACAGATGACGGTTTGATAAAAAAAAACACCATATAAAATTTTGTGTAATGTTTTTTTTTTCAAATAATAAGTAATGTCATGTCCTATAGTCTACTCGATGGTCGGTGTTCTGTCCTGTTGGTTTGAAACACAAATCAAATCAACAATTATCAAAAAATACCTCTGCATGAGCTTAAAATGGTCGTTAGCACAGCGTAATGCCACTTCGAGGAAAGTAGCGCTGGTATTCTGCTAACACCTAGTGAAGTATACGGACGGAGAACAGCCAACGGTAGCAATGAGAGAGAAAAAGAACAACTATTAAAAACCGGGCCTGCAGAGGTAGATTTCGTGTTTTTTTAATTTTTTTGAAAATCTGAACCCCTTGGGGGACTATCCCCCATTTACGCACTTAACCTTAATTTTTGCCCTGTTGATTTGTCGTCTAAGTTTGAAAGCAATCGGTGCATAATTGCGACCTCTATCGAGCCGGTAAAATTGAGGTAGGTACATACATATTTGCACACACATATATATAATATATATATACTTTTTAACTGGCGGTTGTTTTGGGGTCTGGGGATCATAACTAGACCTCCTGTGAAGAAATTTTTGGAAAACTCGACAACTGGTACAAAACTAATAGGTAGAATTTCTTCGAAATCTACCTAAAATATATACTAGCATAGATAACGATCTAAATATATTTCCCAATAAAAACTTTTCCATTTGATAACTGGAATGATATTCTCGGAAGTCTATGTATGAACGGAATTAGTACGTCATTCTGTAGTTGCGTAAACAATTTTTTTTGCTTTGTTAATTCTTCCAATTTAATAATTCTAGTACATTGTCGAAACGTCGGCCGCTTTTTATTGTCAGATAGACGACCATTATTTCGAGAGACTTAATATCTTGCTTTGTTTCTATGCTTCGGCACGTATGGGAGTGATAACACGGCTTCACAGAAAACCGGCAGTGAAGCAATCCTTGTGTGTGAGTGAGGTTACCGGAGGCAATTCCCTCCCCCCTCCTCTTCCACCTGTCCCTTACTTTAAAGGCCGGCAACGCACTTGTCACTTTTGAATTGCAGGTGCAAATGGGCGGCGGTAGTCATTTACCATCAGGTGAACCGTCTGCTTTGCAGTTCAGAACATTTTCGTGTAAATTCGTAAAACTGTGTTAAATGTGTTTCTTACATACAAATAATTGTAGATAGATAGACAGATAGATATATAGATAGATGTATAGATAGATAACTCTTTATTTGTACACTATTTTTACAATACATTTACATAATATAATTATATCAAGAATAATATAATGTACAAAGGGCGGCCTTATTGCTAGATGAAATCTCTTCCAGGCAACCTTAGGATGGATCTTTGGATAATTGTAATCTAAAAGACTACCGAATATAGGATCGAAACAGAATTATGCGAATCCTTGCAATGCGAATTGGGAGCTCCAAGGGATATTAATACGTGCGACGCTATGAATAAGACAGTGATTCCCATCGCAGGTTTATGCGATGTCGCAAAAATTCTTATTCATTCGTTTATTCTTCGTTACCGTACATTTTTCCGGGATAACAAGTAGCCTACGTGCTATTCCAGACTATAATCTATCTCTGTGCCAAATTTCATCCAGATCCGTTCAGCCGTATTTGCGTGAAAGAGTATCAAACATGCATCCATTCTCACAAACTTTCTCATAAACAGACATCTTTAGAAATAAGCTCCTCACGGAGAACAGACATCTCTCACTTATATGTATGTATATGCGAGTCGTGATGTTTTGAGCGCTGGATTTTACTCCCACACAAAACATTATTGTAGCTATATCATGCGTTTATTGACGCAATTACCATTTACAAGTACTAAATGCAGTAAGTGTATGTTAAAAACTATCGCCAATATACACGGTGAATTTGCCGTATGCTATTACTTCCAGGAATTCGTTCTTTATTAGCGACACTATCGAATGTATTAATAATATTGATTTTTCTCTATTCCTCATAGTTTCGGATTTGGCCATGCACCACCACTTGAAAAATTCAAAAATTCCTGTATATGGTTTATAATTATTTATACGGGCATTAACGCGATCAACAGATATTACATACCCTTGAATTAACTGAGGTTTCGACCAGGTATAAATAATTATTTCATGGAACGCAAAAGTTTAAAAGTTTGAATATATTTGGTTCTTTCATTTATGTTTATACTTTAGGCATAAGTAGCATACCATACCATAGTACTAGGTAGGCCCTGCACACATTTACCAATTTTGTTTTTAATATAATAACTAATAAGATATTGAAATTAATAACTGAATTTTCATTCAAGTATTTGAATATTCTTTTATTGGTTGATAACCTTCTCGCTCCGTCACAAAACCACGCGATTTTGATAACGTGGCCAGTATTTTCTGGTTGAAGGCAATAACAAAACCGATTATTCTAGATTATTGGACAGTGAATTATTGATTATTATATTAGATATTGGAAGTCGGGTAAATAGACATTTGGGAAATTAGACTTACAGGTAATTAGACACTCGGAAAATTTGACAAATGAATGTGCCCTCATGAATGAGTGACTTGTAAAATTTCATTTGATATGAAGAAATATTAATTACTAAGATGTTAACCGCGACTTCGTTGGTGTAGAAATTTTGATTTGGATTGTGTTGGTTGGTGTAGAAAGCCTTTATGCTATTCCGAGCTCTAATCTATCCCTGTGCCAAATTTCATCCAGATCCGTTGAGTCGTCATACATCCAAACTTTCGTATTTATAATAGTAGTAAGTTACTTTCTGTTTTTTTCTCAGATATCAATAAATCGTTCCGAAACTGAATATAAATGTAACGTTACCTACGTAATCTGATTAAACCGGACAATCCAGTGCCAATTTCAGCAGAAACTTTCCATCGTGTAACTATTACTTGAAATATATTGAAGCTAACACTCGGTAACTTCTTTTTATGTCGTTGGGGTTGCCAACAATAAGTACAAATTATGGACAAACACACGTTATGATATTTTTAGACGTCAACTCGGACATATTTAAAAATTAGTACTACTATTAAACGATACTTGTTAATTCTCAAAATTATAGATTTCGTTAAAAAATTAAATGCGAGGTGCATTTAATTTAACTTACCCAAATACCAATGTTTCTCCGAATCTTTTGATCCATCCTAAGGTTGCCTAGAAGAGATTTTGAAGTGAAAACTTCTTTAGGCACGTTGGGCACTTTTGGTATGAGGATGACATATATGCAGACGTGTGTGTACACGTATATATATGTGTGTAACTGTGTGTATGCCATAGGCCGCCCTTTGTACATTATCTGTCTTATACACGTATGTGTGATACTTCCACTGTAACAATGGTGTACACATAAAGTGTTATCTATATAACTATCTATTTTCTCTAACGTAATTAAGAGGGCTCCGACATCCCGGCAACGGCCAGTTCGAGTGACAGGGATGCAACCCCGACCTGCTGCTATTGCTATAAGCAATATCACTCTCTATCTCTATCCATCGCGCCTTTTTCCCCATCTAAGTTGGGGTCGGCTTTCAGTCTTACTACGATACGACCTAACTTCGATATTTTACGTGAAGCGACTGCCATCAGACCTCCACAGCCCAAGTACTAGGCGATTTTCTGTAGTTGGACCAAGTTTTCGGACTTATTAGGGCTCCAACTACCCGTAACGAATGCCATAGATGTTCGTCTAGCAACCGGGACCAAAACCTTAATATGTTAAGAATGGTCACCCACACTAAGACTGACCTGGCTAGTATAGCTTAACCTTGCCATGTGCTAATCTTCTCGGTTACCACTTAGCCACGAGCCCATCCTATCTCTATCAATATATATTTTTCGACGTACGTCATAGATTACCATCTTTTTATAAAAATCATTTTAGTTGCTTTGTACATTTTCGATTCATGCCTCATGTCTCTTCTTGTCAGTCTGATCAAACGAGTCCGAATTTCCCCTTTGGTACTTCGTCAGGACAAATCCGACAATATCCGTACAGATGGCCACACTAGTCCTACGTCACGGAATCGTAACGCTTTTGGCGAAGCGTCAACCGCACGTCGTTGTCATTGAAAACATTTCAAGACATTAAGGTTATTACGCCATTAAGAGATTTAATGAAGCCCTTGACCTGAGTAAGGTGCCAGTAGTCAGCTGTGTGTATGCTGTTGAGGAAGTTACCTTCGCCTTATGAAGCCTCGTGTCAGATCCAGACGAAACTATTTAAACGAAATTGTTTTAAGGTATGCGAATTTGAAATATTTTCGGTATATTAGTTGAATGTCTTCATATCAAGGACGTCTTTATATTTAAACCAGATAGCACTAGGGTTATATTACCACGGAGTCAGACCATTACCCTATATAAGGCCCTAATTTGGGCTGAGACAATAACAGCAATGTGGAAGTCTTGTGGGGCCTGCAGCAAGTTTTGACCATGGTGATCATAAGAGGATACCCCCCGCACGGTCTTCTTCGAAGCGGCAACCCTCTTACTTACTCTATCATGCGGTGCGGTAAAGCAGGACCTAATATCTATGTCTAATGAACTACAGGCGCAAGGGTCCAAGCTCTGACAAGTGCTCAGGGCCGAGGGGAATGAAGGAATTGGACAACCGTATACAAGCCACGGCACAATCGTGGCGGTAGTAAACTTCTTACAGGATTGGCTAGAGAGACGACATGGGGCTCCTACCAGCTGACGCAGATATAGGGCAAAGATGCCTTGGCCTAATAGGCCTTTGTCTGCAGAGATTGTCGCACAATGGAGTGAAAAGCGTGGGCGAAATCGACTCATTTTTAACCGACTTCCAAAAAGGAGGAGGTTCTCAATTCGTCGGAATCTTTTTTTTATGTATGTTCACCGATTACTCGAAGAGCCCTGAACCAATTTTGAAAATTCTTTTTTTGTTTCAAGGGTACACTTCCCAGATGGTCCTATTTTAATTTTATCGAAATCAGTACAGCGGTTTCTTAAAAATCAACAAATATTTAAAAATTGTATACATCGATGTTTTCGTTTGCTCCGAAACAGTTTAGTTGGCCTACCCATATTATATTTAAACAAAATACATCTACTTTCCACTAAAAAGCACATTGAAGTTGTTATTGCTAAGGCGTCTCCATAGAGCCCAAGGTTCGGTAAGAGCACGAACTCCTCCGCCTCGTTTTGCGGAAAGTAACCAAAGATTACCAGTATATAATTTATTTCTGTGTTTACCCGTTCAAAGTCTTCACACGTGTAATTCGCCCACACGCGCCAATTTGAAGATGCTTACATACATTGTATAGGTGCATTCGACCTGTTAACATATTACATCAAGATTTATTTTTATAAAACTTTATATTAAAATGTATATCCTACTAATATTAGATATAAACGCGAAAGGTTGTGAGGATGATGGTTGTTACTCTTTTACACAAAAACTACTGAACCGATTGCGATGAAACTTTGTATGTAGATAGCTGGAGACCTGAATTAACACATATGCTACTTTTTATCCCGATATTCCCACGGCATCGGGACTTACGCGGTTGAAACCGCAGGGCGCAGCTAATGTAAAATAAAATGTAGTTTTATTTTATACACGAATATATTATTCCTAGTAACATCTATCGACTTACGTTCAGGTAGACTTGTACTTTAAAAACATTACCGGTAGTTACGACTATCGGTTTTTACGATCAAATATGAGTAGTACCTTCGATGCCGTTTTAACAGATTTTGAATGTATATTATTAAACATATCTATGAAAATACATGTCGGTATTGTACACTTTCACTCCTCGCTCATGCGGTTTTCACTAGTAGACAGAGTGATTCATGAGGAAGGTTGTACCCGTGCGAAGCCGGGGCGGGTTACTAGTTAACAATATTTCAAGTAAATTCCTAATACAACATTATCTGCCTTAATAAATAACTTACGATCGAGATCACTGTTTAATATCAGTCGTTAATAATATTACCTACTTATCACCATGGGTATACCCAGCTTTTGGTCTAGGGGGGGCCAAATTTTGTTTTTGTCATTGCTATGCATTAAGACCTCGATTTTTTTATCAACTCTTTGTATTGATTATTATAATTATATGTTTACGTTTACTTATTAGATGTGTAAATCGGGATAATATTTGTGGCGACAACCGCATACTTTAGCAAAAAAAAGTATTTCAATGTCATCTAACGAAGACACGCCAAACTACGGAGACGCTGCGTGACCACTGAGTTATTATTACTAGCGTATAGAATACTGCGAAGAAAAGGTCGTAACGCGTACAAATCTTTGTAGCATTTTGTTGGGCAACACGCGTAAATGCCATGAAAATCTCACGGCGCTTAGGACCTTACGCTCGCGAGAAAACTACAACTCAAAAACGATCGAGCGCTGCTTGTTAATACCGGAGGATTTGACTACAAATTACTGTTTTAGCGCTGCAGCGCTTTTTAGTTCAAATTCAAATAAAAACGGAAGATGTATTTGTTCTGAGTGGCTTCTTTAGTACATAATATCGATGTGCGCGACACGAGTGCGAAGGTAACGACACCACTTTCGCGTATTCATTGAACTGTGTACCTTTTATCAGCGTCAATAAGTTCTATATTGTATTGCTATCTTAAAAGGTGGGCGCCACTTCGCTTCACGTGCCGGTGTGAATTGCCACTTTTTTTTCTTTATTTTTGTGCGTGTGGAAACCTCCTCGGGAATTTACTCCACCGTGGTCAGGTGGGGCGGTGTGTCGGAATTGAACCGACTAAAACCACACGATGAGCCATATTGCGCCTAATAATTCGTCACTTAGTGTAGCTTACATAAGAAAGAAAACTCACGGATAAACCTATATATATTTTTTTTATTGCATTCCGTGGCTAGCTCGCGATTATGTTGACTGCAGCTTTCATTATTTTAAGACAAAAGTACCTATTTTATAAATTAAATCGTCGATTCTGAACAAAGAGTGTGTCTTTGTTATCCAACGAATCATATACGAATTGGAATTTAATCAATACTCTTCATTTGTCATGCATTAACCATAGACAATATTTTATTATCTTTCGTTATGGTATGGGTGACGTAGAAAAAATATACTACAGTATGTATTCAGTTATCGCTAATGCCTTCTGATGTGAGTAATAAGCACGAAGGAAGGGCGCATAATATTTATGCAATCGTAAAAGTAGCAGTACAAGGAAAGAAGTGTACATAACTATAAACGAGAAAATCATTACATATTATAATACAAAGTCCCCCGCCGCGTCTGTCTGTCTATTTGTAAAATTTAAAAACGTAACGTCATTTAATTCAAAGGTATGTAATCGTTATATCTAACACCTTTGAATGAGCATTCTTGTATATATATATATATATTTATATATGTATATTATATATATTTATTTATATATAAGAATTTTACAAGAAATTTAGTATGCTGGGGGTTTCAGAGGCGATAAATCGAATTAAGGTTTCATTTTAGGAAAACGTAAAAAAAAACCAAGTAAAGCCTCCAAGGTCATCCAGGTACTTATATTAATACCTGAAGATAATCTTTGTACTCCTTTTTAAAAAAAATTCGCGAAGGTAGTAACGAAAATTGTGGAATAATTACAGTTCAAGTGCAGAAAGTTAAAAATTACCTGAAAACGGCTTAATGTAATTACACGCGTTCAGTTTATGTGATTACCTGTCATGGTAAGTCTATACAATGACAGCTCAAGTTATACTGGCCAATGAAAAAACCATGGTCGAAATTCGACCACCACGCGATCTCTAGTACCTTATATGTAGATACGTGATCGCATTAATTCCCATAAACATAACTATTTTATCATGGAACGCGAAAGCTTAAGAGCTAGTAAAATCAAAAAATCGTCTAGCAATCAGACTCTTTGGTAAACAAGATAGAAGGGGAGCCCACGATGCTAAATGTGTATTTACTCCAGCGTCGTTGGGACCTATTGGATTTTGAAGATTAGATGGTAGAAAGAAAAAGAGTTCAGGCGATGTATCCGTTTCATTGGTGGGGGGAGTTTCTACAGGCTTTCGAAGATATAAAAAAAATTTAGTAAAATGGACTTACTCTAGCGTGTCAGATATTAATAGTGTAGATACCCCACATGTCTCTGATAATGGGGGTAGGTTAATCTGCCCATTTGCATCGTGGGTGTGGCCGTATGGAAGGGTAGAAAATGGGGAAAATAAAATTTATTCGAGCGCGTCAGATATTAAGAGGGGATGTTAAGTACACCCGAAAGAAACCCCCATTCAATAGTTTGAAGATTCGGAAGTGACACAAGCTCGCAGCGGCTTTTTGAAAATGCAAAAAAAAATCACCGTTTTGACCAAGTTGAGCGCGTCAGATTTTCATACAGATGGTTCAGCATAATGTCCTAGACAAGCTGACCAATAATCCGACGATTATTTGGAGGGATTCTCTTAATCCGACTATTTAAAAAAAATACATGTATTTTTATCATTAAATGTGTCAAATGTGCACGGAAAATAGCATGCAAATACAAATAGACTTAACTATTTACATACATATGTCAAAGCGAAAAGATACTCACTCACTCACTCACTCATCTACTGACTAATCACGAAATCTGGAAAACTACTTGACCTATGAAAATTACCTATAAAAAAAAAAAATAGTCGTATATTAGCAAGTACAAGTTGTTTTTATTACGTATGTGAAAGAATGTATACCGCTTTACAGAACTGATCTGTATTTTTATGAAGGTAAAGTAGGTTTTCATAAATAAGCCACAGTCAGGATGTTTATTTCTTTATATTTCTGCCCTAGTGAATCACAACTACCTGATTTATATAAATATATAAATTGCTCAGATAGTCTTCTTCTGCAGCACGAATATAGTTTTATGCGACATTATACTATGAAAATAACTAAAATAGACTAATCTGACTGTTTCAACATCAGTCAGTTCACGAATTTTTCTAACTGCGTATGCTGCTGAGCTGAGTCTATTCGATAATATTTATTTATTTTAATTAAAAAGAATTTCGTGGTATCAACTAGTTTCAATTCATCTTATTTAACCATTATAGTGTTTTCCACCTGTTTAACGTTTGGAGTAGTGAATTTGATACATTTATTCTTTTCTCCATTAGAAAGTTGTTAACGTTAAACCAACGAACCACTATCGAAATAGCATCATTTAAAAGTTTGTACTCATACGTTTTAGTCTAAATAAGATTAAATTATGATGAAGATGAAGTAATTAAATAACCGAGATCGGTTTGCACGCAAGCTCTCCAGCAACTTTTAAAAAGAACATAAACAAATGGACAGAGTATAGTGTGGGGATGGTATGAGAGAGTGAGAGATAGAGATAATGTAAAAGAGAAAGAGAGGCGTGGAGTGGGAAAAACATGCTTCACTGCAGCTGTATGTACTAAACTTTCTTTACGATTTTTGTAACTTCGGCTTGTGGAAATGGGCAAATTATATGTTTTCTGTTATCCTTGAATTATTTCCTTCAAAATAAAAAAAAATCGACGATTTTTTTTGCAAGTTTGTAACCTTCCCACTGCCTTGCGTCACGTTCAAATCGTCAGATTATCAAAATGTACACTTGTCAGCATGTAATTAACCCACCGTATCTTAATCTGACGCGCTCGACAATGTCAAATGATCGAATTGTTTTTGCAAGTTTGTAACCTTCCCACTGCCTTGCGTCACGCTCAAATCGTCAGATTATCAAAATGTACACTTGTCAGCATGTCACATGTCAGCAACCCCCCTTATAATAATCTTCCGCGCAGGAGTAAATCCAAAAAATCCCTTAATGGCCTCCCCTAGTAAGATTAGTTATCCATATTCCTCACTTGACATTGTTTTAGTCATAAGTACCACATAGGACGTTCAACAGGTTATTTTTATAATCGCGTACTTCAAGCTTATTTTAACTGTCAGAGTAAGTAACCTGCTACTTCCCTTTCAAAGAAATTACTAGACCACGCGTTCTGTAATATCATAGCTATAGTGTGGAATTGAGAGCGGACGTGAGGTGCACGATATCAAACTGTAAGACGATGCCGGCGCGGTGAGGCAGGCGTGTAGCGATGCAGTAATAACGAGTTGCGCAAGCGCATGAGTCATATCACAATACGAGTATACAAAGACCGTCTTCACACTAGTTTGTCCAGCGTAAGCGTTCGATGAACGTATGCGTCATTTTTACGCTGCGATCTTGGGCGTATGCGCCCCACAATTTTCAATATCGTTTTGGTATTGGTATAGGGCTCTGTTTCCGCATCTAGACTCATATGCGGTCCATTATGCGTTCAGATAGGCTGACTAGTTGAGCCAGCCTAGCTCCTTCCAGAAGCACAGAAGCCTCCTGGGGCGTTCACAGGCTTCTAGGAGCGACCTCGCTCCCGCGAGGATGCTTGCCCGTGGTGTGGCCACTCCCTCGCATTCTAGGACAACGTGGGCGGCCGTTTCCTCCGCGTTGAGACAGCCTCTACATAGAGGACTGCTTGACGCATTGATAGTGAATAGGTGTCGGTTTATCGTTTTTGTATTATCATCAACAAAATGGATTCCGAAAAGGAAACTCTACTGTTTGCTTCTAAAGAGAACTCTTTCGAAAAGGAAAAATTACACCGATTCGATGAATTGTTGCAAAAAAGTGTGTACACATTTTAAGCATTTTAATACACATTTGATCATGAATAAATGTATTTATTGTACATGACGCCGCAACAAGCGCGCGTATGTGACGCATCATGCATCGCGACGTCAGCGCCGCATCCCATCAACTGCAGACTCAACGCCGCGATAACGCAACGCACGCGTCACGTTACTATGATAAAGAATGTGTGAAGGAGCTCTAAGTAGACCGAGTTGAAACGGGGCCGCTTGTAAATGGGATAGTGGGAAGACATGACAACAGCATACACATTCTAAGTTACCTATTATGGACATGCGAAACTTGGGATTTTAATTTAGATTGCACGTACTTCAGTGTTACATCTATTGCATGTTACATGCTCTAAGGAGGCAAAATAAAAACATTATGGCAGCCTTGTAAGAACAGTTAAGTACGGTTAAGTTGCAGTTTACACACATCTTTATCTTTGAAAACTCATGTTGAATAAACATAACCTACCTACGTAAACATTAAAGCGAGAGCGAGATCAGGCGGTCGTATGCTTGTTTGGACATTGTATTATGTTTAAAAGTTAGAAATCTAACCTTATATATCATCATTATCACATATTAAGTACTTACGCCATTTGTAAAAATTGTTATGATAACATAGGTACAAAAAATAATCTAAACAAGAGCTAACATTGAACAACAATTTATAAAACAAACGATTGTACAACGTGTTAACTAAACGCTGTCAACAAAATGTTTGCTTGGTAACGTAAACGCTACTATGTTTGCAATAATAAAACGCTTTGTCTTTGTGTTGCATTCAAAGTTCAAATAGTGTATGGTACAACATAGTATCAAAACGTCTACTAGGATTGTAATCTACAAAAACATTTGTTTTTTAGAGTTCAAAACCGTTGTTGCCTGTAAGTAGGGCTGCCATCCGTCCGGGTTTCCCCGAATTTGTCCTAGTTTTGAGGGCTTGCGGGGAGCGTTCGGGCGGGGTTTTCAAAAAGTGTCCAGGTAAAACCCGGACACTATGTACCAAGGGACAATTATAATTGTTAGATGAATCGTTAACAAGCTAAAAATTTAAATGGAATCGGCCTTCTTTTTTAAGGTATCCGGAAAAAAATCTCGATTTTACTCATGTGTCCCGATTTTTTTAAGTGATGGCAGGCCTACCTCTAAGAGATCGCTCTTAGTGACAAGGCCGCCTATTGTACATATCCACTTCGTGTATTTTTTTAAGCAATATGCCGTTGGTGTAGAATAAAGATTATTCTATTCTATTCTGTTCATATATCTCACTACAACTCATAGAAACAAAACCAACTAGTAATTAAAAATAAATAAATGTTATATGAGAGACTATTAGTCACAGCTCTAGAGTGAGTTTAGACATGTAATAATACTCTCAATATATCAAAATCAATGTTTGTTTGTTTGTCCTCCATGCGCTCCGAAACTATTGATCAGATTGTGATGAAACTTTGGTAGGGTGTGCTCTGAACGCCCGTGAGGAGTTCCGACCCAAAAATCTATTAAAAAAACGTATAGGAAAATTACTTTTACGCGAGCGAAGCCGTAGGCAGAAGCTAGTAATAAAGTAATAGTAATAAAGTTTGAAGTCTATTTTATTGCACGGATGGTGCAATGGCTTAAGTGGTCACCTCGCCACATCGCCGCGTCGACTGGAGTTGGTTCAAATCCCGCACGGTCCAAAAATTTGTGTGATCCAGAAATAGTTGTCCCGAGTATGGGTGTTCTTTGTGTCCGTTTTTTTTTTATGGTATAGGGGGCAAACGAGCAGACGGGTCACCTGATGGTAAATGACTACCGCCGCTCATGGGCACCTGTAACTCAAGAGTCACAAGTGCGTTGCCGTCCTTTAAGGTGGGAATAAGGGAATAGGGGGAGAGGGGGGAAGAGCTGGAAGACGGGACCTAACCTCACTCAAGCGGCGAAAAGCAATGCAAGCATTGTTTCACTGTCGGTTTTCTGTAAGGCCGTGGTATCGAGCGGAGTCGAGCCGGCCCATACGTGCCGAAGCATGGCTCTCCCATGCGTTGTTTGAATGTTTGTGAAGACACAGGAATATTCCTAATGCGGGAGTTGTTCTTTTTTAAAGAAAAAAAAATAACACGTCACAACTTTAGTATTACACCTACATACATAATTAAACAATAAAGATCATAATAAATAGGCCGTATTCATCTGCAAAAGATGTACTTTCAAATTGTGAAATGATGTTTCAAGTATGTGCAGTAGCGCTGGAGATAACCAAACACAAACAAACACAACATTCGAACTCTTTCTTTGGTAGAGACTTGCAGCGCCTCGCGGTTTCACCCGCATAAGTCCCGATCCCGTGAGAATGTGTGATAAAGTAGTAGTAGCCTATGCGTTAATCCAGGTCTCCAGCTATCTACATACCAAGTTTCATCGCAGTCGGTCCAGCAGTTTTTGTGTGAAAACATTACAAACATACACACAAATGTTTCCTCTTTATAATATTAGTTTAGATGGTAGGTACACATAAATGCAAAGTCTACGTAAACACGTATTTTACGTATCAAACACGTCATCCAGTATATTTCAATAAAAGCTAAACTAATTACTAGGAACGCAAGGCCAATAAACATATGAAAACGACGAAAATAACTTTATTACAAACATCTCAAGTAAATAAACTAAATCTACACTAATATTATAAAGATGAAGAGTTTGTTTGTTTGGTTGAACGCGATAATCTCAGGAACTACTGGTTAGAATTGAAAAATTGTTTTAGTGTTGGATAACCCATTTATTGAGAAAGGCTATATAGGCTGTATAACATCCCGCTACGACAGGAGCGGAGCTTCAATGAAAAATGTTGCAAAAACGGGGAAAATTTACAAACGCAGACAATGTTGCGCGGGTCAGCTAGTATATATTTATATAGTCGTTCTACGTACTTCTTAGCTAACAAGCAAACACAAACACACCTTATTTCTAGGTGTTAACGTGTATAAATTGTGTTAAGTAGAATTTCTGTGAAGTCTGCTCTTTGACGTCAGGTGTTATGTTTCACGTTTCGAGAGTATACAGTGCTATTATAATCAGGTATATCATTTAATGTGATAACAGCAGTCACTCAGTTTATACAAAATAATAATAATATTTTGTGACACATTACTACATTACACAGCGCTACCTAAGCCCAAAATAAGCATAGCTTATAGTGTGGCGGATAAACATACTTAAATACACTTTTTTGACGATACTTGACCTGTCGGACTACTTCAATTCGAATGAAGAAAAAACCTACCGATTACTAAGTGTTTCGAGAAAGAAAAAAACCTTCGAAAACATTATAGAAGACTTTCACGTGTGCCGGTTTCCTCGTGTTTTTCTTAGACATTGATCTCTAAAACTTCAGACAGTAAGAGGTGACTAAGAATCGAACCAATTTGCCTAATCCCACTAATCCCACTGTGAAAGTTTGGATGGATGGATGGATGTTTGTTACTCTTTCACGCAAAAACCACTGAACCGATTGCGATGAAACGGTGCGGGACTTACGCGGGTGAAACCGCGGGGTGCTGCTAGTACTACTTATATCGATATTATATAAAAATATCTTTAAATATATACTTATATTCACAAAATTGGACTACTGGTTAGTGATTATGACTGCTGATCCAGGGTCGACGGCTTCGATTCCCAGGACAAAGTTGTGTGATGAGCACGATCATTTATTGTCTGGGTGTAATTTCTCTATAATATGTAAGTAAGACTTTGTTTATCGGAAGTCTGATTATCATAATACAGAGACTTTGCTTAGTTTAAGATCAGACGGCCGGGTGTAAAGTGTCTCAAGTTGTTATTGTTATTATATCATAAAACTACCGACTGTATCTTTTTGTTTCAATGTAAAATACCTAAGCTGCTAGAAGTCCGGTACAGTCTTCGACGATAAATACTTATTTCCCTGGTACAGATGTTGCCTTTAAAAAAAGAAAATACTAGAATAGATAGTATAAAGGCCGTATAATTGAGTATATTATTTCTATCGATCGATTGCCTTGAAAGCGACCGACACATTGATAACAACGTCCGCACACTACGGTCGCGCAGATAATGCGTACTTATAAATGTTTTTATTTCAATATATTGTGGAGCTTTCTAGTCTTCTTGACCTCGGCAATTTCTCGACAAATTGAAAATACTTTTAAAAATCGATAGTAAATGTTCAGATTTTTTGATTTCTTAGGGAAAATGCCGTACTGGAGGCCGTTCGGACGGCTTATTTCGTTTGCTTCGCGTATTTTTTCGCAGTACGAACGGAAATGACAAAATAGTGAGCTGTGACCACAGATAATGGAAATACCTTGTTTCTATGATCTGAGGTCGTGACAGTCTTGCTGTCGAGTTCTGCGACGGCCGACCCATGACTGTCCATGTTTTTCATACGGTGTGTGCCTGCAGCCTAGTTGCGATGCTGCAGCTAGTATCTCCCACGTAGCTCAAGCCACAATTACACGGGATTGGGTATACATACACCGGGTGCCATAAGCCTCCCCAAAGGTAGAGAGTAATCCTCTTAGCTGTCCGGGTGGTCTGAATTGATATATGGTCTGAAAGGAAACCCCATATTCCTCCCATATACAATAAAAAATGTCATAGACCAACAATAAAAGTCTTATATATTTTTTTTTTACTTAAAGTATTTTACTGTATTATCTGTAGATATTTCGAAATTATTGAAAAAGATAAAAGGACAAAGACTCCAACGTCATGTCCTCCAATGTCACAGACAACAACGATGTGTTATAAGATGGATGCTAAATAAATAATGATATATTGATAAGAAAGGTATAAAATATTGACATAGGCACTCACCCGGCAATATCGAAGTCAATATTTTTTATGAATCCTACTCATATTATAAACGTGAAAGTTTGTGAGGATGTATGGATGTTTGTGGCTTTTTCACGCAAAAACTACTGAACCGATTGCTATAAAACTTGGTATGTAGATAGCTGGAGACTTGGATTAACACATAGGCTACTTTTTATCCCGATATCCCCACGGTACCGAGACTTACGCGGGTGAAACCGCAGGGCGCAGCTAGTAACTAATGTTTCGCTTTCTCGCCGTAGCTAATACCTTCATGAAATTTTGTTTACACGTTGTCACAAAAGAACATAAAATTCCTTTCATCCAGAAAAATGTTCCCGAGGGATATTGAGATCTTATTATATACTAGTGAAAGAATTTTCAAAATCTAATTATTATTATGATTATAGCCTTTTATTTATTCCTCAATAATATCAGTTTCAATTACATTTTGGATAATACGATTTACAATATTAATTATACAATTTTTATTATTATTTTTTTCATTATTTGTTATTTAAATTATTTACACAATTTCATAATTTGATATTTAAATAAAATTATATATTTATAGCATGCAAAGTTTTCGTTTTATATCACTTCATTATTAAGGACCTCTCTAGTGAGTAAAGGCCTCCTCCATTTTTCTCCATTCATCCCTATAGCCTTTTCTATCCAATCATTTCCTGCAACTTTTAATAATTCATCGAGCCATCTCTCGGCTGGCCTACCTCTGCCTCTCCGGCCCGATGGGCCTTTCCATGTGGTTACCTTTTTTTGTCCATTTTTCATCGCTCATACGTGCAACATGGCCTGCCCACTTCCACTTTAATTTTTTACAATGTTGGAGAGCGTCAATAACTTTAGTTGTGTTTCTTATATCGGCATTTGTCTTTCTATGCTTTAATGTCAGATGCAAAGCGCTCCGCTCCATGGCTCTTTGAGTTGTTGATATTTTATTTTCGGTATATTTATTGAATATAAAGGTGTGCGATCCATAAGCAAGTGTTGGTAAGACACACGAGTCCAGAACTTTCTTCTTCAGTAGAACTTCTTTAAAGCTCCAAAATTTGTTCCAGGCCATGTTTACACGTCTAGTTAGTTCATCTCTATGTCTAGATTTTTGAACGATATTTGTTTGCCTAGGTATAAATACTCTTGAACATATTCTAATGGAGCGTTGTCGACATAAACGGGGATTCCTTTAGTTTGTCGTCATTTTTGTTTTTGTTGTGTTCAACTGCAGACCAATTTCATAGCTGACAGAATGTATTTCTTTCACCATAATTTAATTACCTACAAAATCTAATTACCTACGTCTAAATTCACAAAGATTGTACATATTTTTATACGTACATTACAGAATAACTTAACGTCCTAACGAACAAAACAGTTATTAAAAAAGAAATAAACTTTGATCTGCAATGAAATAAAAAGAAAAACCACTAAGTAATCAGATACGCGGTGTTTATCGTGCGGACGCACATGCCACCCGCCATCTGACCGAACAGAAAGAAATAATATTTAAGAACATTTAAAAAATATTATTTTTACGTTTGCATCGCAACTATTGAAACGATTCATCTTTTCTGAAAGTTATTTCTGAATTGAAGGGGTAGACTTTGTTGTAAAAAAGTCAGATTAGGTAATAAATTTGGAGCAGATCGTTGAATAGTTTCGGTTAATAGACTACTTTAGGTAAGCACGATTCGCATATTCGTAAACACCTACAAGAATAACCAAAAATTTATTGCATTATTTTTACTTAAATAACAACCAATTTGGCCAGAAAACGGCCAGGAACCGCCATACGGGATTCAACGGGATTTATACTAATAAAAATTCACTTATTGGCGTAGAGCAAGTGTATGTAGAAATACAGGCGACGCAGTTCGGTGCAGCACAGTGTAGACGAAGTTTTGTAATGTATGAACTACGATTCCAAACGCCATACACATAATCACCTTGGCTGATCCTCCTATGTAAATTACGTATTTTTAATTATGTATATTTAGTGACTACAAGATAATTATTTATATATTAATGTGTATACAATGGCTAAATTTACATAAACTCCTAGGGGACTTAAATAAATATGATTCTTATGATTAATTAATTGCAGCTTATAAATAACACTTTAAAACAAGATGGCAAACTAAACTGATGCAAATCTAGTAGACAAATTAACGACGAAGTTACTGAAATCGCCCTTATTCAATTATTTCATGGACATAATTGATTAGTGTCGTCATTTCTTAGAGATGATGATTCTTATGATCATAACTAATACAATTATTGTTTTTTTTTTAAGAAAAGGGTACAGCAAGCCCCTGGAGTTGGTTATTTAATTCATCTAGGTGAATTAAATATACAGAACTCAACGCCGACGGGTAACCAGATGGTAAGTTACTACCGCCGCCCATGGACATTCAATATACCACAAAATCATTTATTTCAAATAAAACATTATAGGTATTTTTGAATTATCGGGAGTAGTAGTCAGTCAGACTAAATCAGTCGTGAAGCTAGTTGACTGTTCCAATACGTAGATCCTGTGGAGAAGAACAGGCAAGAAACTCCAAAGACACTCTTTTTCAACATGTTTTTACAAGTCTCTGGATACATTGCTTATATGCGCAAATTAAATGTGAGGACAATGTAACGTATTGTTCTAAACTATAACAGTCGCCCAAACTACTACTGTATGTAAGTAATAACAGTTCGGAGATGATCAGCCCCAACCAACGGCACTCGTTCACGAGCATGACACACGCGCCAGCCATCGTCAGGACGTCTAAGCGAGCATGACATACTCAGAACTCACATTACCTACTGGTATTCTTGTTAGTCCTTTTCAGCTGAGCTAATTATAGCGGCGGTAGCGTAATGGCTAAGGCGTCGGACTTGCGGTCAAGTGGTTGCGGGTTCGAACCCCCCCCTCCCCCCCCTAGTGCACTACCGTCGTGAACCCACTCCTAACACAAGCGTTAAGCTTAACTGGAGGGGTTAACAAGAATACTAGTAATGTTTCGAAAATCTTAGTCTTGTCTTAGGAGTGGATTTCGCTTTTGATGCCTCAATAACAGCTGTAACTCAATCCTAAAGGATCACAGTTCTAGGTCTTCTAGTAGATATCGAGTCTGTAAAATATTCAGTCATATGCATCTTGAAAGAGGGTGAGTTCCGTCCTCTGTCAGGTCCCAGACACAATCATTGAGGTCAAAAAACTAGATCACAATAATTATCAACGACGGTAAGTATCACACCTAGAGTGATTTTCGCTCGATATGCTGACATTATTAAACCAGATCACGTGGCTAGCGTCAAGTGGAAAAGGATACTGCATGATAAGCATTGCAACCATATGTACATATACATTACAGTTAGTATTAAATGTACTGGTGAGTGCACTGCTCGTCCATGTCGATGTGCAAGGTTGGGGCGGACAGCGGACGGGGCGAGACGGCGTCGAAGCGTTAAGGGTTGAATATTGAAATAGTTTAACATGGGAGAGCCATGCTTCGGCACGTATGGGCCGGCTCGACTCCGCTCGATACCACGGCCTAACAGAAAACCGGCAGTGAAATAATGCTTGCATTGCTTTTCGCCGCGTGAGTGAGGTTACCGGAGGCCCTAACCCTTTCCTCTCCCCTATTCCCGTCCTTTCCTCCCCTGTAATCCTCCCCTCCCCTATTCCCACTCTCCACCCCCTCCCCCTCTTCCCCTACTCCCACCTTGGGGCAGCGACGCACTTGTGACTCTTGAGTTGCAGATGCCGATGGGCGGCGGTAGTCATTTGCCATCAGGTGACCCGTCTGCTCGTTTGCACCCTATACCATAAAAAAAAAGCTCGAGCGCAACGCAGTTTTCACCTTCTATATTAAATAGGACATTACAACCTGCTCACTCCGCCCGATGTCTGCCCCAAGCTTCAGGGTTATTTGTAAATTGAATAAATAAGACTAAGTACTACTAGGCGAAGTGAACATTCAAACTGCTTCGCCACCCGTGCAGTGGAATTTAAATTTCATTTGTATATATGACTAGCAGCGACTCGCGGTTTCCCCCACGTAAGTCCCGTTTCCGTGGGAATATGGGGACAAAAAGTAGCCTATGCGTTAATCCTCCTCCAGCTATCTACATACCAAGTTTCATCGCATTTCACATATTTTGCAATTTTACACCCACAACTGAAAAGAGCAGTTCAAAAAATATGTTAATTATTATGATAGAGAAGTAAAGAGATATGTCAACACCATATCGCAATATTAAGACCACCAGATAACGAATAGTAAATACTTACACACAATATAACACGAAAAAACAATGTAAATATTTTTCAAGGCAACTTATTACATAACAAACATTATAACAACAATTTTTTTTTGTCACGTTTGTACTCAATGCATGAAATATATTCATTATCGCGTTACAACACTGGCTAGTTTATTGGTATACAAAAATGATTATTTTAACCTATAGCTCGTGGAAGTTACAACATCTATATTAAAAAAAAACCGCGTGTGGTGTCTTTTGAGACGATTTGGGCGGGGTTCGAACCTGCAACCTAAGTGGTTTATCACAATTAAGTTTTGCCGTCAAATTTCGACTTTGATTTTAATCAGTCTCTGGCAATCTGCGCTAGAACTCCCGGTTCTTTACTCTCAGCTTTCAAACAACTTCGGCGACCTCTTCAGATCGTCGGTCATCTGGCTGGATAAATTCGATACCTCTAATTTATTTTGATGTTATAGAAACTGTATTATTACTATATAATAACTTGACACATCTCACACACGGCCGTCTGATCTCAAACAAGGCAGAGCCTGTACTATATGGTAACCAGACTGCTGATAAACATACTTATATATTTCTAAATACATACATATTATATACAAATTACACCCAGACACAGAACATTGATCATGCTCATCACACAATTATTTGTCTTGCGTGGGAATAGAACACACGACCTCTGACTCAGTAGTCAGGATCATGAACCACTAGACCACAAATATTGATGATGACTCTCAGCAGATTTCGACCACAGAGACCGTAGCTAACTTTCGTGTGCTCGCAGGGGACCTATGTACCTAATCTTGCAGTTAAAGATTTGAGCACATTGTGGACATGTGAGCATATCTAAACTAATATTATAAAGAGGAAACATTTGTGTGTATGTAATGTTTTCACACAAAAACTACTGGACCGATTGCGATGAAACTGTGAAATGGTATGTAGATAACTGGAGACCTAGATTAACGCATAGGCTACTTTTTATCGACATTCCCACGGGATCGGGACTTACGCGGGTGAAACCGTGAGGCGCTGCTAGTCGTTAATTAGTTTATTGCCATAGTTGCTCGGTTTCAACTCTTCGCGTCTGGCATCAAGCTCTGAACAACGCACAGACTTGAACTTGATGATCCCATTCTTTAATGTAGATCTCCATTTAAGTCGATCGGTAGCCAATTGCTCCTGGTTCACTAACCACTAGACTCAATAGACCCTGTCGGTCTAGTGGTTAGTCAGACCGGTGCGCAATGTATCTTGAACAATGACTCTTACAATAAGGATCGAAGCGATTGAAACACGTAAATGCCGCTATTCATTAACTACTTTAACACAAACAGTCCACAATTATACTATTCTAGATGGCCTGTCGACCTGAAGCAAGTAGCTGCGATGGATTGACGCAGAAGGCGGAGAACCAGGTGTTATGGCGCACTCCGGGAGAGAAATAGGGTGATTAATGGATTGATTTCACAACATTCTACGTGGGATGGAGCTGTTATCATTCTATACTTACCGAATATACTCGGTAACACAAACTCATGGACTTCGGATAAGTTTAACACGAGGTTGTTTTGTAAACTGTACGTACCAAGTTTAGATTAAAATCGCTAGAAGGTTACCGTGTTAAAATACTAAGATTTTTTCCAACTCACCTGATGGTAAGTAAGGATGGAGACAAAGATAGTACACGCCTATCCAAGAGACACCTATTCACTCTACACTTGAACATTCCAGGATTATAATTGACTGGAAAAATAAGACGCAGGCAGTTCATTCCAAGTTTAAAGGATCTTGAACACATTGCATCATCTTATATTATCAAGTGAATATATTAGAACAAAATACATATTTACTTTATAGAACAAATATTGCAACGCGAACAAACATGTATGTTTTTCATTTTCACTTTATGTTACACTTGCGCGTGTTTACTTTAGTAGGTGATGCAAAATCGGGATTTATTAATTTGTTTCTTTTTTTATACTTTATGTTCAGAATGAATAAGATCTTCTAGTGGTTAGTGATCCTGACTGCTGAGTCAGAAGTCGTGGGTCTATTCCCACCCAGGACAAATAATTTATGATGAGCATGATTATTTGTTCTGTGCCTGGGTGTAATTTATGAATAATATGTATGTATTTAGTAATAGGTATATAAGTATGTTTATCAGCAGTCTGGTTACCGTTGTCACAGATTACTACGTAACAGATAAATAACTCTCTACAAAAATATCGGTACCTACCGCTTTAAATGCCTTCTCTTTCCGGGCTTTACAATGTGTGTAGGATTACCTTTTCAATATATTTTTTTTTTTATAAAAAAAAAATTGGTATGTATATTAAGTACTAAACGCTTTCTTTTCATTTCCTATGTTTTAGTAAACAATAATTATCTTTTAAAAAAAGTATCACCGACTTCAATGTGCTCTTTAGTGGAAAGTAGATGTATTTTGTTTAAATACAATGTGGGTAGGCCAACTAAACGCACTGCTCTAATGAGACAGTGAGGTTTTGGAGTAAACATCAAAAAAATATCATCAATGTATAACATTTTTAGATATTTGTTAATTTAAAAAAAAACCGCTCGACTGATTTCGATAAAATTTAAATGTGGTCCCATTTAAATTTTGGGAAGTATACCCTTTGAAATAATAAAAGAATTTTCCAAATTGGTTCAGGCGTATTCGAGTAATCGGTGAACATACATAAAAAGATTGACACGAATTGAGAACGTCCTCCTTTTTTGAAGTCTGTTAAAAATACTACATGTGTTAAGTATATGGTTACGTAAAGATTAATAAATAATCTCTTCTCTTTTCTAACATTTCGATTATTAAACTGTATGGTGGAAAATATTCTAAATCTTACAAAAAGTTTTAGTAAATAACTTGAGGGCAACAAGGGCAAATAAGGTAATAAACATAAGGCTATTTACTAGTTACATAAAGTGTCTATTTGTAATGTCAAAATAATAGTTTATTTTTAAGCTCATACAGTTATTTGCACGATACCTAAAATCAGTTTTTTTATCTGTCTGTCTGTTTGTACCGGAACAAGTGGACCGATTTCCACGAGACTTTCACTGGCATATAGCTGGTGTTATGAAGAGTAACTTAAGCTATTTTTATTTTGGAAAAAGATTAGAGTTCCGCGCAAAATATGTAAATATGTACACGCGAGCGAAGGTGGTATCGGAGAAGGTATCGGACTTGTTTTATTTAATACTGCTAGTATACAATAAAACAAGTCCGATAAGATAACGTCTTGTCACACAATATTGATAACTTAATACTCACATCAGTGCCTACTCCTTTGCCAAAACACCGATATCGTGGGGACTTCAATTAATCCGTAGATGTCAAGAACATTACAGTCTTATCGGTTAAGTATTATCAATGACATTACCCCTTGTTATGGCTTAGATATAGAAATAAAATTTTGGAATGTGATATGCCTACATAAATAATATTTAAAGTAAAAAAAATGTTACGAGATATTAATTTGCGAGACTGTCATTTGCTTTTCAGTGTGGTGTCGTTTAGAAAATTCTGTGTCGCTATTACAATGAATTTAACTCTTGAAATTTGTCATTCAATGATTTTTACGATTTTTGTTGTGACTTTAGTCAAACAAGAGAGTTGCCAGAGACTTCAACTGGCATTTCAAATCAGGCTTCAGAAGCATCGTGAAATATTGCCTACACGTTGCCAGGGATACAGAAAAGAATAAGGGTAAAGGGAAGGGTCCTTTTCATCCAGAAAAAAAGGTATTCTGCCCGACGGATAGAAAAATTACGTTTGCGTTGCGTTTACGGCAGCAAAACCGCGTGCAAAAGAGTGATAAATAAAATTGCTAAACGTCAAATGTCGGACGGAAGGAATGCATTTTGATCGTGAGATGATCACATTGAACGATAACTTTAGGTAGCTATTGCTAGCTAAAAGTACAATAATATTATGTCTGTGTCAGTATAAACTAACAACCAATCTTTTATATTCGCGAGCCAACAATTGAGACATCAATTCTCAATTGAATAATAGCACCCCCACGTGCTGAGTGAATACAATAGTTTTGTTGCTAGGGAAACAGCCGGGTAGGCACAGAGATTGCCAAAAAATTATTAATAAAAACTAAATGCTCTTTATTGGTGAAGGCCTCAATGAAATACGAATGGATTTGGCTGTTTTAAGCTTGTAATAGTCTGAATAATGTGTTTAAGAAATAGAAAAATAATGCTGCATCAACCTGAAAAGTGTTTTTTCTCTGAATTCATCTTTAATCACGTTCATACTGCTGAGCGGACTATTAACAAATCCGATAAATCAATAAGCATACAGATAGTGTATCCTGGTTTAACACAAATATGGAGCCCGAAAAGTCTATGATTTTTTTTCTATATGATTTTTATTGTTATAACTGAAGATACAAATAAAATATTTTTCTTTCTTTCTTTCTTATGTCCAAAGTCGCGGGTAATATTAGTACAAAATAAATTGAAACGAGAACATAATAATACACATTATTTTTTGGGCGGAACCCTAATTATTTTTCCACAAATAAAGTTGCCTAGAAGTTACTCCTTATAACTATAAGCTACCGTCCCGGAGATTAGCCGGACCAAACACTGACAAAAAAAAAAAAAAAAATTGATATAAGTACCGTGTAAACATTCAGATACATTTAGTAAAAAGTTGGTATTATATATTACAAATATATATTACAAACAAACTATAATCTCAATATATTACAAATTCATCCTATAGAATACTATAGATCTAGGAACCGAATTCTGCATGTGATAAAAGGCAGCCTGAAATTACAAATATATTTCGTCCAATCACCACTATTTCTAAGCTATGCAATAGCTGTCAGCTATATATATTGCCTGTGAAACAGCGTTACGAACTGAGCGAAAAACATCTGAATGTATTTTAGTTACACGTGAGTGTAGCTCGATTATAATGTAAACTAAAACAATGCGAGACTGATTCTCTTATCGGTTTTGATTATATAAACCACGAGTCGAGTCCACGACACTACTCAAGTATTTTTTTCCAGAAGCTTCGATTCAGATTTATATAGCATTATTCAAGAGCAAAAAATGCATTTGCTAACAAAAAAAGCTTTGCCGATTTCCGTACAGTCATTGACACTGAAATAACTTTTGGGGTTGGCAACCGGTTAAATGACTTACGCTCCTAAATCTGCAAGTGCGTGTGCTGCAAAATTTTATTGCTACATAGAATAAATCTTAAATTGCTACCACCCCAGACAGATCTATTGATCTTACGATGGCTAACATCCCTCACAATTAGTTTGACCCGGGAATCGGTAAACCACACAAACGTTACGTCACGGGGCCGATGCAGACATTGTAATAACAAACATGACTTGTTTTTTACATATTATGGCTACCTAATATCTCAACATGACTGTATTAATGCTGATTAAACAGATACTGCATATCTCCACATTGCCTTTCCCAGAATTTACTTCACAAACATTAGCAGTAAACAGGAAACAGGCGAGAATAACATGGTATTAATAATTTAATTTAAATATTACGGACATGAATATTTGGGTAAAGAAGTAAAAATAACTCTCTAATAAGTACTAGGCGATATCGAAGTTCTGTAGTTAGACCAGGTTGTCGGACTGTTTAGGGCTCCAACTACCCGCAACGAATGCCACAGATGTTTGTATGACACCCGGGACCGACGACTTAACGTGCTCTCTGAGACACGAAGGGGTCACAATGTGTTAAGAATGGTCACCCATCTTAGTCTGACCTGGCTAGTATTACTTAACTTTGTAATGTGCTAACCTACTCGGTTACCGCTTAGCCACGAGATCCCTCGATGGCTGTTTGTGGTATCTAACCCAATTTTATAAATAGGAAACATTTGTGTTTCTGTATGTATGTTTGTAATGTTTTCACACAAAAACTACTGGACCGATTGCGATGAAACTTGGTATGTAGATAGCTGGAGACCTGGATTAACGCATAGGCTATTTTTATTCCGACATTCCCACGGGATCGGGACTTACGAGGGTAAAACCGCGAGGCGCTGCTAGTATTAAATAAATAAATAAAAAAGAGTTGGGAGAGGTTAACAAGAATACTAATAATGTTAAAGGTTAGAAAGCTCGGAGTACCCGGCAGCAGCCAGCTCGAGCTACTGCTGACATTCCCCAATCCATCAGCAATATCCCTTCCCTTCCATTACCATCCTTTCTTATCTACATTTCCCTTTTAATAAACACCCAATTTTCTCATTTTTAATTCCCAGTGTGCCCGGTTGACGGCAATAGGTTTACCCATTTTTACGTGAGTGAGACCAAATTACAGTTGGCAAAACGTGGATTTTTAACCTCTGCCTACCGTGATAGCCTTATTTAAAAATTATATATTTGGTTTAAGTTAATATGAAGGAGCTTAATTTGTGTCATTTCCAAACTGCTATTACCTACATATTATAGTAGTAACTAGATGAAAGCCCGGCTTCGCTCGGGTGAAATGTGACTCATATAATACACAATCTTTTACAAAATGTAGGTAGATATTTTACGTGTGAATCGGCCTTAACGAACTCAAGATGGCATCCGAATGGCCAATATGGCGACTGCCATTTGCACCATAAGCATTTAACAAAATACTCAACAATCCGAATTTTGCGGATATATGTTGTCGACTCGAAATCATTATTTTTTTATGTTTTATTATTTAGGGAAGGTGTCGATCGAGTCTACCGTACCCCTTGACCGAATTATTATTATAGATTTGCTCGACTGTTTATATTTTAGACCAATACGTTACATTGTCCTCATATTTCTATCTTTTTGTATCTTGACCTTTACTTATAAAACAATTACTCTGACGTGCTTTTATAAGAATAAACTTTTGTAATCAGTGCAGATAAGTAGGTTACCGACTTGTAAACTATTTAATTGTTATGAAAGTGCGGGAAACATTGAAGTTCATAGTATGGGCATAGATAACTGAGTAATTACTTCGTAACAGATAAATCACTCCCTACAAAAATATGGATACCTACCTGAATAGCGTACTCTTTTCGGGTGTCGAACGCCGAAAATTAACTTTCGTAAGCTCGATTATTATTGCCTCGCAATAGCGCACGCCCGCGTGGCCTTGAGTGTAAGTGTAAAACTTACGGGTCTACCTTAATTCTGTAGTTTTCGTTAAGGCTTACCTGTAAACAAAAAAATTAAAAATTATTTGAATTAAATGTGGTTACGCAGGAAGCGCATTTTGTACTTAAGGTGGTATTTATTTTTCATAATGCACTAATTATAATAATAATTAGATTAGAGCGCCGAGCAATGATTATTGATTTTACCATTCCCCATGACGACAACCTCTTAAGGGCTGAAAAAGAAAAACAAATGAAATATTTGGATTTGGTCGACATGTGAATTCAGCAATCATTGTACCGATAGTCATATCAGCCCATGGGTTGATTGCAAAGAGCCTCGACCAACACCTTCAGAGGCTCTCGTTAGGCAGCTGGATTAAGAGCCTAATGCAGAAGGCAGTCCTTCTCGACACGGCACGCATAGTGAGGAGGTTTCTGTCTCTGGAACCCTAACCACCGGTAGCTTGGTCCCTGTACCCGATACCGGTGGGACACTATTTTTTATATTTTTAAATATATTTGTATTTTTTTTTATTGTAAATGTATTTAAAAATGTAATTTATATGTATATTAAATAAATAAAGAGAATAATAATAATCTTTATTCATATGAACAACCTTTAACATTTTGCTTAGAAACTAGTACCTAAGTATTTTTATAGTTAAAGTCACACAGAGTAACCCTAGCTCCCAAACTAGGTGTTCCTGTGACTTGTGACTTGAACGTATAGCTCACAAAATCTTGCATTTATGTTGGTAAGTAACGTCGCCTGAGCTTTATGGCGCGTTGCCCACCCGATGTCCGATCCGTCTATCTAAAGCTTTGCTCTCTTGAACATAATGTACAACGCTGCGGTATGCGGTGTCGGAGACATAATCGTATGAAAAGATCATTCTAGACGTTTTTCATACGATTATGTGTCCGACACCGCATCTCGCATACCGCAACGTTGTGCGTTATGATCAAGAGACCAAAGCTTAAAGACGCTTATCGCAGCGTTGTGCGTTAATATCAGGAGAACAAACTGACGTTGGGAAGTTGTATATAATATATACTAAGCGAGAACTTTAATTGCGCGATGCAGGGTTAGTAGTCATCACGTAGTTCAGTTCGTCTTCGCTAGATGGCGTTGAAGTATGTTTTTACTGTACGTGGAAGTCGGTACACTATCAAGCGGGTGTGCTTATTTGATAACGTAGACGCATAATAAACAAAGTAATCACAATCGCATTACGTATTTCCATTTATTAATACAGGCATGCGCTATAACTATGAAAAATGTGATACGCAGTAAAATATCATTTAATTTTTTTAATTGCATTCACTCGCTGGATACAATTAACAAATTTAATTTATGAACAAACGTTTACACAAATTTAAGCCATTATTTTCATATGTCTGCTATAAATGTGTACTTAATATTTTTACACAACTAAGGTGGTAAATGAAGGGTACAAAACAAATGTTAACTGTCTTACACTAATATAATAAAGCTGAAGAGCTTTTTTGTTTGTTTGGTTAAACGCGCTTATCTCCGGACCAGTCGGATTCAAAAAAATATTTTTGTATTGGATAGGGTATTCATTGAGGAAGGATATAGGCTATGTAACATCACGCTACGACTCTTAGGAGCGCGCAACACCAGTGTGGTGCTTACATAAGGATCGGCAATTGGTGGGTACACAATCCGTTTTTTTTATACATCTAAGTGATCAGACAAGTACACAGCCGTGTCTGATCGTAAGCTACTGCTTGTACCGTTGCTTACTAATACTCGCTAGATTAGGAATATAATTTGTAATGATTCCCAACACAATCTTAACAAAAAAAACATTGTAATAGTACACCACCGACTACCCGAAACCAGGCCAGGTCCTCTTTGCAGTGTAGGTAGGTATAAAGCTACAAGTACATGCGGGGTCGACTGATCGTGCGAAAATTCAGCGGGCTGCCACGAGCCGTAAAGGCCGCATGTTAGGCCGATGATTTGTTGTATTCTGTGCCGAAACTGGATTTGTCAATATCCGCATAAAGGTTGTCTTGAAAAGATCACCATGAGTGATAAGAGCGCCAATTGTCATGCCTATACGCCATAACATGTCTGTACTACATTTTCCTCAAATGGTGTACAATAAAAAGACTTGAATAAATTAATAAATATAGAACAGCGCTTCGAAAGTAATGATGCTTAACCACGGTCTTGGAGCTAATCATCGTGCAGAGCGTCTGCTGTTTACTAAATTATTGTCATCAAATAAATTTGCTCTTTAAGAAGAAATAGGAACACCAAGGAGCCTCAATATTGCCTCTGTTTTATGAAAGCCCCCACACCACCGTCAACAAATAATAACCCATGCAATAATATAGTTAGAAAATCTAAAATGGTGCCGATTCTATTGTACACTCGACTAAACTAAAACCTGACTTAATTTCTTCATATGTAATCAACCTAGTGTTCTTCGTAATAAGGTCTATTTGTTACTAGCATCTATTTCTCAGCGCCTCTAAATTTCAATAAAACCTGTCAACGTATACTCAACTTTATTTCCACGCAGCGAGAGTCTTCATTTATTCAAACGCTGTTTAATTGCTGTATAAAAACTTGTTCAAGACGAACAAGGATGACGTGTTTTTAATCTACACCTACGAAGACGCTTACTAAAAACACAGAGCAAAAGAGATGGCATTCAACGGATAGCGGCTCTCGCTACGTGGTATTAAAGTTTATTTAAGCGTATCAGACTTTAGTCGACAAATAAATTGCTTATTTCGATAGCGACATATGTTACCTACTTGATTCAATTTGAAATAAGACATTGTTTCTAAGTATACAAGGTTTACTTCTTATATGAAGAAAATTTTGTGAATTTTAATTTAGAAGAAGTAACAGAATTGGGGCCAATATCACGCTTTAATAGTGAACCAAATTTGATGTAGAAAAAAGTTCAACCATCCTCCTCCTGGCCCCATCATGGGACCATCGTTGCTAACCCCAATCTGTTGGACTCGTCAAAACGAATCATATGAACCCAAACTTGAGGGGTTTACTAGTAGCCAGTAGTGAAGAGTACCACTATCTACCTCCTGGCTCCATCATTAGATCAGCTCCAAGATGCCAAATTATAGTATGTAATCCAAACTACATCCTACTAATATTATAAACGTTAAAGCTTGTGAGGATGTATGGATGTTTGTTACTCTTTCACGCAAAAACGATAGAACCGATTGCGATGAAACTGGGTATGTAGATAGCTGGAGACCTGGATTAACACACAGGCTACTTTTTATACCCATATTCCCATTCCATAGCTTCCTTTCGATGCGATAATTAGAAGTAAGTTAAAATTGACCTCCAAGATTGGTTTTAGTACTTAGTTTACAAGAGAAGCTAATGAAAACGTGTTGAAATTATATACCTAGTCCTACATTACCTACCTAACCGGCACATAATGTCTAACTTACACGGTATATGACCCTGTAAGATACAAAAGCAAAATAAATTGAAATGGCATCAATTTAAAATAGAATTTTCCTTTTCCTATATCGATAAAACAAAACAACATCTATGTTACAAAACCCATCGAAGGTCTCTAGATAGTTCTAGAAACTGTAGGTATGTCCTCATGGTTCGCATCAGGCGGCCTCGCGAGTCATTTGTTTACACACGCTTATATTCCGCATCAGTCCGTGAGTGATTACAGTGTTAGTCACAGGATAATGGCGCTTTAACAATAGTACATATAATAGAATTTAATAAACATTATTGTTACTTCCGAGGAAGTTCTTTTTTATTATTTGCACGTGTAATTACATACATTTAACTTTGTAATTTAGAGTATCATAAAATACCATAAAAAAATATTCAATAGCTGTAAGTAAGTTATGTTGTAAACAGTGAGTATCTCTTGCTGTAGTTAAATGAAGGTAGCCATTACAGATGTCCTGACAATAACTGAATTTTTACATTATACATACAAACATTATAATCTCAATTAGTAATATAATGTGTGACGTGCGAAAAAAACATCTTTGTTAGAACTAATTAACACAAGAGCGAAGTGATCAACTGTGAACACATGTCGAGGTTAATTTAGTTGAAACTCATCAGTCTCATAATCAGGATAAGCTCATATGGCAAGCGACAACGACGCACACTATACTCGTACTCATTCCAAAAACATCGGCGGTTGGGTTAAAATGAATATAAGTTATAGAATAATAACTTCCGTGTGTGGTACTCAAAGTTAATAATCTTCTGGGAATTAAACAATTTTTCGGTACACTAATATCTACAAAGACCCCACATATTCACATCACACAAGTTCTATTTCCAGCCGACACTTAGGAAGTTTTTCAATAGCCTCCAGGTAACAAATTACTGCGCAGTTGCACTAGTAATTGACTAGGAAACATGTGTATCAATCTGGATTGACCGAAGTCTCACTCACTGGTTTTATTTTTTTTATGGAATAGGGGGCAAACGAGCAGACGAGTCACCTAATGGTAAATGACTACCGCCGCCCATGGGCACCTGCAACTCAAGAGTCACAAGTGCGTTACCGGCCTTTAAGGTGGGGAAGGGTGGAAGAGGGGGAGAAGGGGAGAGGGGAGGAGAGGGCAGGGTTAGGGCCGAAGCATGGCTCTCCCACGACATTATGTAACACCGTATGTAACATTAACATTCTTAATTACGCAATTATGTTCCGTACCACTTATCCGGAGTACTCGTTTTGGTTTGATCGATAGATCTACTCCCTACATTTGCTGAGGTCATCAGAGATGATTTTAAATTTTAGCAGAGTGCGTCCATCTTTAACAGATCTATTGAAGAAGATTGTTGCAATTTTATTATTGTTTTATTATATAACAGTGCAGCACAACCTTATAGAATTGTGCCACGGTTCTGTAGCTATGCTACAAACCGCTTCATCGGCCAGGGCCACTCTGCACTCTAGGTATAAAGTTACAAGTGCGCGACGGGATCGACTAGTAGTGCCAAAAATTCAGTGGGCTGGCGCGCGCCGGCCGGGTCACACGTTAGTTCCGTGCTCACTCACGCGCTGCGTTACGTTGATCCGTTCGTATCTAGACTATTGAGTTAATTAGTAAATACCTAGCTAGGTTTATTTGTTCACAAAAAGAGAGTAATAGTAATAGGCACATAACTTACTGTCCATTGAAATTCAGATTAATTAATTCTTCAAAAAAGACAACTCTAAAGTTAGGGCGTCAAGCACAGATAAGTTACTATAACAGTAAATAATTAGCGTTGTGCTACCTGAATTAAGACTTTATTGTGTCAGAGCAAGAGTCGCTATTTATTTAAATGATTTTGCGGAGTGAGATTTCTGTACAGGTATTATTATGTATTCTATGCGCCAGTTAAATCATTACGCTTCGCTTCAGAACATTACCTATGTAAAAAGCGAAGCTACGCCTGTTGAAGTTATAGAAAATTATTTCTTGCTTCAGACAGTAAATCAATCTAGGTACATCCTTTGTTGAGGAAATAACGACACAAAGTTGTGCTCCTGCTGGTAATTACAGTGGAGTTTTTTGTTTAAACAAATATGGTGAACGAGACGAATAGACTATTCTAGTATTCAGAGCGCTTGCAGCCCTCCGTAGCTCCTTAATATCATAGAATCCCGTGTTCGCCAGTTCCAATAACAACAGGTCTTCATTGTTTTCATTCTATACTACAGTCTTTGTTAACAAACGTTTATTCAGAGTTTCTGGCATCCGTTCAAATGTTCTTCAACCGTACAAATTTAAAGATATTGCTAAGGTCTTATATGAATACAAAAGAATATTCCGAATGCTGAATATGTTCATTGTTACGATATTGTGTTCATTCTTAGTTTTTGTTTCAACTGTTATATTAAATACCATATTTCCGAAACCAAAGGTGGGCTTATGACATATTTGTCGCTCTCATCAAGACTATGGATAGATAGATGTGGCTATGTGTAGTATTTTTCCATGTCCATAGTTCATAGCCTAGATGTAGTGTATGTAGGGTAGAACTAAATAATAGTTATATGCACTATCTCTTGCTTACTGTAAAGATCACAGGTTAGTCAGTATCAGTATTGCATGAGCCACAGGCGAGTGCAGACGTGTCAGCTTGCGTATCTATAGTGAGTGGGCGAGCCAGTGAAGTGTACATATGTACGCGGGGTATAGTGTATAATGGGATACACTACAGTAGCAAAAATCAGTCGTCCCACAGTTTATAAAATTAAGTGCACCATACAGATTGCCCACCGATTTGCATGCGGTGAGTTAAAACTGCTTCGTTCACATAAGTCGTGGAAGATTTTTTTATTCTACGGATAAAATCCCTTAAACATAATACAATAGACAATTGCATAACTACCAATCCCTTAGAAATAATATTATCTGACAGATGACAGAAGCGTTCGGAAATACACTTATAAATATAGGAAAATTTAATTTGTTTTGTTAAATAGTGTGAAATACAAGTATCTATGTATAGTAAATGTATAGTATATGATTATTTATATAACATTATTGATATTATTTATATGTAAAATATTAATATAATTACAATATGTATATTTTTTATTAATGTAGATATTTAAATTTAATTGGGGCCTGCGAGAATACCAGCGTTGCAGAGCGATCTGCGACACTAGCTGACGCAGGTACCCTATTTGGTCTTCAGTACCAACCTAGTCTTAAAGCATATGATTTTTATTGTTATAACTGAAAATACAAATAAAATATTTTTCGTTCTTTCTTTCTTTCTTTCGAA
Organism: Callimorpha dominula; assembly: GCA_949752705.1. NCBI lineage: Eukaryota > Metazoa > Arthropoda > Insecta > Lepidoptera > Erebidae > Callimorpha > Callimorpha dominula. The sequence goes on along the minus strand of OX457018.1, from coordinate 8,805,399 downwards.
ACATGCAGACAAAGACAGTGTCTCTTCATATATTAGCATTAATAAATAAATACTTTCAAAGTGTATGTATATATTTATATATACATATTTAGTAACGCACACCTTCTAACCCCTCAATCAGAACAATATCGTATAGCGGTAGTCAAACTATATCCGGAATCCGTGTGGAATTTGAACAAAATGCTTGCTCCCGGATGGGGGAAAATGGTTTATTTATCTTTCCCTGATCGTATTTGTCGGCAGATAGGAAGTAAAAGCTTCATTTGTCACTAAAATACTTTTTAGTTTTCAATGCCTGCCCTGTGGCACAATGGGAATATTCGTGTCACCTTCTCCTGAACGGGGGAAAATGAGGGGGAAAAGATTTATTTGTCTATAACATATATATTTTTAGTTTTGAACCTCGTTTTGGAAACTTCAGTAAGCTACAGACTATTAAGTAACAGTAATTCAATTTTAAGAAGAACGAAGAAGCGAAGAACTTTTAAGATAAAAAAAATAACTTCATAATATGATATCTATTCATAATATGACATCAAGACCTTCGCTGATGTTTGACAAACTACTTTCAAAATGTGACATTATTATTGTTCGTTATAATTAGTACAATTTTCTACATGTTAACGTACCTAACAATAAATATTAATAAACAGTGTATTTAAATCATTATTGAAAAAAAAAGATGCATTGTAAACAAATAAGGCTTATTGCATAATTATCGCATTCGCCATTTTGCATGTTGAACGACGATTACGTGTCATTAAGTAGGTAATTATGTTTAAACTTCAAAACTCATCAATTTTAAGTAGCTTACTTTTGTCATTATTATTTACCTGCAATAATAATTTAAACGTAATTTATGCCGTACCTAAATAATACGTTGATTGCTGTTCCCTACTGCCAAATAACCAAGACGACCCTCAACTATCAGAAGTGTTCGCCGCAGTCGGGTAAAAAGACGTAGGTATTCCCAAATTTTGTGTTCTAGAACCTACCAAACATACTATGCTTCTTGGTTTGGGTCTGTGATATGTCCCATATTACACAAAATCAAAATTACAACGTGGAAACCCCCATGGGTCATCACCTCACCGGAGCTAACGGTTAAGTGGTATGTCGAAATCGAACCGACTAAAACCACACGGCGTTCCGTCAGAAGTGGGTCTATTGCAAAGTACCAGGGTATACCCTAAGAAAGAAGCCTCCGGGAAGGCACTTGTAGATGTACTAAGCTGACGTGACTGATTTCCACCAATAGTATTGCTCTATTTTCCAAGCTAAGCCGAAGCTCTAGTGGTTCAACGAAGCTAAGTTTCCATACTAGTTAAACCGACGGATGCGTGCCTAAGATGTGAGCTAAGAGCTCGCGAGAGTTGTAGCTAGCTTTCTGAAGTACAGAGCAGAGCTGACAAAGTAGACCTGTGTCTACTTTGTCAGCTCTGCTCTGTACTTCAATTAATTAAACACGAATTAACTAAATACTCTACTGTACTGTTACAGTAGAGTATTTAGTTAATTCGTGTACGCGATGCATTGAGTAGATATAGCTCACGTCACGTATATTTATAGCACATCTTACTTGCACAGCTAGGCAATTTAGCTCTTGTGGAACGGGACAAGAAGTATCATAGCTTACCTTCACCGCTTTGCTACCTCGCACATTTCTAGTGGAACCGCAGCCTAAATTTCAGCTTACAGAGTAGACTATTTAGTTAGTTCGTGTAAGTAAGTATAGTTTATTTGCCATTAAATGTTGTACATAAGTTATTATAGTTGACATAAGTGCTAACATTTAGTCATACTGACATGCAAAAACTTAGATTAAATATTACAAAATTAAATTAAATTAGTATAATCAATTGAAAACTAGTTTATGAACGAAAATTAAATTACCATTTATAAGGATAAATTTTTTTTTTTATTATTCCAACATTTTAACAATATATTTACAGTTTTGATTATGGATAGCATTTCCAAAACCACGAAGGTTTATAATGAATGCTATGGACACTGAAGTCCAGATCGATAACTCAGCACATAACTAATAAACAAAGTAACTTAATTATTAAAAGATTTGGATACAAAATAAAAAAGACAAGTAAAAGTAGATGCAAGATACACAAGACAAATAATATAATAATAATAATAGTGAATTAATAATTATTATTTTGCATATAGCTCGCTTCGCGTATCGTCATAGCACATCTTATTTGCACAACTAGGCAATTTAGCTTTTGTGGAACGGGTCAAATTGTGTCGTATCTTAGCTTCACCGCTTCGCTACCTCACACTAGTGGAACTACAGCCTAAATTTCAGCTTTATCTAATCAAAATTTAAAAACAAAACAATGTTATTTACTTTCTTTATCAGAGGCGAAACATATGCAAGGCCACGTGGTTGTGTTTCCATATGATTGGCAACATACATGAGTCATGACTACATGTGTATAAACCAAGGTGGCGGACTTTGAACACATTGCTATAAATATTGACAATAAATATATAGGTATATTTAATACTGTTATTGCGCATCTATCCTAACAACATGAATATGAAATTGAGTTTGTTTGTTACGTTTTCTCGTCATTACTACATAGCCGATCACCATGAAATTTTGTATTCGTAAAGAAAAACATACATAGTCACCTCATTTCACTCTCTCTCTCATTTTTAGGGTTCCGTACCCGAAGGGTATCCAGCGGGACTCTATTAATAAGCCTCCGCTGTCTGTCAGTCAGCGGGCTGTATCTCATGATGCGAAATAGGTAAACAGTTGAAGTTTTCACTGAATGTGTATGTCTGTTGCTGCTATAACAACAAATAATAAAAATAAATTATCCCCCCGAAAATACATAAAAACTAACTTGAAAAGTTTTCGAAGTCAGTATTTTTGGATTTTCTTAGTAACGGAATGAAAAATTCCAAAATAAAAAATACGCACGATTTAAAATCTTTAACGTTACACATTCCACCTTCTTTTATGAGAAACGGAGTTAAAAATACCTGGAAATTTAAACAGTCATAAATCGTAAACGGATATTTTTTTTTTTTTCAAATTCTTTTTGTAACAGCATGCAGTGATTTAAGTAAATGTACCATTTTCAGATACACCACTTTCCTTAATTAATACTCTATCCAATCCAAAAATAATTATTCAAATATGACTGATATTTTCAGAGATTAGCGCCAAAACTCGTCAGCTATATTATATTACTATTCACCTATTATAGTATTATATATGAGACAGGGTCATAGAAAGAATGTCCATGTTACAATACAATTCAAACGCATAAAAACAACACTAGATATTCAATCACCAGCCTATCGCCGTCCACTACTGGACGAAGGACTCCCCCAAGGAGCGCCAACTATTCCGGTATTTTGGTAATCCGCAACCATCCGCTGCCAGCCACCTTCTTCAAGTCGACGGTCCATCGCGCAGCAGGACGACCTAAACTACGTTTGCCTAATCGCGTTCTCCACTCACGTGTCGGCTCGTGTCATATTATTTATTTACTATTATTTGCCACTTGTTCATGAGTCACTGGCCGGGGCGTTCATCTTTTGCATGTAAAATCATCACTTTGTTTACGGTTTTGCTGGGGTTTCGTGGAACTGAATAATAGGTACTGTTCGGCATAAAGGGGGGCTAATTTTACTGCAATATCAGCCATTTCATAAATAGTTTTTGCTTTATTATATTTCTAGAAGTAAGATGAAATGAGAACAGTATACCTATGAGCACGTATGTTACCGAAAATAATATACTTTATGAGAACTAGGCGTTCGGACAGCTGATTTCACTTCAGTTGGAGACGCCATCTGAGTTGTAGCCAAAATATTACAGAGTCTAAATCATAAAAATATATATGTATTAAAACACGATAGAAAAAATAGTTTGAGAGAGTTGAATAAGAATAAAAAATAATGCTGCTATAAAAAGAAACAGCAATAACGTAATGGCTTCGAAAATGCTGTCGCGAGGACACTGCACTCCACACCTTATTGGAGTGCTCAGCGACGGCGCAGCAGCGCTTTAAACTAGCGACAGCGACGGATATCGGTGCGGGAAATTTTTTGAATTTAACTTGAAGACCATGGTACTGTCAATAGTCCAAAGTGAGGAGGTGATGTTGGCTAAAGAGGCCGCAGAAAAGATATGGGAGAGGACGAGGGCTCTTCCATCCCGCAGAAGATGCACCAGACGCCGGAGAGCGTAGAACGATCTCTGGCCTCCATGAGCGCTAGCCTAGAGGTAACGGACAGGGTCGTCCGACCTGTCAGTTACCCTTGCAGTGCAGCCTAAAGACGCTACGTCATGTTCCACGCACTCTTCTCTAAACCGGACCAACTTGTGACTGAACACCGTGCAGGTTTAGCTTTTTTTATGGTATAGGGGGCAAACGAGCAGACAGGTCACCTGATGGTAAATGATAAAAATAATAATAATAACCTCACTCGCATTGCTTCACTGCCGTTTTTTTGTAAAGCCGTGGTATCTCTCCGATCGAGACCGAAGCATGGCTCTCCCACTGTAAATTTAGTCGTTTCAACTTCGACATACCACTTCACCGTTAGTTCCGGTGAGGTGATGGTGTTATAAATAAAACCTAGAGTAATTTTGATGCTTAGTAAACTAATAACCAACTAATAAAACTTCGTCGTATAAAATCAGCGTGGGTGGATGTTATTTAAATTTTGCTATCTATATTCTGTTAATATTTTCATCTCTCTAAGAATGCGCTCAATAAAAGTCAAGCAACTAAATATATTAGTTACTCTATGGTAATAAAAAAATCGACTTATTCAAGTGTCTAATATTATGGTTCACTGACCTGTGACTCACCTCACTACTTCAGTCTAAAAGTGCATTCTTTTTTTTTAAATATAGCTGCGAGCGACGGAAGCAATGAAAAAATCCTCGACAGATAACGTTAGTAAATTGATGGGTCGGATCGTGAAGTGGTTTAGATTATTGCCTTGCCGTGTCGAATGTTCTCGGTTCGATCTCCGCATAGGATAATTTTAAGTGTGGGTGTACAGTGTGTCCGTTGGTTGTATGTTTGTTGCACAAGGGACACCGGTAACTCGGTACTAAAGATATACGGTTTTACTAACGTTGTACGAGCCTATCACCGAGACAGGTTGCTGCACCCCTTGATAGAGGATTCCTGTCGGGTCCGTAGCTAGTCGGGCATCCCCGAAATACTCGTGAGTAATACAGTAGTACATATTCAATTAATACCACTCAAGAAAGATTTTATTCTAGAATATTATTCGCTTTAAGGTGTAAGAATTAGTGCCTGCTGTTTTGCAAGCCCTAGAAACTTGTCTGAATACAAACTACAAGAGAACACACTTAGGGAAGTAACATGTTCTAAAGCTTTGAGGTTCTACAAGGGTTGCCACTCGTAATATTTGTATAGTATCTAACAATACTTAAGTCCATCGAATTATGAAAAAAATATAATACATTTTTTTTGCTTTTAATTCAACTGGCTGGAACGCACCTGCACATAAACAACAAACGAATTGAAGTCGCTTAATAGTGATTTAGTTTTTCTTCTAAAAAGGTGGCAACCCTAGACTTAACAGCACTTGTAAGTATGATGACGGCAAATTATCGGCTCTGCTTTTCCCTTGTACATAAACTGTGTCAAACATATTACGATTACAGAGTTCGTTCACCAAGTATTTACCGGTTATAGACAGTAGCTTGTCGCGTTACGTCACGAATTATGACTTCATTAGCCTAGTAAACGACTACTTATTATTACTTAGTCATGTGACTATCCAGAACGCAATTGACGCCATATTGTATTGCGTTCGAAATGTTTATTAGCACCGCATACCGTTTACTATCCGACAGTCGTTTACCTATAAGTGTTTAAAAAAAATAACATTTTTATTGCTTACTATAGGGCTAGACAGAAAGATAAGAGATTGATTTATTACCGTCGAATGCAGGCTCCACGAGTTTTCTTACTACATTCTACTACTACGAGTATTATAAACGTAATAGTCCCTCTACACTACTCGCGAAGTTGTTTCGACGAAAGTACTTGTAGAAATTGACCGAAGTCTCGAAGTACGTTACTACACACTCGTGCAACCTCGTAAGGAGCCAAGTCATCGCCTAGCGTTTTTAACTTGTATGTATTGTATTTTAATGTGTAATTTGGTCAATATACATAAGGATAAGATTGTTTCTCTTATGACTGCTCGGATGGCGCAATGGTTTAAGTGGTCACCTTGTCACTACGCCGCGCCGAGTGTTGTGGGTTCAAATCCCACACCGGACAAAGATTTGTGTGAATCTCGTACTGGAATCTTGAAATTCATTTTTCACTAACTACGATAACAACACAATAATTATAAACAAAAAATAACTAAGAAACATGATTAACAATGGTTCTGGTTTTCCATTTAATTCATGAGGTCGTGTAATCAGTGCACGTTACACCACGTACTGCTGATAAGAACAAGTTGACCTTGAACGACCTGATTCAAGTTACATCTTGCTATTTTCATTAAAATTTCTTTTATTTTACCAGGGGAGACCAGGCCTTTCAAGAGATTTCCTGCCTTGGATACGTCTGAATCTTCGGTGAAAGAGGGATTTTAGTCGATTCGATTCAAATACTACTCCACTGATTTATGAGCGAGAAGATTTTTTCCGTGGGAGAGCCATGCTTCAGCACGTATGGGCCGTTTCGACCGGAGTGATACCACGGCCTCCCAGGAAACCGGCAGTGAATGAATTCATTGCTTTTCGCCGAGTGAGTGAGGTTACCGGAGGCCCTAACCCTTCCCCTCCTCTACCCCTATTTCCCTCTTCCCTTACTCCTACCTTAAAGGCCGGCAACGCACTTGTGACTCTTTGAGTTGCAGGTGCCCATGGGCGGCGGTAGTCCTTTACTATTAGGTGACCCGTCTGCTCGTTTGCTTGCCCCCTAAACCTTAAAAAAAAAGACGATCGGTGTGGGTTTTCACACGTAAAGAATCATTCATTTTAATCATTATGCATTTACCCGCCCTCGCCACAAGAAATCCACAAATAAAAGCTATATGTTAGATCGGATCCGCTGCAGAATATGTAAGTATGTAACACCCCTTTCTTTTCATGTCAATACCCTGAATCACCACTCCTAGGAAGGTAATTCACAATGTGACTCCAACAGGCCCAACAGCAGAACTAATGCGGATACGTAACTGTATCAAACACTTCCAATAAATTCTTGATACAAATTTCGTCAACTGTATCCACTTGAAGGACTCCAGACACTTCCGCTAAAAACCTTTGCACGTTTCACGACATCCCGTTTAAAAAATAAAGTCACGTGACTTACCTTCTTGTATCGTTTTTTAAATAATCTGATTCAGGAAGTTGTTCTATTTATAAACTGTAGGCTTGTTACGGGCAACATTGACCTAGACAATGTTGATTATGGCGTCGCGCCAAAACGATGGAAAACCATCGATATAATAATTACTGGATAAAGTTTTGTAGATTGTCTTAAGTTTTTTTTATGGTATAGTCAACTATATCCAATTAATATATGGTTTCGAAGAAAACATTGATTTTAAGTAGGTTAACTCTGAAATAATCATGATTTCTAGGTGTGTAATCCAGATAGTATCACAGGAGAAAAATTGTTTAACTTATTCATATTCATCTCCGCTTCAAATAATATAGTTATGGATATAGAAACGGATGTCAGTGTACACGTATAAGATCAGTAAACTAAAAACGGTTTAACCGATCCTCGTGAAAAGTTGCATCAAAATAATGATCGTTCATTATTCTTTAAGGATTGTCCATTAATCACGTGAGCCTCAAAGGGGGGAGAGGGGATTCGGAAAAAATCACGAAACATCACAAGGGGGAGGGGGAGGTGTAGTAAGATATCACGTGTATTTATTTTTTGGTAGAAAGCACTTTTTTCTGTATTTAAAGATATTTTAAACTAAAGAAATAGACGTGATTTTGGCTTAGGGGGGGGTGGGGTTAGTCTAAAACCTCACCACGTATCACCAGAGGAGTGAGGGGTTTAAAAAGTTGCTAAACAAACATCACGTGATTAATAGACGACCCCTAAGTGACCCCCGACTTCTACGACAGCAATACAGCTATCTCCCTACTATAACATACAGGTATTACCTATAATTATATTCCGCTGTTGCCCGCGACTTCGTTTGCGTGGGCAACTTTGGTGAAATCTATCCAAATTAATGAATGATTCGTTTAGAACTTACAAAGTATCAGAAAACATAAAAAAAATTATGAATGAAATCAGTTAAGTCGTTCTCAAGTTATGGCTTGACCAAGGGAAATAGAGATTTATTTTTAAGTATATAGATTATCCTTCTCTCAACACATATGGGAATCTTGCCAAAATAGTTATAAACAGTTTGAGTTAGGAAGATATTTACAAATAGCTGATGCAACACATATGACGTAACTAGCATACTCATTAACTATTTTCAGTATCTATGTAAGGGGTCGTCCATTAATGAGGCTCGAAAGGGGGGAAGGGGGTTCGGAAAAAATCACGAAATACCTTAAAGTTTCGAACGAAGCCGCGGGCAACAGCTAATCCTACTAATATTATAAATGTGAAAGTTTGGATGGATGGATGTTTGTTACTCTTTCACGCAAAAACCACTAAACCGATGGTGATAAAACTTGGTACGTAGATAGCTGGAGACCTTGATTAACGCATAGGCTACTTTTTATCCCGATATTCCACGGGATCGCTTGGCGCTGCTATTATTTATATATTTTCTATTTCCAAAAACATTTCAAATAAAAAGTAGTCTAAGTTACTCCTTATAACACCAGCTATCCGCCAGCGAGTCCCGTGGAAATCATTCCGGAGATTAGCCGGAACAAACAGACAGACAGACTGACAGACAAAAATTAAAAAAACTGATTTTTAGGCATAGGTATCGCGCATAACTATATGTGCTTAAACAATACTATTATTTTGACATTACAAACAGACACTTAAATTTAATTTATTTGTATCTATTGAGTATTGATAAAAATATAAAAAATAAGAAATGTACTACGCTAGAAAAACGTATGCTTAAATTAAATAATTTAGTAAAGGAATTTTTATTGGAGCAGTTATAAATCAAATTGTACCCATTTATCATTTAATTGACTCGAACTAATGCATTGCAGGGAACCTGTTTACACTGACCAAAGATATAATTGTCATAGACATTGATGATGACGAAATCAGGACACTTTGAGGTCGTCTTTAAGTCAAAAATAATTAATAACACAATAATTAACACAATTGGTGTAATTGGTGTAATCTCGAAGCGACATTTGACGTTAAAGATTGTTTTGTTTCGACATGCACGGCGCTAATTAAATGTGCATAATACGGCGCTAACTTTTAATTATAATAATTATTTATTAAATCGACGATTTCGAGTAATTGATGGTCATGTTTATGAAACAAAGATTTTTTTGAATTGAATTGAATTGACATATCACAAAGTTTTGAGGTTTGATCACATTATAAGATGGTTTACTTAAGAATAACTACACTAGAACTATTAATAATATTGGTAACGCAAATAAATGTATAAATAAATATTTTAGCAATTTAATTTATTAGTGTTTTTAAAATTGCATTAACTTGATAAAATGTAGTAATGTAAAAGATGCTCTCAAGATCCGCCAAAAAGTTAAGGATATTATAAGGATAATCATAATATAATAACTTGAGTTTGAGCCGTCTGATCCCAAGCTAGGCAGAGCCTGTACTATGATAAATAGACTGCTGATAAACTTATATATTTCTAAATACATACATATTATAGATAACTTACAGCCAGACACAGAACAAATGATCGTGCTCATAACACATAACGGATACAGATCTTTTTTCTCCCTCGGATATCCGCGGATACGTATACAGAAATCCGGAATATCACTAGTATGTACATACATATGTATGTCTAATACTTTGGCACGCTCTGCAGTCTAAGGATTTCCAATATCGAAGTGTCATTAGAAAGAAAGAAAAAATGTTTATTTTGGCAACACAAAAAAAAAAACAGTAAGGTGACATAAATAATGTTGCAACTTAATTGTCATTAGATTCAAATAATATTTATTGCAATATGACATTTGCCCCACAAAAAAAGCTACTTACAATACCAATCGCAAAATTACCAAAAAGCTTGACCTGTAGCTTACCGCGTCATCAATCCCTTCATTAGCTTTTCATGTTTGTAATAAACATACAGATAATAGAAACCCAATACATTAGTGATAACTAAAACAGAGTTATCACAGTACGGTCGGACATTGGCAAAGCTTTTGTTGGCCTACGTGACTAGCAACATGTTGCATTCGTAATAAATTTAAAATACCCCTAACTCGACGATTACAAAAGAGCTGATGATCTTGGAACGGTTGAACAGATTTTCTTGAATTATATTATGGAACACTCTCGATTAAATCACCTTCCAAACAAAAAAAACGCACTCAAATCGGTTCATCTGTTTGGGAGCTACAAAAAAATACTGAACTAAATTAAATAACACTCTCACTAGCAGCGCCCCGCAGTTTCACCCGCGTAAGTCCCGATCCCGTGAGAATATCGGGATAAAAAGTAGCCTAAATGTTAATCCAGGTCTCCAGCTATCTACATACCAAGTTTCATGTCAATCGGTTCAGTAGTTTTGGCGTGAAAGAGTAACAAACATCCATACATACAAACTTTCACGTTTATAATATTAGTAGGATATACTCACGGCTTTTTATCTATCCTTATATACCTCACGAACTTCCTCTACTGTCATTAAACCATTCATGGACACCCGCCGTTTTGGGGTAACTCTGTCCCTACTAACGTTCGTTTTATACAATACTAGCAGCGCCTCGCGTTTTCACCCGCGTAAGTTTCGATGCCGTAGGAATATCGGGATAAAAAGTAGCCTATGTGTTAATCTAGGTGTCCAACTATCTACATACCAAGTTTCATCGCAATCGATTCAGTAGTTTTTGCGTGAAAGAGCTACAAACATCCATACACCCATACATCCTCACAAACTTGCACGTTTATAATGTTAGTATGACGTCACTCGTTCCGCACAACAAAAACAAATAAACTCAAACGATATTAGAAGATTCGCTGTATATTTTACAACCCCTACGTACGTACTCTGTCATCGTTTACGTAATCTGTCCTTCTATTGGCTATCTACAGACTATAGTAAGCCAAATTACGCAAGCAATGGATGGAAAAGACATTTTAGTTAAGTCGAGAAACGATTTTTAAGGTTGTATTTTAAGGTTGCGATCAAATATACCATACATGTTTCATCGGCACTCAAAAAATGGCACTAACTAAACTGTGCTTAAATACAGTTGTAAGCACAGTTGAGCTATCAGACGCTTCGCCTCGCGCTAGCGGTGTGACGTTTCAGGTGTGGTCGAAAAATGCTAAAAACTATGCTTTAGAAATGCAAAAAAAGGCGTGAATTGTCGTACTTTCGATAAGAATATTTTTATAACAGCTTTAATTTTTTAAAGTATTATAATGGCACTGTAACAAACGACATTTAAAAAAGTTAGTTATATCGCTCATTAAGAAGTGTTAGCTTAGAACATAAATATTTAATTCGACCTTCCTCGACCGACCCGATTCGGTTACAATATTATTGGTTTCTTTTGACGGGTTTCCGAGTGACGAATAACTTAATCGGAGTAAATACATAGGGCGCACTGAAAGTTCTACGCTCCTGGCCGCTCAAAAATGTTTGAATGTTATAGTTTTTACAACTTATGAAATTCAAACATTGATAAAAAAAAAAAATTGGCGGGAAATCGCGTGTCTACACATAAGAAATTAAGTTTTGGTTTAGAACATCCTAAGATTTTATTAATATTAAAAGTTAAGTATTGTCTTTTTATAAATTGACCAGCATCTCCGCGGTTTCACCCGCGTAAGTCCCGATCCCGTGGGAATATCGGGATAAAAAGTAGCCTATATAGTATATATTAATCCAGGTCTCCAGCTATCTACATACCAAGTTTCATCGCAATCGGTTCAGTAGTTTTGGCGTGAATAAGTTACAAACATCCATCCATCCGTACAAACTTTCTCATTTATAATATTAGTGGGATGACTGGAATTTGCTTCCATCTCATGTGATGGAAAGTGACGATAAAGACAAAGATGATATACGCTTATCCAAAAATAACCTATTAACTCAACTCTTGAACATTCCAGGACTATATACTTGAATGGAAAAATAAACGCAGGCAGTTCAATTAGGACTTTGGAAACTTGAACCAAACCTTTGTTTAGTGTGCCATTTTGGTGTGTCGACAATGAAAGCATAGAACTTCTGTCTGCATCTAGTAGGCTGATGAGGGTTCAATTAATTCAAAGAAACGCTCACCAAAGTGAATCATATAAAAAACGTAACATGACTTTATGGCGATGCTCAAGAGTGTGTGAATCCTTATTTGTGAGCATGCCATAATTTATAAGCCTATGGGGTCTTCGGTCAACAGAATCCAAAGCTTCAAACTGGTGTTGAGCTGAACCATCACAAAGGTGTCTGCATGCAAGATCAAACTTATGACACCATTAAAAAGTATTTTTTTGTTAATAAAAGAATACTAGTAACGTGGGTCACACATTACTAGTATTCTTGTTAACCCCTCTAGCTAAGCTAAGTGCTTATGTTAGGAGTGGGTTCACGCCGGTAGTGCACTGGGTGGGGTTCGAACCTGTAACCACTTGATCGCAAGTCCAGCACCTTAGCCATTACGCTACCGCCGCTACACCCTACGGCTATTTGTATTAAAATATACTCTATTTGTGTTGCAATAGCAGAACTTTTAACACATTTGAGAACACATTTTTCCTTTACTGCATATTCATTGTATAAATAATCATAATAAGTATTGTAAGTCAGTTGTTGTAACTAATTTAATCTAAGTCAACAGCTTATCCTTTATATATTTCTATTATATTAAATGTATTTGTCTATTTTTTTGTGTGTACTCTTGTTACAATTAAATTCAACATTCTTAATTTTTAATTAAATCCTTTTTCAGGGTAGTTCCCATCTATGGAGCATTACGTCATGGAACAAAATAACACATTTTGTTTCTATTTTTTTTCCATAGAACTACATACTAGTTTTTCACCCCAGTTTCATGGCATAGAACAAAATGGGAATCATATTTGCCAAAACTCTTCCATGAGAAAGCTAAATGACACTGATAAAGACAATTATTTTGTCATACCATTGATCAACCATCTGACTGGGTATAAGATACCTAATCCAAAAAAATGTAAATAATGGATATTCGTGGCAAGAAATGGGGGAGGACTCTCAAGGTTATATAGAGGATTTTCAGTCTCAGGGCATTCTAGTACCACCAGTTCACAAAAAACATAAATGATAACCATCACCAATATATAGGGGTATAGATTAAAAAACCAAGTCCATTTTGTACATGTAACTTGCTTATTGTCCAGGTATCACTATTTCTCGCTTGTAAAGCATTATAACTTTATAAATAAGTTATTAAAATGCAGTATAAGCAATAATTTTTTAAAAATACATACAAGTATTATTTTTCATATAAATATATCTAATACTACAATAAATAGAATCCAATTTCAATTTCAAACGGGATGTTAATTACTGAGGAGTTAAAACCAAAAGAAAGCATTTTAACCATAACCATTAATATAACATAAGCAATCGGTCATGTAGTAGCGACTAACCGTTACTGCCAATCTCAAGTTAGAAGAAAATTATCATAATGCAACTATCAAGTCAATCTAATTAGTCTCTTTGACAAGAAATTATTATAATTATTTTCTAGAGGCCAGGCAAAGAGGACTTATTTACGTTGTCCTATTTAAATAAAAATAAAAGTATGACATGTTCCATAGTTCAAAATAGAAAAAAAAAAATCTACTTCTGTCCGATGATGTCATGTTCCATAACAAATGGGAACTACCCGTTTTTTATTAATTATCTGAAGTTTGATGCAAAAATACCTGTATTTGCTTTTTAAACGCTTTTAAATATTATAATATAATAATTTGAATTATGTACTTTGAAATAAGGAAATTAATAAATTAAATAATTTATTAAGATGATAAAAAATGTGTATTGATAGGCTTCAAGTATGTGTATTTGCTAAATGGGCGAAAATTAAAAAAATATTAGCTAATGGAAAACATTTCGTGACACGCAGAAAAAAACATAAATAAATAATATTATATCGAACTGCAACTCATTCAAACGTAAATAAGTAGTAATTTACAAACATTTTAATGTTACTTTGTACAACATTATAAACAATAATATTGAGGTCAACATGCAAAAAAGGTCAATTCTGATCTTGACATGGCGCAGAAGCAGTCTTATTTACTTTGAATATTAATTACTTTAGAAAATGACTTACCAAAATCTATAAACTGCTTTATAGACAGCGGCGAAGGATTGAACTGTGAGTAAAAGTCAAGCATTTTCGTAACATTACTGAAAATTGCCCCTGCTAACCTCATCTTGAATAACTTTGATCAACTTTTAGCAGTAAGAAAATAGTCAAAATTCACGTCAAAACCAATTCACAGTCACAAGTAAATAAAACACATCTTTCAGATATTTTATGAATTAATCTCTTGCCGGCACACAGTTTCCCTTTCGAGAAATTTTCGACTGAACTAGTGTTGTTCACATTTCTTGCTTATATACTGTGACGCAGATATGAACTTTGCCCAGAGCGTATTGTGTGTTGTTTTCGAAGTAACTTTTATCTTATCTGTGGTGTTGTGTTGTGACATTTCTCGGTTTTTCAGATTTTTTTTTCTGAGAAACTTAACTTTACTAAAAGCAAATTTTATGTATGACTAAGATTAATTTACAAAACTGTGCTTTTTCGCTGTGCTTTTAATCAATATACTTGATAAATAAGATTCGATTTTATAGATGATTTTGTATCGACATCTAACTAATAGATACATATATCGATACTTGTAGCAGCGAATCTATATACGTACGGAAATGAAACTGAATGTGTTTATAGGTAGCAATGACTGATCATCATCACCTGGGTCATTCGTTCATTTGCCAACTCAATTGTATGAAATAAGTAATTTTTAACCACTATTTCTTTTTAAATTTCGTACTTAGCCATTTAAAAGGTGTTTAAGTTATAAGAAACCTGTAGGAATATATAGGAACTTTTTGATCTGTACTTTGAGACGATCTCCAGCTGTAAAGACCAACAGCTATGTACTTTGCAACATCTTACTATTGATCCTGGTTTACCAGGAGTCACATAAATGTGAACGCCTGTGGCCTGTGGGTATTCCCACATACACATACTCCACATACACATAGTACTTATATACACGTTTTCAATTTATTAGTAAAAAAACAAGAAACAGTTAAAGAAAATTTATTAAAATTCCTTCAGACCAGTTCAGTTTCACCTTTATGAATGGCATTTAGTTAATTTATATAAATTGAATAATAGAACAAAGAAATTATCTGTTTTAACATTATTTTAAATTTTTTTGTTTCCAAATTTAAACTTATTCACATATTTTGGGTTTGTTAACACGTCGTTCTTTTTAACTGTCAACACAGTTTTTAACAGTCTTGAAATACGATTCTCGTTACAACACTATTCGAATATTATTTTTGTAATTTATCAGCTGTTGCGTCACATATGTCAATGAATTTGACATTAATCGAAAAAAACTTTCAATCTTTGTGGCAGGCGGAGTTTTTTAATTAAAGGAAAGTATTATTTTTATTAAAATTTTTATGAAGTGTAATAAGAAATGTTGGGAATTTTAACCTCTTTACTTGTTCCTAAAACTTTAGAATATGGAGCTACGAGAGCTACATGTGTAAGAAAATCTTAAATAACTGAGGAATAGTATAAGTATAGTATTTGCTGCAGTTTAGAATAAAGTACAAGTTTGATACAAGATAGGTTTTGTAGTTAGGTTTATACAACCATCGTTTTTTTTTTCTTCTATATATATGGACTCTATCTCAGTGTTAACCATCATTAACACTGAAGAACACTTTTTTTGACTATACTGTGTGTTATATTTTATACTGTATAAGAGCGAGGATACTTATTTGTACATTGGCAACCTCGTTAAAGATTTAAATAATAGTAATAATAACTCCACACATCTCACACACGGCCGTCTGATCCTAAACTAGGCAGAGCCTGTACTATGGTAACCAGACTGCTGATAAACATACTTATATATTTCTAAATACATATTATAGATAAATTATACCCAGACACAGAACAAATGATCGTGCTCATCATGGTAAATGGTAGTGTATCAATGAATAGCAACTCTGCAATACTTAGTTGTAATCACGGAATATGTTCAAAAATTAAAGTCTTTCTTTTGTTTTGTTTTTATAAATAGCTCTACAAACCCAATTCTGTATTAATGTTAGACAAGATTATTCTGGCTGTTATCTTAGCTGACGTCTTAGGATTATCATCACCCAGACCTTAAAATTTTTGTTCTCTATATCAACAGTTGTTAAAAAATAAAGTAAACATGCCATACCTACCTAATAACAAAATTAAAGGGGCTGGAAATTGAAATACTGAGTAAAATAATAGCAGAAACATATACATAGAGATTATAGACCAAAATTGAATTTTTTTTCACTCACCAAGCTGTTGAGACCTATTTAAAATTTTAATTTACATTTTTCCATAAGTGGTAATCAACCTGTGGAACAAATTTGGTATTTCCGGACCAATACAACATTCAAGTCGTCAAGAAAAGAGCTTACTACCATCTCAAAGGCCAGCAACACACTTGTGATGTGATTTTTGAGTCGCAGGCAGCAGTAGTTGCTTATCATCACGAGACCCGTCTGTTCTTTTGCTCCCTATAACATAATAAAATCTTAAACATTACTAACTTTGAAACACATGAACTGCAGTATTTTTTCAAGTATAACAGTAACGCTTAATAAGAGTTCTTAAGATTTGTATCATAGAATATAGTTTTGGACAATCTACATAGCATTGTTTTTACTGATAGATCTTTTAGATAGATTACACCTACTAGCAATTGCTATGTTATAAGCTTTATATAAAACTGG
The DNA here is from genome assembly GCA_949752705.1 of Callimorpha dominula. Classification (NCBI taxonomy): domain Eukaryota; kingdom Metazoa; phylum Arthropoda; class Insecta; order Lepidoptera; family Erebidae; genus Callimorpha; species Callimorpha dominula. Next base: position 8,788,245 of record OX457018.1, on the reverse strand, counting down.
CAACCCACCCGGGCTTCGCATGGGTACAAATTTTACACCTAAACTTTCCTCATGAATCACTCTGTCTATTAGGGAAAACCGCATGAAAATCCATTCAGTAGTTTTTCAGTTCATCGCGAACAGACAGACGCGGCGGGGGACTTGTTTTATAATATATAGTAATAATAATAAAAATAATTATCATCTCACATGAAATTTTTAGTAGTTGAGGCACTCTATTGAAGTAAAATATATACTTTTGTTAGAAAAACATCTCACTCATTACAAAGAATGAAGCTGTTCAAGTAAGTATACCTTTGGTTTTATAAAGAACATTATCCTAGTACTTATCAGTGCAAACTAGGTATGTATAGATTAGGGATGGTGCGGATGCAGAATTTTTTGACATGCAGATGCGGATTTTCGAAGATACGCATCCGCATCGATGCGGATAACCAAATCGACGCGGAAGTTCCGCAAATGCGAATGCGGATGCCGATATCCGCAACATCCCTTATACACAATAACAAACGCGTCGGATCTTTGCGGAAGCTCCGCAATTACGGATGCGGATGCTAATATCCGCAACATCCCTGGTATAGATTACTTTATTTATCGAATTTACTTTTCCTATTGAAGGCCAAAGAGAATAGGGAATATGCATGTATTTTTTTTTTATCTTATATTGACTTGTTCCATCATTCTACTCTAATAAAAAATATAAATAACCTTGGCAATGTTCAAATTAATTTTTAAAATAACATTGAAAACATCGATAAAATTTGATCTGTTTGAACGCCGCCATATTTCGCGGGCCTTGGATGACGTCAGATATCACGTTCAGTGTTTGTCTCATAAACTTAGTATACTTACTTGAAGTGTTACAGTAATTTTATACCGATTTTCAGTTGTAATTACTATGTATTGTAATTAATAGACGATGGATAAAGTTTAAAAAACATTTTATAAGTATTGCCTTGTCCCTAAGTGTAAAAACACTATAAAAAGTACACCCAATACAGTATTTTTTCCTGTACAAAATAATAATGTAAAATACGAAAACAATGGTGTAAATTAATCAGAGGAGATGAAGTATCTTCAATATCGTGTTTATATTGTTATGAAGATGACTTTAATGTAAGCATATTACAATTTAATTGCTAGAATAGTGTGAATTAGTCAACAGTTGGTCATTTATGTTGGTTTTAAATATCAAGCAGAAGGCAACTTGCTTGTCTACTTAAACTAGGTAACAAAAGTCCAATAAAACTTCATGAATATAACTAACTATACATATCTTACCTATCCTTTAGATTATAATATAACAAGTATTATAATAATTACCTTGCGGATTTCACTCCTTTGAAATCAGCAGACCTAAAATCTGGATTTGATGCAAAATATGTAGTCATCATGAATGCATCTATTTTCGGTAGATTGTCCGATTGTTCTTTGACAAAACTACATTCAGTCATCGTCCTAGATAATTTCTAATATCACTAGAATGCTTAAATTGCACTAGCTAAGGACAAAAACCACAGAAACACCTATCTTTCTTCGTAACACTACGAATATAGGCGCCGATAAATGACAGGACGGGGAATTTGACGTCATGTTTTGTTTCGACCAATAGTGAAGCGTTTTGCCAAGTTGAATTTCGCTCCCTTATTTTGCATATTTTAATTAATATTTTTTGCAATTAAAGACGAACTAAATAAGAAAATAATTGTTTAGGCATAATATGTGGACAATAAAGATTCAAGGGAAAATTAATCAAGTAAATTTAAACAACATGCATATTCCCTATTGCAATATGTCTAATATATGTAATTGTATACACAATTACCGTCTTGACTTTCAAAGTTTGACTTTTTATTCTATTTATTGAGTAAATGGTACACAAACCAATAATTTTATTTCTAAATACATACATATTATAGATAAATTACACCCAGACTCGGAACCAATGGTCATGCTCATCACACAATTATTTGTCCTGGGAGAGAATCAAACCCTTGGGGCTCAGCAGTCAGGATCACTAACCATATGACTGTTGGATGTTGGACTGCTGGTGGAAAGTAATATTTTATTGAGTGCACACTGTGATGCAAAACAAATCCTCATTGCACCTCAGGTTGTACATTAGGTTCCAGCTTTCATATTGCACTTGGCCTATTGCATCCTCATCTCCACTCTGAATAGTAAAATCCCCATCCATACTACTAAGACAAGTTGGTCAAACCATCCAAATCAGAAATAGATAAAAGAATACCAGGACCCATATTAATAAACATGTTACTACCCACCACCAAGAATGGATAAAATGGGTAAAGATAAAATTAATTTCTAATTCCAGATGTTTCACAAAGTCTTTGTCTATGGCACATTGAAACGTAATGAACCGAACCATCATTGGTTAACTAATAAAGAGAATGGAGAGAGCGCATTTTTTGCAGATGGTGCCACAATCATCACGTATCCACTAATTATAGCCACCCGATATAACATACCATTCTTGTTGAAAGAACCTGGAACTGGTCACTGTGTTAAAGGTAAGTTGCATTAATTTCAAAGCACTCAAATAATCTGTTTTTATCCGACTTCTAAGAGGACGATGTTCTCAAATAGATAGATAAAGCTTTTTGTGTGTATGTTAAGCGATATCTTCGTGATACTATGACTAAAACCACACGGTGTTCCGTCACAGTCAATATTACAAGGGTCTCAGGTGTACCCTTACAAAGAAATTCCTGTGAACCCTGGCAGACTTGGCCGCCTGTTAAACAACAGTCGAACCCTCTATGTTGTGGGGGATTTTATCCCCTGTCAGTAAGAGCACGCGCGGAACACGGCGCCACCGTCTTGAGCCTGCTTCTGCTTAGGCGCCGGATAACCCTGTCCTGTCCGTATTCGTCTCCTATAAACGAACCCTGACTGATAATGATATACTTCAAAAAAGGAGGAAGTTCTCAATTCGTCGGAATCTTTTTTTTTTATGTCTGTTCACCGATTACTCGAATACGCCTGAACCAATTTGGGGAAATCAACAAATATCTAAAAATTGTATACATTAATGATATTTTCGTTTACTCCGAAACCACGCTGTCTCATTGCAGCAGTGCGTTTAGTTGGCCTACCCACATTATATTTAAACAAAATACATCTACTTTCCACTAAAAAGCACATTGAAGTCGGTGATGCTCTTTTTAAAAGATAATTAGGGTTTCGTCCCTCAAAAGGATAAAAATTAACCTCCCTAGGATCACTATATTGTCCGTCTGACTGTCCATCAAGACCCTTTTTCTCAGGATCCCGTGGACGCATGAAGTTGAAATAAATACCAAATACTTATATTTGCGGTCCCATGGAGTTGTAATAAATAAAGCTTTTAAGTGAACGCAATAAAAAACTACGGCCATTTAAGTCTTAGATTTGACCAAAATTAAACATTTCGCAGGTAAGTCAAAACCTATAGGGTACTTCCTACTAGGATAGGAAGCAAGGTCTGACAGCACAAGTAAAGAAAAAAGCCGAATGTCGGTAATTTGTTGAGAAAACGGGCAAACATCTGTGATAATTGATTTCCGAGATGACGTATGAGTACTATCTACATACGAGTTTGTTTGCTAACGGAACCCTCAGTGCGTGAGACAGACACGGACTTGTTCGATAGATTTTGAAAAAAAGTCGACCTATTGAATTTGTACCAGTTGTCGAGTTTTGCAAAAATTTCTTCACAGGAGGTCTAGGCACGATAGAGGTCGCAATAATGCACCGATTGCTTTCAAACTTGGACGACAAATCAACAGGGCAAAAATGAAGTTTAAGTTCGTGAATGGGGGATTTTCCCCTAAAGGGGGGACTGGGGGGAAGATTTAAAAAACAATTAAAACAACACGAAATCTACCTCTGCGAGCCCGATTTTTTTTTCATGGGATAGGCGGCAAACGAGCAGACGGGTCACCTGATAGTAAGTGACTACCTCCGCCTATGGGCACCTGTGACTCAAGAGTCACAAGTGCGTCGGCGGCCTTTACGGTGGGAGTAGGGGTAGGGGGGAAAGAGGGCAACAACGAATCATTACTTCACTGCCGGTTTTCTATGACGCCGTGGTATCACACCGGTCGAGCCGGCCCATACGTGCCGAAGAATGGCTCTCCCACAAATAATGATTATGAATTTAAATTTTATGATGCTGGTACATTGCTTGATCAATTTCTTTTTACACTTTCAGGTGAAGTGTACGAAGTAGATGACGAGATGCTGTGCCGACTGGACATATTAGAGGATCATCCAAATTATTATGAGAGAGAGCTAGAGGAGATCACGGTTTTAAAGGATTAGTATGTTCATGTTTTTTGAGCCTAATACTAGAATCAGTGAACTAACTCTCGATATGATAATATTACTGAGATTTATCAATCAATCAATCAATCAATTTCTTTATTTGCGAGAATGGGTAGGTACAAGGGTGTTATAATTATATAAAGTTGCTCCATCTTCCACCTATTATGGTATGCAAATATTAACATCAATTTTATCTGGGAACTAAAAAAACTCGGATGCATTTCACAAAGTTTTAGCTTAAATTTTTAACACTACGTGAATGTAGACTGCTTTGCCGGTTAATGTATAAATATAAAATATTCGCAGCCGGTAGGATTCGAACCTACGCTCCCAGAGGGAATCTGATTTCGAGTCAGACGCCTTAACCACTCGGCCACGGCTGCTATGAGACCAAACTCCAAATTTATGAACTTTATTTTGAACACGATTTATGATGAGCACACCACTGCCCGTTATAAACTATTAGTTACGACCTCGGACCAATAAAAAAAGAATAACTAAAAATGTTTTTGTTTTCCGTCCATGTCAAACACATAGTTACCTACTGCACATTTTAATTTTGGATATATTATTTATCCAAAGTTTTCTTTGCAGTCAAGAAACGGATGAACAAGTCCAGTGCTGGGTTTACTTCCTGCGAAAGTTCAAACCGGAGTTATTGAAATTGCCAATGATGGACAACTACTCATCCTCAGGGCCTCATGGAAAACAGTACTTAGAAAGGTCAAAAAGAGATCCTAACTATCAATATCAGTATGAGGTTATGAAGGTTAAGGATTAAGAGTATGTAGTTTTTGCATTTAGTTTCGCATTGTTCGGAAATGTCCACTGTATCAGAATGATCCACATACTAAATTGTCTACTTCAATTTGACATTTTAATCCAGTGAACATTTTTACCAGTGGACATTTTTATTTAGCGGTTATTTTCATTCATTGGACATTTTCATTCAGTAGACATTTTCATTTAGTGGACATTTTCATTCAGTGGACATTTTCATTCAGTACCTAGACCTTTTACTTAGTGAACTTTTTAATTTATTAGTGGATAGGTATATTATAAAATTAAAATAAATCGAATTTGCTCCCATTATTTTTATTTAGGTAAGTATATTTGTAAAATTATTGACCTTTTGATTATGTAGACATTGTGGTCAATTAGACATTTTAAATCTGTAGACGTTTTAGTGTAGTTGATAGAGCACTTGGACAATTCACACATTTGCAAATGCATTGGTGCTAGTACAAGCAGCACATCGCAATAAAGTAAAAAAATAATCGTACGTTAAGTAGTGCTTAAATATGTTTTCACTTGAAAAAAAATTTAAGTAGTGAAGTAAAAAAAATATGCAGTGATCATTTTTTTTCTTTTTTTTTTCAGCGGGAATGAATCGAGTATTGAAGATCTAGATGATATTTTATTGAAAAAGTAAAATAAAAAATATTTTTAACTATACCTATACAAGTATGCAAGTACATTCTTATTCATATGTTACGAATTTATCAAATAATTATTTACCTATATTTTTTTGACTTTATCACATATTTTTATATTGTTATTATATAAATAAAAAGTTGTTAAAATTATTTGGTTGTTTAATTCTATTCAAACGCTTGCTCGAATTGTTAGTACTACAGTCACCATTAAAAGTAGATAACCACATCCATATTTCCAGAACTCATTAACACCAACGCATGCGTAAGTCGTTTAACAAGACTGCGCGAGAATTTTTTTTTTTATATTTGCAAAAAGCTTAGGTTTTCTGTTCAGATTAAAGTATTGATATTACTATTACTCATTCTAAGCTCAGTAATTAGGCGGACGAAGCTCAGCTACCAGTTTTTTACGTAAAAACACTTACGGTTCTTTTTAATCACAAGGGGTTCTTCTGTCTGTAAATCTATACCGATGGCTGGGTATACCGTAGGAATTGTCCAGGTGCAGACCTTGCCCGCCTGTTGATGGGACTGGAGGCAGACACATTGTTGAGACGCCGAAGTTACCCTAGCGAACTAGTAAGTACCTATGCTTAAGAATACGCCTTGCCAACTTTAATCAAACAATAAATAAAACGACTCATCACCGTCGTGATCGTAACGACAAATGGTAATCGAGAATCGAGACTATCTTGTCGTAGTTACGATAAAAATATCGTATCATTGTCTACACGTGTTCTGCTCTTCCCGTCTACTTAAGTATTACGTTACTAAATTAGTAAAACGTTATTAAAATATAATCTTCATACATTGTACCTACATGGGAGCTAACACACACCACTAAGTTCTCAAAGCACATAGAGGCGAGCACAATCCAGTGGGAACAGCCTCAACATGATAATCGGTCTATAAGTATTTTGGAGTTGACCTTAATGATAATAATAAGCATTATAAGCTTTGTGTGAACACCAAGTAATTCTGCATACTTAATATGATTGTTTTTCAGTGACATTTAAATAATCAAAAGTTTAAGTTAAAGAGTTTCCGAGTTACCCACTCACAAAAGATTAATATTCAAATATGTAGTGTTGAAATTTCAGAGGTTAGACGAGTTTTATTTGACAAATTGCGTCAGCTGACGAGACAGCGTGTTATAATTGAACTTTGAGGTTATATTTTGAAAATGATGATAAATTTCTGATAAAATTTTCTTATTTTTCATGTGTATGTGTTAAGGCTTTGTCTGAGGTGACATGGATTTTGCGCGCAAACAATTGGAAAAATATGGCTGGACCGATGGTATGTCTTTCAACATTAATTAATATTTAAGTTTATGAGTAAGTTAAAAATTTTAACCGCAATGCAACTGTTGGGCTTAATACCCGTCTTGTAGAAAACTACAAAAGTACTCAAACTATCATGTTGATAATGCTAAAAACTAAAAACGGGGTAACAACAAACAAACAAAATAATTTGTTCCCGGTTCTTTTACTGGTTATGTGTATAAACTGAGATTGTTTATTGTGATTTGATAAAGTAAATCTGACGCCTCGAGTATTTCAAATTCAATTCAAAAAAATCTTTATTTCATAAAATTGACCATCAATTATTCGAAATCGTCGATTTAATAAATAATTATTATAATTTAAAATTATAGATCAACACACACAGAGTCACCGCAACAATAGTTTGCTTCGTCAAATGTAAAATTATTAAAGAAAAAATAAATGGATAACATAATATCACATCTGCCTGTTTCAATCTATAACCGCCCATTCACAAATGGTTGAGCCTTGCTCTTTGCCTTTTGCAGCAAAAAAACCATTATATACTATCTGTGTTTATATGTATTTTATGTCTGTGTTCTGAGAAACAAAACACAATAGATGCATTTCAACTTACATTTAATACAGTGTAAACAGATTTTTGTCACATAATTTTTTCTATATTCATAGACAATATATTTTTTTTCAGGCAAAGGCTTGGGCAAGCATGAGAATGGTATATCAGAACCTCTGAAGCCCAAGTTAAAGCGCAGTGCTGCTGGCATCGGTCATGATCCTGCATCAGAATTCAACGAACACTGGTGGAGCGCTCTGTATGATAAAGCTGCTGCAAATGTTGAGGTGAGCTGTGAAATGAAATCAAACAACTTGATTGTATGGATCATAGTGACACTTGTTAAAATCAGAGTTTAAAATAAGATAGAGCCCTTAGATTATATATAGGTCCAGATACCGTGACCAGTACAAAAGTCACCGTTTACATTGAAGCCACTTTTTGGAGCTGTGTGAGTGAATCCCGCCCAACGCGAGTGTCAACGTACAATATTTGCGCTTGTGTGCGTGACGGTTTTACTACCAGTGCATAGAGGCTAATAAGCATATTGCTTACTGTTAATTAACTGCTAGAATGCGTTATGGGTAAATGAAATTCACGTCCCTGGCAACATCTCTAATAATGGCGTCCGCAATTTTACTAATTTGAAATTTTGTTCTATTGTTTACAAATACATTAGGAAATAGAATGCTTACAAGTAAAATGTGATGTTCAGACACTTATGATTTTTTTTTAATATAATTTTTACAGGATGTAACTATACAACCAGGCGTTTTTGAATATTATATAAATAGCGGCTCTAGACTTACTTCAGCGGCGAACGTTCGCTCGCGTGTGACGAGTGAGTCGCTTGTATTTTTTGGCTTCAGTTTTGGGGCACGGATTAGGCATCTGGATCTATATATAATCTAAGATAGAGCCTTTAAGAAAAACTTAAAATGACTTATTCATTGGCAAGCTATAGTGTTTTATTTTAAGACTATAATTATGAGTTAAAGTGCTAGGGAGTATCATGCATTAGTGTTCAATTTGGTATTGCCTGAAGGTATGTTCAGTACTATAATCAACATACCTTCAGGCAATACCAAATTCTATGATTTTCATATGCATCTAAAAGTATAGACTCATACAAACTGAATTTTTGTCAGAACCATTGTTGTAAACCACCTTTTGGTATCATCATGGCCTATTGGCATTTGCAACAATAGGGTTGTCAAATGCGTGTCGCCAACAATAAAACAACTTATTAATGTTCTTTTTAACAGATGTAAAAACTGAAGAGGTTTTCAAATCAACGCATAATATATTATTTTTTGAAATATCATATTCTGTAGCCATTTAGTAAAACATCTGCAGAGATATTATGGTATTTTACCTGCACTGTCTGATGCTCAAATGTAATTCAAACAATTTATTATTCAAATTTATAAATTTATTGTAAATTAAAATGACTTCAGGTCCAAGAAAAAAATGGGAAAACAAAAAAAATCAAAACAAAAGATGAATTTCACATCACTAACAATACATGGAAACTGAAACAGAAGAGCAAAGAAGTAGAAAATGAAGAACAATATTCTGAATACTTTGTAAGAACTGCAGTGTTGACTAATGGAGCTAGTAAAGTTGAGAAAGTAAGAGAATCAGAGTCGGAAGGTGAAGAAGAAAAGAAAGATGTATGTAAGATGACAGATGAGGAATTATTTAAGGCTTGTGAAGGAAGGACAGCTCACAAGTAAGTACTAACCAGGTTTTAATCTCTGCATCAAATCAGTATCCAGTTTAAGATTATTTTTACTAAATATTTTTATTATTTATACAATTGAAATTATACAAATTTAATTGGCATGAAGTTCCTATTGCATGTTACATGGCTGGAACGATCTGGATGATATAAGGCACAGAGATAGATTATAATCTGGAATATTACATTGGTTTTGATGTACAAAAAAGTACAGTTCCAGAAAAAAAATAGTTACATAGCAATTAATAACAAACACCTTGATTCATTGTGTGCACACACTCAACTACAAGATGAAACTTCAGAATGGAAAATAAATTTAGAATTATCTTTTTAAAAAAGCGTCACCGACTTTAATGTGCCTTTTAGTGGAAAGTAGATGTATTTTTATTTAAATATAATATGGGTAGGCCAACTAAACACACTGCTCCAATGAGACAGCGAGGTTTCGGAGTAAACAAAATCATCAATGTATATACAATTTTTAGAACATTGTTGATTTTTCTAAAACTGCTTGACTGATTTCAATAACATTCAAATATACCCTGGGGAAGTTATACCCTTTGAAACAAAAAGATTTTTCCAAATTGGGTATTTGAGTAATCGGTGAACATACATAAAAAAAAAAGATTCTGACGAATTGAGAAGCTCCTCTTTTTTGAAGTCAGTTAGAAAGATAAATTATATTTGCAGTTAAGGATTATCATTATGTACAATTCCAAATTGCAAGATTTTTCTAGAAATTAAGCATTGATTGATAGCACTGTATATATCATAATTGTAGTATGTGTACATAGTAATTAATCAAAATGGAACTTGATTGATTGATTGATTTGCCGCCAGAAATTACATGCTTTTTTAAAATAAGCTATTCATTGTACAAATCATAAATATGGGGTCTGGGTGTATTTCTTTATCCTGTTGAACTTGAGCAAAACTTGTCTAAAAAAAATTTTATTTTAGGATCCAGTTAGATAATTCTATGTCATATATTAAAAATGATTTATGTCTGTTACAGAGGAGCTCGACATGGTTTGAAAGCTACTGGGAAACTGGCTAGAATAGCTCGGCAAGAGGCTTTAATGCTGACAGAATCAAGGTTTAGTGGTTATTCACATGCCAAAAAATTTAAAGATAATGTGGTTGAAGAAATGAATTTAAATAGTGACACTGAGGTCACAGAACCTAAAAAGAAAAAAAAGAAACGGAAGCGCTGTAATAGTAATGAAAAACAAGCAGAAAATGCTACTGATAATTCTACTTTGGCCGAATCAAATGGTGTGCCTTTGCTTACAACTCATGAAGAAATACAGGATGACGATGTTACCTGTATAATAAAAGAAGAAAATGTTAGTAGAAAAGCAAAGAAATCTAAACGAAAATATTGCAGTACTATTGAAGTGATTCCTGAAGATGAAGAAATCGTAGTTGAGCCTAAGATAAGTAAAAAAGAAAAAGATAAGACGAAAAAGAAGAAAAAGAAAGTGGTTAATTTATAATAGTATCAAGTAGAAAAATTTATAGTAATTTAAATAAATGGTTTTTATTTTACTTCTAGTTTAAATTATGGGTTACTTGATTGTATGTCCAACGCCTTAGTTACGAAGTTAAAAATAAATAAAATTAACTTAAGAAAAATACAATTTTCTCCTAAGATTGAGCATTGATTGAAATACTGTAAATAGTCACAGTAATACATAATTGTTATTTTATTGTATTATAAATTACGGGATGGCCTTTAAAAATTCCAGCAGTTATAAAAGAGGTCTAATATTAACAATATTAGATGTATTTTAAACTTGTTGCTGTCCTATTGCTGGGTATGGGCGACTCGACAGTAAGTCTGAAGTCATAGCCACTTCGCTGCCACTCGCTCCGCTAGAACGACAAATTAAATGAAATTTTAAAAAATGCAGTGAAAATTATGATGGTTGTACCACATCATAATTTTCACTGCATTTTTTGAAATCGAAGCCCTGAAAATAAAAAACCTTACTATTTCATTATGCCAGATATCATGTATTTTACACTGAAACAACGACCTGAAAACAACGATAAAGTAGCGCAATTAGATTAGTCATATCATTTGCGTAAAGATAACTCAGAAATAAGTAAAAAACATGATATCACATACACAACATATCATCTGATCTGATACATTAACTATCGTAGATATAGGTATATATCCAAAATGTAAGTAAATCACATTCTGACAGATTTTTCAGTTTTTCTTGGAAGTATTTCCAAAGATTTGTTGGCAACACAAACACAATTTGTCAATTACTTGTCAAAGTTGACAATTAGCGATTCGAAATATTTTGTATTTTGTTCTCGGGATACGTTCTCGAGTTTATATTAAAAATGTCTATAACAAAGATATTAGCGCTTGATAAAGTTGCTAATTTTTTCAATATCATTCGCCAGAATGGTGGAATAAGAGGATCTTTGTATAAACTTTATAGGTGAGCTGTATTATGTAATTGTTTACAGGTTAGGTATATTTTCAATATATTAAGTCTAGAACTATATTGTGCCTGGCTTATGTACTTATATACTTATTTTTATCTTACTTAATATTATAAAGGCGGGAGTTTGTGAGGATGTATGGATGTTTGTTACTCTCACGCAAAAAGCTGGATGAAATTTGGCACAGAGAGAGATTATAGTCTGGAATAGCACGTAGGCTCCTTTTACCTCGGTAAAATCGAGTTCTCTGTACGGTACTGTGTGTATGTCGGTTGTTGTCTAAAGTAATAAGTACTGTAATTGAAAGGCCTCATAAATCATTACATTTCTTTGCAATAACTACAGTTCCTTTCTTCATATATGATTATAACCATTTTGTGAAGTGAATAGCTACCACCACCTGATCATTATATGTACTGATCTTTCACCAGTAATAACTTGAGACACCTCACGTATGATAACCAGACTGCTGATAAACATATTTATATATTACTAGCTCCACCCCGCAGTTTCACCCGCGTAAGCCCCAATGCGGTGTAAATATCGGGATGAAAAGTGAAGTGAAAAGCCTATGTGTTAATCTAGGTCTCCAGCTAACGACATACCAAGTTTCAATGCAATCGGTTCAATTGTTTTTGCGTGAAAGAGTAACAAACATGCATACATCCTCACAAACTTTTACGTTTATAATATTAGTAGGAATATTATTAAATACATAATCTTATAGCCGTTCTACATTACTCGCGAAGTTGTTGCGACGAAGTACTTGTCGAAATTGACCGAAGTTTCGAAGTACGTCACTACACACTCGAGCACTTCTAGTCCCGAGCGAGGTTGCACGTAGCGAAGCAAAGTGCCTGTCTCCACTCTCGTATTTGCATAACTTGGAGCAACTTCGCGACTAGTTTAGAAGGGCTTTTAGATAAATTACATCTAGGGAGAACAAATGATTGCGATGAGCACTGAATTGTTTGTTTTAAACATTTTATTCTCATTATTTACAGACAAGATGAATTGAAAGATGGCACTCTAGTTGGCGAAGACAAGTTTGGCAACAAGTATTTTGAAAATCCTCGCTACTTCTACGGTAGGAATCGTTGGGTGGAGTACTCGGACAATTACAACATGAATTATGATGGCAGTCAGGTAAGTTTCTATATTAATAATGAGTAGCCATCGCCTGGTGGTAGAATTTCAACACTAATTTATTCAGTTTAAATATTATTTTCACATATTAGGTCCAGTATAATATGAACTGTCATTGTATAGAATTTCTGGACGATGACAGGTCAACATATATACTGAACCCTTGTAGCTTTTAGTAGCTATTCTCGAATAATATTTAAATTTATAAAATATACAGGGCACTTAGTGTAAATAGTGTATTCAGACCATCATTCTGAGTCGAAAATCATTGGAGTTTTCTGCCGGAAAATTCATAATTTGTTATTTTATAATTATAAAATCACAATGTGTAACATTGTACCGAAAAAAAATTAATAAATACCCGATACGGCCAAAAACTGTAATGTAATCAATAAAACAACATTTATGCAATCAGCTGCTTCGACGGCGTCGAACGGTTAAGGTCATTCACCGTAAGGTCATTTAGCGTACCGCACAAGAAGAATACCGCCAAATGAAACTAATGACTAAATCCTTAATCTCGCATTTTTATGATGAACTGACTTTTGTATTGTGTTAAGTATAAACAGAAAGAGGTTATTGTAAGTTTTTCGTGTAGCTCAAACTTACACGCTGTATTGTTTAAAAATCTGTTGATATGTTAGACAATGCAAAATTAAGTGGTGGAGCCGTAGAGTATTTGCCTGCAACAACAGAGGTTGTGGGTTTTATTCCTGCTTAGTGCATGTAGAGAAAGGGAGGGATTTATTTCAAAACCTAATTTTCCCTTTAATTCTTTTTAACATATGTCAGAGGGAGGAGGAGAGCATACAAATACTAACAAGTCCTTGCTATATTAAAATCAAATCATCAATCAGAAACTTAGGGTGATCTGAGATAGAGAAGGTAAATGCTCAAGCATGTTCTTTGCCGCCACACACCTAGCGTACGCGCGCATGCCGATATTTGGACGGGTGCTTGTGTTACATAGGTCGTTCATTAGGCCAGTGCGCAATTCAGATATTACGTATACACGAACATGACGAACGAAATAATCTCGGATTGGGATTTGGCAGTTATTGCGCTATTAGTAGAAGAAGAACGCGAGTGTCTGTAGCGAACACACGCGAGGATGTCGCGCGTAATACCGGACATAGTGGCGTACGATTTTCAAGTTTATTTTAATGGAATAAGATTTATATTTTACTAGCCGTCCTCGCAATTTCTCCTGCGTTTATGGACACTGCTCCGCTCCTATTGATCGCAGCGTGATGTTATATAGCCTTCCTCGATAAATGGGCTATCCAGCACTAAAATAATTTTTCAATTCGAACCAGTAGTTCCTGAAATTAGCGCGTTCAAACAAACAAACTCTTCAGCTTTATAATATTAGTACAAATTTACATTATAAAAGTGCTTTGAGATGCGTGAAAAACGGTTTGAGTTGACCCTTACTTTTGACAAAATTTGTAATTTGCATTCTAGGTTCCCGCTGAATGGTTCGGCTGGCTCCATTACAAGAGTGATCTTCCACCACATAAGGTAAGAATTCTCTCTTCACATATATCTTAATAGAGACTGCGGTGACATAGGGAAGCTAAACAGTGTTGATAGAAAGAAAACAAACCTTACAAACTGAACCGAACCTACAATCCAATATATTTCTAAAAATGTGGTGTTGATTGAAGATTGGCTTCATAGAGGATACATGGCTGGACACGGAAGTATCTGTGTCGTATAGTCTGGGAACCATGAGAGCTTGGCGACGGACAGTCAACCGTCAACCCTGGCCATCAATTAGCCTTTTAGCTTAAGGATGGCTTGTCTTTAAGGCCCTTTTAGTTTGGCTCCAACAGTGTTGTTCAACAAGCGGCAAAATTTGCCAGGGTCCACAGGGTTTTTTGTCCGAGGTTTACCCCGGTTTTACGACTCCCTGATGGAACACCTTGTAGTATTAGTTGGTTTGAGTCCGACATAACGCCTCGTCATTTAGCTAAAGTGATCTGAAGACCCCTGTAGGGGTTTCCACACATACGTAAAAAAATACTTGGTGGTTCAGCAATTATTCAGTATATGTTATTGAATTTTCAGGACCCCTCCCGCCCAAATTACCCATGGATGGCAGAATTCACGGAGAATATGTCTGGAACCAAAGGGCAGTACACTCCTTACAGCACCACAGTACCTAAGATTGAACCTTGGGTACCTGAGAGAAAAAGCAGCGCTTAATTTCTGAGATAGCGTTATTCTTTTGTTGTGGGCTGAATACACATAGACAGATGGTCAAAACTTTTGGGGACATCCATAAATTACGTCATTCGAAATTCATGACTTTTTTACCTTTCCCCCGTCGTTGTCACATTTGTGTGACCACAGTTTTTGCAATTTTACACCCAAAACGGAATAAATGAAAGCAGCACTTCCAATTTTTTTTTAATCCAAAAAGGTGGTTGTGGTAAATCCCCTCTCGTAATAAAGATTAATGACATATTTTTTTTAAATTTGTTTTGAGTTTTAATACTTTAGATTTTGACATGTGACGTCACGAATCTTATGACCCTGCCGCCCCTTGACACATAATGTCACACTTAATTGACTTGTGCTTAACATGTGACGTAATTTATGAATGGCCCCTAATTGTTCATATTATGTTGTAATAAGAATTATGGTAAATGTGAATTAAAAGAATTAAGACAGCACTTCGAAATAGATTTTCTCTTTCAATTATTAATTTCATGTGTATAATGTGGCCTTTTTTAATTTTCTTTTTTTTTGTACATGCAACCCTGTGGCCATAGACAAAATTAAAAAAAAAAATGTCAGCCAATAAAGTTATAAATTCTGTTTATTAGTTATAAGTAGAAGATGAAATAAAAAAAACCTTATTATGTATTGTTTTATTAGTTCATCAACGTGATATTCTCCAATTTATAATCATCACAATTAATCATTCGACTGGCCTGTTCGTCTAGTAGTTAATCCTGACTGCTGAGCCAGAGATCGTGGGTTCGATGCCCACCCAGGACAAATAATTGAGTGATGAGCATGAGCATTTGTTCTGTGTATAATTTATCTATAATATGTATGTATTTAATAATGTATAAGCATGTTTATCAGCAGTCAGGTTACCATAGTACAGGCTCTGCCTAGTTTGAGATCAGACGGCCGTAAGATGTTATTATTATTCACTGTCATTCAGCCATTTGACCGTTATACATACAACTTCAACAAAGATCTATGACATAAGGCTCGCTAAACGACATCGCTTCCGCACGATAAAAGAATGAACATTCAAATACAAACTTAAAGTCGTGCTTTTTAGGTACATTTTACAATGATAACATACATATAATTGCAAAATACCGTGTCTAGCAGCTCGATGGTTGAAGCCTGGGCAAGCTGATGCAAGCGAACGGCTTACATCAGCTCGCTCACAGCAAGTGGTATTAACTGCGCGTTAGTACTGTAATAGTAACCACGCGTGGTCAGCTAGCTTACTGCTACTGTCATCGGGTGGACAGCAACTTGTCTGCTGTCAGCGCGTGGACAGCGAGCTTACTGCTAGCTGTCATCGGGTAGACGGCAACTTGTCTGCTAGATGTCAGCGCGTGGTCAGCGAGCTTATTGCTAGCCGTCATCAGGTGGACTGCAACTTGTCTGTTAGACAACGGTTTTATGACTCATTGAAACTGTTGTCAGTCCATCTAATTGGAGCCGTCCTACACTTCGCTTTCTAAAGCGCCATCGCCGTTCGAGATCCTTTCCTCCCCAGGTATTGACTTCTCTTCAGAAATAGTACCTTCAGTGCATACAAACCACGGATCACTGACACAGACAGACCGATAGACAGACAGTCGGCCTGCCTGTCGGTCTAACTGTATTTATAGAGATTATAAAACGCGATGTCCATTTACCTAAATATTAATTGATGTAAAGATTGTTATCAAAAATCTGTGAAATACTATTTTCCACCACAGTGTCCACAGTTAACTAAAATAGATTCACGTATGTATCATCAATGGGCTTTTTTACCAGAAACGAATAAATAGATGAAGACAGTGCACAAACTATGAAAATGTGATCAAGATTACAATGAAAAAACTAGTTGAACGGTTAGAAGAAACACTGCCTTCATTCTTTCAACAGTACATGGGACACCGAGCTTCGCTCGGTAGCTTTTTGTAAAATAGTCATTTTTTTGTAAAATTGCGTTTTTACAGGAAATGATGATGATTTTTCCTACCGATTTCGACCATGGCAACCACCTCGACCCCTAGTCGGAGAGATGGCGCTGGTGCGCCATCTCTCCGACTAGGGATTCTGCTAGGAAGCACAAGGAAATACAACTATGCAGTTGAACTTCAAATGCAAAACTGTATCTGTACACAAAATTTCATTATAATCGTTAGAGCCGTTTCGGAAATACCCGAAACATAAATACATACCTACAAGAATTGCTCGTTTAAAGTAATAAGATATTGCTACGATAGCTCACCTCATTTTAGAACTTAATAATGATTTCAAGGTGATGTTCTCATTTACGTTGATTTTAGTTTAAATTTTTTATAAGTTGATTCAGTGGAAATTATTAATAATTTCATTTTTTCTAGCTGTCGGTTATTGCCGACTGTGGCGTGGTGAGCAAGTTATATATTACATATCGAGGTGATGTTTTTAATTATGGTTTTTCTAGTATTAATTATCTGCACACGTGTTTCTGGTCGATGAAAATTCAGATTATTTTAATGAGTTGGCATTCGTTGACTGCACGGATGGAGAAATAGTTTAAGCCGCACCGAGTGTTGTGGGTTCAAATCCCAGAAGGGACAAAAATTGTTTAATATTTGTCCTTTGTGTCCATTGTTTAAATGTTTGTGAAGCCCCCCGCGACACAAGAATATTCCCAATGCGGAAATTGCCTTAAAAAAAGAAAGAAAAAAAAAGTCATGTTTAAACTCTGCCAGGGAGTCGAGAAGTGTTGCCTCGTTTTAGAGACTACAGTTAAAACATCTCTGAAGATAAGTAAGTAAGTACCTAGTTACTTCTTATTAATCAAAACAGAATATTATCTAACAACATTTTTTCAAAAAGTCGAACTTGTGAAATGTTACCGAATAATTAATTGCTGATCCTGTCACGATATCAACGGGCAACAATAAATATTTTCCCTCTTATTTATAAAGTTTGGATCGCTCTTTAAATCAGATTATTTAGTAATGATTATAAAGGCATTTGTAAGCAGGACTACAATATTCACAGCTCTTTCAATGTTGTTATTAATTACAAATGAAATGCCTTGTTTTCTGCTACTTAGAGTACAGTACAATATATCTATTGGCACTGATTTTCGTTTTTCTTAATTGATGTTTAAAAATCGGGAAGATCAAGATCGGGCTAGATTCGCATCTCTCACTTTCCGTTTAATCTCGCTCGCTTGCTATCTAGTAATTTTAAGTAAAGTCGTGGATGCTGCCCTCTCACCGTGCTTAACCTTTGTTAAATAGTCATTGATTTCATTTAACTAGTAATAGTTTTTTTTAAATTCAATATAGCAGGACCTATATTAAATTCGCGGGCAAAACCACTTGACACTATTTTTTTTTCGCAGAAGCTTAGCGGGTGTAGATAACATTTCGGTACGGTTAATTCGTATACAGCGCCTGTTATTATTTCTACTTCAAACCTGTTTGGCACTGCCACGGCGTTGTCAGTGCTAGTCAAAGTTTTTTTTATAATTTATCCGTTAAGTATAGCCTTTATTGTTTTTTTATGACATCAAAAAATATATGGATTGAATTTTTTTATACGTAACCCAAGTTAAATGAAACATGTCCATTAACCACAAATCTCGACTGTATAATGGCCGGAATCAAAGAAATCATCCATTTGTCAATGTCAAATTATATAGTGCACGTATCTCCGAAAATAGATGCCTTTATACAGCCAGGGGTAATACTTGCGTATTGCGATACATCGATTCTAATAGCCGTTTTATCTATGAATACGTTTTATGTTATGAGTGCAGTACAGTGGTGGTTTTGCACTTATCGCAATTTTACGCCACGTTACTCCTATAAACGAACCTTGAAATTGGTGTAGCAAATAGCTGTGTCAAAAATTTTAAACCTAAACTAATTAATTAACTAACGGCCGATTCATAATTGTTTCAAGATTTGAAGCTCTCGTTTTATCAAATATTCGTGTATCCAGAACTGAACCATGTACGGAAGCACAGATAAGATAATAGTTACACGGAAGCGAGAATACCTTCTGTCCCTAACAGTTGCAAGAGGGAACCGCAAGACTGTATTATCTATCAGTTTTTTTTCTGAACATGGTTCATGTTGTGTGTTTACTTATATTATTCATATCTACACAATAATATTGTATTTATATTAAATTTGACGTATTTAAATATTATTAACTTGTTCATCCCTTCCACAATTTGTTCCATTAAGATATTCCTACACTACACTACGTACCGCATTTATTAACTACTTTCCTTTGTTGAATACCTAAATTTCTAAAAAAGCCATACATATAAAACATTCTGAAAATTACATCACACAAAAATTTTAACCCATCTCTGCCGGTGGATTTTAAATTTTTTATGTGACCCATTTCAGTTTGTTCTCATTTTCAGCAAAGTTAAAAATAAACGCGACTGATTTGAATTAAAAATTATTTATGTGTAGGTATATATTCTATAAACTTTGCTTGTGCAATTATCTCATGAATAACTGAGAATAACGTAAGTAATGACAATAATTTAGCTGTTCTTAGTTAAATATAGTTATGAAAACAAAACCGAAAAGGAACTACGTGGTAATAATTACTTAAAACTGACATTCCTGTAACGCCTGTACGCCCATAAGGTCAAAACTTTAAGAACCATTGCTACGAACCAACTGCCCACAATATATCTACAGCGCACACGACTCAAGACTAAGCTTTTGAACATCAACACTTAATAACAAACCTTAACTTAATACAATAAGCATCTAAATTCATCAACAATACCAAGAACCATCGGCACAGTCGTGCAATTTAACTCATGCAAATGAAATCAGACTTCAGCGCGTAAGTGATATGGTTTAAAGTTGCTTGCGTAAATCAATTAAGCTCCAAGAACGGACGAAACTTTTTTTTGCCATCGCAGGTAAAAATATCTTTTACTCGACTCAAATTCAGTGAAAATACGACGCGACGCGAAACGTACGCGTGCACTTTTCGGTTACAAACTTTTGATATAGTTTAGTTTACTTATAATTCATATTTTAAATGAAAATGCACAAGTATTTGTAATCATTGTGTTTTTACTCAGTGTATGTGCAGCCGTTGGCAGTTTGACATGTGTTCCCATTTATAAAACTGTTTCGAAATAGTTTTGTGCTGTGCAAAAGGTGTGCTGTACGTTTGGAAAACAGGATTTTGTGATTTAAACACTTTTATGGTAAGTTATGGGTTATTTGGTTGCTAAGTCACACTAATTTAAGTATTTGGGCGTGTGATTTTGAGACACAGAGGCCGGTGAAGAACAAAGGCGTCTGATAAACTAGTTTTGAAAGTAAGCAGCGTAATATTTCGTTAGTTGAACCGGTAACAAGGATGTTTTGTGGAGTATCTGTGCCTATTTCTGTTTTGTTTTTTCGCGTCTGTGGCAGATAGTTCTATTCATACTATAGAACTATAGATTCTAGATAAAATAATATTATTTTTACTTTGAGATGTACATATTTGTTTTGTCTTATTAGCTATCAATAAACCTGTAGTTCTTAGTTAGCTTACGAATGATATTTAGTGTGGCTGTTTTTTTTTTTGCCCTATTTATACCACTGGCACTTCTAGTATGATTGTATGTTAATTTTTTATATTCTATGAAACAGTTTGAGATACCAATGCAAGGTATAATAGGTACTTGTTACTGTAAATAAAAGGCAGTGTATGTAGATTTGTTTGTTTTTAATTATAAACCTAACGCCATCACTAAGTAGTTTAAGTACAAGCTACATAAAAGAAAAAAAAATATTGAAACGTGGGTCACGCATTACTTTTGTAGCAAAGTTTTTTTGGGTGAAAAGGTTCGCGTCGGTAGATCACCGAGCACTATATGACTTATGTAGTTTTGTCTCTTGAATGGAATTTAAACATGGAATAGCAACAAGTATGTTAAGCTTATGATGCGTTTTCAATTTATTAGTGTACATAATATCACAATATGACTTGATAGATAGAGGTTTATTAATTTGTCGGTGTATCAAAATGTACGTCGGTATTTTCATGCTACAAGGTTTGCGTTATATAACGCGATTATAATGCCTATAAACGGTTATAGGTTATAAGGTTACATTGACTTATTAGCAGGAGCAAGTGGTACCTATTCAACTTATTGTATTATAGACAAAACACCCACTTGTTCCGGGGGATTTAGTCTTGAGTATATTCCTTGATTGAAAAACTTACTAGTTTTTTATTTGGACTAAGGCTACCTTCGAGTTACGCCTATATCGATAAAAGCCGTTGAAACTGGTTCACAATCAGAAAAAGTATTGCTTAAATGTAAGAAATCAGTGTTTATAGTGAACCCCGTCGAATTTTGTAGGTTCGATCCCGGTTCGACAAGTGCCATCAATGGGCTTATAAAATTATTTGCGTTACTCTCGGATAGGTAGATAGCTATCTGTCTGGAGTGTGGATGCGACTTTGTGTCAGTAACTTGGATTTTTATAATGTCCACGGTATGTGTGAGTATAAAGCTGAAAAAAAAAAGAGATGAAAATATATTTTTTCACAAACCAAAAGGCCGGTTGTTGTTATATTGTGGTTACATAACGTAGTGTTTGTAAACTCTTTGGTTACATAGCTTCTGGAAGACTAAGATATGGATCTTGGATCCTGAATGACCTAAACGCCTGACATCTGGCTCAAACAAAAGGACCTGTAACAAACAATGCGATGACATTTGTACGTATTAAAGTTTCGTGACCATAGACCAAGTTGCTATGATAGGTAAACTGAGATGAAATGAAAATTACTTTTGGATGACATAATAAACATATGTTTTTCCTTTCTAAGTATATTTAATGAAATAATGAGATCGGATAATCGGATGCATATTTACCTAAAGTTATTTTTTGGATAACAAACTATGGAAGCGGCTTCTAAGTATATTTTTATTTAAAATAAAATCCCGGGATTCCGGGATCGCATAACTAATCGGATGTATATTTATTTTAAGTTAATTCTTTTTAAGTTAAGGTGTTTCCCATTCGAGTATGTACGTATGTAAGGTGTAAGAGAAATGGTGGTGTGGTAAATAAGAGAACATAAATTAATATAAACTTATTTATTCATTACATCACATAATATTTTTATGTTGTACACACAGAAACTACATACAAGAGAAATGAAAGATAGAAAAGTTGTACATGGGCGCAGGATTCTTTCCATAAAAAAGTGCTTTCCATAATAGCCAACATCTCAACTTTAGGTAAATATGCATCCGAATATCCGATCTCTAATAATGACTGCTTCCAGCGACGTTTTATAGTGAGGTAAACTGAAATAGTTAGTTGTGTTACTTTGTTTTATTGATAGAGTGTTGCGCAAAAGCGAGTAGCCAGCATTTCCACGCTTGGTGCAGGTGGGTGGCAGGCAGAACCAGGTTTTTACACCTTCATATAAGTTATACCTAAGGCCGCGGAGAAAATATTATAAACCCTATTTAGGGTTATTAGTAGAAAAAAACCGGCAGTGAAGCAATGATTTCTTTGCTTTTCGCCGCGTGAGTAAGGTTACCGGAGGCCCTAACACTGCCCTCCCAACTCTTCCCCCCTTACCCTACCACCAGCTTAAAGGCTGGCAACGCACTGTGACTTGAGTTGCAGGTGCCCATGGGCGGCGGTAGTCATTTACCATCAGGTGACCCGCCTGCCCGTTTGCCCCCTATACCATAAAAAAACAAGAATGTTTTTCCACTTAATATTTACTAGCAACCCGCCCCGGCTTCGCACGGCAGATAGCAGAGACATCATCGACATATTTCAATCAATTTACTCAACACCTTAACAAATTATACAATTACCATACGTGCCTAAGCATGGCTCTCCCACGAATCTCCTCATCACAACCTCTAAATAATGAATTATCTACGTCGTACATATTGTTTGTGATTAAAATATAGATATTAAAAAGGTATATTAGGCTTCAGTAAATATATTCAATTTTTGAACACAATTATTTAATAATGTTTAAATTACTAGACTTCCGGGATTACTATTGATTCCAAAATGAAAATGATATCTACTTCATCGCATTATACCGTCCTAAATACCTAATTTGGACTTAATTGCATAGCAGTTAAAGTCGAAATGAATTAAGAATCTTCATGGAGAGTGCACTCTGTGGCTGCAAGTGGGTTTATCCCACTAATATTATAAATGTGAATGTTTGAATGGATGGATAGATGTTTGTTACTCTTTCACGCCAAAACTACTGAACCGATTGCGATGAAACTTGGTATGTAGATAGCTGGAGACCTGGATTAACATATAGGCAGTAATAGGCAGTGGTTTTCGTCGATTTGATTCTTGCAAGTTTTCATTAATTCGATTCCGATATGTGGTATGTATGATATGACTGATGACGCCCGCCGCCGGTGAAGATTATATTCCACACACCAAAACAAAATTATATTCACTACTAACAGCGCCCCGTGGTTTCACCCGCGTAAGTCCCGGTGCCGTAGGAATATCGGGATAAAAAGTAGCCTATGTGTTAATCCAGGTCTCCAGCTATCGACATACCAAGTTTCATCGCAATCGGTTAGGTAGTTTTGGCGTGAAACAGTAACAAACATCCATCCATACATCCTCACAAACTTTCACGTTTATAATATTAGTAGGATCTTTTATCTCGACACGCTTTAAACAAACGCGACGCCGACATCTTCCTAATTACTCATTTCCTTAAATTGTTTGGGTTCGGTGAAATTAATTCCACAGATATTTGGTATTTTCTTACTTTATCAAAAACAGTTTATGATATAACCTGTACAAAGCTCTGAGCCAATGATTGCATATCATATTGTTAGAGAGAGATGTAAGATAGTGTGTATCGATGTAAGTCGCCAGGAACATGAGACCTGATATTCGCATTTTTGCCTCAGTTGTGCACAATAAGGTATAGAGATTGAATTTGAAATGTTTTGCGATTTACCACAGCAAAATGCAGTAATTTAGATTATTTGCTGGTTCATTACTGACCACGCTATGGATACATCTACATGTAGATAGTCTTAATATTTTATTATGCATATTATATTATTTTAGTCTGTTTAATAGAAAGTGTTTATGTACCTACTTACTTGATTCGTTGAATGTTTATGGTGTTCATGGGATTGCACTTACGGGATAACTCGAGTGTAGATATTTTTTTATAATCTAGCACCAGCCGGCAGTCTCAAGACTACAATTCGCGGTATAAGAACCAGATGAACCATGTATCTACATTTTCTTAATTTTGAGAGCAAAAATACTCCGAGAATTTACCTAGTTCCTAATGGTTCCTTAGCTATTTTGTTATTTTGGAATTTGTGAAATATTGCATTTACAATTATGTCGTTTTGGCATTTCATAAAGAAGCACTTTGTGATCCGTATTATGAAAAAAAAAAACGATTTTTTACTTTTTAGTAAGTAGATGGTACTTCATACCGCGAATTAGTGATTTCTAGTAGTAGTAATTTCTTTAGAGGTATAATCGAACCAACGGCAACGAGGATATAACCAATTGATTTTGCCTTTGTGAACCTTTGGGCAAAGAGTATACAAACACTACTTTGGGGCACAGTTTCACTTCTTGAAGATTTTTATTTTGTCCCCAAGTAGATGTTAATTCTTAAGCAGAATATAAATCTGGTGCATTACGGTGTGGTGCATTATTGGTAGCATAACCACAGTTTATTAATTAGTTGTATAATATTATACTCTTACATAGCTGTACCTCTAACATTTTAACTTGAAACATATAAAAAACATGAGTTTGCGAAAATAGCGCTACATGTTAGGGCTCTTAGGATTTCATGTCTGTCGTATGAATACGAAGTATTAAGCAATACGATAATATTATGCGGTTATAATTGAAAATATGATAAGGGTAGTAGTAACTCTTTCACGACTGTCATTAATAAGTTGTGAGTCATAAATTGTATTGACGTAATAATTGATATGTGTACCGTTGAATTTTTATTGCGAATAGGATAGATAATAAATACATTTTATAACATCATATTATTGAAACTATCATAACATATTTCTTGAATAAAATTGTAGGATTAAAGTCACTCTGCAAAACTAATTTCTGTAATCAGATAATGTATTAAATGTAAGTCTAAATTGTCTATGGTCCAGATCGAGAATGCGTGGACTACTGTCGAATAAATGCGTGCATACTTCATCTACATTTACTTGGAGATGAAGTATGTTATGAACGCTTCCCATCTATGTGGCTGCATGCTTGTTTCATCATCTTTGTGTTCTAAAAACGTAAGCTTGTCCGTCTCATTCGTTATTTTTTATTTAGAATTGTGTTTAAATTAATTCCTTTGCTTCAGTTCTTTGAAGAAGGAACTCGGTATGTGCCAGCTGTTCGTCCCATAATTACAAGAATAGTTTAATGGCTCAAGGATAGACTACTTTTTACGATTATCAAGTAGAAACACATGGAGATATTTTGTAGTGTTATAAATGTCAAGGTTTTTTTTATGTCAGTTGGTAACCAAACACACGGTCAACGGTAACAACATTTACGGTTTCAGCACTTTCAGCGCTAATTCGGTCCCAGACTCCCAGTATTGGTGTACTACCTCCTTATGAAAATATACAGGAAAACAATACTTACTGTTTAAATATTAATTGATTTGAACAACATTGAATTTTTCCTCAGTACCCAAGAACAACGCGTTAGTAATCTAATAAGTAATAAATTTTAGTTTTTTTTTAAATATTATGTGATGAAATAAATTGAGACAATACATCTCAGTAGGTACTTATTTTTCCTCTGTTTTTAAGCCCATTTACTTACTACTTGCCGATTTACTTGCTTACTAACTATTCCGAGCTTTAGTTTTAAAAATGGAAATAGTTTTTCCCTACCTTGTTATTTGGATACCGGATCATCACCTCGCCGGAGTGATGATCAACCGACTAAAACCGCACGGTGTCCCGTCACAAGTGAGTCTATTGCAAGGGACCCAGAACGCCCTCGATAATAAAGATTATGGTTGAATTTCAAACACCGGACGCACACTAGTATCATTATGTCAGCGCATTTCATATACCTTTTTTTTTCTTAGTTTCCAACAAATATGAACAACAGGTAGTATTTTTTCTTCCTTCACAGTGAGTTTTCAAGAGTCGAGTATTTTTTTTGCTTTGTCCGTTTAAAGGGAATTCTTTTCGCGGACCACGTCGATTCGCATTCATTTCTAAGAAACACGTTTCTAAGAACTTATTCATAGGTACTATACTAAAAGTAGTAATGTATTGCTTGTATTATTATTTAGTCTATGTATTTAACAAAGGTCCCACTCACGTAATAGGGGGGCAAAATTATTTTTTACTCAAAATTACCTTACTATTAGGTAAGCTTGCTAAAGCTAGGGGGGCAATTACCCTCCCCCCCCCTCGGTATGCCCATGAGTACATATATTATAACACTTAGTTGCGTAGGTATGTATGTAATATTTAACATAAGGTAGGTAAGGGTTTAGCGATGTCTATTTTTTTTTTATTCTTCTAATTTTGAATTTTTCATTCATTCAATACAATTTAATGTAGCTTTTTTTTGTTTTTATTTTGTTTGGTTCCTGTTTTCATTTCATTTCTAGGTACTAGACTCGCGTTTTTCGGCTTAATATTTCAATTTAACGCGAACACCATTATATTATTTTAAAATACGTTACTATCAAGTCTCTAACGATCTTTATTTGCTGTTTTACGTAATTTTATACTAAAC
The DNA here is from genome assembly GCA_949752705.1 of Callimorpha dominula. Taxonomy (NCBI): domain Eukaryota; kingdom Metazoa; phylum Arthropoda; class Insecta; order Lepidoptera; family Erebidae; genus Callimorpha; species Callimorpha dominula. The sequence goes on along the minus strand of OX457018.1, from coordinate 8,761,300 downwards.
CGACCGATATGAGACCGGCTGCTTCGAATGTGGTGTTGTATCTAGCGTTTAGGGTCGCCCTAGTAAAGTAGGGTTGGCAACTTAGGACTGACATCACTTTTTTTGCGAGTGTTTATAGGCAGCGGTAACCGTTTACAGCGAATTATCTGTCTGTTTAATTTATCAGTGTCATGTACCTATTAGTTTGTCCACTAATCCGTAAAAAAAAATTACTTTTTCCGTAGATTTAAGATGTAAAAAAATAGCTTTTGTTTTAACTTTCTGTAGTAAGGTAACCAAGCAAAACAACGAGCATATTAATCAGGCTTCGCAAAAGCAATGGAACAACGAGCATTCGGCCTAACATTCCATTAACAGTAACTGAACCGCAGAGTAAAGAGCCGAGCCAATGGCCTCAGACTGCCACCATTAGTTCCGAGCGAAGTAACCCGACACTCGACTTGATGAGTGTGAGAACAAACCAATCAGTTCCATTATTTTATAAATCGAGAGGAAGCCATATTGTTTATTTGGCGCGCTTTTTTATTTGGCGGTAAAAATTGAGATGTTTATGTTCATTGAGTACTTACATTTTGTTAGTTTTTGTTTCTTGTTTTTACCTACTGAGTCATGGACTTTGAAAACGATACTTATCTACGAGTTTGTTTTACGCGTGGATATACGATTTTTAACACCCAATAACTAAATATGCTTAAAATAAGTCAGCAGATAACACGAAACCAGAATATTAAGTACGACCTGTAAATTACATGACAACCTTACATTACCATTATGGTAGGTAGCTACGAACATATACAGACACCAAAGGCAAATTGGCTAGACCTGAAATGCAGACGTTTCGCTGGCTCGGCCAATAAAACTAGTGATCGCTGAAAGGGCAAAAATCAAACATTATTCACTAAATTATTTATATGACACTAAGGACCTTCAAATTCGGCAATTCATTTTTTTTAATTGACAACCCTGACACTTGTCAATGGTTACTGTCTACAAAAAAAAACCAGTTGATAAACAGTCTAGAACCTTACTTATTTACACGTGAACCTTGGAACAGCCAGTTCTATTTTTAAAATAATATTTAGCTTTTTGGTATAATCTTTTTTTTTGCGGGTATACGCTAACTTGTTTATCATGTTTGTATCTGTTTTCTCTTTGCCAATTATATATCATCCTCCGCGCCTTTTCCCAACTAAGGGGGTTTTAACAGGTTGTCGGGCTTTTTAGGGTTCCAACTACCCCTAACGAACGCCACAGATGTTTGTATGGCACCCGGGACCGACGGTTTATGAAAATTGTGATTTTCGAAAAAAATAAAAAACACGAAATCTACCTCTGCGGGCCTGCTGCGGGCCCTGTTTTTTTAACTGGCGGTTGTTTTGGGTTCTAGGGATCATAACTAGACCTGTGAATAAATTTTTGGAAAACTCGACTACTGGCACAAAACCAATAGGTATACTTTTCTTCGAAATCTATCTAAAAAGAATTTTGCAAATCCGTCTATATATAACAGAGTTATGCCCGAACAATGCCGAACATACAACAAAAAATACCTACTTATAGTATTTTTGAATAATATTTGAAAACCTCCTCTTTTTTTTAGTCGGTTAAAAACACCTAGACCAATACATAGACATACCATGAAAATAGCAAACAAGTATTTGACTCATGTAAAAGAGAACGATCACACTAGCTCTTGGTCGTTTTCAATCGCAAATTACAATTATACATTCCCAGCATCAGTTACTGACACCGGAAGACCTCTGTGTTAACACAATATAAAGACGTACTGTTTGAGTATAACGGACATTTAAAAGAGAAACATAATTATTTTATTATGGATGTGAATTTTAGATAATTATTTTTTGAAGTGAAACTTCTTTGGAATCGTTGATTTGAAATTCGATGAAACGAAAAAGCGTCACGATAAAGAAAAAACATATTCATAAATATGATTTAGTCTACAAGAGAATGAGATAGAATATAAGTTTACAGTGTTTCCTATAATCTTTGTCTTTGCGCCTGCGTACTACCAAGCCTTCAGAAAATATGTCAATGTCAACGTCTTGTAATTTTTGTGCATTTGGTCAATTCATTTATGTTACTTATTTAACACATCTCTGTTAATTTGACCAATAACTTTTATATAAATTATCTAAAATTAAATTTATTAACATTAGTAAATTATTTATGTTGTTTTTATATTTTATTTCTCATTCCCTCTCCCGTAGGCTAGTTTTCTGAAGTTTCACTTCTGCCCTGTGTGAATTGTACACACCCACACTTTTCTTTTTAGTTCAATAACTTGTGAGAGACATTGAACGAATGAGTACTGAACGAATGACTAATCTAGTCTTCAAGACAAAAAATGTAAATGATTAAAATCAAACATGGATATAATTACATATTATAAAATTAAGTCTCCCAGCCGCGGCTGTCTGTCTAAAGCGATATACTGAAAAACTAACGAACGGATTTTCATACGATTTTCACTGTTTAACAACCAACAAGATTTTTATGAGGACTAAAAAAAAGGTAATCAGAACACTATTGACGTATTTCAAAGTATTGTAATGGTTACTAAATAATTTGGTATTACGATAAACATACTGACAACATTTTAATTACAATTAATTTTGATTCACATTTTTATTAAAATTTTCCGCAGACCTCTCGGCGCATCGTCTTCTAGGTTATGTGGTGATATTTGGTTTGGAAACCCTTTAAAAGGGGTGTCCACAGGTTTTTAGGGGGTGTCCAGACACCCTGGTCGGTTATTGCGCCCCTGCAAAAGACCGAGGTGTACCTAGAAACACATGAAAAAAGTAACAAAAATTAACACACTGCACTGGTCGTTTCTTTACATAATATATAACGACATTGTTTCTAGAAAGTACCAATGACACAATGTATAATGTGACACAATTTTGCCAATTGTCCTCGGAATGTATAATTGACCTCGTACGCGGAGCGCTGGCCTCGGAGGGGAGAATATCTCTTAATAGCCAACGCACTACTTAAGGCGTAAGTAATTTTAAGCGATGATGAAATAATCTTCAAATCTGACTGGTACCAGAGATTAAAGAATTTAACCAAACATGCTTTTGGTACCGAACTGAATTAAAAAGTGAAAAATCCTGGCACAACGTCAAATGGGCGGTATGAGCCCAAACTCGAGGGGTTTATTAGTAAACACTAAAGTGTTCCACTATCCTCCTCCTGGCTCCATCATCAGATCAGCTCCAAGATGCCAAATTATAGTTTCTTTTAAAAGACAACTCCCGGTTTAGGCATATTCCTGTGAAGACGGGGTTCACAAACATTTAAACAACGGAACGGACACAAAGAACGCCCAGGATCGGGACAACTATTTGTAGATCACACAAATTTTTATCCCGTGTGGGATTTGAACCCACAACACGATGCGGCGTAGTGTCGAGGTGACCACTTAAACTATTGCACCATCCATGCAATCAACCAAACTGCATATACATTCAGCAATATCCAAACTAATTGGACGGGATGAAGTTAGCCGCGAGCCGATGCGCAGAACACATAATTAAGATATCAGTTCTGTTATCAATTTGACTTCCAATATTAGTCCTACTAATATTATAAACGTGAAAGTTTGTGAGGATGTATGGATGTATAGATGTTTGTTACTCTTTCACGTAAAAACTACTGAACGGATTGCGATGAAATTTGGTATTTAAATAGCTGGAGACCTGGATTAACACATAGGCTACTTTTTGTCCCGATATTCCCACGGTACCGACGCGGGTAAAACCGCTGGGCTTAGCTTGTATAGTATAAACTGTCATTGTTCTTTTCGTACCATGACAGGTCAACATAATAATAATATAGGTACTACCTACACCACAGATTACTAAGTAGTTATTACTTACCTAAACTAAACCCCTACAAAACTCTTCTTTGATCTTTTGACACCAAAACCACCCACGTAAATCGTTGCACTCCTGTCCATCCAAAGGTTGCCTGGAAGATATTGCTTTCTGCCAGTGTTTTTCAACCTTTTAGAAGTAAAAAATTGTAGCAACCTCGTACGGCATGAAAGCGGAATCGTTCCGAAATTAAAATCAATAATGGCAAACGAATTATAATAATACTCGTTTTGGATAGGTCTACAGAACTGGCTGATCTAACCATGAAGATACAAGAAAATTTTATAGATTTATTATATATTATTTATATATTGACAGCATGTTTAAAATGGAATTGTATACTCAAAGTGTTGACGTCTTGGATAAAAGAATAAGAGGCGAGAGAAACTTTGAAATTATTAGTGCCATTCGCCACTTCTTCGCTATATGCAACGTCAGTGCACATAGGGAAGAAGTGGCGAATGCTCTTCAATGGTTTTTTTAAGGCTTCGCGACCCCCCCTCGGGGTCGTAACCCACATGTTGAAAAACACAGCTTACGCGATAAGACCGCCCATTGTGCATTTTATGTATGATCAGTGTCTGTATATTCGTTTTCTTTTTTAGGTGTACAATAAAGAGTATTATTATTATTATACTGGACGCGTAGCTTGATGTGGCCGTTTTCACGTAATTTTTAAGTTTGTAAGACATATTGTTTAATAATTTTAGCTTTCTGCACTTCTTCCATATATATACTTGAAGTACTCCAAATTTCACATTCCTGCGTAGGCGCAATTTTCTTAAAAAGGGGTAGGTACTAAGAATTCTCTTTACGTATTTTCATCACTACATATTATAAAACAAAATCCCCTGGCGCGTCTGTCTGTTCGCGATAACCTTCAAAAGTACCGAACGGATTTTCATACGGTGTTCATCGATGGATAGAGGAGTGGTTCATGAGGAAAGTTTCTGGGTATAATTCATCAAGGGTTTGTATACATTTGCTGAAATATGACGACGATTGATGAAGATTTCGGAAACAATCATGCTAACTGGGAGCTTCACTGGCGTGCTCCGCGTAAACCAATAGTATATAAAAAACTATCTATTAACTATGACAGGAAAAAAGGTACGCATATATGTTCTGCTACCCGTGCAAAGCCTTGTTGCTAGTGTGTAGATAACACATCATATTATTCTATGGTTTCGTCTAAATTAGGGCAAGAGTCACTGGCAATAGATACCTACATAGTTCGTCTAACGCTGCTAGCTGTACCCTAGGTTTCGCCCAAGTTAAGTTATGTTGCTTCTGGATAATGTAGCTTTCTAATGACGAAATCATTATTTAAATCGGGAGTTTATCGACTACAAACAAACAAACTTTTCAAATTATAGATATAACATTTCCAAACAATTTTGCGTACTCTATAATTTTGCTGATTGTAGGTACGTTAATGTCTGCAACTACTTATTTCTTTGGAAAGCGTAATGTTAAGGTTTTTATTGTAAATTGTAGGTATGGGGCATAGACAATGTAGAGGAGTTCACAAGCTAACTGCGGGTCAAGAGAAAGTAGTTTATGGTAAATTTTTTTAATGACAGAGGAATGAAATAAAAAAAATATATATGTATTTAAAAATGGAAGGTAAGTGTTAGGTTAGTTAGTTTTTTTTTAATGTTTTTACTTATAGTAGTTTAAGAAAGATACGAAATAAATCAATACATTTTTGTTGACATCTACATTGATATTGTGATGTATCGGTACCGGTTTGAATATTCACTGCTAAGTCTGCTAACTTGCTGCAAAAATGGACTTCCTTACACTGGCAAAATGTCCATACAGCACGTATCCTTATTTAGAGATATATAAGTTCATAAGGTAAAATTTTAAGTTTATTAATCTTATCTCTTGACTCTTTTCATAGACTGTTAATAGCTACCTTAAATTTTGAAATTTATAAAGTTTTACCTCAGTTTCTCGGTTTACCTGCTAAAAATATTCACCTGCCGCGGCTGCCGCCATTGACTCCTCCCAATTCAAATTTGGAATAGTCAAAAGTAGAGATTTGTAACTAACCAAGGCAGAGATACTGGGCAATTTATCCAAGATTTTGTGTAACGTAAAAATTATTCAAACATTTATTTTTATACCCAATATATATACCATCATTTAAATCCACCGTATCGGTATCATAGAATCTGTGTAAATCTGTGGCATTCCTGTCAAAGAGAGCCAGCTAAACCATATTATACATTTTACTATATATTTTTAAATACAATATCCTTTTTGTTGCAACAAAGTATTGAATACGAAGTTATTGAAATAACAACAAAACAGGCTACCTGCCTTTATATGCATTTAGAAAGTGACTATTCCCTACGGCAGGTAAGATCTTCTAAGGTTTATGCAACAATACAATATATTCAAAACAAGTGTAATGAATGAGAATGTATAAATACAGGTGTACAGGCATGGGCGTATCGAGGGGGGGAGGGCAGCAGCCCCCCCTGGCTTTAGCAAGCTTACGTAGTACTTAGGTATTATATAGTACATTTTTTATTGACCTGTACCGACCAATTTGCCCCCCCCCCACCCTGAGTACGCCTATGGTAGTAGGTATATACGGCGAAAGCATTTAAATAATTTAAAAGTAAATAAAGTTTAACTTGAACCCACCCACAGTCAAACCCTGTTACAGATTTGTGGGTACATGTAATAGACTCGTCAATTACCTGTATTAATAATAGGAAATAAACAAAAAATCCCAGTCCATTCGTTTGAGAGCTACGATGCCACAGACACGCATACACACAGAAACCTCAAACTTATAACACAACTATTCTTCCGTCGGGGGTTAAAAAGCAAAAGTAACACCTTAGAACTATCTAACCAGCAATATAGTTAAGAGTTTCGGGCCTTTAGATGTGTCGACAGGTTAAATACCTCCAATCTTAGATAATAAGGGTACAAAACACCCCAAGTTTACCTGCTCGTAAGATATTTTTTACCACCTCAATCCCCACTGCCTTTGTAGATCCGCTGTGTAATATTTAGCACAAAAAAACTGCGGTATCTTAGAGATTATAGATTTTTTTGTGCTTGAATTTAATTTTTTTTTATTTAGACGGTTTTTGTGGCATTAACTTTTGGTAGATCTATCTAATCTTATAGTTAAAAATAAATAAATAATTTAATCTGACTTGGAAAGAAGATATGAAAACTATTATTTTTATAATTGTCTTTAAAATTGCGTGATTTTGATGCATATTAGATGTGTAACCTGGGACTTTTTTGGGACAAACCCCCCAAATTACACCGATTGTGAGCACACTCGTGACCAAAATCGGTGCAATTCGATCGTAAAGGGTAACCAAAAAAGGTATTGTACCTTATTTACGCATTTACGCAGCTAGTCAGCCTGTGACCACGGCTAGTGCAACCTGGTCGAAACGTCAGGCAATTCAGAGGTATGTAATACCTTTTTGTGATCGCGTTAATTCCCGTAAATACTTAAATAATATTCATATCATGGAACGCGAAAGTTTAAAAGTTAGTATTGTACCTTATAAATATTAACGCGATTAAGTCCCAAGTTACATATCTAATATATCATTTTGATATCTCTTTGCATGCCTAATGTTGGAATATGGAAAAAGAACATAAAATTGTATCAGCCTATAAGATCTACAAATGAATAAATGAGTATCATATATCCCATATGTGAAAAAGACCATTGCCAAAGGAAGTTACGTAACTGAAGTGTACAAAAAAGTTTAGGAACCATTGACATTTCTTTGTTGATAACTGAGATTTACGATTTTGGGATTTGGGATGTAGGCCTGTCATGATAGTAGTGAAAGTCTATATCAAGTTATACTAAACTTAAAACTAGTTAAAACTCTCTAGTTAAAAGTAAAATGTCGAAAAACAGCGCCTCTAAGTCAAAGGTAAATAACGAGACACTAAAATCGATAAAATGTCTACTCTAACATATTTGACTATCTTAGAGTAAATCTGTTATTATAATCAAAAAAGCTGCGCAGAATACACAAGTAATCAACTAGGCATTATCTCCTTGTCTCCCACGCTTTAAAAACAGAAAAAAAAGCTCACGAATTGTTGACAAACCACTCCGCGGAGGTCGATGACCGCGCGTAATCGTTCAATCATTCACTCTCCGTCATTCATTTAATCATGATCTGTGCTGATCGAAGTTTAAAAAGTGTAGGTTAGTTTGAACTTTGGTATACTTAAGGATTTTTTTTTAACGCCGCACTCTTTTAGATAATTTAATTTTCGAACATCGAAATTTTGTTTTTCATTAAAATAAAAAATGAATAGTACCTATCGTATATAACGTTTCAATTTCCTTAACAGTTGTAGCAAAAATAGGTAACCTATATAAAGCAAGAACATGTATTGTTATGTCGCGTCGTGTCCTGTGTATACAAGATGTTGGGAATGTTTATTAGCAAGGCCAACTTATGCCATGCAGATGCAGATGCCGAGGCCCTTGGGCACACCAAATGTGGGGCCCTGTTGGAAAGTAAAACAGCAAACTTGTTACAAATACAGATTTTGCCAACAAAAATCCCGAAAGAAATTATTTTCTTACCGAGTCAAAATCTTCTGTTATAACCTCAAAATCCAATTTTTAAATGATTGCCCTTTCTATTGACATCCCACTAATCCCACTAATATAAATGTGAAAGGTTGGATGGATGGATGGATGTTTGTTACTCTTTCACGCCAAAACTGCTGAACCGATTGCGATGAAACTTGGTATGTAGATAGCTGGAGACCTGGATTAACACATCGGCTACTTTTATCCCGATTATCAAACGGGATCGGGACTTACGCGGGTGAAACCGCGAGGCGCTGCTAAGTATATAAGTAAGTTGTTCGTGTAACGTTGTGGTTGGAAAATCATTCAATATCTTTAGCTGTGAGCGTAATGGAGACATTACGTTTGGTAAACATAAGCTATGTAATATAACTTCAACACTTAGAAAAGCGTCTTCTAATTTAATAGACTTAATTAACTTTTTAAGTTGAGTGAGATACTCAAACACATAGCAAAGGAATCCGCTGATTACCTACTTGTGTTTTTAGATAATAAATGGGGTCCTGTCAGAATGGAGACCCTTGACACGTGCCTCGTGTGCTCTTAAGCGGACCCTAGACGATCATGCGGCATGACACGCTATATCATAATGCTGCATGAAGGACCGATAGAGAGTGCGAGTGAAATTCGCTTGGTATAATCATTTTATTCAGTCGATAAATATAGTACAGTGATGAGGTCTTCTGCGCTGGTATGGAAATGTCCTTGTCAAAGGCAGATTTATAAATAAACTAGATGTCCCCGCAGTTTCACTTGCGTTTATGATCACTGCTCCGCTCCTATTCGTTGTAGCATGATGTTAAATAGCCTATAGCCTTCCTCAATAAATGGGCTATTCAACAGTAAAAGAATTTTTAAATTCGATCCAGTAGTTCCTGAGATTAGCGTGTTCCAGCAAAGAAACAAACAAACTCTTCAGCTTTATAATATTAGTATAGATAAATGTATAAATCCTTACTAATATTATAAATGCGAAAATAACTCTGTCTGTCTGTCGGTCTGTCTGTCTATCGCCCTTTTGACACCTAAACTACTGAACCGATTTAAATGGAATTTGGTACACAGATAGTCTAGAGCCTGAGAAAAGACATTGGCTACTTTTTAATGCGAAAAAAGAGGTGTAACGGCTTGAAAAGTGGGGATGAAAAGTTGTATGGAAGTATCGTCAATTAGCCTAAATAATTAAAAATTCTACCCAAAGACACTATAAAAATAAAAGGAACTCAATCATCGTCAATCAACTGTCATGCACGTAGTTTTGCATGTCATTCACATCAATCAATACAATTAAACGATCATACATGCATGACAGCACGTAACGCATCGTATGGCATGTCGCATGATCGTCTAGGGTCCGCTTTATAGTAAAGACAATACTGTTTATAAACACCGGCAATCAGGGCGTGTCTTTATGCTTTCTTTTTTTTTTTTAAAAGACTGCTGGCATAGACGCGAAAACAAGGACATTACTAGAATTAGCACCCCTGCGTGTCTTGAAGGGATAATGAAGTCAGCACAGGCATTTCCGAACGTCCGCAACATTGCAACTTAAGAGTCACAAGTGCGTTGCCGGCCTCTAAGAGGGGAAGAGGGGAACATAGGAGGCAAGAGCGGGAAGAGGGGGAAGAAGGGGAGAGGGAAGGGTTAGGGCCTCCAGTAACCATACTCATGCGGCCGAAAGCGGCCGTGGTAATACTCAGGTTGAGTCGACATATACGTGCCGAGGCATGGCTCTCCCACTGATTAGTTGAGGCCTCAAAATGTAATAAAAACTAAACTCATTCACATTTAATATTAAAGTTAGAACTAGGGCAGAAGAGGTAAGTACAACACCGCAGATTTCTGCTCCAATTATAGCTTCCCGACCAGGATAGTACCTCCATTTTTTTATTTTATTTTTATTAGATATCGAGGACAAAAGAGCTAACGGGTCACCTGATGGTAAGTGATTACCTCCGCCCATGGTGACCTGCAACTCAAGAGTCACACGTGCGTTGCCGGCCTTTAAGGTGGGAGTAGGAGAAAGGAGGGGGGGAGGATAGAGTTAAGGATTAGGGCCTCAAAAATTTTTCAGGAGAAAGAGTTTGGCGGTTAAACTGCTCTAATAGGGGAGTATTCTACTCTGCACGACAGTTCACGAGATATCCATAATGTCAGCTTCTCACGGGTGGTACCACGTCCACTGCTAGTGTTGCCACTAAACCAATAACGACTTACAGGCAGGCAATCATTGTTTACCGACATGATCGTATAAAAAAATATGTAGGTATCAAACTAAAGTTCGTACGCAGAGGCTAAACGTTTTAACAACCAAAGTTTGCAATTAGTGACCTAGATTAGCAAAATTATTTTTGACTAGCAGTTCTCGCGCGGTTTCGCTCGCGTGTACCTATTTATAATTTGTGCGGAACCCCAATTCTTTTTTCAAGATAGAAGTAGCCTAAGTTACTCTATATAACACCAGCTATCTGCTAGTCAAAACCCTGTGGAAATCGGTTAACCTGTTTTGGAAATTTGCCGGAACAAACAGATTTTTAGGCATAGATATCGTGCAAATAACTGTGAGTATGAGCTTAAAAAAGCTATTATTTTGACATTACAAATGGACATTTCAACTTTATTTGTTTGTATTGATAACTGATGCATACAGCCAGTGGGTCATTCGTGACTTGTATGTGCTTAATGGTACTTGAGGCAGATGTTTGAGTTAGAAAAACATTACAAAATTCTGGCACAAAACTTAATGTCTAAAATCATCTATGCGAGTACCTTGTCAACCTGTCAAATTGGTACTCCCATAGTGTCCTCTCCCCTCCCTTGTATGCCTTCCCTTCTACTATATTGCCCTTTCAATATACTACCATTTTTCCCATCTTTAATTCCCAAAGTGCCTATTGGACGGCAATAGGATTGCCCTATTAGGGGCCATCCATAAATTACATCACACGAATTTCATAATTTTTTGCGACCCCCTCCCCCCTTATCGTGTGGATTTATGGATGGCCCCTTACGTGAGTGGTACCTAATTGTAGTTGGCAAATTTTGGGTGGTTAATTCGACTCTGTCTACCCCTTTAGCGATATAGGGGTAACTGTATGTTTGTTTAATATAAATCTGAAAAGACTTGAAGCGTTGAAACCGGTTATTCTTGAAACACACATGTCATTGTCATTGCGGTAAAACAATATATTAATTAAAAACACATTTCCACCATCTCAACATACTCCACATAAAATTCCATCGCCATACCTTACAAAGTATGGCGCGCAAAAAAATGGCGCGCTTAATGTCAGCAAAAACAACAGCTAATCTACACACATCCGGCCTCTATGGCCGCATCCGGTGCGACCAGCTGTTTTAACCGATTCTCTAATGAAAGTATTATGTGTTGACAGCTGCATTTTATTGAATGGTAGACTATAAAATATGAAATTGGTAATTTTGTTGACTGGTTTAGATTGGTAATTCAATATTAAATAAAAAGTAAAAGCAACAAATAATTTACTAATGTTAATAAAATTAATTTTAGATAATTTCTATAAAAGTTATTGGTCAAATTATTTTATTTTATTAAATAGGTACAGAAACAGACAACAGATCAAGATATACAAAGAATGGCCTTAATAATAAACAGTAAGCAAACCTGAAGTCCAGTTACAACTGCACACAACTTTCAAAGCAAACAATACATCGTTTTCAATATAGGTTAAGGTTGGATTTAAGTGTAAATTTGGAAAGAATCAATTAAGTATAAGTGAAAACAACTAAAATTTTAATACGCAAATGCACAAAAATTACACCACGTTGACATTGACATATTTTCTGAAGGCTACACAGGCGCAAAGACAAAGATTATAGGAACTTTATCGTAGGAACTTTATCGTGATGCTTCCGTTTCATCGAATTTCAAATCACAACGACGCAAATGACACTAGTAAAGAAGTTTTACTTCAAAAACCTTTTGTTTTCTATTTTGCCGTACCTACGTAACTTTGCGATGTTGACCTTGAAGTTGGTCTCTCCACGAACTAAACATAAAAGGCAGCTGCTTGTAGCCAGCTGTTGATATTAAAATGGCGATTTGAACGGATTGGAGGTTGTCTTAGGGCCGTGTTCACCAACATTGAAACCAATGTTTAAATATATAAACAGGCGATTAATAAAAATTTCATGTTCACCACAGCCTAAACGTCGTTTAAAGACTTTAAACAGGCGATTATGTTAATCTGGGAAAAGGACCCCGGTTAACAGCTGATTACCATAATTTGACAGATTTTGAAGGTTATGTTTGGTTGTTTTGCGTCAGGAGTTGAATTATTGCTAGAAAATATCTGCCTTTAATTTCGCTATGGAAGAAAATCACAATCCCAACTTTCTTTCTTGAGTATTTGGACAAAGTAGATACGATTACAAGACGACCCAGAGTTTTTCAGCGACGCCGTAATCTGTTTGAAGAATTTGACGAAGTTTCATTTAAGACTAGGTTCCGCCTAAATAAATGTAGTGCAATTCACGTCTTAAACCTAATTGAAGATAAATTAGAGTTTTCTACTGACAAGTAAGTTCCTTTCACATACCTAACTACATATACATATAGTGACAGAGTGACACATACTTGTCTACATAAATAATTCAATAATAATATATAGGTACTAACCTACCTACCAAAATGAAAGTGGATTCATACAGTTTTTTTTTATTTCATATAACATTAACAAGTATTTCAACTAATTTCAAGTGATTTCAAGTAATTTCAAGTGATCTCAACTCGGTTACTGCAGTTGTTTGTATGTAAAACCAAAATAAAAACACCACGCGAAACTGACAACTGTCATAAAATGTCAATAAACCCTACCAAGTTATATAGAACTACAAATGAACCAATACAATTAATAAACAGCACCTTCCAGGCTTTGTTGCATAATTGTATAAGTAGCCAAATCAAAACGCATGTTTTGTAAGTGCCGTTTCTTCATATTGAGCGTCTGTCGTATTTGGTAGCATAAACATCGTTCATTCAATCATTCGTAAACGCTCGGTTTACAAACCGTAGTTAAAATCAAGCTGGTGAACAGCAAAAAAACGCATGGTGTTTAACTTATGTTTAAATATTTATCGGCCGTTTCCGTAATCAACGTTTAAACGAATGTCGATGAACTTGGGCCTTAAGCGTACATCCATTAATTATATGAGCTCAGTGTGTGTCCAATACAATGGTGCCGATTCTATTGTACACTCGACTAAACTAAAACCTGACTTAATTTCTTCATATGAAATCAACCTTGTGTGCTTCTTAATAAGGTCTATTTGTTACTGGCATCTATTTATCAGCGCCACTAAATTTCACTAAAACCTGTCAACGTATACTCAACTTTATTTCCACGCAGCGAGAGTCTCCATTTATTCAAATGCTGTATAATTGCCGTATAAAAACTTGTTCTAAACGAACTAAGATGACGTTATTTTAATCGACACCTACGAATACGCTTACTAAAAACACAGAGCAAAAGAGATGGCATTCAACGGATAGCGGCTCTCGCTACGTGGTATTAAAGTTTATTTAAGCGTATCAGACTTTAGTCGACAAATAAATTGCTTATTTCGATAGCGACATATGTTACCTACTTGTTTCAATTTGAAATAAGACCTTGTTTTGAAGTGTACAAGGTTTACTTTTTATATGAAGACAAATTAGTGAATTTTAATTTAGCGAGTGAAGTAACAGAATTGGGACCAATGTCAACTTAACTAAGAGAGCATAATGGCTGGAGTGTGCGTCATGCACGTGAACGGGTGCCGTTGGTCGGGGCTGGTCATCTCCGGACTGCTATTACTTCAATATGTATAGTAGTAATTAGTGCGTCTATTTATATGTTGAGAATAATAGGTTTTTTATATTGTCCTCACATTTCATTGACGCTTATAAGCAATGTAACCAGAAATTTTATTGATAAAAAAATATTTTGAAAAAGAGTGTCCTTGGAGTCTTTCCTGTTTCTATTCCACAGGATCTACGTATTGGAACAGGCAACTAGCTTCACGACTGACTTAGTCTGACTGACTCCTACTTCTGACAATTTAAAAATACCTATTATTGGTTTAATTGAAATAAATTTATTTGATTTGATTTAAAAACTAAAAGTCTTACGTTAATTTTGAACAATATTAGTATACATTAACATTGTATGCAATAAAGCTCACGGCAAGAGAACAAGTGTTAGAAACAGTCTCAAAACCACTGATATAAACTATGAAAATCACTAACTAACAGCAACTGCCAAGTTGTTCGTACCTCTGTTTGCACTCAGGTCAATCGTTCTAAACATATTCCTACCCTTTTATAATCCCACAATTTGTTAATATTTATCCATCGACCAATAGTATTGCGTTACCGGTATAACCAGTCAAAATAGTATCTATTAACTTATTTTTATTAAATAGTGAACTGTGTTATCATACTTATCATCTATTATAGTTTGTCCCTATTTTTAATAAAATAAATAACAGTTTTTAATGTGGCGACAACACAAGGGGTCTTAATTAAAAAGAAAACAGCTCACTTTTTGCTCGAGCAGTCGCATACCTTTAATTGGAACTGGAAGTCGATTCTGAGTGGTGGACTTGTTGGAGAAGATAGGGCACAACAGATTTTTGCTGAATCCCCCTTACGCAAGACCATGGTTAATCAGAAAAACTGCCGTTGTAATGTTTTTCTGACACCAAATCACTGTAAGTTTGTTCAAATGATGTCACTGGAGTTCCGATTTTTTTTAAGGCGGCGGCGGTAACTTTACGGTTAGATAAGGCCATGTGGGTAATTGCCTTTTTTTTTAAGAATCCTAGCAGCGTGGGTCACACATCAATATAAATAATTGAAGTGTCAACAGCAACAACAGAATAAGCTCATACAGTTATTTGCACAATACCTATGCCCAAAAATCACTTTTTTAAACTTTTGTCTGTCTGTCTGTTTGTTCCGGCTAATACGGTATGGCTGTAAGGACTTTCACTTACAGATAGTTGGTGTTATAAGGAGTAATTTAGGCTACTTTTATTTTGGAAAAGAATTAGGGTTCCGCGCAAAATCCTACTAAGTTAATATTATAAATGTGAAAGTTTGGATGGATGGATGTTTGTCACTCTTTCACGCCAAATCTACTGAACCGATTGCGATGAAACTTGGTATGTAACATATAGGCTACTTTTTATCCCGATATTCCCACGGGATCAGGACTCACGCGGGTGAAAAGGCGGGGCGCTGCTAGTATATAAATATGTAGAAACGAGCGAAACCGCTCGAGCACTGCTAGTTACTAATATGTTTGTTAACCCATTGAGCTACGCTAAATGCTTGTCTTAAGAGTGGGTTCACCAGCGCCGGTCCTGGGGTGGAGGGACCCAAAAAGCAAAATACGAAAAACAATTTCCAGCAGAAAATAAAAACTGCTGGGGTGTGTGGCCTTTTATTAGTTATTGCTATACATACATAAGTAACAGATTTATTTTTTATTATTATTTTATGTTTATGTGGGGACTTTCTTAATGTAGTAATATAATTAGAGTTATTTAATTTAATTTAAATCCAATAAGTGTTGATATTTGCAACAAAAATTGAGTTTTGTAAATTTGCTAATTGATATTTATCTTCTATACAAATAAATAAAATTGAAGTGTCTGTTTGTAATGTCATAATAACAGTATTTCACTTAATGGCATCCGAATGTTTACACGGTACATATACCCAAAAATCAATTTTAAAATTTTTGTCGGTCTATCTGTTTGTTCCGTTTAAACTCCGGAAAAGGTGGATCGATTTCCACAGGACTTTCACTGGCAGATACCTGGTATTATAAGGAGTAACTTGTGAATAAAGGCCTTATCAAGGCATATGGCCAGCGTTGAGGTTCACGACGCCGTCAATAGTGTACTGACAGGGTTTTAAACCCGCAACCACTTGATCACAAGACCGCCGCTTATGGATGTGGCATGTGTTGGCATGTGTATAACAATATGCTTTAATATTTTCAGTAGCACCACGTAGCCTCAGCCCTCGCGATGTCGCTGGGAGACGTGACGTCAGCGCGCAGCTCGCCAGCACCGGAAGCTTGCCCTGAGTGCGATGCCAGCGCTTCTGTTACTTCCGATTTGCACAAGGTACATTACGTATTGTTATTAAATCAAACGGCGAGAGGGAAAAAAGTGTTAGCCCAACGAAAATGCTGACCAGCATTGGTTTGCTTGTTGGTTTATTTTATTTGCACCGTCTGTGAATTCGCAATAATGGCGCAATTTTTATTTCGAGTTTTTACAATATTTACTACTAGCAGCGCCCCGCGGTTTCACCCGCGTAAGTCCCGATCCCGATAGAGATCCCGATTTTGGCGTGAAAGAGTAACAAACATCTATCCATCCATCCAAACTTTCACATTTATAATATTAGTGGGATATTTTGCTACAATTTAGTCAATCCATTAAATTTATTTATACCTTTATAGTAAAAGGAACTTCAACGGCCAAGAAAGAAAGAAAGAAAGAGAATCTGCAAGGGTTTCCGGAGACTTCCTTCTAGGGGTACACCCGGGTCCCCTGCAATAGACCCACTTGTGACGGAACACCGTGTGGTTTTAGTCGGTTCCGACATAGCACTTCGCCGTTAGCTCTGGTGAGGTGTTGGCCCTTAGGGATTTCCACAGGTTTATCCTCGTTCTAAAACCCATAGCACGAGCCAAAAAAGAATGGCTAATTATTTTTCTTGAGAGTCTAATGCTACTTCGTCTACTACGTCGTTTGTAGCGCACTCTTCCTTTGTAGTTCACTCCTCCTCCAGATCTTATGAGCAGTGATTGTTTGTATTTGCTGCGGTTGCATGATGTGCAACCCTCGGTTAATATTTCGGAACCGCATTTGTGCGCCTCAAGACCATAGAATTGCAGTTACTTCTGCAACTGAACAGAATAGAGATTCTTCATTCTCCGCCCATCTTTTGAGATCCAGAAGTTCTTTTGATACTTCGTTATCATAGGTCTTAAACTCAGATATCTAAAGCGGCTCTATTATCTAACTATTTGAAACCAACTCAAAGCTAATACATAATTGTAAAGAAACCCTCAACACACTGGGACAATCAAATTGATATAACCGTAGTGTAATGGCTAAGCTGTTAACATTGAGATAAACATATGGAGTTGCAATCACTTAGAGAAATTTTGTTTCGTTTTGTGAAAACTTAAAACTAATCGACGCTACAGCGCTAAAACAATCTTCATTTGTCTAACCAAACACTAGGAATGCGCAGCGCCGCAGCGCACTGGGGTGTCATATTTTTCACGATCAGAAGGTCGCAAGCGCAGTGATTTTCATGGCGCTTATGCGTTTTGTTCATCGAACCTATGCTGGATAAGCTCCTATAGACTAAATTGAAAAACAGAAAGGACATTTAACCTTAATAAGAACTCAAGTGTGAAAGTAAACAAAAAATATATTGAATTTGTTTATTAATTTAAAACTTACATTTTATTAAAAAAAACGACAATAAATAAATAAATGGTTAACTTTGACTGGTCTTTACTAATGTAATGTTACAAATCAAATCATTTATTTCAATTGAACCAATTATAGGTATTTTTGAATTGTCAGGAGCAGTAGTCAGTCAGATTAAGTCTGTAAATATCAGGTGAAGGAGTGGTAGTAGAGATTTGGTGCCATAGTGAAAAATACTCGGACTTATCTCCCCTACATTAATGTCACTTTTTTTTCGCTGGCCGGCACTTTGACTTTTGGGCCCAAACTTGTATGAAACGTGAATGACCTCCTTTAGGTTGAATTAAATTATTTCAATTTTTATTAACATAATTATGTCTTTCACATCGTTTTGTAAATAGATGCAATTTTTTTCTGACATACATAATATTTTCATAAATATACTGACCAGACATCGTCAGCATGTTAATTTCCTTAAATAGGGAGGTCCCTAAGGGATTCGCCACTACGTAGAGTATAAATGGTTCTGAAAGCTCTTTTCTGAATTTTGAATATAGATTCTATATTTGCAACACGCCCCCACAATAAAATACCGTAGGAAATGACACTGATACTCGTGCAGTTTCTATATCTGTCAATTGGCGGACTTTCTTTATAGCATGTTTATGTCATGTTAAGTGAATGCCTCAATGTAATCTAGAATCTAGCATTATCCCTAGAAAGACAGTTACATTCACAAAATCAGAGATCAGTAATAGGTAGGATTCCAAAAAATTAGGAGCCCTCAAATAAAATAAGCTTGGCAAATTTTTGACGATTTGTTACCAAATAGAATAGATAATTATTAAAATTGTATGTGTACATACAATTTTATATAGGTTAAGCTTTTTAAATTAACTTAATATTTTACCTACTCCTAACGCCGAATTCGTTCTGCAACGTTTTAATCTATGATAATTAGTTCCTGATTACAGTTCTCCTTAGTGAAAGCGAGGCTATTTATTGATAGAAGCGAGATAGAGCTATTGTTTTAATGGCGAAAAATATGCACATGGCTTTTATGAATTTTGTTGTTTTCTCTTATTTTACTGCAATCTGAGACAAAATCATGTTATAATGAGTACTCATTTTTGTTTTTACTTGCCAGAATATAATATAATGATGAAAAAATAACTAACAAGTATATTTTTACGTTTTCTAACAAATAAAAAACGCTCGCTGCTAGCTACACATGCGCCAGTGTACACTGAACCACAGTTGAAGTGCGTATGAGCTCGTTGTAGCTCCGGAACCACAACTAAGTTTGACAAATTTAGTGTTCCAAACACCATATCTAGTACGTAGTACATTTATATCGATGGCTGTTAATCTTGGAATCAAGTGGTTACGGGTTCGAATCCTATCTAGTACACAATTGATGTAAGTACAGCTTAGCTGGAGGGGTGACCAAGAATAGTCGGACAATCACGAGGCAGATCGTTTTGCCTCAGGACCCCCATCAGAACCCAAACTAGTCGGGCATTGGAACACACCTGTTAAGAATTTACTAAATTACTTGTAATATCAGCTAAATTACCATCGCCATTTCTATTATCTGTTTCAGTACCAAGTAGCCTGCACATGCAAACCAGGATCAGCTCAATACGCATGTGCTGATGAACCGGGCCCCCCTCCACCGGCGAAGACCGACACGCCGCCAGCACTTCCACCTAGACCTCCCACCAACGCGCTCACTATTACTAATAGAAGGAATAATGGTAAGAAATCTACGCCTATTTAATTATCGACTAGCCGTTGCAGTTGTCATCTGCGTTCGTAGCAGGCTATCAAATTCATAAAGAAATTTTCAAATCCATCCGGTGGTTTTAGAGGTAAGCGTGTTTAACTAAAAAACAAAACGCTTCAGCTTAATTATAATATGACCCAAGGTCAAACTTAGTTAAATTATGAGTATGGATAAATATGAGGATGGATAAATTTATAATCAAGTTGGCACACAAGCATTGCAGCTTCACTCTGCATTCTCTATCGCCTGTAATATGGGGAGTTGGGGAGTGCTCCGAGAAATTGTTCGGCCTTGTACTGGCCGCAGCGTTTCGCCATCGTTTAACGCGAAAAAGCATCACCTGGAGGCAATCCACCACTGTGCGACTCTCCAGAAACTTTTTGCCTCGCACAACCAATCTGTGGAACAAATTGTCGCCTGCGGTATTTCTGGATCAATACGACCTTCAAACCTTCAAGAAAAGAGCGTACTCTCATCTCAAAGGCCGGCAACGCACTTGTGACTCTAGAGGTGCAGGTGTCCGTGAGCGACAGAAGTCACTTTGCCCACTATAACATAAAAAAACCAAAAGTTCAATACTCAATACTAGAAATACCACACCTTGTTCGTATTTTTGGCTAACCGTGGTCTTTTGTAAAATTAAGGAAGAAAGATATTTGGTAGGATGAAAGAGTATAAATCTAAATAGAACAACCGATTGGGAAAGTGGAGATAATTTCCGAATCGGTTATTGCACAATACCAGAAAGACCACACGTGATCTTTCTGGTACACATATCACACAACATGTGATCATACCATGTTTAACTGATCGTGGTTTTTGTAGGATGGAGATTCAATAGGATGAAGAACCAGAACAGATCTAAAAAAAAGGATTGGATAATATGTTTACGAAGACCTTTGCGGAAAAAAATATATTTTGGAGTTCTAATTGGTTATTATTATGTAATAACACAAGCAAGAGTCGTGGGAGAGCCATGCTTCGGCACGTATGGACCGGCTCGACCGGAGTGATATCACCGCCTCGGAAAACCGGCAGTGAAGCAATGGTACATTGCTTTTCGCCGAGTGAGCACAATCACAGAGTTCAAGTGTTTTTGGTAGCACTGGGCCTAAGTTTAACGTTTAACTTACGAACAATGTATTTCTTCCAAATTAAGAACTTCGTTATTACAGTTATAGTTAAAAAAAATATATTAAATTATTATTTATTCTACTAACGATAAGTCGTTAGTAGAATAAAATATATTTAATATTCTTTTGTTTTAACGTTTACGTTGAACTTAATTATTGGTTATAAAGAATAATTCTTAATGGTATCAACCACATAACAATTATTCTTTTTACCCAATAATTAAGTTCAACACTTTGAGTTCGAACTCGTAACCTTTTGATCTCAATTCCGACGCCTTAGATGCCGTCGATACATGTTTATAGCACTATTCTGTTAATTATTTGTATTTCGGTACTAGTTTACTTATTTGCAATAAAAAGTATGAAATGATTTTTTCTTTTTGCAACGGCATGGGGCAGGTAGTTGCGCCAAAACTGTCAACTAACATCTATAGATTTTGTTAACGTGAAACTTTTGTGATTCCACCTTTTCTATGAGTTTGGTTACGATTGACAGAATGAGGATTTATCGTTAGGTGTTCTTCGGTCATCAATAGATTTTTTTTTAATTGTTATAAATATCAACGTCATTCATACTATTCAATAAACACCAGGATGTGGGTGAAATATCTTCCCACGGAATGGAGTCTAAAAAAATTCGGGTATTCTAAAAAAAAGTACGTACAGGTCCATGTAAGTAACCTGTGTATCTGTTACAACAATAAGCGCGTTTTTACAAATCCACAAATAAATCCATAACTCACAAAACCCTTGTGTTAATTTAGAGTAGACCTTTCTACCTGGACATTATAATAGAACCTATTGCGACTGCGCGACGCCATTGTCAAATCACATAACCTAACACGTAAACTGTGTAATGTAACGCGATGTTTACTGTAGCGAAAACATTTATTAAAATTAATATTTCAGTATAATTATCCTTCACTTTGTGTCAGTCAACCAAATTATGTGTCGTTTGTGTTATAAAGAATAATAAAACAAAAAAGGAGGGAGAAAAATAAAAAATAGTATCGAATACTAAGGAATTTGAATTTGGAATTGATTTTTATTTTAAAGTTCAACGAAAAAGTGCCAGTGTTGAGAAAGTTTGGCTTTGTAAATGATAATACTATTTGTTGTTATATATAAAGAGGTCATTGTTCTTTACGGACCGCTTGGGCTGTAAATATCGATTTTGTAGAAAAGGCGCGAGTTTTGAAAGTTCCTTTAATCTGTAAGAATATATTCTATTTATAATTTTGTTTAAAACGAAGGGCTTGACGAATAATTGGAGTTATTTATATTATAGTTATTTGTTTTAGTGATAATTGTGCAATAAATAGTAAATCGTGTGCAATAAGATAAATAGTATTATGAGTTAAATAACAATGTGTGTATGAGTGACTAGGGATGCAAGCTTGTGGTGTTATGCAAGTCGTGCAATATCAAGTCTCGACGCCGAGGTCGACTATAGCAGCTGATGTGGCTCAGCACTATGTGCCTCCACCACCATATTTTGGTAATTAAAAAAAGTTTCGCAAGGTACTATCACTGGATTTTATATTCTGTGTGGTATTGAACAATTTTTTTTTTTATATCTATTTAGGTTTACGAAGTAACTATTATCTTATCTGTGTTTTGAGTGAGATCTAACACTAACAGACTCGGTTACTTAAAGCTTTATTACCTACTTATACTTCGATCAATATAATTATGATCGAAGCCTACTTATTTACTTTATTTAGCGATTGTATTTTGTAATTTTACTAAAAATGTTTACGAATAAGGATAGGATACAATTATTAAAGTTATTTAATTAGAATGTCGTACTCATTTTAATTTAATAACTTTATTAATTTAATATAAATATAGTGATGAATATTAAAAGTTGATTCGCCGTGAGTCTGGAGTGGAAAGTGGAAAGCGGGTTAAAACTGACTTTTTGAGATTTTACCCCGTTTTTTGGTAATATCTGAAATCGCTGAAATGACGTTTTTTCAATATGTCAAGTGATTCAAGGAACGAGCTGTAAGATCCTTACAGCACTTTAGGTAGAAACTTGCTGTTAGAAAAAATTGCAGCTTTTCTATTTTTCTGAAAAATATCGTCTTAATTGGCAACGTACCTACTGTACGAGAATGTTGTAAACTCTCATAAAAATATTAAACAAAAAGTAAGTAGGTACTAAATTCGCTGCTCGCTTCCTTGAGATCACGATTTTCGGCACTTAAAAAAGCTCATAAAAAATAATGGCCCAAAACGTGAGTTACGGAATTATCGAAGATGAGACTACATAATAGTACGTTCACTATGCACAAAAGATATTAAAGTTCAAGTTTTTATATCACGACTTATTTGTCATTTTTAAGATTATTTTTTTATTTCAAACTGTCAAAAAAATCTATTAGAAGGACGTTTAAAACTTTTGGATACCTTTGCCTTGTAACTATAATTGCATCTCAGGCAAAGACGAGCTATACGTAGTCGGCCAGAACTGTCAATGCAAATAAAAGTACTTAAGTATTTGTACAGAAAAAAATCGGTGACGTTTACGTTCTCACAATAAAATTGCTTACTAAACTGTGTTTTATCGTAGATGGCGCTTCCGTCGCTATTTAAAGACACACTGAAAATGTTACGGCAGCTATTGACAAATTATTTAATGATAAAGATCTAGACGTCGTTGACCTAGGGTCGAAAAGCGTCTAGGTCCTAAACTTTTTTCGACTAATGTTGGTAATAACGACCGGTGACGAAAAAAGTGCTCTTAGCATTAAAACGTGGAAACAAAAAACAAAACACTATTAACCACCGTAAACCTTCAAACTTTTTGATGTTAAGAATGTAATGGATAATATCGTAACATTATAACCTCAATTCGGTCGTAAAGTTCTAACTTTGCACAATAATATACACGAATAATTAGTTCCTTATAACTACAAGCTTAAACCTGGCAAATTAAGCCGACTTTAGTTGGCTCAGTAGCCAGAAGGAAAAAATAAAAAAGTAGAAGTTAGAAGAATCAAATGCGGTACGGTTTACTGTCAAAACGTTTCACGACCTGGCATTCTGTCAGTCTGGTAGTGTCCGTTGGGATAACGAAAGAAATAACAAAACGGAAATAGTAGGTTAGCGGTATTGTAAATCCCACTATCCCACTATTATTATAAATGTGAAAGTTTGGATGGATGGATAGATGGATGTTTGTATTGCGATGAAACTTGGTATGTAGATAGCTGGAGGCCTGGATTACATTATAGGCTACATTTTATCCCGATATTCCTACAGGATCGGGACATAATGTTATGTGTATAAATGTTTATTATAAAAAACGGCAAGTGCGAGTCTGACTCGCGCACCGTGGGTTCCGTAAGAAAACAAACTTATAAGTAGAAAGCAAGTCCATCTCGGGAATCAAATCTCGAAGATTTTTGCCCGTCTTTTTCGAAAGACAAACTTACCTAAAAATACTCTCCCATACATCGATTTACGACAAAGTCAACTTCACAACCGTAAAATATAAGTTTCCAATTACAATTTTTTTTTATTTGATAGAAAAACAAACTAACGACTATCGGATTTTTTCCTTTACTTGTGCTGTCAGACCTTGCTTCTTACCAAATTTCATGATTCTAGGTCAATGGGAAGTACCCTATAGGTTTTGATTTACCTGCGAAATGTTCAAATTTGTTAAAATCTTAGGTTTAATGGTCATGTCTTTTGAATTAGAAGTTTGATTTTTTTACAGCTTAAGGGACCGCTGACATAATTATTTGATATTAAATTCAACTTGATGCCTCCACGACTTCCCGAGGAAAGGGTCTTGACGGACACACAGACAGACAAACAGATATAACAACAAATTAACGACTGGCCTGTTGGTCTAATGGTTAGTGACCCTGACTGCTAAGCCAGAGGTCGTGGGTTCGATTCCCACCCAGGACAAATAATTGTGTGATGAGCACGATAATTTGTTCTGTGTCTGGGTGTAATTTATCTATAATATGTATGTATTTAGAAATATATAAGTATGTTTATCAGCAGTCTGGTTACCATAGTACAGGCTCTGCTTAGTTTGGGATCAGACGGCCGTGTGTGAAATGTGTGAAGTTATTATTATTATTATTATTACTTTCGGCTTTTTTCCTTTACTTGAGCTGTGAGATCTTGCTTCTCACGAAATTTCATGATTCTAGGTCAATGGTTAATTTACATGCGAATTGAAATTTGCTCAAATCTAAGACTTAAATGGCCGTATCTTTTGATTGCGTTGCTTCAAGGAACTGCAGACATACGTATTTGGTATTAATTTCAACTTGATACGTCAACGGGTTGCTGAGAAAAATGGTCGTGACAGACAGACAGACGGGCAACAAAGTGATCTTATAAGCGTTCCTTTTTCCATTTAAGAAATGGAACTATAAAAATCAAAGTATATACCTTTTCATTAACCGACTTCCCAAAAAAAAAGAAGGAGGTTCTCAATTCGTCGGAATCTTTTTTTTTATGTATGTTCACCGCTAACTCGAAGAGGCCTGCACCAATTTTGAAAATTCTTCTTTCGTTTCAAAGGGTATACTTCCCAGGTGGTCCCATTTAAATTTTATCGAAATCAGTCGAGCGGTTTCTTAAAAATCACCAAATATCTAAAAATTTTATACATCGATGATGTTTTCGTTTGCTCCGAAACATCGCTGTCTCATTGGAGCAGTGCGTTTAGTTGTCCTACCCATATTATATTCAAACAAAATACATCTACTTTCCACTAAAAAGCACATTGAAGTTGGTGATACTTTTTTTTAAAAGATAATTATCAGTAGATACATTGAGGTTTATTAAAGTATATATTTTTGATTCTTTAAAAAGACAATTCCTGCATATTGCTTGTGTCGCGGGGGCTTCATCAACATTTAAACAACGGACACAAAGATCGCGTCCACCTAAACCATTGCGCCATGCATACGCCATGCGTGCAGACGGTTAATAATAAATATCTAAATGTTTTTATTTTTTATTAAAATGCACAATTTTCTATATATAAATACATGTATCATACGCATACGTACACATTTTTTTTAATTTTCGTATTATTAAACATGTACCTGATACACCATTCCCAGCGCCATCTAACCAAGACACGTTGATCTACTTAGTAAATACAATAACACCTACTTAATACTTTAATGGCAGTTCTCACACGCCAATTAGTATATAAAACTTCCCGACGTCAGCCATATGTTGTTATACAATAGTATATAAATAAAAGTATGTAATCTGGTACAATAGTAAATCTACATCATTGAAAATATTCCATAAAATGGAATACAATGGTATCGTGTCTCCTATATGTAGAGTCCGAGTTCTCACGTACTATTCCAGTAAAAATAATTATGATGGAGTAAAAATTTACTAAAAACAAATACGGTTTTATGGCGAACCGAATGAAGTACCTACTTGGCGATCCTGGCAGGGTCGCCATGAAAAACGTGGAGATTATCTCTAATTATAATTATCTTTAAAAAAAAGCTTCACCGACTTCAATGTGCCTTTTAGTGGACAGTAGATGTATTTTGTTTAAATATAATGTGGGTAGGACAACTAAACGCACTGCTCCAATGAGACAGCGAGGTTTCGGAGCAAATGAAAATTTGTTGATTTTTAAAAAACCACTCGACTGATTTCGATAAAATTAAAATGGGACCACCTGGGAAGTATACCCTTTAAAACAAAAAAAAAAAAATCAAAATTGGTTCAGGCGTCTTCGAGTAATCGGCGAACATACATAAAAAAAAGATTACGAGGAATTGAGACCCTTCTCCTTTTGGAAGTCGGTTAAAAATGATTTTTTTAACATTATACGTCACAACCTACATCGTGCACTACACGATCAAAAAGTAAAATTAATTCCACCATCCATCATTTAATTATTTGGCGCCGACTCAAAATAAGTTATGTAAATAAGCTCAATACTTCTTAAGACTTAAGGTTTATTTATTTTTTGCTTTTTAGTTCTTTTCGTCGGTTTAATTTTTTGTTAAAAAGAATTTTTGTATTGTAAATTACGTAGCCGTGACCGGGTAGGTAGTCTATGTTTAATTATATTTACGAGAATGAACGCAATCACGTGATAGGGATTACATACTTTTGAATTGCCTGACGTTTCGACCAGGTCGTCGCACTGGCCGTGGTCATAGGCTGACTGGCTCAGTGATGCACGCCCTCCGTCGTCGGATCTGGTTCTTCATCCACCCGCACATTTTCGATATTTTTAATATTTTCGTTTCGCCATGTACCGTCACATACTATACTAACAGTGTCCCTAATTTGGTGTTTATCCGACTGGGTATAAAAGCGTTGTGGTATATTTTAATCAATGTTGTCTGTTTCCAGCATCAGTGGGATGCAACGGTAACGATGGTACCTGCCGCCGCCGCAAATACGCTTGGTGGTGCGTGGGATGTGGGGCGCTGGCAGCCGCTCTTGGGGGATTGCTGGCAGCGCAGCACATTCTGCTGCGGGCTTATACGGCGTCACCGCAGCACTTGGAGACCGTGCCAGCGGCTGTGCCGGCTGCTATGGTGAGTGTTAATAATTTGCTGAGGAATTTAAGCAACTATTGTTTGAATGGCATTATATAATGTGAGGATATATATATATGACTAACCGTCCTCGCGGTTATGGTCACTGCTCTGCTCCTTAAGGTCGGGAAGGTACAAGAAGAAATTTTCGAATTCGACTGGCAGTTTTAGAGATAAGCGCGTTTAAACAAACAAACAATGAAACAAAAATATCTCTTCAGCTTTATTACATTTATTAGTATAGATACGAGAAATATCGAGTACATAGTATGTACTTATTTTCTCTTTTTTCTCTATTTGCAAATTAAACCTGGTATTTTAAGTTCATTAAGAAGCGTATTACCAAAATTAGCAGAATTTGTTTAAGGGTTTAATTTTAGTCATAGACACTAAAAAAGAAAATTACCCATTTGCTAGTGTTAGTGGCCGTTGAAATTTCTGGCGTGTTATCAAAGTCTAATCTCTAATCATAGAATTGCTTAAAAAATATTTGACTTAGTTTTTTTTAAACTAAAAATTATAAATAGATCAATACAATGTCACCGCAGCCGCACCGCTTTGGGGTCGTCCATTAATCACGTGAAGCTTTTTTAGCAACTTTTAACCCCCCATAACTCTGGTGATACTTGGTGAGGTTTTAAACTAACCCCACCCCACCCCCTAGCCAAAATCACGTGTATTTTTTAAAGTTCAAAATATATTTAAAATTTTCAAAATTTTATCTTTAAATACAGATAAACAGGTTCTACAAAAAATTAAATACACGTGATATCTCACTACACCCACTCTCCCTCATTGTGATATTTTGTGATTTTTCGGAACCCTCTCCCCCCTTTCGAGTCTCACGTGATTAATCCCTTTGTCGAAAGTAAAACAAATACCTAATCTACGCTAGTATACCTAGTTTATGATATATTCATATAAAAAATCTTGATTATATCTTGATCTTGAAAATGAACCGTAATTAATTAAATTTTGCACACTATGTACAATTTGGTCCAACTTGAGATAGGAATATTTTTTTTTTTTTTTTTATTAAATATTACCTAGCCACATTAACGCGTGCCCGGGTAACTAGTATAATAAAAAAATAAAAAATACAGTGTTGCAAATAGATAATATCGCTATCTGCCAATTCTATAACCGTTGCGTGGTTTCCATTGTGTAAAAGGACTCTTAGATTATTCGAGTTTAGTTAGTTTGATAATTATGATGATTTAATTTATGTTGTTAAACCTTGACTAACAATAATCTTTTGAAAGACCGACTAGCGTCGGACCGAAGGTCAAGCCGAAGCCGAGGCTAAAGCCGAGGCCGAGGCCGAAGTCTAAAATTAGCCCTAAGAAATTTTGTCTATGATTGATTAATTTTTTAAAAAGCCTGTTGACTGTATTAAGGCGAAAGTTGCCGAAGCCGAAGCCGAGGCCGAAGGTTCCGTCAACCACAAATGTCTCCGTGTTTTTTATTATTCTCTCAACGTGTTCCAACCAGTTCCTATATGTAAATTTTGTCATAGTAGTTTAAATTTCACAATTACGCTATTAACAAACTAATGAAATGATTACAGCTGGTCCTGACTGGAGTCTGCATCATGAGTTTAGCTCGACGTCGCAACAGATACAGCTATATGGTAAGAAAAGTATGTTCTGTTCCACATTCATTACAGCATGATGCATGAATTCATTTCAGAAGACTTAGTTAAATTGTATTTCGTTATTTAAATAAATATTTTAAATCGAACTTACACTCCATGTTTTTTTTTATTGTGTGGAAACCGATCACCGAGAGTAAAGTGGTATGTCGGACTCGAACCGACTAAAACCACACGGTATTCCATCACATATGAGTCTATTGCAGGGGCCCCGGGATATCCTAAGAAGGAAGCTTCCGAAACCCCTGCAGACTTTGGCTTCCTCCTCTTCCTGACTTACACTCCCTAATTATCCTTTTTACTATTCCATACTAACTGTTGCCCGCGACTTCGGTCCGTATTGTTTCCATGATAAAAAGCCTATGTGCTATTCCAGACTATAATCTAACTCTGTGCCAAATTTCATCCAGATCCGTTCAGCCGTTTTTGCGTGAAAGAGCTACAAACATACATCCATCATTATCATCATTAATATTTTTACTCGAAACTACTAATATCATATTTGGCGATAATATAATTCATAATAATATAATTGACCTGGTGTTCCTGTCCAAGTGGCCTCTCTAGTTACAGGAAATACAGGACCGGCCTCTGTGAGCTACTGCAGTCTCTAGGTTCCCCCCCTACCCATTTTTCTTTATACAACATTAACTTCTTCCTTCTTTCCCGTCTTAAAACGCCCTTTGCAATGTCACAGATTGCGTAGACTCTAATGAAAATTCGAAAAAAAGCAGGAAAATGATAAAGATGATGATAAATTAAGACAGTTATCTTGTGTTTTGTCCACAGATCAAAGTGGTGGGAGCTTGCTGCTTGGTTTGTGCTCTTACCTGCGTTCTTGTTACCATCACGACTACTGTCATACACATGAACAAGTAAGTATATGTAATTATAAGGCTTGGTCTTTCCGATAACAGCCAGTTCGAGTGACAGATATGCGAACATGACCTGCTGGAGCTTCATTTTTTTATGGTATTGAGGGCAAACGAACAGACGGGTCACCTGATGGTATATGACTACCGCCGCCGCTCATGGGCACCTGCAACTCAAGAGTCACAAGTACATTTCTGGCCTTTAAGGTGGGAGTAGGGGAAACAGGGGGGAGAGTGGGGAAGAGAGGGATTGAGAAGGGTTACGGCTTTCGGTAACCTCACTCACTTGGTGAAAAGCAATGCAAGTATTGCTTCACTGCCAGTTTTTTGTGAGGTCGTGGTATCACTCCGGTCTCCTGACTCTCCCACGAACGAAATTGCCTTTCTTTTCTGCCTCTCCCTTTAAATATACTCCCAATTTTCCGAAAGTGCCCGTTTGGCGGCAATAAATTTGCCCCCTTTTACGTGGGTGGGAACAAATTATAATTGGGAAATGTGGCTGATTAATATTGTGTCTGTGTATGTATCATGCGCGTACCCAGATTTTGGCTTAAAATTTTTAAGCCTGATCCCCCACATTTTTGCGATTCAGAGTACCAGGGCAGTCACATCCCCTTGTTTTAAACATAGTTAACATTGGCCAAGTCAATATATTTAGCATGCTACAAAATAGCATGCTAATTTTAGACCGTAATGTTATATAGTTTCTGGTAGATCATCAAAACCACGGCCAGTGCAACTTGGTCCAAACGTCAGGCAATTCAGAGGTATGTAATACCTATTTCGTGATCGCGTTAATTCCCGTATATATACATAATTACATCTGGAACGCGAAAGTTTAAAAGTTAGTAATAAATTGATTATTTAAAAAATATCTGCTTTGCTCATCCTACGTAATTGGTTGGAATTGACAGCTTTGACAACACAATATGGCGCAAAGTCATTCATGTTCTTAATTGATTCGCATAGTATATAATATTATGTGTTAAAATTAGCCTGCTACATTGTGTTAGCGTAAGATGCTATGTGTTAGGATGTGGGTCATTTTTATGAGAGAATTCGGAGTTCATTGATATTAATTACAAATAAATTGTCTTATTACATGGCGTTACGGTCGACGTAACGACTTTGGTACTGACCGAAATACAATTTCATGGTATTTTACCAAGTGGCAAGTTAAATGAGAAAATATGTCGCCATGATTAATTTCAATTTAAATTATAATTTTATTGGAAAATCAGTTAACGGTCTTTGAATATATATTAACCTAGCTACGCATAAGTCCCGGTGCCGTGGGAATATCGTGATAAAAAGTAGCCTATATGCTAATCCAGGTCTCCAGCTATCTACATACCAAGTTTCATTGCAATCGGTTCAGTAGTTTTTGCATCATCACAAACTTTCACGTTTATAATATTAGTAAGAAGTACCGAGAATGGTTGATGTGTACAATTACAAATATAGTAACGTTTTCTCCTGTTAAAATGTATCCATTTGTTCTAGACTGCAGACCCTCAAGTTCTGTGAGTACACGAAGATCACTCGCACGTGCACCTGCTTCTCAAGGCCACCGGATGCTCAGCACAGTGGTGATGACGAAGGTAAGGACGTAGAGAGAATGAGGCTGCCTAGCACACTGGTTAAATCGTAAAAAGGTAAACTTAGTCTTCTTAAATAGGCAAAAGACAAAGCAGTTCATTTCTTTTTTTCCTCTGCTTGTCAATCGATTTTCTTTATTTAATTAACAGCAAATAGGGGTATTATAAGTTTGACGTGTCTGTGAGTCTGTCGAATGGACCGATTTAAGTGCGTTTTTTTTGTTTGAAAGGTGACTTGATCGAGAGTGTTCTTAGATTAAAGAAAATCTGTTCAGCCGTTTGAAGATCATCAGCTCTTTTGTAATCGTTGAAGAGATTTTGGAGTAGTTTTTTTTTTAAATTTAGGATTATTCTATGTTACCAGATCACCTGGTGGGCGATGATCAATTATAATTCATAAAATTTTGAATGTTTTTTTTATCAAGCTATTTATTTA
This sequence comes from Callimorpha dominula, assembly GCA_949752705.1. Lineage (NCBI taxonomy): Eukaryota > Metazoa > Arthropoda > Insecta > Lepidoptera > Erebidae > Callimorpha > Callimorpha dominula. Next base: position 8,729,282 of record OX457018.1, on the reverse strand, counting down.
TTTGACTGGCCTGTTGGTCTAGTGGTTAGTGACCCTGACTGCTAAGCCCAGAGGTCGTGGGTTCGATTCCCACCCAGGACAAATAATTGTGTGATGAGCACGATAATTTGTCCTGTGTCTGGGTGTAATTTATCTATAATATGTATGTATTTAGAAATATATAAGTATGTTTATCAGCAGTCTGGTTACCATAGTACAGGCTCTGCCTAGTTTGGGATCAGACGGCCGTGTGTGAGATGTGTGGAGTTATTATATTATATTTCCAGTACTATGACAGGTCAACATATTTTTTAATTTTTTACCTATACTGTTTGAATAGTTTACTGCACTTCTTCTACATATAAATATAAATTATTCTTAGTGTCACTTAAGTCACATTCCTCTCTTTACCTAATAATATATAGATATATAGAAACAAAATAATATACACGCTGTAAGAACGCTGTACCGAAAACCAAAAAAGTAGATTTTGGATTATCTACGTATTTACGGGAATTAACGCGATCACGAAGAGGTATTACATACCTCTGAATTGCCTGACGTTTCGACCAGGTTGCACTGGCCGTGGTCACAGGCTGATCACGGCCAGTAAATATGTAGATAATATTATATCATGGAACGCGAAAGTTTAAAAGTTAGTAAGTAGATTGATATCGTATTTCTGAGTTCAGACCGTTCAAAATCGTCTGCTGGGAAATTCCAAACCGCATTGGTAAAAGTACATATCGTAACATCATCATTATGAATTTAATCTAAACTAATATTATAAAGAGAAAACATTTGTGTGTATGTTTGTAATGTTTTCACACAAAAACTACTGGACCGATTGCGATGAAACTTGGTATGTAGATACCAGCTATCTACATACTTGGATTAACGCATAGGCTACTTTTTATCCCGACATTCCCACGGGATTGGGATTTACGCGGGTGAAACCGCGAGGCGCTGCTAGTCTATTATAAACTAACTTTTGCATCGTAATAAGTATCAACAGAAAGACGTTTGTATAGGTTTTTCGTTACACCATACCTAACACCCTAGCGAATTCGCCAGTTAATGTTTTTTTATATATAACTAGCTGTGCCCGCGACTTCGTCCGCGTGGAATAGTGTATTTATATCGAATCAACAGCCTAAAAAATAAGTTTCAAGCTTCTAGCTCTAAATATGACGATACTTCCATACAACTTTTCAACCCCACCTTTCGACCCCTTACACCCCTTTTTTCGCAGTAGCCTATGTCCTTTTTCAGGCTCTAGACTATCTGTGTACCAAATTTCATTTAAATCGGTTCAGTAGTTTTGGCGTGAATGGGCGACAGACAGATAGACAGACAGAGTTACTTTCGCGTTTATAATATTAATTAAGTAAGGATAGTTTAATTGTGACGTGGTATGTGTATATGTGCAGGTGTCCGCTGCGTGTTCGAGGGCGTGTCGGCGTGCGGCGTGGTGCACGGCGCGCTGTACTGGTGCCTGCGCGGCGTGTTCGCGCTCTCCGTCAGCGCCGTGCTCGTCTGCATCTTCAGCTGCATGCTCGCCTACCAACTCCTCAGGTACCTACTTTACATACATACTAGTGATGTGCCGTTAAATGTATAGATGGACACGAATACGGAATATTTGTCTCTAGATTCGCGAGTACGGATGCGGATCTCAATTCTTTTGTTGGTCGTTGTGTCATTTGAAATTAAGGATTGGTAACACGATATGTTTTGTCAATTTACGTGGGAGAGCCATGCTTCGGCACGTGTGGGGCGGCTCGACTCCGCTCGATACCACGGCCTCACAGAAAACCGGTAGTGAAACAATGCTTGCATTGCTTTTCGCCGCGTGAGTGAGGTTCCCGGAGGCCCTAACCCTTCCCTCTCCCCTATTCCCGTCCTTCCCTCTCCTCCCCTCTAATCCCCCTCTCCCGTCTTCTCGCTCTTCCGCCCTCTCCCTCTCTTCCCCTATTCCCCCCTTAAAGGGCGGCAACGCACTTGTGACTCTTGAGTTACAGGTGCCCATGGGCGGCGGTAGTCATTTACCATCAGGTGACCCGTCTGCTCGTTTGCCCCCTATACCATAAAAAAAAAAAATTATGCATATAAAAATAGAGGTTTGATCTCATTATGTTCGAAAAGATGTTTTAATTATTATAAAAGTACAATATAACTATTATTAATACATAGGGTGTAAGTGACAACGGGCCGAATACAGAAATAGTGGATTCAGATAATCATTCTGAGTGGAAAATTGGAATTTTCTACTGGAAAATTAAATAACAATAATAGATTATTACTAACGAAAAGTAGTCGCATCCCTTATAATATAGCAAATGCAAAAGTTTTAACATTCTAACTAAACTAATCAACTTTCAAAATAATGTGTAGTAAGTTGCAATTTCAGTCGGATATTAAAAAAATACCACGCAAACTAAAAGATACTTGGACACGGCTTAAAAAGATAGCGCCTGTCTACACCACACACACAAGCACATATAAGTTATCACGTTACACAATCCTTAACGTATTTTTTTAAATAAAAATAAAAATAACCTATAGCCTAGTGTCAAGATCAAGAAAAAGTTAAAAAAAAGTTTTGTATACTCTTTGGTCAAAGCTTCTTTCTCACGACACAATAACCCCGGACAAATACAATATATTCGATCCAAATTAGAAAATTAACACCACATTAACATACAAAAAACAGGTTATTTCATCACAAAATGTAAAACCAAAATTAAAAAAAAACAAGAATGTGTGCGTGCAATTTTCGACGTCAGAGAAAAGTCCTATACTACCGCGGAACCAGCAATCACTGGTCATGGACTACTGTTCTTGACCATAGTAAAATACCCAAGATATTCTTCCCAGGATTCTGGTCGGTATTAGTCCATAATTTACGTGTCAAGACTAAAACGAAGAACCATTCAAGACAAGGAAGACAAAGTGAAAGACGATACCGTGAAAATCCTTGCGAGGATTACTTTGAAGAGCCTTCTCCGTGTAACAATTACTGCACAAGAAACTCCGGGAGTTGAAACAATAATAATAGAGCTGTATTTTTTATCGTGTGGAAACCCCCACGGGTTATCACCTCATCGGGGCTAATGGTGAAGTGGTATGTGGGAATCGAGCCGACTAAAACCACACGGTGTTACGTTACTAGTAAGTCTATTGGAAGGGACTTGGATATACCTAGGAAATAAGTCCCTGAAAACCTCGGCAGCCCTTAGCCGCCTTTTAAACTGTCGGAAGCCAAACCATTGCGTGCGGAGGTCCTTGCCCCCTTCTGGTTTAGAGGCGCGTGAAACACGTTGCGCCGCCCTCTCAGGTCTGATTCTGCTAGAGTAACGGGAGTCCACACCCGTTATCTAGAGGCCAGCGCTCATGGAACTCGGAAACCATTCTGCGACACATCAGATTTCTAGACCCTTGTACTATGGAGTCAAAAACACCGGTATACATACACTCAAATCCACGCTACAGAGGTTGTTGGCATCGGACGATGAGGTTAGTACAAGATCAGCCCCTAAAACGTAATTTCAACAGAAGACCATGCGCAATGGGCAACGGTTAAATTTCTGCAATGGAGACACATTGTAACGTGGGGGGTAGCCTCGTAGTTGGCACATGGTCCCCCGAAGGTAAATTACAATTACAACATTTTATTCAATTATGGCAAGTAAAATAAGAAAAAATATAATTGTAAAATAACTAACAAATCATGCACATATTTGTAACAATTTAATTTATTAATTAATAAAATTATTTTTTTATATTTTTTCCATCCATTTCAACAATAAAAGACCATCGATTATAACTAATTGAACTGAAGAATTGATAAAATACACCCTTTTAAATTACATATAAATTGCATCCTTGCACGTCATCCATAATGTTCATAGAAGGCAAACAAATAACATTAAACTATCGTTACATCTTATATTGAACACAATCAAAAGTAACTTTGTCATTTGTGATACGCATTAATATCTATGACAATAGATGGGTACAACGATAAGCCATAAACTCGAGGAGTTCGTTAGATTTTGATCAAGGCAAATCATGTCCAATTCATTTCTTTAGAATAGCGGACATCAATTCATTCTTTAATTTTTTCGTCATCTCTTCTAAAACACCTACTCTAACTTTTAACCTTTTATTTGCCTCTTCTAACTCTTCAGCTTGTTCTTCCATTTGTTTCTCCTTGATACATGTGAGGAGAGGAATTAGATACGTTTAATCACCTTCACAGTTTTGTACTTACGTAACTTGTATAAAAAGAATTTAGATATTAACGAGGTTAGGCTCAGGGTGTAAAGTTCTTGAGAGGCTTTGGGCTTAGTTCCGGCGCTGGTAGATGGAGAACACTTAACTTCTGATCAGTCTGGAACGAAAGAGGGCCGCACCTTGTTCCGTTATTTTAATACAGCCCGCGGGGGTCAGGGTCTTATTGTAATCCTTTTAGCGCTGCTGATATTAAAGGACCCTGATCAATGCGTATGTTATGTTTCTATTAATAATAAACTCAAATATAATAAGTAATATTTTTTTTTACAAAATTAATACCAATTTTATTGTAAGTCGGTCTCGGCCCTGGCAAATCTACAGCAGACCATTCGTTTTATATTGGGTACACGTGTGGTATGGTATACAAGAATCAAAATACACGCTCTATATTTGGAAGGAAAAGCCGATGGGAACGCTATTATATGAACTTTTCGCCACTGAATCCCTATAGCTATCATGATTGTGTTGACGAGCAGAACCTAGCAAGCTGTGTTTTGCCAGTGTATATTTATTTCTCTACGGGGACTACTGACCAAGAGGCGGCCAAAGTGTAAAGGGGTTCCCGGAGGCTTCCTTCTTATGGTATATCGGGGTCCCTTGCAATAGACCCACTTGCAACGGAACACCGTGTGGTTTTAGCCGGTTCGATTCCGACATACCAATTCACCGTTAGCTCCGGTGACCCTTGGTTACCCTAAAAAAAAAGTATATATTTGTTCATCCCAATATAACTGAAATTGATGATCTGTAATTGTCAAGTTTCGAAGTTTACTGGTCTCATACATACGGACATCCATTTAATGTACTAGGTGGCCAAGAAGTCGAAATTCAACCGTAACTCAAGTTTTAAAAAACGACGATCTCCTGTCTTTAACTTCTAAAGAAAGAAAAGGATTTTTTTTAAATTTTTTTGGAACTGCCACTAAAGAGTTCCACTACACTACATTTCGGCCCCATGGTCAGATCAGCTCCAAGTTGCCAAATTATAGTATTGTTATCCAAACTATACATTCGACAATTACAAGTAGGTTAAAATTGACTTGCAAGATTTGTTTACATAGTAGAAGATAATAAATGTTAGAACAGCGTGCTAGAAAGAAGAATTACTACCGTACAGGTGTACAATCAATGCAGATTCGTTCATAGCAAGATAAACAGTGGCGTAGCTACCGGAGGACTAGATGGGGCAGTGCCCCGGGGCCCCCAAGCTCAGGGGGCCCCTCGCACTCTGACTTACAAACTATAAATTGAACTAGTGAAAATTTCTCCCACATTCGGAATATAAATAAACCATTTTTCAGAACCAGAAGTTATCAAGTTTGTACTAGAGTTGTGACTAAACCCCTATTTATATTAAATTGCGTATTTGCTTGAATATGGAGTACGACGAATCTGGATTACGACAAATCTGGAGTACGTCGAATTCGGAACACAACGAATACGGAACAAATGATTTTATATAGTTTAGTTGGGGCCCTAGTTTATTTTTTGCCCCAGGGCCTTTGGTTACCTAGTTACGCCACTGAAGATAAATGTAGTTATAAGTAGCGTTATACATACCCGTATAACTTATGCCTTCGAAGAATATACTGCGTCTTTTAAACGAGACTTCAAAAGGAGCGGAACGATTGGGTACTGAATGCATGACACCATGTGCATTCTTATTTTTTAGACGGTTCGTTAGAGGCTAAATAGTACAAAAAAAATTAAACAGCCAAAGGATACAAAACAGAATAAATTATAATAGGTCTGTGGGACACTCCTTGCAGTCGCAGTTACGATCATGGCACGCTTTTGGCACTCTGGAATTCTCCAATATATTATTCAGGGTTCTTGCAGCTGTTGAGTTATTTACTCTGTCTCTAAAGTCGATCTTAAATTTCCTTGCGTAATAAGGCCCAGAAACATACGACGCTTCTCTCGCGCGACCAATGGCATGGCAAGTCAGACTTGAGGCTTTCCTGCGCACAGATCTTCCTGACCGTATGGAGAAACGCCTTAAAGATTGGTACAAACTCCTGGACCCTCTTCTTAAATAGGAACCTGCAGTTATAGAATTCCTCCTCAAAAATTTTCCAGTTGCCCTGGAGGCCCTTCCCAAATATCTGCCTGCACCATATGAAGTACTACCCAGATACCTGCCTGCACCTATAGACGTTCTGCTCAGAAACCGGCCGGTATTCATCCATGTTCTCCCAACATATCTACCGGCATCCATAGTGGATCTTCCCATGTAATTGCCGGCATATCTGAACGAGTCTCCTGCATATCCAGCTGCCCAACTGGAGCTTCTGCCAGCATATCTGCCCGCGCGTGAGACGCATGTTATGGCTGGTTGATATATGCTCCTACAAGTGCGTCCAACATTTTCTTTTGCATTATCGATTTTCGGTTTGTTCTTCTCGAGGCTGTTTTGGACTCCAGCGCGAGCATTATGGACGGTCGTAGCCCAGTATCGTTTATAAAATACTTTTGGTATACGGCTATAATCAATGGTAGTAGACAAACTTATTTCGCCAGTAGTCTCGTAGATGTGTTCTTTCATGATTGTGGTTTCAATACAGTCTCAAAACTCTGCACTGTGCTTAATACTGCAATTTATAACATTTTCTTCTTGTTTAAATCAATAGGAAGTAATATCTATGTCATTTTATTTATTTTCACATTTTTAAAGAAGAAAGGAGTGTAATTTCAACCATGGCTTATTACAGCTTGCTGTTTTTTAATTTATCATTTGACATCGTAGTATTTATTATTATTAGACGACATTTTCTTTGTAATATTCGCATGACATTGTTATTCTGCTGTCTATGACCTAAGTTTATAGTGATATTTATGCTGTGTACACCAAAATACATATGAAGTTTTTAGTCCATGACCCTATGGAAGAGAGAGAGAGAGAGAGAGAGAGAGAGAGATATTAGAAAAGTCTATAGTAATTGCTTCGACTAATAGATAGATTAGAATAGATTTTGTCATTGTCCACGTGAAGGAATAGCTTTAAAGCTAACTTTTTTAATTTCGTATACAATTTGGTCACACAGGACCTTCACACGATTTTGTTTCGTTTTATATTTAAATAAGAGTATTGTTTCATTTTGTAACAAATAATAATTTGACACACCTCACACACGGCCGTCTGATCTAAAAATACTTATACATTTCTAAATACATACATATTATAGATAAATCAAACCTAGACACAGAACAAATGATCATGCTCATCACACAATTATTTGTCTTGAGTGGGAATCGAACCCACGACCTCTGGCTCAGCATTCAGGATCACTAACCACTAGAGCAATAGGCCCGTCAATATATTCTAATAATTTATTTGTTACGTAATTTGTAAAGTTGCGTCCTATAAATAATTCTCGCGTAGGCGTGTGCTAATAAATCAAAATTAATAAAACACAAATACTCAAATATAATCAATCATAACACAATATTAAGACAATAAATCAAATAAATGTGATTAAATTTAAAAGCTTATCACTTTTCTTCTGGCTCATTCATTAACATCGTCTGTAGTTGAAGTTTCCTGTTTATCGACGTAAGAGCAATCTGTTGTATACGCAGTCTGTTCTCCAGCATTCTGATACCATTCTTCAAGTCTGTGACTTCAGCTTTTACCAAAACATAGTCCATTACATCTGGGACCTCATACGCGCCTCTCACATTTCTCACTTCATCTAGCTTAACAGCCAAGCTATCTGCTTGAATTGCTATAATATCCCTCTCTCGGTCTAATTGTATTGTCTGTAGTTCTTTTTGTTTTATCGACTTTAGGATGCTGGTTAAATAGGAATTTTGTGCCATCATTGACTTTTTATGTATCGTTAAGTTTAAATTTGCATCTCCGGTCATTTTTTTTAGTTCTCCTAACTGTTGAAGTTTCTGTTCTATAATTGCCTCACATTCACCATTCTCTATTATCAACTTCTCAAAATCCACAGGTCGTAAACTCTCGCTCAACTCCTCTTTTACTCTAATTTGTCCTTTTAATTTACTATACTGAGTATTCAACGTACTGGTTCTCAACCTCAGCTTGCCAATTTGACTATCACATATTTTCACCCACTCAGTCATAAATCTGATCCACATTTCGGCTGGAATTCTTTGAGCTATTTTATCCCAACCTTGAACTATGACGTCTTCTTTAAACATCTTTTCAGCCCTTTCGATGTCACTTACTCTCACGCCTACTTCTTCTAATTGGGCTTTGAGTAAACCTTGCTTTTTTGCGGCATTACGCCTTGCTCGTTCCAAATTTTTGACGACTATCTCCATTTCTGTTGACACTAATTCAGATCTCTCTAAAACGTTAATCCTGGGTCCCGACCCAAATACAACAGTGCCTCCGAGTTTGGCTGAAGAGTCGACCCTTCGTGTGGATGCCTTCGAAGGACTCAATATCATTCTTGAGGGGCTCGTCACTGATTCACCCAACGCATATTTCGATACTTGCGATTTTGAGAAACTTCCTAAATTAAGCGATGAATTGCTTTGCAATTTCGCTGCTAATTCTATTGCTTGTGATACACCCGCCATCAGCGATGCATCAAGTCTGTATATAGCCTTCTCCAGGATCTCATTCTCAATAACAAGAATTTTGACTTGATATTTACTATCATTCACTAATTGTATGAGCTCTTCATCAGTTAATTCAAAGGCTTCATTAATCCCGTGGCTTATAGATCGCGAAGGCTGCGAATATTGACTTACACTGCTTCTCTGGGTTGCATGTAATTGCGCCATATTTGTAGATTTTCTCTTAATAAAGAACTATTAAAAATAAAGGTATATTCGATTTACACAAAAATACTATGGTTCTGTCAGTGGCTGTCAGGTTTCTAACTCATATGGGGTGTTAGATGTCGTGTGTGGTTGCTAGGCAACCGCCGTTGTGCTAGTTTAAGGTGCTATTCAGAGCTGTCTATAAAGCCTACAAAATAGCTGTTTGACCTTTGTATAGATTGTTATTGTATGTGAACATGAAATCATAAAATGTTTGTCATGTAATATATTTATTTTATTTTACTTTAGCGTCTGGAGGTCGTTGTCTGGGTTTTGGGTTATATTTAGATGACTTGAATATTTGTTTTTCAGAAAAATATGTCCACATATATGTAATGGTCACAGTTTCAGATGTGTATTAAACACCCAAATTTTGTCAATTCTAATTCGATCCCACTGGCGTAATAGGGGCTAAACCTATTGTCGTTAACCGGACACTTTGGAATTAAAGATAGAAAAATTTGGAGTTTATTGAAAGAATGATAGGCACGATGGGAAAGGGCTGGAAGTAAAGGGATGTTACTTAGAGGGATCTACTGAGGAGTGTAAGCGATAGCTCCAGCAGGTCAGGGTCGCATACCTATTACTAGAACTGGCTGGTGCTTTGAAGTTCAAAACCTCAAACATTCGAATAGAACTAGGTCACACCAATTTAAAAAAAAAGTAGGCAGTCATGGGACTGCCGACAGATGTGAAAACTTAAACGAAACGACGAACTTAAAACGTCACATTAGCAGGTTGGTGACATTAATTAATAAGAGCTGACAGAACTCAATGTTTAGATTAGCGCCCTCTAGTGGATCTATATATGTATTTTTAGCGTAATGGTCACGATTTTAGTGCTTTTTCCCGATAGCAAAAGTGCACAAACGTGCCTAAAGAAGTTTTCACTTCAAAAAAAATATTTTTAAGAATACAGCAAACAGGAGAAAGGAGCAGACGAGAATAGGGGCAACCGAGCAGACGGTTCACCTGATGGTAAGTGACTACCGCCGCCCACGTACACCTGCAACTCAAGAGTCACAAATGCGTTGCCGACCTTTAATGTGGAAGTAGGGGAAGGGGGGAAGACGTTGAGTGGGGGGGAGAAAAGGGTTAGGGTCTCCGGTAACCTCACTCACTCGGCGAAAAATAACAAAAAAGCATTGCTTCACTGCCAGTTTTCTGTGAGCCGTAGTATCAATCCAGTCGAGCCGGCCTTAACGTGCCGAAGCATAACTCTCCCACGATACAGTAACTACTGGTATCTCATAACAAGTGTCAAGGGCGTTAAACGCATGTTGACTTCTGGCTACATTACATAACACTACCTTTGTACAGAGGAAGGAGAAAGCATTTTGCGTGTTAGAGACACTTCTTTTTGGAAGTGGAATCTCCCACGGATCGTCACCCCACCAAGACTAAGCGGTAGGCTGGTATGTTGGACTCGAACCGACTAAAACCACATAGTGTTCTATCACAGTCCTTATTGTCAGGGTCACAGTTGTACCCTCGAAAGGAAATTCCTGTGAACCCTGGCAGACTTGGCTTCCTGTTGAACAACAGTTGGAAACATTCCTGTTACTTCAAGTCTTTAGAGATAGCATTAAATAGCAGCTTTGTCTGAGCGTGGCTTTTACTTTACAACCATCCACATGTAGAGTATACTTACGCACAATAATCTAATTACAGCCTTAACTCGTTGAGATCTGCGGTCAGAGTAAAATAAGTTCTAGTACGTTGTAATTAGATAAAAAATTGTCTGCACAGAGTAACTGTTGGTAGCTTTGCGTGTGATGGTGACTGACAGCCTCTGGTGGTCACCCCAGGTGTTCCTTCCATCCAATAAAAGTACTGTTTACGAGGGATACCTGAATTGATGACGAGATCTAGTTAGTCAGTAGATCAAAGCGTGGGAAAAACTCAATAGGTAATAATAAATATGTTTGTTACAGCCATGAACGGAAGAAAATGTACTGGGAACAGTTGGAGCTGCGATGCCGATCCTTGTACCGACCTTCAACTGGCCAACCTACACCAGCCACTGGGAGACAAGTGCAGGTGAGATAACTTTCTCTCAACGTCCCCTTATGTAAAGAATCTTGCATATGTTTCGGAGGACTTTAGACGCAAGTAACGGACACGAACTTCCTTTAAAGGAAGTCACGCAAGTAATCGTAAGAATTAACCAGATACACAAAAGCAGCATATTGCTGAATCGGTCCAGCAGCTTAAGAGTAGTTTCGTGACACAAATCGTCCTCGTCGCGTCCTAGATGCAGTAACCCGCAGGTGTTTGGGACTCTGCGGGTGACATTCAATATTACCGGCCAAGAATGAGTGACATTCCATGTTACCCTTCACACTTTTTAACAACTGGTTATATTTACAGAGCAACTGCAGTTGCTGTGCCCAATGTCACCCAACACAACCGGCCTGGGACATCAGTTTACAGCATCGATTCTGGGCACCAGGTACGTTATATTGTCATTTAATTGATATCTATACTCATCATCTTCCCGCTCTTTTCCCGCTTATGTTGGGGTCGGTGCAATGTGTGTCATTGGACAGGGTTTTGGCTGATTTCTTTTATGGCCGGCCGCCTGCCTGACGCCAACCCTCCTTGGAGGAGACAAAGGAAGAAGCTATGTTATGGCGAGGAAAACGGATAGGGCGAGTGAGCTAGGGTAAGGGATACCTCAAGTCTCGGATGGGGAAGCGGGACTAAGACTGCAGTAGCTCGAAGAGGCCGGGGTCACGTACCCAGATTCTGTGATTGGAGAAACCAATCAGGCCAGAACTTGTTATCTATACTAATATTATGAATGCGATAGTAATTCTGTCTGTTTGTCTATTGCCACTGTGTGCAAAATCACTTGTGCTGAATTTTTTTTTTCAACTTTTCCATAAAGATAGCGAAAGTCTTACAAATATTTTCAATCGTTCTTACAACAAATTCTGATATACCAAGATCCCAGAGCCGCTAAAACAAAATGTGTCGAATGGAGTAGTATTAGTAGAGACTCTGAAGGTATACCTGCTAGCTTGGGCCGGCAGACAATTCTGAGATACCAGGTGCTAAAGTCACTTTTCTTAAATTCTGAATGCTGATTTGTTAGAGAAAGGTGTGATCATTTTTAGGGTCGTATAGTGAATAACGTAAAGCGCAAACTATTTTATGAAAACTCGTGATTTTGAATACAGAAATATTATTTTGAAATTGAAAAAATTACCTTGAAAATTGACTGATAAAGCTAACATTTTGTACTCGAGAGAGCTGACATGAATGAAACTATAGTATTTAACAACAAGGATGTTGATGGAATGTCCAGTTTTTTTCTGGAAATGCCTGCATAAAAAAATAAAATCATTGGAATTGGCATGAAAATTCTTAATGTGTTGTTTAGAAATATGCAGCTTTTAAAAAAAAGTTCCACTGACTTCAATGTGCTTTTTAGTGGAAAGTAGATGTATTTTGTTTAAATATAATATGGGTAGGCCAATTAAACGCACTGCTCCAATGAGACAGCGATGTTTCGGAGGAAATGAAAACATCATCGATGTATACAATTTTTATATATTTGTCGATTTTTAAGAAACCGCTCGACTGATTCCGATAAAATTTAAATGGGACCACCTGCGAAGTATATCCTTTAAAACAAAAAAAATATTTTCGAAATTGGTTCAGGCGTCTTCGAGTAATCGGTAAACATAAATAAAAAAAAAGATTCCGACGAATTGAGAACCTTTTTGGAAGTCGGTTAAAAACAGGCCTTTTTTTTCAGGTCGTATAGGCAATCTATATTCTCCGAACCCTGGTACTGGACGAAAGACTTCTGCTTGGAGCTGGTTCCCTTGGCCCAGAAGTAACAGCCAGAAGTAAGTAGCGCATTACTTCACAGTATTTTATAAAATAAAAATGGTCGCATTGAAATGAAGCTTTATATGTATTTGTAGTTTGGACGACAATACTAGAATTTGGCGTCTTGGAGCTGATCTGATGATGGAGCCAGGAGGCGGAAGAACTGTGTGGAGGGAAGGGGGGGATTTGAATAGAAATCTTCAGTGGTTCTTAGTAGACCCTTCGAGTTTGATGAAGCTAAGGAAGTGGATCTCTTTCTTTGGTTTTTAATTTGGTTTGGTTAAGCTTGTTTTTTTTTGTGATGTCATAATAACAGCATCTAAATGTTTACATGGTACTTATAACAAAAAAACGTGGGAGAGCCATGCTTCCGCACGTGTGGGGCTGTCCGCTCGATACCACGGCCTCACAGAAAACCGGCTGTGAAACAATGCTTGCACTTATTTTTTGCCGCGTGTGTGAGGTTACCGGAGGCCCCAACCCTTCTCTCTCCCCTATTTCCGTCCTTCCCCTCTCCCCTCTTCCTGCTTTTTCCCCCTCTCCCCCTCTTCTCCTACTCCCACCACCAAGGGCGGCAACGCACTTGTGACTCTTGAGTTGCAGGTGCCCATGGGTGGCGGTAGTCGTTTACCATCAGGTGACCCGTCTGCTCGTTTGCCAACTATACCGTAAAAAAAAAACCTTTTTTTATTTTTCTCTGTCTGTCTGTCTGTTTGTTCCGGTTAATCTCCGAAAAGGTCGGACCGATTTCCACGGGACTTTCATTACCAGATGACTGGTGTTATAAGGAGTAACTTAGCCTACTTTTATTTTAGAAAAAGAATTAGGGTTCCGCGCAAAAAAAATATATGTGTACAGTCTATTATTTATATAATAAGGTAGTCGTACTTTAATTTACTTTACTTGAGTTGTACTTTAATGGGTAAGGCACAACCGATATTTTGCTCGAATCGCAGCCGCCTTATTAAGGAAGTTCTCCTATAATACAGTAAACTGAAGTTAAACGCTATTACTACCATAGTCCTGTTTGTGCCAGAGTTCCATTGAAAGGGGGATGGAGCTAGCAAAAGTGACAACTGGTAACTGTTCATCATCAACAAAAAAATAATAATAACGAATCTAATTTTTCTGATTCTCTCATAAGGCTTAATTTCATGAAGACTATGAATTTATTAGAATAAAGTTCCTTAAAGCACATTTACACACGTTACACTAGGCGGAGGGCAACGAAAAATGCTGACCGCGAATTGAATTTCTTTTTACGCCATCTGTAGACCTTACTTGATACTACTATACTTTGATGTTGTAAAGGTACTAATCACTACATATTATAATACAAAGTCCCCCGCCGCGTCTCTCTGTTCGCTATAAACTGAAAAACTACTAACGGATTTTCATGCGGTTTTCACTAATAGACAGAGTGATTCAAGAAGGTTTATGTGTATAATTTGTACCCTTGCAAAGCCAAGGCGGGTTGCTAGTTATAAATATATTAGTTCGGACAAGTTTCACAGATGGTGCATTTTTCATTTCGGGTTTTTACAATATTTACCACCCATATTTTAATAGAATTTATTCAATATCAATTCAACTGCGTTTTAACCGGGGTGCCCCGAAAGCGTTTTTTATTTTATATATACATACAACACACCAATAACTACCCAATTCTCATTAGTCCAAATTCCTTCTAGTTCTCGTTGCCGTATGGGAGGCGTCCCCCAATCAGGAGATAGCGCGTACGGCTTCTGCGAGACGGAAGTTCCCCCCCAGAACGCCACAGGATATGACGCCCGGTACCCACACAACTTCGAGCAGCCGTTCCAACGAGCACAAGTCCATAATCCACAGACCTTCAACCAGCATCGAGAATTTGCTCAGCATCAACAGAATTTTGCACAGGTATGCATCATATGTAATGTTTTTTTTAGCTTAATTTATACGTATTTTTGGCAAAGCATACAATTTATTAAAACAATAAAAAAAATACAATAAAATTTCAGGCCAATTTAACTGGCCTGTTGGTCTAGTGGTTAGTGACCCTGACTGCTGAACCAGAGGTCGTGGGTTCGATTCCCACCCCGGAGAAATAATTGTGAGATGAGCATGATCATTTGTTCTGTGTGTGGGTGTAATTTATCTATAATATGTATGTATTTAGTAATATATAAGTATGTTTATCAGCTGTCTGGTTACCATAGTACAGGCTCTGCCTAGTTTGCGATCAGACGGCCGTGTGTGAGATGTGTTGAGTAAAAAACAACCTATTATGTTATTGCCGTACGTCTCTTCGTCAGAAAACTAAAAAAAAAAACTACTTTAGAGTCGTAATTAGCCCCCACACATTAGCTTCATATCTTTATCCAACTAATTAGTTTAGTGACGTCATACTTTAGCTCTTATATTTACTAGTTTCGTGAAGTAAATTCCTGTTTATGGTTGCACAGCTGATATTACTATTGTCTCTCTCTCTAGGCTCAGCCAAACTTCCAACCAGCTAACTTCACCCAAGAACAATTTGGGGAAGCGAGTGGAAGTTTTGATGCAGCCACCGGAGTTTGGGGTCCTCCACCCCCCTACAGTCCTCAAGGAAGAAGTGGAAGCAGGTCGGTACACTTACCATTTTAATATTTGAAACCTGGAGGTCCTCTTGCTTCGTATCATAGTATTTACAATACAAATAAAGTATTTTTAAACCCCAGAAAGGAGGAGTGATATAAGTTTATTGTGTGTACCCGTGCGTCTGTCTGTGGTTTTATTTATTTGGGTGGTGATTTGATCGAGAGTGTTCTTAGCTATAATTCAAGAAAATTCGAAGCCGTTCGAAGATCCTCAGAGCTTTTCGCATTGTTGAAGGAATTTTTTATTGTGTTTTAAATTTTTTATTTCTGCTTGTATTTATTGGAAATACTAAAATACGAATAACAATAAATTACAGCCTTCCATTCAACCCCCTCTCTTGTGGCCTAGATTTAGGGGGTAAATGTAAAAACCAAGCTAATATTATTTATTGAAACCAATATTTTATTTATTTCAATTTAGGTAGTTTCTTTCTATTCTGCTTCCTCCAGTATATTAGATATTTCGTGGCACCTTTGTTAATCCAATACCTACCGGTTACCGTTTTCCCGCAACCTTTTTTGCCAATGGTGAAATCCACAAGCTCTTGCTATCGATGAAATTGAAAGATTTATAGGCTAAGTATAAATTACTCCACTATAATATGTGTTAACCCATTTCAGACACCATCTCCATCACCAAGACCCAGCAGCGGCAACTTTACTCCATCACCATCACATCGACCGTCCAGACCACAATCAACCCCACACCTGTCGAAACTCCTACCTAATGCACCAGCCAGAGACCCAATCAAGGCATACGGACCTTAACCGTCCCGAACTAACCCGAATCAATCCGGAATTAACCGAATTCGCTAGGTTGAACCCAGAATTGGCTCTATTGAACCCGGAATTGGCTCGATTGAACCCAGAATTAGCTCGGTTGAACCCGGAATTAGCGCTAATGAGCCCAGAACTGGGTCACATGGGGCAGATGGCGCCAATTGGGCACTATCCCCCTGAAGTGATGCAGGAAATGTCGTCACACATGCCGGAAGCTCGATTTAACACGCTGAGAGGTCATTTAGTACCGTACAGGTGCCAAAGGTTAGGTATGAGTGCTAGCAACTTGCATAGAGATTGCAGGCTGCCTGATGATAATGTTGCCATTGAGTGCTTGCATCAAAAGACTGGAAGCAAAGGTGAGCAGTTTTATGAAAATCACGGAGCGGAATGAATGGTTGAATGAACGATTGAACGAATGATTGACGAAAGAATGAATGAACGAATGAATGAATGGATTTATGTAAATGTGGGGAACGGTAATTAGATGAAGACAGTTTAAACAAGAACCTTACCATAGAATAGAAAATACGGTAGTTGATTGTCATATCAAATCAGTTTTGTAAAACACGTGTGTAAAATAGCAACTAGTGATGTCATAGTTTGCTATAGTCAAATAATTGACTTTAACGTCTTGTTCAACAATTTAACAATAATAAAAAACAAAATAGTAACGAATCCAATTCTGACTGACTCATGACTTTTACATTATTTATTTTAACGAGAGGACACTAGCCTTAAGTACTTAAATGCAGAGGTAACACTCATTAAATACCCTTAGATAAACAGCGCAAAACTTAACTGCACTAATCATCACTACATAATAAAATAAAAAGTCCCCCCACCGCGTCTGTCTGAACGTGATAAACTAACGAACGGTTTTTACCAATAAACAGTTATTCATGAGGGAGGTTTAGGGTTCGTCTAAATTGACTGAAATATGACGACTTAGAATAGAATAGTTACGTAGAAGTACTTAGATAAGAATAGGTTTATATGCTCTGCTACCCGTACGAAGCTGGAGCGGGTTGCTGGTTTTTAATAGTCAACATGCTCCCCCTTTTACTATTTCTGAAAAAAATACCACTCTTGTAGTTAACACTTCTGTTCCGTTGATCGTCAGCACTAAATATAGTACTTTAGTTTCAGATCAAAGCACAGATTCTTGCCAAAAACAAGGCAAAGAAAATTTGGGCTTCCAGAATGACAAACATTCGCCGCTAAGGTAAGTTATGTTTTACACAGAATTTCATTATTAGATATGTAAATAATGCACCTGTGGTGACTTCCACACACAGCAAAATAAAGCATACTCCAACATCATCTACAACCTACTAATCCTGCATCGCGCTATGAGAGTTCTCTCGCCGATTAGTATATATACAACTTCCCAACATCAACCGTAGGGCCGCGGCCCGCCAAGCATGATCACCTCGCCTGGACGGAGGATCCTCCCTTTGTGTTGGAGGGACACATGACTCCCGTTCCGCCACACACCCACTGAATTACTAGTTAAACTCGATCACAATCACAACACAACGATCACAAGCTGAAGCGCAATACTCTTTCAATCTTTAAACGTGATTTTCACCCACTTTAAAACGTCGGATTTAATGGAAACTTGGCCGCACACTTATCAAGGACCGATGACAATACAATATTAAAGACTAAAATAGCAAAAATAAATAATAGTTGAAATAAAAGTGTGTGTACTTATGTACGCACGTAAGAAGTTATACTTCTTTGGCACTAGTTAAATAAAGTTAATTTAAATATCATAATAAATATTACATACCGTCAACTAACCTCAAATTCTACAAACGTACTCAAAGTAATGTAAAAACCATTTTTATCACTTATAATCACAGTAAATTATATATTTAAATCTATAAATTGTTAATAAATATCATACATATCACTACGATATATTATTTGAAATAAAATCGTGAAATTAGTAACTTTTTTTGAAAAACTAAAATGTTGACTAACTAACTTAAGGGTGTCGGTTTTTTGTGACGGTGTGCGCGCGCATCGTAAAAATTTACTCTCATCATTTGTCCCTAACGCGCCAAAAGAAGTATAACTTCAAAAACTAAAAAACACGCTTTTGAAACTAGCTGAACTAAAAAGTAGAAAATAATTTTCTAGTTACAAAAAAAATTGTGATTAAGAAAAAAATAATTTTTATCGTAAACAAGCGTGGGATGCTTTTTAAAATATTGTATAATGACTTTGTCTTTCTCAATATCTGTCAATAAAATAGTTACAATAATTGACATCTAGCACCCCACGCATTTTTGAGCCAATGAGGCAGTCATAGTAATTCATTGTCTCATTTCTCTACTTAGTATTGGTGTAAATTTACTTTTTACTTCCCCAGGTCCTCAATGCAGGACTGTCGCCAGCTCGCTGCGAATCAGAATGCTGAATCTGAAGTGTACTTCGCTGATGTATCTAGCTGTTGCAACGTGTCTGTCAAGGTAAGGCGATCAGGAGATTCCATTAACTTCTAGAATTAGCGCAAGATTATTTTTTTGAAGGGAGTAGGTGGGGTAAGTACCTCGCTAGATCAGGATTTTCAAGTTTAATAATAATAAATTATTTTCTCATCACAAATGCACATAGAATATCAATGTTTTAATCAATCAATCAGCCTATCTTAGTCCACTGCTGAACATAGGCCTCTCCCAATGCGCGCCACAACACCCGGTCCTCCGCCTTCCGCATCCAGTCCATCCCGGCTACCTTCTTCAGGTCGTCGGTCCATCTGGCTGAAGGGCGTCCTACCTTCCGTTTACCGATTCGCGGTCTCCACTCCACAGCCCATTGCCACTCCAGCATGCTTATCCTGCGAGCTATGTAGGTAACTTTGGTTTTTTGTCGGATGATCTCATTGCGAAATTTATCCTTCAAAGAGACTCCAAACGTAGCTCGCTCCATGGCCCGCTGCGTGCTATCAATGCTAAATCTATGTAGAATAAGTAGAAGACATTTATCGGTGACTGTTGTTGCTGTCGCTGTGATGAAATATTCAGCGCCATCTAACGAAACCAAGACTGACACAGACGGACCTTTGATACTAAATGATATGCTTAGCAAACAGGCTGAGAGCTTGAGAACTTTTCTAGCGCGATGCAGGATTAGTAGTTAAAAAGTAGTTCGACTTGTTTTCCTTAGACGCTGCTCGGTATATCACCACACATCTAATAATATACAAACTTTATGATGTAATAAGTCCATTATACAAAAGTGATCTGGTGTTGTTGCAGTGCATAGAGATCATCACCCCTGCTGAGTCCAATCATACGTTGTTTAACTAGTCTCTTGATGAATTCGGTAACCCAACTTTTAGGCTTGTTGAAAGCCCCACGGCCATTCTCCCGGATCTGTCCTCCTTCCCTCTCACAGAAGTTATTTAATTGCAAGGGCCACTAAAACCTACTATTATTTTTCAGGCCGAATGTTGCATGAACGCCAATGTCTCAGCTTTAGTGGGCACCATAGAGAATCACCCAGAATCAACCTCCGAATCCGACACGGGGTCATTCACCCTGACCCGTCAGCAAAGACCCCAGCCTCAAGTGGGATCAAAGAGAAGACCCCGTCAAGAAAAACATGTTAAGAACCAAGAGAAAATGCGTCAAGTTTTGAACAGTTCTGTCCGGTTAACTGAACATCAAATTGAACAGTTAAATAATTCCATGAGAATGACGGAACGCATAGAAAGAGAGCGAATGGGTGAACGAATGACTGATTCTAGAGATAGAGACAGGGAACGCATGCATGATGTTAGGATCAGTGACCGCATGAACGAAACCCGATTGAGTGACAGAATGAATGATTCTAGAGACCGATTGAATGAGAGATGTGAACGTATGGAACGAATGAATGATTCAAGGATCAGTGATCGTATGAATGAGACTCGTTTGAGTGAGCGGATAAACGATTCACGTATCAGCGATAGAATAAACGAATCTCGTTTGAGTGAACGTGAAAGAATGAATGAAACTCGTTTAAGTGAACGGGACAGAATTAATGAAACTCGTTTAAGCGAACGGGACAGAATTAATGATACACGCTTAAATGAGCGAATGAATGATTCCCGTGACAGAATAAATGACTCAAGAAACTGTGAAGCTATAAGTGACCCACGTTTAGAAAGGCTCAATGATTCCAGAATCAGTGATCGCATGAACGAAACCCGTCTTAGTGAACGCATGAATGAAAGCCGTATTGAGCGACTAAACGATTCAAGAATAGAAAGAATGAACGACTCTAAGCTAAGTGACCGCAGTGACCGCATCGATCCTCGTATTGAACGAATGAGTGAACTAAATTCAAGTGTACGAATGGAAAGCCAACGCTCGCATATTTCGCCTCTACGCCTCAGATCGAGTCCAAAACCTAAAGAAAGACAATCAGACCAGAAAACATTCACTCAAATATCACCGCTATCTCCAAATACCGAAGAATCCTTGTTGTCTGACGATGGAACTCCAGATCAGGTGTACTCGAACGATCCAGAATCTTCTAAATGTTTAGGGCCTGATTCACAATACGAGCCTGTTAGGGAGTCTAAAGAGGAAATTTTAAAAGGCAATATTAATCATATTCATTGCTATAGCGACACTAATACAATGGATTCAGGGTGGCAAAGTGGTTCGGAAAAACAGGTAACTGATTAATTATAGTAGACTATTGGAGATACCAATTACCCCAATCAATTTACCCCAATGGGGGTAATTTTTGACTCGGGTAAATGACCAAAATGATTTTTTTTTTTCCGAAAAATTGGAAATGTGTACTTAAAGCAATAACTGTTTAGATCGTTTTGTTATTGCTGCAGATCACGCTATTTGCCAAGAGATTTGGAATAATTTTATGATCGGAATTACCCCAATGCAGTTTATATTACTAATAGTGGTTTTTCAATTGTACGAAGGCGTTTACTGTATACTTTAAAGCAAGAAGCGATACAAGAAGTTAATTAAATTATCAAATTGAAAGTTTAAATTTCTTGTAATGGGGTAATGGATACGACATCAGATAAAGTCATCATCAGATTCAGTCATCATCAGATATCGTAATAATATTATGATTAAAATACAAAAATGGAAACCAATTTATGTTACTAATTATTGTAATTGTTGATTTGATTGTTCTGTAAACGAATTATGTCTACTATTCTAAGGCGGAATACAGACGGCAGCCATTTTGATATTAGTGTTGACATGTAAAGTTTTTTTTTCATTTTCATACGTTATTATGGTTCGCACACACACAATAACGTATGAAAATTAAAAACTTCACAGGATATGTTTTACGTAATTTCAATTTGAAATTCAAATTTTAATTTGAAATTAATTTTTATTTAGATTGATATTCGAAATTAAATCGAATATAATTTGTTTTATAACCACTTTATCTACATACATACTCTAACGTCTTTACTCCGAAGGGGAAGGCAGGAAAGGTATCAAACACCCACATTTTATTCGGATATATGTAATCACTATGTAAAATTTAAAAAAAGCCTTCATAAACTTTCCGTAAAACTTCTTTATTAGAAAAACGGTAATATAATTTACCTGTTTTTGTGCGTATGTGATGTGTTCTATAAGCTGTGCTAAATCTATGAAATTTATTGTAAATTATAGTTGTATCTATAATATATGTCATTAATGACATGTAGGATTTTTTCCACATTTTTACACTATTGTCGTGTGTGTGGGTTGTGCTGTTAGTACCTGTGTAGACGAGAGACACTTGCTATTGAGACCGGAAACTTCTTGTCTTACAATAATATATGAATAACACCTTAAAAATACACATTTTATAGAGAACGAAACGCTACAATTTTATACAGGACCAGATGTAGTAAAAAGGTGTGCACAGAACAAGGAATATTATACAATGCGTCTAGGGTATGCTTACTCCTTGGGAATGTATTAAAATTTTTTTCGTCATAGTACCACAGAGATTGTCTTTCGTCTACTTCTCGGGCGTTATGACGCGTATTGTTCTAAATCGAAACCCTAGTTGCGTAGACCAACGTAATTAGTACGTTTAGGTATATAAAAAGTTCATTAGAAATTTATTTCCTTGCAGAGTTGAAAGGATAGGCATTAATCAATACATTGATTTGAAATTTAATTCAACATTGAATTATTAAATATGTAATTCATATGTCATAGGCATTAATTATTTTATTACAGCATTTGTATCGTTCACTGGTAGATTTTTTAATGATTCATTCAGTAAATTCAAGTTTAAATTCAACATTAAGTGATTAAATGTATGATTCATGTCTTCATATATTCGTATTATATGCATTCATTGTTTAAATGTGGCATTTGCATCATTTCCTTGTAATTTTTAAAATTATTCGTTCTTTCATTCAATATATCATTCACTCTATTCAATCGCATTTAGTTAAAAAATCTATTTTTAGACAAAGCAACGGCAAACCGAATATTAATTAAAGAAATATATTGTTGTATATGCGTTTGAAAATTATTTCCGTAATTTATTATTATTGTATTGTATTACGTATTGAATTGATCTATGTACATTTATATAAACCATCTATTGAATTGAGATTATTATTTGTAGTTACTTATGTAATTAATATTTAAAATTACATAAATAAAATTTCGGCCTTTAGAGATATTGTAAATTATTTTTACCTATGAACAACATCCTAGAAAAAACAGTTAGGAAAAACTAGTTTCAATTCGTCATCAAGTGTGAAAGTGTTTATTCAAGATAAATCTTTATAACCATGATTTGAAAAAGTACCATATTTTCGGGTGCAACGAACCTTCGTAATTTAAAATGGATGTGCTTAGAAATACTGATATTTTGTATAAGTAATAGTACTTTTTTTCTATGCATTAGATACAGTTTTTCTGAGCAATATCTAACTCTAAAACTGTGGACTTGCCAATTGTAATAACGATTTTCGATATATACTTATGTAATGTGAATATTTAGTAAATGTGCCAAGTAGACTATGTGTAATAATTTCAGATATTCTTTGTATATTGAAGGCGATACTAGCTCAATGAAACTTCGAATACAGACTATACTAAATTAATTGATTGATCTACCATTATACATTATTATATATGGCCAAATCTTTATAACGAGACAAAATTTTCTATGAATTGATTGAGATTTCAATTAATTTACACTTAGTAGTTAAAACATCTTTCATTCAATAATCTATACTGGCAATATCATTCATTCATTCATTCAGTAGTTTGGGAATGAATGAAATAAACGGACAAAAGGAAAGATTGAACGAATTGGCTAACAACCGGTATCAGTAGTAGTGTCGGTGTAGTATGCGTATAACCGTTTTAGAGAAAATATTAAACTAGTATCCACTTCAACATACAAATAGTTTTTTATAATAAAATCGACCAAACTTAGATTCCTATGATCTTGTATTGTAGACTCTATGTATATTAAGAGGTACTTGAAATAATGCTCTTTCTAAATGTCATTTATTTTATATTTCTCCGTCCATCCCTCTACTCATTCATACATTCAGTCATTCGTTCATAGTAATTTGTTATAACCAGTAATAGCTTGAAGACTAATAATATGTACTGATTTTTAACGCTACATTAAAACTGACTCAATTATTTATTTAAAGAATGTCTATGCAAAAGCGATATCACTGTTTTATTTATTATAGTTTTATCCCCTTCATTGTTATAGTTCATTCATTCAGTGGTCAAATCATTCATTCTAATATAACAGGTACCTCATTACTCCCCGTAATAAATAGGTAGATGGTGATTTGTTTCTATAATAAATAGCCACTCAACAATAAGAAAAAAGTATTATTTTAACAAACAAATGTTGCCATAAAGCATTGTTTTATTCTTCCATGAAAAGCAATAAGTTTTGTAAATAATTTATATATTATAAGCGTATATTGTAATTTTTTGTCTATTATTCTAAACATAAGGTGCAGTAATATTTATTAAACTTATACCTCTTGGGGTTTTTATTCCTGTGAAAGCACTGGTATCACCCGTTGAAGGCCTAAGGAGTGGGATCGGAAATAAAAATCGCACGGCAACATAAGTATTGTACTATATACAATCGAGGGTTTTTCTTAAATACATATATGCTCATGACATTTGCGTCTGTCAGATTTATTTCTTATCTATTTATCGCCCTTATTTATCTAGGCCTATGATCATATATGATATGTCAACACGATTCCAGCAAAACTAATTCCCCGTTAATGACTCAGGTTTAAAGGTTTCAGATTTGTACTTCCGTTTTTTAGTCTTCTGCAGCGGGTAGTTGCTCGCCGAGGGATTTTGTTGCCAGTTAATATTGAATTTCTCCCATTTGGTATATTTATGTAAATGTTCCTACACTTTATTCGAGTAGTTGTTAGATTCGTCTGTAATGCCTATATGGAATTGTTTTACTGTGTATACAGGGTGTAAAATATAACGATAATTGATTTTTAATGACTTATCTTTTGTTTTTGATATAAAGTTAAAAACCATTAATAACATTATTTGTTACATGTTTATCTCATCATGTTAGTTGAAACACTCTGTATACAGTAATTGTTTAAACATTGAACAGTTTGTGTATATTATTTTTTACTGCGTGTTAAAAGTAATTTTACCTAATGTTAGAGAAAATTGTGTTTGCGAAATAGGATTTGTTATTCTAAGTTTAAAATGACACTTGTTTTTTTTATACATATCTTATGAACACAAATCCAACGATTGACATTAAAATTAGTTTGGATACGATTACGTTGGATTTTAAATATGGCTAATATATTAAAGAAATAATATGGTTGGATCAATTTCTATACTTATAAATATTACGCACGCAGAAATGTGAAATTTGGCACACGTAATGTTTATACGGAGAAGAATTGTAGTGTGTATATTATGTTGACTTGCGATGGTAAGGAAACTCTGTACACGGTACGAAATGGCTAATTTCAATAATCAGACAAAGTAATGTATATCTAGTATTATATTACTTTGCAAAGTGCCAAAACTAGAGCAAGCAAATATGTATGTTATGAAGACTCAATAGTGTACGTACATAATTTTTTTTCTATCAATTTGTAATAAATAATAAGTGATTTATATCTAAAATGTATATCAATAATTGTGTTGTTTCTTTACTATTAGTGAATAGGATTATTTTTCATTGTACCTACTTTGTTAGATCGATATTATTAATAATGGTTCTATTAAAAGACTGAAATCTTATTCCTGTTTTTTTACCGACGTGTTGTAGATTAGAATTACTGAGAATTAACTGTTTTAACTTCTCTTCACTGATGCAAGATCTTCTCTGTATTTAAATACTCTGTTTTTATGTATATGTATAAATTGGTTGTTACATAAAGGCGTTATACAATTTTAGGAGCGTTATTGTGTAGCCGACAAATATTTACACATCAAAAGTGTCTAGGGATCATGTTCATTTTCAACTATATAAAATTATCCAATTAATATTTACCAAGTCCAGTCTTCCAGAATGGCTTCTTACTTAAATTCCTAATGTTTAAGTTAACAACTTATCCCTATATTTTGTAAAAAGTAAGTAAAATTGTAATTTTTGCATCTTGTGGGAAATCAACCTGAGCTAATGTCGTCGCTCCATATCGATGCCATTATTTTCAATTCCGATGCAAAAATTGTAATGGTTTTGTAAAACACACTTTTATAGGAATCCTGATTGACAGTTGATTTTCTATTTTTAATTAAAATTTTTTTTATTCAAATAGTGAAATTCATTAAAAAGAATCAACAACGACCCAAAAGTTTTAATGTGTGTGAAAAAAAAACGGATTTAAAAAAAAATGTTTTCTTTTTTTTCCTTTTAAAATTTCTTTTCCTAGTAGTATAGTAGAACATTTCTAAACTATGTAGGTATAAGTATATGAATTTTCATGTAAATTTTTTATGCTGATATTTTTAGAAAAATCTGGACATTCCATCAAAAACCAGCCTTGTTATTAAATACACATAGTTTAATTCATGTCAGCCCTCTCTCATACGAAATATTAGCTTCAGCGGTTAATTTTCATTTTGTCAATTTGTGAGTTTAAAATATGATTAGGTACTGTCTTAAATATCACGAATTTTTCTAAAATTGTTAGCGCTTTATTCACGAGGTCTCCTATACGCCCCTAAAATATAACCACATTGTAACACCTGTATATCATTCTCCTAGAAATTGTTTACAATTTCAATATCTTGCAACCTGTCAATTTATTTAGTCATTAAAAAAATAAACCTACAAGCCTTATTAGAGGACTTCATTTGTTTGGTGGTGGCTTTTTAGACCAATTGGTGTGGCAACACCAATGATCGACGAAAATCTGATCCATTCTATCGTCGATCGATGTGTGTGGTTGCACCCTATGCCGCAGATGGTTACGCCACTGATTGATGCCATTGTTTAAGCTCTATTTTAAAAGCGGAATAGTGCTAAGTAAAGTTATTATTGCTAAATTATCTAAAAAGAGATACAAGATTTATGGTAATAAATAAGGAAAGTGAAGTGCTTACGGAATTCCTAATTTTTAATAATAATAATAACTCCACACATCTCACACACGGCCGTCTGGTCCCAAACTAGGCAGAGCATGTAATATGGTCACCAGACTGCTTATAAATATACTTATTTATTTCTAAATACACCTAGACCCACAACAACTCTTCATAATCACCACGAAATTACTTGTCCTGGGTGGGAATCGAACCCATGACCTCCGGCTCAGCAGTGAGGACTCAGGATCACTAGACCAATAGAGAGTGCAATAAAATAATACGTACAAAGGCGAGAATAGATCACACTTACAGCAGTGTTTGAATTAAATCTTAAGCCAGCAAACCTAGCTACTACAAAATAAAACAATTTTTTTGGCAGTTTTTAATTTTTTATTGTTAATTAATTAAATGTCCTATACTTACAATTAGGCCAAGGACCCCCTTTACAAATAAAAAAAAAAGTGTAGAATTTGTAAAATATTATTATTGTACATAGATTATATAGATATAAATATTTACTATTTTTTATTAATTTAAATTTGTTGTTCCAGTAAAACCCCTTGCACCATCAATATAAAATTGAATTAATAATATAATCCCTTCACCAATCCCAATTACGTGTACCCTAAGATATAGATTTATATGAGCCGTGCTATCTTTCTCTCCTGGATAAATATAAAGAGAGATTACTATTTATGAATAAAATAGCAGTGATAAACAAGCCCATCAGCTATCCATACCCCAATTCATGCCGATCATCTGCAAAAGGGGTCCTCTCAAAAGCTAAATTAAAAGTAATCACAAAACGTGGAAGTAAGTATTGCAAGCACCAAAAAAATAAAAACTATTTAGTACAAAAATATGGCCAATTATACATGTTCTTTTTTAATCATAATATACTCGCTTGTATGAGTATTTCATTCCTACATTCTCGCCTTTTTTCATTGCAATGAAAGAGAGGTCACATCACTAGTTGGTAGCGTCACTCTGTGAAACTGAAATTCTTAGTGTTGTATTACTAACGCTGGCACCGCAGGAACCGCAAATGTTTTTTCAAGAAAATAATGCAGCTTGTTTATAATATATAATGATATTTACAATAGTATAGTTTAATTTCTACTTTAGGACGAAGAGTTCCAAAACTTTTGGTACCTATTTGTTTTCCTTATTATGATAAGACTGATCAGTCTGGATAATTTTTATTCATTTTTAAATATAGTTTAGTTTTCTGATAGAATTCAGAAAACAAGAACAGAAGTTGTTGTTTTCCGATCTTGACACATGTCGTGTGTTAAATATGACAGATGTTAAAGCAAAATTAAAGTATGCATACTTATTTTTTTAAAGTATTCGTCAGTTTGGCATTCGGCAATAATATTCTTTATATTTTAATCTATCATTACATAGAACTAGTAATTTTGTGATATTATGTCAAACTTCCAATATGACTCGTCATGGACAATCTACCAATTGCGACGAGATTGTGTTTTGGAGGAGTAAAATATCTATCGAAAACTCTGTACCATTTGTATGATAATCATAATTGCGGACAGAGGTAAACATGTGTGCGCAATTTTAGCTATCTTCGCTTAGTTTAAAGCATGAATAAGGGTAATAAATGAAGGTAAATTCATTGATGAATTTATAATTCTCAATTTGAAATAACTGGTTCGTTTAAGTACGATATCTTTTAATTCTTCCTAATGATTTCTATTAACTGTGGTAACCCTAATAGTAATGTGACCTGGAAAAAAATGAGTAAGTATTGCCAGTTGGCTTAAGTATAGGTGTTACAAGTTGAAGCAACTATGTTATATTCACAATTTATTTATTATTGATTTGAGTTCTTACTGAAAGTTATCATAAGACTAGTGGATTTAAATGCGTTAGCATTATCTTAACAGTTAAATGCACATTACCCTACGCATTTTTTAAAATAGAACACCGTGTTTTTTTAAATTGCCAGAATAAAAAACGTGGTAAGTGGACTTTGAGATAGGCGTCAATGTCAAGGAAATAGAAAAATACAAAATCAAAAGAACCTGGCTGAAAAGAGTGGGTAAGTTTAAGTTTTTAACAGCGTTTTGACAGCCTGAAGTTGTGAAACCGCTCGTAAAGTCAATAAATATTGTACTAAGAAACTGGCCTAGTACACTATTTACCGTTACTTTAATAGTTATACTTAATGTGCATTTAACTTTACACTGGTATTAAAATCTAAACTAAGTTAATTACGTCCTTACGTTATCGTTAAATCACTTTATTTTAAAACTAGTTGTGGAAATATCTAATGGAATGGTGTAAAATTGTTAACTTAAAAAAATGTCTATTATTTGGCAACAGATTAAAAAAAAATATGAGCAATGTTTTAAAAATGTGTTCATCTTTGATGCCTTGTAAATTCCAAACACTCTCGTAATAAAATAATTTTAGTAATAGTGTCAAAAATAATTGTTTTTCTATCTATCCACAGATTATTAAGGTGTCGTGTTTTCGCGCACATTTTTTCTCGGCCTATAAGAAAGCTAGCGAAATTGAGTGGAGTATGATCATCTAGTATTAAGAATAAAAAAGTTATTGAACAGTTCACATAAGTTTAACAGTTGGATTGGAGATAGTGTGATATCAGTTAGTTAGTAACAGTGTTGCCATTTTAATTTTAGTTAATTTATTTAAAGTGTACTAACAAACACACTAAAAATAGTAGGCAGGTGACAACCGCCATATTAGATTTGCCAGGAAGCGAATCGTGGTGGTCCACTAAAACGAGTCTGTTATCGGAAGTTTGTTCAGCTACTGTGGCGGGAGTGCCGTCCAGGTCTCCAAGACGCTGGTTCGCGACTCTCAGGTGACGGAGCAGAGCTAAAACGTCTACTGTAAAAGAAAAAAAAATAAGTTTTATGTACCTATGTATTCATAAAAATATTTATAATTAGCTCTAGCTAAACTAGCTAGAAACAAACAAACACTCTAATTTAGAACATTATTACTAGTATAGGTTCATTACATTAACTTGCATTATATGTATAGTTCGAGCCTTCTAACATGTAAAAATGGCGACTTTAAAATGTCAACAAGGGATAAAATCAACTCGTCAATAGTTCGAACCAGTAATGTCGTGTATATGTATTGATAATAGTATATGTATTCTATATCTATGTTTGTATTTGTGTATTTATCTCTGTATGTGTGTATATATGTATAACATATGGTACACTAAAGTTATGAGTATTTGTGTATAATTTGTGTGTATATTCGTATCGAATTTTGTATGTAGTCACATTCTTTTTTTTTCTTTTTGAAATTTTTACAAGATTTTTAATTGCACCTACTTCTTCTTTTCTCTGCATCACCCAAAGGTTGACTGGCAGAGAATGCCTTAGGCATTAAGTCCGCCTATGTACTAATGTGCAAAAAGTTTTAATAAATAAATACATAAATAAAATGGCCGCCGAATTATGTCGATGCAGACAAAAGTATAAATGTGAGTAAGTATATCTTATATGCTGAATATCAGAATCTGTTCTGTGTAAGTCTTATTATCACACTAATATGATATTTTCTTGATCTCATTAATCGTAGTTGACAGTGAATTAGACCGGCTTACTCTACAGCAACGGATAACATGGGCATCGCCATGATTTATTTAGTTTAAGATTTCCATATTAAAAACCACGATTTTTTTAAAAATGATTAGCGCTTTATATTATTAATGGGGTCTATTATACCAAATATATATAATATATAAATTTGATTATCAAATAAATAATATCTATTTCATTATTTGTGTATTTTGTACAACCCTAGAGTGTCTGGCAGAGAGGCTACACACACAGACAACGGTCGCGGTGGGCAAGGCGTTCTCAACTTTCGTTAAGCGTAAATAAGATATATTTCTTATTTACGCCTGCCAGGTATTTTTATTTAAATTTTGTAGGCTACCATAGCGTAGGTATTTTAGTTTTTGTATGGGAGTGATGTATCTTTTACGTATATCTTATCTTATCTGTGACTATACGACCATAAAATATGAAAATACCTTTCTGTAACATTCTGTAAAATCTATTTTTAAAATGTTTGTATGTCTGTCAGTTTGTTCAGGCTAATCTCCGAAACGGTAGGACCAGACTTCAACGGGATTTTCAATGGCTGATGGCCGATGTTATAAATTTTATTTTAGAAAGAGAATTAATGTTCCGCACAAAAAATATTAATATGTAAACGCGTGTAAAGCCGTGGCGGGCACAGGTTGTATAAAACAAAAAAAAAAGGTTGATTGCCAAAAAATTACATTAGAAATGTATTTAAAAAAAATATCCATGTATGTTTATCTGTGTTTTAAATCTTATGGCTCAAACTACGCTCAGTTTGGTTCTTAAAATGGAATTATCCCAAAACATTATTTATTATATTATTTTATAAACAAATCACCATAATCTCCAAAACCTTGCGTAAAAATCGTTTCATCAGTTAACATAAAGAAAAAACAAAAATTTTTCGTAATGATTAAATATGTCGGCCATTTATCCCATTTCACAGCTCGGGCAGAATAAAAATTGATGAGTTGACAGGCAAATTATGGCGGTTGTTATAAATGGATTTATTAGCCCGGTTTGCTGAAAGCCCTATTCGTATTGTTTCGCGTGTTTGAATTTATGTATTTCTATTTAACAACGATATATTGTTTAATAGGTAGCTAGATAGATAGATAAAAGTCTTTATTCATGAACCATTTCATAAGCTCACATATTGCTCCATAAAACTGAATAATCGGTTTGTCTGTGGAAGTACATTGCACTCGGACAGTTCTACATAATAGGTAGGTACATCATTGCATCTTAATTGTAATGTGGCTAGTATTACACTTATTATAATATTTACTATTTTAAAGTCAGTTAGAAATAAATATCATAAAATTAACTGTAATAGTAACATTTTTAAAGTAAGTTAACGAATATCAAGTTACAAAATATATGAAGTTGTTTTGTTTTCTCAATATTTTTCTTTTAAAAATATCTGAAAAAGCTAACATTTGGAGTGGAAAAAGATACTTAATTTACTCCTCAACTGTGTTTAAAAATCGCCTAAATCGCTAGTGTATTTGCGGAAGGTAGGCGATTATCTTACTAATGTTATAAAGATGAAAGTTTGTGAGGATTGATGGATGTTTGTTAGAAGTTGTTAGTTGAAGATCACGGAAAAACGGCTGAACGGATCTGGATGACATTCGGCACAGATATAGATTGTAGTCTGGAATAGCACGTAGGCTACTATTTATTATGGAAAATGTACGGTTGCCGTTGGATAAATTTGAATTTCCACGCGTTTCTGTTACGCTTTCTGTCTTAATTACTGAACCAATCATCTTAAATTTTACATACACGTTGCCAGAAGCACAGAAAAATAAGGTGGCTTTTATCGAGAAAAATAGTACTGTTTCTGAGGAATAGATAAAATAGCTTTAACGCATCGGAGCCGCGGGCAAAAATTAGTATTGAATAATCGTGTTTTTAGTTTTTATTTAGTTGGTTTAATTTTATTAAAATAAATATTATTTGCGTATTTATACGGAAATTAACGCGATCACAAAACCGGTTGCACTGGCTGTGGTTACAGGCTGACAGTGGTGCAACCTGATCGTAATTACATCATGGAACGCGAAAATGTAAAAGTTAGTAATATATATATACTATCTGTGCCGCGCCTTCGTTCGTGTGTAAGTTTTTTTTTGCGTGGAACCCTTAATCTTTCCCCATAATAAAAGTAGCCTAAGTTACTTCTTATAAAGGGAAAGTCTCGTGTAAATCGGTCTAATCATTTCGGAGATTAGCCGGGACAAAGAGACAGCCAACATTTTTTGAAATGGATTATTTCACCAACTGAACCAGAACTGTAAGTCATTAAGGAAGTTATAAAGCTTAAAATACAATGATTCCACATCTAACCTGCCTCGTTCTGTCCTTTCTCGTAGTCCACCTTGATGAAGGTAGTGAGTGATACTTCATACACTTTGTTGGAGTCTGTCGAAGCGATCGAACGTCGTTTACGACCGTACGCGAACTGTCCATTACTGCATTGCACCTAGAGCATTTAAAATATGCCATTAATAGTTAATCTCGTACTCAACACACTCCACAAAATACAGGTCGCATTATTTCATATTCACCTATGCAGACATTCGCCCACGTCATTGCCTTGATTGAGAGATAACAGCATAATTACAACTGATTCAATGAACTTCTTCTTTTTTATAGCACGTCGATGGCAGAAAGCTTACGGCCCACCTGATGGTAAGCGGTAACCGTAGCATATGGATGCTTGCAATTACAGAGGACTGGTATGTGCGTTGCCGACCTTTTAAAATCCTATACACTCCTTTCTCGAAAAGCCCTATACTGTATTCCAGGGAGCTCATTCCGCAGCCGGAGGGTAGTTAAGCAGTACTTTGGAGCACAACCCATTATACAAGCGGTAGAACACGCACAAGGAGTCAGTCTCTCTTTAGGCTTAAGGGTTCAATATCGCTATTGTTTTTGTTTTCTCATAAAAGTAATTATCTAAGTGATTTTTTTTTGAAGTGAAAACTTCTTTAGGTACGTTTGTGCACTTTTGTTATCGGGAAATAGCACTGAACACGAGATCGTCACGCTAATAATACATATATAGATCCACTAGAGGACGCTAATCTAAACATTGAGTTCCTTCAGCCACTTATTAATTAATGTCACCAACCTACTAATGTGACGTTTTAAGTTCGTCGTTTCGTTTAAATTTTCACTTCTATCGGTAGTCCCATGACTGCCTATTTTTTTTTTGTATAAGGGCAAATGAGCAGACGGGTCATCTGAAGTTAAATGACTACCGCCACCCATGTGCACCTGCAACTCAACAGTCATTAGTGCGTTGCCGGCCTTTAAGGTGGGAGTAGGGGAAGGGTGAAAGAAGGGGAGAGGGGGGGAAAAGGTTAGGGCATCCGGTAACCTCACTCACTCGATGAAAAGCAATACAAGCATTGCTGGTTTTCTGTGAGGCCTTGGTATCACTCCGGTCGAGCCGGCCCATACGTGCCGAAGCATGGCTCTCCCATGTGTTTTTATTTGTTATCATATATGTGTGACAGTGACGTTCAACAACTGCGAAAGATGCTGGACTTTCTAATTTTGATTACCCTCAAACCGTGCCTTAGTATCCCCAAGCCTCGCATGCCTAAATCTAAGTCCATTCCTATTGCAATTTTACATAGAATAAGATCTTGGATCAACTTACCCCCTGGCATTTATCGAGACACACGGTGACTGTGCCTTTGAACTGCACGTATGTGGTGTCAGGGAATTTGAATGCCTTGAACTTGGCTGTCAGAGTGTCACCGTCAGTTGTCAAGAAGTTGTCGAACAGATATGGGTCCACGGAGCAACTGGAATATAAATAATTTATATGTTACAACATGAAGATGTCTTTGTACGTCTTTTTAAAGAAATTGCGGAAGTTGCAGAAGTGCAAAAATCCAATAATTTTAATCAATATGACATGTGATATAAATTTAAAATGTATCCGTAATCGGCTACAAGCAACTACTTCAGTCCAGTATATATTTTGACCCGTCATGGTACGAAAGTCTATTCAATAATATAATGATATTATGATCAACTAGATGAAAACTCAGTCTTTTACAAAATTAAGGCCGATATACGCGTGAATCGGCCTTAACGAACTCAAGATGGCATCCGAGTGGCCAATATGGCGCTTGCCATTTGCACTATTAGAATTTAACAAAATACTCGACACTCGATATTATGTTGTCGACTCGAAATCATTATTTTTTAATGTTTTATTATTCAGGTAAGGTTTCAATCGAGTCTACCGTACCCCTTGACCGAATTATTAATATAGATAATATAAAACAAAACATTTGAAATTCATCAATTATGTTCGAAATTCGGCCGCGAGGCAATCATAATACATATTTTAATTAGACTAATTTCAGCATCATTTGCAGTTGCACTACACACTTCTTCATCATTTACACCCTTGTAACTTTATACAATTCCGGTTAGTACGCTATAACTTACCCGTTCAATATAATGGTTTCTTGCTGCTTCCCAGTATCGGTGACGTGCATGTAGTTGACCAAAAGACCGTAAACGGACGCAGACTGCTCGTTCAAGAAGATCTCCATGGTTAGAGGGGTGCCCGGAGTCACCGAGATCTCTCCCGATACTCTGGAAGATGGTATTAAGAACTTTATGAAAATATCCGGTTTTATGCTCTTTTGTAGAGCCAGGTCGGTTCCACTCCGCACATTAGGTATACAGTTACAAGTACGCGACGGGCTCTACTAATCGTGCCAAAAATTCAGTGGGCAGCCGCGCGCCGGCCCGGTCGCACGCTTCAATTCGATGCTCACGCACGCGCTGAGTCGCATCATCCGTTCGTATCTAGACTATTAAGTTATTATTACCTAGCCTAGGTTTATTAGTTTACAAAAATAGAGTAATAGGCCCAAACTTAGTGGTAAGTAATTTAATATTTAGAATAATTAATTCTTTGAAAACAGATAAGGATTAGGTACGCCATAGAAAGAAACGCATCTTCTAGAAGAATATATTCGTCGTATTAATAATATTAAGTTACAATTAATAGCAAATATTTAATGGTGTTATCTATATCTATATAATGAAGCTAAAGAATTTATTGTTTGATTGTTTGTTACACACTAATCTCTGAAACTATCAGTCAGATTTAAATAATTCTTTTTGTACATCATAGAGTATTCATTGAGGAAGGTTATAGACTATGTAACAGCACGCTATGAGCGTTAGGAGCGGAGCAGGGACCATAAACGCAAATGGAGAAGGGAGCTGCTAGTCGATTAAAGGCACTTACTGCTTTCCATTCTGCTTGACAATGGCACCAAGTATTGGTTCTGGCGCCTTTCCTTCTTCGTACCGGGTGATGTTGAGTACACTGAAACATGTAAAGAAGATATAATAGCATCTTGATAAAGCACAACCAGTACTCAACAAGAAGACAGACGTAAAGAAGATATTGCATTCATGAGTGTACCTAGATTTTTCTTTCCTCTTGGGGGGGGGTTAAATCGAAAATTATACTCAAAATTGCTCAAAAAGCCAGGAGGGCAAATGCCTTTCCCGCATCCCCTTGGTACGCCCATGGTAGTACTCTTGATAAAGCAGGACCAGTACTAAACCAGAACACGGTCGATCTGATGGTAAGTGATTACCGCTAGCTATGAATACTTCCGACACCAGCGATGTTACCCTTTACCATTACCATGGCCATTGCAAATATACATTTAATGCATACATATGTTTGTACTGATCGGGAGTCGAATGCAGTCGAATCTTTGCAGTCGAATGCACTACCACCGCGCAAAAGGGGTCGTAAAATTAGCCAAGAGATAACAAAACTTACTCAGGTTCATCAAAATCCAGTGGAAAGGCTTGGACATCTCTTCTGACTATCCTCTGTTTTCCCAGCACCACGCATTTGACAGCGACAGTCTCTTGGCCGCCTGCATTGTCCTCAATGACAATCTTGTGGTAAAAGGTGCGTTTACCCTGAAAACAAAAGATTTAATAAATTCAAATTCAAAATAATTTATTCAATTAAGACACTAAGTGACATTTATGAACGTTAAATTGAAGCTATAGTTAAAATCATGGATCGGCGCAAACAGACGCCACAGCATGTACTCGATTGTCTAGGTAAATTAGGTGAAAACACCAAAATCTACTGCCTGCTTGTGTCGATCTATAACTTCCAGTTTCCAAAATGCGTAGAGCCTTATGAGAAGAATACTGGCAAAGAAACTCATGGCCACTCGTTTTAAAAGTCAGATCTTCAGGTACAATAGTGTTAGTGTTACACGAAAGGTAAACAGGATGCAAGCTGATAATACCTGAAATTCATTTTATTGAAATGCTCCAAAAGCTAACGTACTGAAAAATAAAAATCACTCAGTGATACCGTTGAAGGTTTGAACCTACTAAACATAGAAATCATTTAAGGTGCACATCTATCTTCATTCAGTTACGAATTATTTGACTGGATTAAGAGACTAGAGTTGCAGTTGATCGAACCAAAATAATAGTATAGGCTAAAGCATCGCTGACTAGGCCGACCAGTCACCCCAAGCAGTACCCGTTCACGAGTATGACGCATGGACCAGCCATCATCTCCATCGCCATATCAGGGGGAAAGAAATGACCTGAATGAATAATAAGTTTTTTGCAGTTTTTAACCAGGTGGTCGATCTTCTTCCGAGAATGTCCAGAGCCAAGAATTATCTATCAATAAATTGTGATGTAATGGGATAAATGAATCTGGTATTCCTGTCCAAGAGGTCTCTCCAGTCACAGGAAATACAAAACATTCGGGTACGCGACCCCGGCCTCTGCGAGCTACTGCAGTCTCAGTCCCGTTCCCCATCCGAGTGTTGCGGTGTCCTTTACCCTAAGATCCTCTCCCTACCCATTTTTCCTTATACGAATATACCTTCCTCCTTCTTTTCAGTCTTAAAATGACTACATTCCCTAGGAGGGTTGCCGGCCATAAAGGAAACCAGCCAAAATCCTTTGCAATGTAGCACAAGGTGCCGACACGAATGAAAATTGAGAAAAGTGCAGGAAGATGATGTAACGGGTGACTGAACTCCTTTTACAGCTAATAAGGGAAACAAGGAGAAGACTAGCTAAATAGTGATTATAGAACCACTGTGAATTGTGGCTTTAATTGGATGATAGTGTTATGGAACGAAGTTGTGATGCACGGTGCCATCTATTGACGATTAGAGAAATCCATAAGGGGTTACGATTACCTAAATTGAGATGCACGCCATCTTTTGACAATGAACGGAACTAATAGTCTATTTATAGAATGACCTAATTTATATTAGAAGATTCCGGAGAGGTTTCGAGTTTTCGGGAAATGTCACGGTCTCGAAATAACTTTTAGAGAATATAAGGCGGTGCATTGCGGTATAAGTCGAGTTCTAGTTGAGCAATCAGCGAGTAAACAAGTGCGATAAGTGCGAATAATTGTAATTGTATTATTTGTGAATTACTTAAATAAATTGTGTTTATTTTAGTAATAAATTGGTTTAACTTTGTAATCCTGAACCTCAGCTCGTATCAATAGTTTAGTCGCTATCGTCTGATGATCGAGATCAAACTATTGGTTCATTCAGTCTTCTTGTAGTGCGCACACTGCACCGATTTGTAAGTAAAGAAACACACGTGTAGGCCAGGAGAGGACAGAAAAGAGTTTTTAAAACTGGTTGCAGTAATCCATAATCGTGTGGACATCTCCCGTACTAAACCTATCGACCGATTTATGAATGCGCCGTACTGTCTGTGCAATCGATCCACAGTCCGCCTGACTAACCGACTAACTAAAATTTTAATGTGGTCGTGAACTACATCTCTGCCTACCCCTTCGAGGTATATATTTTTTTACATAAACTATCCTTTTTTCTACGAAGAAAGATTCAAGCTACTTATTATATCACCGTAAATACATCCAACTCAGTTAGTAGATAAACTCTCTAAGGACAAAACGGACCTCAAAATCTAGCTTTGAAGTATCCATTTGACCAAAAATTATGAGGAGGGTTTAAGCGCTATAATGTACCTATTTAAACTTATACAATGATTTGTTTATCTCTAGGGAAGGGACGAATAGGCGTTAACAAGTTCTGACTAGTTCTGTATATATGAATTATTTTAGACACGTAGATAATAGCATTTTATATAGCATGTAATGCATGTGGTATAAACGATTTTAGTTGTATAGCATAAATAACAGAAAACTTTGTGTAAATCAAAAGGGACAACTTTAATTTACCATAAAAACTTTCTGTCTCTCTAGCCCCCACTCAACTCTCTCCCTTCCTCCCGTCTATACTATCCACGTTCGGATCCATTTACATTTTTTAATAGACAAGATCTCACGTTTGGATATTTTGCCAACCTACATGCATGCATTAAGGTCGCCTTGAAACTAAATTGCCTGCTTATCGGTTTTCTATAGGATTCATTTTTGATTCGAGTGGCCAGGGTCTTGAATGAACTGCCCGCGTCTATTTTTCCAGACAATTATAATCTTGGAACGTTCAAGAGAAGAGTAAATAGGTTTCTCTTGGATAGGCGTGTACCATCTTCGTCGGTTGCTAGCAACACGGTAGTATTCGAATGAGACCTTGACATTAGATTTGTCCCGATATAGTAAAGTATGATTACAACATTTACATAAGGTCATTACGTCACAATGACTAACAGGGAAGGCTGTAACACCTGTTAGAGTTCCTTGTGTCAAATTAAGACTTTAAAATAAAAGCATTACTGATCAAAATCTGTTATATAAAACTGCGAGCTTACGGTCTTATGTTGAAGCACCCTGGTCACTGCACATTTGTAAGGATCCTGCAGATCAAGCACGAACATTGCTGTCTTCCCGTCCAGTTCTGGTTGACAAGGCTTGTATTCTGAAAACATAGGTCTGGGTGTAATTTATCTGTTTGTATTTAGAAATATATTAGTACTAGCAGCGCCTCGCGGTTTCACCCACGTAAGTCCCGATCCCGTGGGAATATAGCTATAAAAAGTAGCCTATTTGTTAATCCAGGTCTCCATCCATACATCCACACATCTATACATCCATACATCCACACATCTATACATCCATACATCCTCACAAACTTTCACGTTTATAATATTAGTAGGATGTTTATCAGCAGTCTGGTTACCATAGTACGGGCTCTGCCTAGTTTGGAATCAGACGGCTGTGTGTGAGTTATTATTATTAAAATTACGATAATGAAAAAAACCTTAGCAATGCATTAAGGTAGGCCACAGATGATAAGAATAAAATGTTATCATTTAAAAATAGAAAAGAAAATGTCTGTCAATAAAAAGGTTAATTAAAAATTACAAACAAGAATATGGTACAGATCGCTATTAACGATAAGACCGCCCATTGCACTTTAATTTAATAATCTAACATAAGTTTCATCTACATATTATTAGTATTTTTATACAATAAAGAGTATTCTATCTATCTATGTTTCATTATTCTAAATATATTTTATTTTTTATCTGATAGCGGGAAAACGAGCAGACGGGTCACCTGATGGTAAGTGTCTACCGCCGCCCATGAACACATACAACTCAAGAGTCACAAGTGTGTTGCTGGCCTTTAAGGTGGGAGTAGGGGAAGTGGGGAAGATGCGGGGAGGGCTTAGAGCCTCCGGTAACCTCGCTCACTCGGCGAAACACAACTATGAGAAGGCGAAAGTAACAAAACTTGTACAAAAAAGTAACTGCAGTGCACAGCTATTAAGTTGGCTTACTTCCTTTTGTAATTTCTTACGATATAGCTCCTTCTTGTACCTACATCAACCAAACTAAACACGGCATGGCTGTAATCTAGCACGGATCCTTAAATAATAACTAGAGATCGGATATTCGGATGCAAATTTACTTAAAGTTGAGATGTTGGCTATTATGGAAAGCACTTTTTTAGGAAATTCAAATTTAAGTGTACCTATACTCCGTGAGATGTAATAAACCCCAGTTGCACAAATGACACTTGCTCTGTTACAACGTATAATGGTTGCTTTTCCCTACTTTATTGTCAGTGATTTTTGACGAAGCAAAAACAACCTTATTACGTTGTAACAAGTGTCAAATCGGGCCTATTAAACCCCAGGAAATGTAAGCATTTTGTAAGAGTGCGAGTGAGACGGCAAATTATACTTGCTTGTGCGCAAGTAGCGACGCGACAATACAACTGCATTCGTAAATAAAAATATACTTAGAAGCCGCTTCCATAATTTGCTAAAATAACTTTAGGTAAATTTGCATCCGATTATGCGATCTCTAATAATAAGGCACTTAATTTTAAATTACTAGTTTTCGTCCAGAGGTTCAAATCCCATTGTTATCGATGGTGCCGATTCTCTTGTACACTCGACTAAACTAAAACCTGACTTAATTTCTTCATATGAAATCAACCTTGTGGTCTTCGTAATAAGGTCTATTTGTTACTGGCATTTCTCAGCGCCACTAAATGTCACTAAAACCTGTCAACGTATACTCAACTTTATTCCACGCAATCGTCTCCATTTATTCAAATGCTGTTTAATTGCCGTATAAAACTTGTTCAAAACGAACTAAGATGACGTTATTTTAATCGACACCTACGAAGACGCTTACTAAAAACACAGAGCAAAAGAGATGGCATTCAACGGATAGCGGCTCTCGCTACGTGGTATTAAAGTTTATTTAAGCGTATCAGACTTTAGTCGACAAATAAATTGCTTATTTCGATAGCGACATATGTTACCTACTTGTTTCAATTTGAAATAAGACCTTGTTTTGAAGTGTACAAGGTTATCTTATGTGAGGAAAATTTTGTGAATTTTAATTTAGCGAGTGAAGTAACAGAATTGGGACCGATACCCATAAAGCTCTAAAAAAAACTATTTTTTTTTTTATAATTTATAACGCTAAGATTCACCAATACTACTAAACTAAAAAAAAGCCGGCCAAGTGCGTGTCGGCCACGCGCAGTGTAGGGTTTCGTAGTTCATTACTACCCGTTTTAAACAAGTAACAATTCCAACAAGTCATTTTATTTTTAATTTAAATTAAAAATTTCCAAGCAGGTACATTTTACAAGTATAATCAGACGTGATACTTTTATTGTGAATGCGTTATATATACTAATATCAAAGTTTTAAGCCAACAGTTTAGATTTTAGCGGGGGAGAGGGGGCGGGGTAAAGCAGACAGACAGACGGACGGAAACTATAATTGTTCCTTGTTAGGACTACGGAACCCTAAACAAGAGAAAATAGGTTGACAAACTGAACATACTTACTCAGTTTGCTTCGCATGCTATAAGCAACTATTTTCATAAAGGCGGATCAGTGTTTAAGCTAGATTTATCTTTATAACGTAGAACAGAGAGTCGATATTCGTTTGTTTATAGAACACGTAGCGTTCTGTTAGCAATTAGTATCAAGTTATGATGTGCCCCGGGGAAACACTAACATAGATCTTAGCCTCTAGATCCAATTATGTAAACGCGTATTAATCCTGGATATATCTGTCCAGGGGATTGAATTAATCATTGTTTTACGTGACCCGGATATGTAGGCGGGCTTTAATTGGTTGTGGAATTTATTACTCACCGGTTGCCTGGACAGACGTAGTATGGACATTTTTATTAAATTTGTTTCATTTTATGTAAATATATTACAGTTTTTATTTATTTCAACTTTTTTACATTTAGTAGGTACTGTTGCTACTGTTTGGGTTTAGATAGCTACATCAATTTATAATGAAATAGACAATTAATTGTTAAAAGTCACTCTTTTAATTCTCATTATTCCCACTCACTATTCACTTGTGCTATTTGCTATACTTCGCACTTGTTACTCGTATTATCGCTCAACTGAAACTGAATGTCCAATATGTCCATACCGCCATGCAACTTTCTTAGATAGGTTTATTTGTTTTTATAAAAGACAACTCCCGCGTTTGGAATATTCCTATGTCGCGGGAGCTTCACAAACATTTAATATATGAACAAGGGATACAAAGAACACTCAGACTAGAGACAATTATTTGTGGATCACACGAATTTTTGTCGCGTGATTGATTTGAACCCATAACAACTGGCGCACCGTAGGAGCGTGGTGACCACTTACACCATTGCGCCATCGTTCGAAAAACTTCTATTATGAAGCTCGTGAACTAACCTGAAACATCTCGTACAATCTACTTGAATCGACCGCTGTTCAAACTTCTGGAACCCACCCATTAGAACATTTTTATTTGATAAACAGATTAGTTCCGCAATTCGTTAAAAGATGGAGCTGTACGTCTCAATTCAGTTCCCGCTACTCGTGACTAGATGGCGCCCAAGCGTCAATTTAGGTTCGTAACAGTACATAGGCGGATTTAATGCCTACCAGCCAACCGTTGGGTGACGTCGAGAAGAGAAGAAGTTGGTGCTCATTGAAATTTTGTTAAAAATTGTAAAATAAATGGAATACAAACTAAAATTTGATTACATAATACACAAATATTCGGAAGCGTCTCGAAGTCAACTGACTCTTCACTGTCTAGTCTAGTCAACTGACTGTGTTCCATCCTTGTCAAGGGGAGTGCTAACCGTCTCTCCTTCCAATAGACACAATAGCTTGCAGGTCTCTATTAACCATCAATAGCTGATTATGTCTTCAACTTTATTTTGGTGGTACAATTGCAAGCATCGCCATTCAGACAACTTTTTCTTTCCCAAAACAGACTTATTCGGACTATTATTAACATAATGACAGAATTAGTCATATCCACCCGGCCGTTCTCAACATTTCCCACCCAACAAACAGTATTATATTTAACACTAGCAGCGCCCCGCGGTGGTTTTACTAGCGTAAGTCCCGATCCCGTGGGAATATCGGGATAAAAAGTAACCTATACGTTAATCCAGGTCTCCAGCTACCTACATACTAAGTTTCATTACAATCGGTCCAGTGGTTTTTGCGTGAAAGACTAACAAACATCCATCCATCCAACTAAACTTTCACATTTATGATATTAGTGGGATTGCAGGAAATATTTAGAGTTTATGTATAAATATCTAGTTGGTACTATGACGGATATTTTAAAATCAAATTTAGCCACATTCGTCAAAACGTGTTCAAGTAATAAGGCTATTAACGAGAATTCCGTGATATTCACTCCTCAAAACTCACCCAGAAACAAAGCTAGAAAAAAAACGCAACTAAATTATATTTATTCAGCGCAAAACAACTTTATAAAGAATTTTCAAATTGAGACAATACTTGAGCCATCTTTTGTGTAGAGTGTTTCCAGTGTTTGAAATATACAAAAATAATTGCTGTCATTTTTCCACGAGACG
This sequence comes from Callimorpha dominula, assembly GCA_949752705.1. Classification (NCBI taxonomy): domain Eukaryota; kingdom Metazoa; phylum Arthropoda; class Insecta; order Lepidoptera; family Erebidae; genus Callimorpha; species Callimorpha dominula. Next base: position 8,685,473 of record OX457018.1, on the reverse strand, counting down.
TTCTCATTTTAGAAGTACTTTACGTTTAAAATAAAAACATCCGTAATTGGTGTTCATATTTATTAAAGACTTGCTTTAGCCCTCGGTTTCTTTTGCGTCAAAGATGTTTTTTTTCTGAATAGTACTTTTATTTCTAGATAAAAGTTATGTCCTTTTTTTAGGGTTTCGTACCCAAAGAGTAAAAACGGGACCCTATTACTAAGACCACTGTCCGTCTGTCTGTCTGTCACCAGGCTGTATCTCATGAACCTTGGTAGCTAGACACTTGAAATTTTCACAGAATATTAAGTTGTATATTAACTTTAAAAGTAAATAATAATATATAATAAATAAAAATATATATAATAATAAATAAATAATAAATGTAATGATACGGAACCCTTCGTGCGCGAATCCGACTCGCACTTGGCCAATTTTATTGTTTGCCTGATGTGTATGCATGCAACAGTGGTCAGTTGACCGATAATCATGAAATTTCACGATCATTGGTTAAGTTGTTACGGCGTGAAAGGTAACAAACTACCAAAGTGATTTCCGCATCTATAATACTAGCTGTTGCCCGCGGCTTCGTTCGGAATTTTTGTTGAAATCTATCCCACGGGAACCGTAAATTTTTCCGCGAAAAAAATAAGCCTATTTGTTATTCCAGACTATAGTCTATCTTTGTGTCAAATTTCATCCTGATCCGTTCAGCCGTTTTTGCGTGAAGGATTAACGAACAGCCGTACACCCTCACAAACTTTTGCCTTTATAATACTAGCATCGCCCCGCGGTTTCACCCGCGTAAGTCCCGATCCGAGTCCGGAATATCGGGATAAAAAGTAGCCTATGCGTTAATCCAGGTCTCCAGCTATCTACGTACCAAGTTTGTCTGATGACCGTTTTCCCCCTTGTTCTTAGCAAAAGATGTTAAAAGAATGTTTTCTACGAGTTTTTGTATTTGTATCCCACTAATATTATAAATGTGAAAGTTTGGATGGATGGATGGATGTTTGTTACGCTTTCACGCAAAAACAACTGAACCAACTGCGATGAAACTTAGTATGTAGATAGCTGGAGCCCTGGATTAACGCATAGGCTACTTTTTATCCCGATATTCCCACGGGGTCGGGACTTACGCAGGTGAAACCGCGGGGCGCTGTTAGTTCTTGAAACTCTCCAAACATTAAAATGGCTAGAAGGTTTATGATTAATTCATTTATTATTTTATTCGGCTAACAATTCGCTTAGAAGCCAGGCGATAGTAGGTTAGGTTTTATTTTAATATAACTAGCAACCCGCCACGGCTTCGCACGGGTACAAATTATACACCTAAACCTTCCTCATGGATCACTCTGTCTATTAGTGAAAGCCGCATGAAAACCCGTTCAGTAGTTTTTCAGTTTATCGCGAACAGCGCGGCGGGGGACTTTGATTTATAATATGTAGATAGATAATAACAAAATTACGGCTGAAGTATGTATAATGTTGGGAAAGAAAATAAAGCATATTGAGTTTATGTTTTGGTGCCTAGGATTTGTCTGGTAACTTACAAATGTCATTAAAATAATTATCTAAACAACAGATATAAAAATCAAGACTTTTTGACTGGCCTGTTGGTCTAGTGGTTAGTGACCCTGACTGCTGAGCCAGAGGTCGTGGGTTCGATTCCCATTTGAGTCTGGGTGTTCTTTGTGTCCGTTGTTTGTATGTTTGTAAAGTCCCCCGCGACACAGGAGTAAATCCTAATACGGAAGTTGTCTTTTTAAAAAAATAAAAATAAAATAAATAAAAATAAGACTCAGACTATAAGAACTTACGTTATATAACTTTCAAGCGTCAGGCGTAAATAACCGTCCACGGAAACTGTCTCCATATTAAGAGATTCAGATAAATATAGACAATTTTTAAATATTCAAAATATATTCAAATTAACTTGTTTCCACCTGATAAGTATATATTTAAAGCATTTGTTTATTAATCTTTTGAAGTGTAAACTTCTTTAGCGACGTTGTACCATCATCATCATCATCAGCCTTTCACTATCCACTGCTGGACATAGGCCTCTTTAGGATTTGTAAAAAATGTTAAACTCGCGTCAGGACACGTGGCCCTGATCAAAAATTCGTAAGACGGAGCTGAGTTTCTTATATTTCAAAAAATACAACATTCGAAATTCAAACATTTATGAGAGGCCAGGAGCACAGAACTTCCAGTGTACCCTATGCATACATTTAGATATGTCATTACCTACTTTTTATTTTTAACCTAATTATATATATATATATATATATATATATATATACAGACTAGCAGCGCCCCGCGGTTTCACCTGCGTAAGTCCTGATCCCGTTTGAATATCGGGATAAAAATTAGCCTATATGTTAATCCAGGTCTCCAGCTATCTACATACCAAGTTTCATCGCAATCGGTTCTGTAGTTTTGGCGGGAAAGAGTAACAAACATCCATACATCCATACATCCATACATCCATACATCCATACATCCATACATCCATACATCCATACATCCATACATCCATACATCCATACATCCATACATCCATACATCCATACATCCATACATCCATACATCCATACATCCATACATCCATACATCCATACATCCATACGTCCATACATCCATACAACCATACATCCATACATCCATACATCCATACATTCATACATCCATACATCCATACATCCATACATCCATACATCCTCACAAACTTTCACGTTTATAATATTAGTAGGATGTGTGTTTGTGTGTAAGTATATGCAAATACATTGTGAAGTTATGTTTTCGCTTCTGACGTGCAGTCCTACGACTGACTGTTTTTTTTTTTTATTCTTGTGATTATTATTTACACGTTATTGCTAAAATTGTATAAAACTGTTTATAAATGGTTTAAAACAGCTAATATTTCAAGTATTTTCAAGATAGAAATGTGAAGCGTCTAGCTTTAGCTGTTGTGAAATCAAAAATGAGACACTCAGATTTATCTACCGTCTATTTCCCGCCATTGAAATGTCAGTAAAGCGAGTTTCCGCGGACATCTTTATTTTTTGACAGATTTATAAATTAAACATGCGGCCAATTGTAATTTGATTACAATTTATTGGTAGCTGGCAAGCCACCCATTACAACCATATCTAAAACGATTTATTATGTTTAACTTAATTTATTTATAGTTAAGATATTAATACACAATTCAATCCAAAAGTTTTTGTATTTTATAAGCATTTTTTAAACATTACAATCCCAAAAGTTAGCTTGGTATAACAAGGTTGTTAAACTTGTTCGGTCTTTTGTGAAAAAATTTTTGTTTGTTAAAAGATTTTATTCCAATTTATGAGTATTGTGTTTTTTTATGAACTTTTTTAAGAAAAGCGATGTTTTGATTTATACAAGGTATTACAAGGTAGGTACTATAGAAAAGAAAGGTCATATTTTAGGGTTGTATAATAGAATTAGTGAAAAACGTAAAGTGCTAACAATTTTAGGAAAATTCACGATTCCAGAAATCTAATTTTGAAAGTGACAAATTGCTCTTCCAAATTAATTTTTAGCTTCTCGGTCAATTTGCGGCTGACAGGATTGAAACTATATAGGTTAATATCAAGGATGTTTGTACGTGGCAGAGCCATGCTTTGGCACGTATGGCCGGCTCGACTCCGCTCGATACCACGGTCTCACAGAAAACCGGCAGTGAAACAATGGTTGCATTGCTTTTCGCCGCGTGAGTGAGGTACCGGAGGCCCTAACCCTTTCTCTTCGCCTCTCCCCCTTTTCCCACCTTAAAGGGCAGCAACGCCTTTGTGACTCTTGAGCTACAGGTGCCCATGGGCGGCGCTAGTCATTTACCATCAGGTGACCCGTCTGCTCGTTTGCCTTCTATACCATAAAAAAAAAAGTTGATGAAATGTCTGGATGCAGTAAAATACTAAATAAAGATGTTTTTTCTCCAAACCAATATTTTTTTCATGCGATCTCAAGCATTATTCTAAAATATAATTACACCTTCTTGCAATACGTTCAGTATTCTTGCCATTTACATTGAGTGTATTAGCACACGTTCCCACGTGTCATTGTGTTGAGAGAAAGTGTTATTTCTCATGCTAATTAGGCCGCCATCTTGTACATTGTCATCCTTGTTTCGTTTAGAAACCGGGGGAAAGTCTACTTTTTGTTATAATTGGCAAAGTTTTATATATGTTAGCGACTAACTTTTGAAACTAAACTATACTTACTTAACTTGCGAAATGAAATTTTCCTGATTTAGCAGTAATAATAACAATACATTACCTAATTTACTGGGCCATATTAGGTACACGACGTTATTTAGACCCATAATGAGCATAGCTTCTCCTATTGGTTCTTCAGAATACGCATAAATATACTTGGATAAAAAAAAGTGTGTGTGTGCAATTCACACACGGCAGAAATGAAACTTCAGAAATACACCACGTTGACTATGACGCATTTTTTAAAGGCTTCGTAGTACGCAGGCGCAAAGACACGTGCTATCATACGAAGATTGTATGAAACACTGTATACTTGTATTCTATCTCATTTTCTCGCATGCAATATCCTATTTATGAATATGTTTTTCTCTTTTTCTTCATAGTACGCAGGCGCAAAGACACGTGCTAGCATACAAAGATTATAGGAAACACTGTATACTTGTATTATATCTCATTCTCTCGCAGGCAAATAGGATTTCTTTTTATTTTATGAATATGTTTGAATGTTTGTTTATGAATATGAATATGTTAACAATGTCTTTTTTTAGTGTGACTTTTTCGTTTCATCGATTTTTTAAATCACAACGATGATGGCAACTTTTAAAAAGGCCGCGGCCCGCCAGGCATGATCACCTCACCTGGTCGGAGGGTCCTTTCTTTGTATTGGAGGGATATAACACCCGTTCCTCCAGAAAATATTATACATAGGAACACGTATAGACTCATCCAATGTGTGTCAGGACTTAGACTTCCCGGGAACAACCATTTCAAGTGCCAGATAAACGACCCTGGCCTGATGAAGCTATCGTTTACATTCCCCAACAAGAACACTACTAATACATATATCGTACGGGGTGAGCAGAGAAGATAGAACACCATTTGCCACCATCCTGATATACAGATCTTAGCTTCCATATTCATCAGACTTATAGGGAGCAAACGAGCAGACGGGTCACCTGATGGTAAATAACTTCCACCGTCCATGGGCACCTGCAGTTCCAGAGTCACAAGTCCGTTGCCGGCTTTTAAAGTAGGAGTAGGGAAAAGGTGGAAGAGGGAGAGAGGGGGGGGAAGGGTTAGGGCCTCCGGTAACCTCACTCGCTCGGTGAAAAGCAATGCCAGCATTGCTTTACGGTTATCGGTACGGTTACGGCCCAAGCATGGCTCTCTATTTTTATCTTAGCAGTTCTGGTCACTATACTGCCTATCTGGTCAATATACGTCTTTCGGGGCCAAACCGCTCCGACTTGCCCAGCCACAGGAGCCTTATGAATTCCTTTACCCATTCGCTCATCACTCATCCTTCCAACATGATCAAACTATCACAGCATTTCCGTTTCAATTCTCGCTCTAAATCTCTCGCTCTTTCAACCCGGTGTGGGTTTCTTACTTCTTACCACATAATTCCTCCACTACTGTCTGAAATATATCACTATACTATACAGTTAAAAAAAAGGATTTATTACCTTTCAGCTGATCCAGGTACGAGATTCTTCGGTCTCCGTCCATAGGAACCACGACCTTCATGATTTCTGGCGTGCATTCTATTTTGGACACGGAACCTGGAACAAATAAATATATTTATTTAATTAAATACGCATAAGATCACACTCGTTTGTCCTTGTCTCTTCGTAGACATTATTATTGACTGGCCTGTTGGTCTAGTGGTTAGTGTGTCTGGGTGTAGTTTATCTTCTTATATAATAAATATGATTCGCCAATTGTGTTGCTAAGCGCAAAACTGGAGAACGGCTCGACCAATTCGGCTAATATTTTTTTCATATTTTCGTTAAGGCACAGGGAAGGTTCTTATGGAGAGAAAAAACATAAAAATTGCGAGGAAAATAGTAAAAACAACACCTTTCTTTTCCTATACAAACCACAGAGTAAATAATAATCAAAACACAGGTCCCCAGCTGTCAAACATTTGACGTCGTTAACTTTTGACAGAAGGAAGTTTGTCGGGGCAGCTAGTCTATAATATATATGTATTTAGAAATATATAAGTATGTTTATCAGCAGTCTGGTTACTATAGTACAGGCTCTACATAGTTTGGGATCAAACGGCCGTGTGTAAAGTGTCTTAAGCTATTATTATCTGAAGTCATATTCTTTATTTTAACCATAGGAAAATACCAAATTGATAGTTGTTGACCACAAGACTCTAAAGGGTACCCGTGGAATATTCTCATATTAATTATATAACATAGTATAACAGAAAAAGAATAGCTGAATTGCAATTGTTTTTTTTATTTCGCTATGAGGTCCCATTATGGACCTCATAGCGAAATGAATGTGTAAAAGTTGCAAAAAGTCATAAAATTGTATATTGTACAAGGAAGGCATTTTGGATATCTGTAAGTACAAGCTATTCCATCTACCCTTAAAAGAACAATTTTTTAATAAAAAAATTAAAATAAACGACTCAAAAATCCCTTCAGTAATTACAAAAGAGCTGATGATCTTCGAACGAAAAAAACACTAAATCCAAATCGGTCCATCCGTTTATAGTTTAAAAGCTATGATGTCACAGACAGACACTCAGATACACATGTAAAACTTATGACACCCTTTCATTTTGCGTCGGGGGTTAAAAGGAAAAAAATGGTTACTAGTAAAGAGGGTCTTACCAGTATTCTCGTTAACCCCACCAGCTAAGCCTAATGCTTGTGTGAGAAGTGGGTTCACGTCAGTAGCGCAGTGGGTGGGACCCGAACCCACAACCATGTCTTGCAAGGCTGACTCATTGTACGCTGCTTACATATTGTACGCACGTATAGTTGTATTTTTTTACTCTGTACCACGAAAACAGGTTAATCATTAAAACTATATTAAAACACGTGGAGAAACGAAAATAGGCGTTCGAACCGATATCGCTAAAATCTGGCGAAACAAGATCGTACAGAACAATCCTTAATGAATTGGATTACATTACTCGATCATCATCTTCTATAATATAAAAATGAATCGCAAAATGTGTTGGTAAGCGCATAACTCAACAACGCCTGGACCAATTTGACCAATTCTTTTTTTAAAATGTTCGTTGAAATTCAAAGATGGTTTTTACGGCGAGAAAATTTTAAAAAATTGCCTGAAAAAGTCTAAAAAAAAACACTTTTCTATACTCCCATACAAACGATTCGTAATAATACTTGAAAGTCAATTTGAACTTTAATACCATACCATAAAGTTCAAGTGTTAGTGGAGAGGTTCCGGGAAGGCAAAACAATTGAGTGACGTTAGTATCGTATAATAGATTTTAAAAATGTAGAATAATGTCAGTAATGGAAGAGGATTGACATATATATTGGTTGTCAAATATTTATGCGTGCGTTCAGCAATTTATTTTGTGTAAACTAACGAAAATATATCAAGTTACAGAGTAAAAAATAAATTAAACCCGTGCGAAGCCGGGGCGGGTCGCTAGTTAGATATATTTCTAGATCATTAAATTAATACGTTAAGAGAATTCTTTGTACCCCTTTTTAAGTAAATTTCACGAACGTAGTAACGTGAATTTTGGAATATTTACAGTTTATATATAGAAGAAGTGCAGAGAGCTAAAATTTTTAAACAATATGTCTAACAACTTTAAAAATTACGTGAAAACCGCTTAATGAAATTACACGCGTCCAGTATACGTGATTACCTGTCATGGTAAGTAAGTATATACAATGACAGCTCAAGTTATACTGTCCAATGAAAAAACTGTGGTCGAAATTAGACCACCACGGGATCTCTAGTAAAGATAATTCTTTGTACTAATTTTTAAGAAAATTTCGTGCACAGAGGAGATATGTTCAGAATACTTACAGTTTATATACGAACGCTACAATTTTTTATCAATATCTTACTAATATTACTAAGGAAATAACTAGATTGCACGGATGGCGCAATGGTTTAAGTGGTCACCTCGCCATTACGCCGCGCCGAGTGCTGTGGGTTCAAGTCAAACACGGTACACAAATGTGTACAATAATCACAAATTATAGTTGTCCCGAGTCTGGGTGTTATTTGAATGTTTGTGAAGCGCAACGCAAGAATGTTTCTAATGCGGGAGTTGTATTTTACACAAAAAAAAAAGAGGATGGGCGTATGGATGTTTGTTACTCTTTTACACAAAAAGAGCTGAACGGATCTAGATGAAATTTGGTACGGAGATAGATTATAATATCGAATAACACATAGGCTAATTTTTACCCCGAAAAATTAACGGTTTGTTAGATTTCACCTAAATTAACAAACAGTACCTACCTAACCTAAAGTTACTTCCTACTAATATTATAAACGTGAAAGTTTGTGAGGATGTATGGATGTATGTATGTATGGAAGTTTGTTACTCTTTCACGCCAAAACTACTAAACCGATTGCGATGAAACTTGGTATGTAGACAGCTAAAGACCTAGGTTAACATATAGGCTACTTTTTATCTCGATATTCCCACAGGATCCGGACTTATGCGGGTGAAACCGCGGGGCGCTGCTAGTTAGTACGAAACAAACTCGGACATAATACCGAATACAGAACCCTCTCCAGTAATATGTGCTCTTCTAACAATTATCACAAGGAAACGAACCTCTCATAAATTTTATTCCCTCGGAAGTTAAATCTAAATCAAATTGCATTCGAGTTTAGTCCATTATTCAGATAACATAAAGGTTGGTTCACACGCAACAGCGCAGCCGGACGGAACGGACGACGAACTATCGCATCACGGTGGACGAGAGTAGGGTGGCCATTATCAAGGATTTTATTAAGATAAGTCCTATTTTTTTTACTCATTAGCTCACTTATAATTGTTAACACTGCTTACGTCATCTTGCTACCATTTTCTCAACGTTAGGGTCGGCGTAATGTGTAACCTTGCAACGGGTTTAGACTATTTCTATCATGGTCGGCTGCCTGCCCTCCAGTCGTTTAAAGACTGAATAGTGAATAGATGGAAGAAGGTAAATTTGTAAAATAAAAATGGATAGGGAGAGGAACCTAGGGTAAGGGATACCGCAAGTCTCGAATGGGGAACGGGACTGAGACTGCAGTAGCTCGCAGAGGCCAGGGTATTTCTTGTGACTGAAGAGGCTACTAGGACAGGATTCGATTTAGTAGAATTGTTAATATTGCTTATATTACAAAAAAAAAAACAAACAAAGACTAACTCAGTGTTGATTAATTAAAAAAAATTATACATGTAACGTGCCACACATAGAATTATTCCAGATTTACTATGTAATTTTGGTGAAATACCTAAACGCCATCTATAGTTGAGAAACTTCAGTACTCAGAACGGAACGCTTCGAATTTCAAATCATCCTGCATCTTGCAGTAAAAATTCTTACATTGATTAGTACTTCACGTAGTTTATCTACATCATTAACAACGTAATGAAAAGCAAAACGCCGTTTTTTGACGTATCTACGTATGATGGATATCTACAAGCATTCTTTGGTGTTGGAAAATAAGCCTTGAATTCCACATAAAATTGATAATTTTTGTGCATGACAACGAAGCTATACGAGCCTAGAAGTGGCTACCGCTTAGCCACATTAGTTATCTGGAAGGAAGAGGAACTCTGAAGAGTATATATATATACTGACTAGAACATGACATAATCTTCATGTGGTTGTGGATGAAGAACCTTCTACCTCACGATCTCGACGACGGAGGGCGTGCATCAATGAGCCAGCCAGCCTGTCACCACGACCAGTGCAATCTGGTCGAAACGTCAGGCAATTCAGAGATATGTAATACCTTTTCGTGATCGCGTTAATTCCCGTTTAAATACATAATTGTAATTTTCCCTATTTCCCTAATTAGACTCACAAGCTTTATATTTAGCAGATTACTTTTAGGAAATCAGCTCTTGGAAAGTTATGGTCTATCGTCATAAACAAAAATCTAACTATGTATTTTGGCTTGTCATAGAATACTTTTAGTAATTATAATGCTTTAACCCAAGTTAAACCTGAAAAAGGTTACATGGAGAAGTTATTAAACAAAGTTTGATGACGTCAAAACTTAAAATAATATTTAGAAATAGTTAGAAATAATTAAAAACAACCTTTTTTGTAAGTACTATACTTCATGAGCTAGTTATTTAGGATCTTCCCTCGTAAGTTAGTACTATAGGATCCAATAGTAAGAAACTATTGGTGGAGGAACGGGTGTTATGTCCCTCCAATACAAAGGGAGGATCCTAAGACCGTTGATGTTGGGAATACATATACTAATCGGCGAAAGAACTCTCATAGCGCGATGCGGGATTAGTAGTTACTCCGTTCAGCTCGTCTTCGCTAGATGGTGTTGGAGTATGTTTTTGCTGTATGTGGAAGTCTCCACACTATTTATTACACTTGGAAGGCTTCAAAATTTCTTGCAACGATGATGTAATCTTTAGGAACCATTTCCCATTATTTCTTCAGTCATACTAAAAAAATTAATTAAAAACTTAAAATAAGATATTATCTATCGGGTTCTAACGTTACTTAAATACTTGAAGCATTTAGGAATCGTAAGTAACAGTCTTGTTGACAAAATGATAGCGATCTAAACGTACGTGTTAGGGGTCGCGTGTTCGATTACTGTGCGTGATAATGAGATTTATTGCCTCCTACATTACTTCCCTGTTATTTGAACATATACTAGATGCTCTTTCAAGCTCTTTCATGTTCTATCGCCATTATGTGACTTCTAAGATTAACATTTATAATTTTATTGTCAGAATATTTTTAACAAGGCCTTAATTTGCATATTTTACGTGTAACTAGTAGTTTTTTTATCGCAAATATAGAACACAATCTTTTCTAACTTAAACACAAAATAACACTTAAAGAGAATAGGTATTATTGATAAATTTTGATAAAGTGATTGATGTTATTTTGAGATAGTAAAAAATAATAATTATTATTAAACTAGCGACCCGTCCCGGCTTCGCACGGGTAGTAGAGCATATTATGCCTCCATGTTTCAATAAACATGGAGGCATAATATGCTCTATTACTACTACTGCAATATTTCATGATGATCAGATGAGATGAGGCATGAAAGCGTTACAAACACAAAAAAAAAAAAATTTTTTTATGGTACAGGGGGCAAACGAGCAGACGGGTCACCTGAAGGTAAATGACTACCGCCACCCATGGGCACTTGTAACTCAAGAGTCACAAGTGCGTTGGCGCCCTTTAAGGTGGGAGTAGGGAAAGAGGGGAGATGGGGATTAGAGGGGGGAGAGGAGAAGGACGGGAATAGGGAAGAGGGAAGGGTTAGGGCCTCCGGTAACCTCACTCACGCGACGAAAAGCAATGCAACATTGTTTCACGGCCGGTTTTCTGTGAGGCCGTGGTATCGAGCGGAGTCAAGCCGGCCCATACGTGCCGAAGCATGGCTCTCCCACGTCAATTTCGCAATTAGGATTCTAAAACCAATGTCCGGCGCAAATCACGTTCACCCTACTTAGAATATGAATGTGGAGTATTGGAGCTTCGAAACATAAATAAATTATATTGCAAATCATTTGACATTAATTCAACTTCTGCCTGCCATTTTATAGGATAAAGCAATTTGTTATCTTATTTTTGCCGACGGGTTCGCCCCATTACATTTCTTAAGTCCATATTTTTCACCCGGAGGATTACATATAACGATACTCTGAGACACGCTATCTTCGTTCATAATATTTTTTTAGGAAAACTAAGACATAGCAGATTGTACTCGTAGTGGACTCTGGGGAAATAATTCCAAGTGTTGTTCCAAATGTTTTAAAGTTAATATGAACGCTTTCGATCACATAAGAGGTGCGCTTACAATTAAGTACACCTTTGATCTGTTCGGGAGCGGTTATATAACAGCCAGGACTGTTGTACTTATCAGGGAACGGATATTATGTCTCTCCAACACAAAGGGAGGATCCTACGACCAGGCGAGGTGATCATGCCTGGCGGACCGCGGCCCTATGGTTGATGTTGGGAAATTGTAGGATTAGTAGTTACTACATAGTTCAGCTCGTCTTCGCTAGATGGTGTTAAAGTATGTTGAAGTCTACACATACTTATAGTAATTTGGCAATCCAAACTGGCCGCAGTAACCAGGGTGCGGGTTATCCGACTTTGCCATAATTTCAACAATCCCCACCAAAATACGTGGTATATTTTCTTTGTTTTAAGGAAAAAACTACGTCCATTTCCGTCGTAATCACTTTCATTTTCCGAAACATAGCTATCTAGCTCGCCAGTCTCTGAATATGGGCTTGGAAAATTACCTGATGGGGCTTTTAATGGCCGTATAGCACTCGCACTTAAAAAAACTTAGGTGAAACGAATATTTGTTTTTACAATTAAGTTTTTTATGTACAATGTATTTTTTTGTGTTAAATAAAGGCTTATATATAAAATAAAAGCAGTTCCGAGTTACTTTTAACATTTCTCGCTAATGGAATATAATGTAATGACGTAATGAAATTCATGTGACATATCCGCGAGGATATGTCACATGAATTTCATTACGTCATCGCGTCACTACCCGAGAAATTGACAGCGCTTGATAGACTACAATAAGTATGTATGCAGGTAATACTAGCAGTGCCTTGCGGTTTCACCCGCGTAAGTCCCGATCCCGTGCGAATATCGGGATAAAAAGTAGCCTATATGTTAATCCAGGTCTCCAGCCATCTACATATCATACTTTCATCGCAATCGGTTCAGTAGTTTTTACGTGAAAGAGTAACAAACATCCATCCATCCAAACGTTCAGATTTATAATATTAGTTGGATTATGATACCAACTGACAACTGTCAGCTTCTTTATCGGTTAATGACGTAATCTGGTTGGTGTTTGCAATCATGTGATGATAGTTATGTACTATATATATATATATAAGCCTTTTCTATTCAATTTTATTATAGTTGCTTAAAATAAACAAAGGTGGTGTTGGTTTTTAACACATCACAATTAATAATTTAGTTACAAAATAACATAATCGTCATTAGTGTCAATAGGGATGCTGTTTGTAGTTGTGCCATAGATAAAAGACACATATACATTTAGTTACATAAAAACTTAGCAAAACAATACCTAATTAATGTCGACTTATGTTATTTATGGAGTAGCATAAAAGGTCAAACTACATGGTCAAAATAAAATGACCATAGACAAAGCTAATTACTGTAGCAGAATTCGTACAAAAATCGTCTAAAAATATTTAAGAATAATATTACTTACTTAAATTTAGTAGTAATTTGCGCGACTGTTTATATTTTAGAGTTACAGGTTACATTGTCCATTTCATTTGTGCTTATAAGAAATGTAACCAGAAAATACAGACATATTATAGATAAATTACACCCAGACACAGAACAAATGATCATGCTCATCACACAATTATTTGTCCTGGGTGAGAATCGAACCCACGACCTGTCACTAGGCAAAGAGACCCGTCAACGCTTAACATTGTGTTACGAGTATATATGTCAAAAACGGGTGTATAATTTCAGCTTATGTTATTTCACATTGCAATAACGGTAAAATACAATGTCTTAAGGTATTTTTAAGTTTTATTTTGTAGATGAATTGACTACGAGTAACAACAATGTTATAACTACCAGTAATTCCTTGCTAAGTTTAGTTAAACAAAAAAAAACGCTGTAATGTTGAACCAAGTTAAAAAGTCATAAGGAATACCACTGTCAACCTCCTGGTTTTATCATCAGACCATAATTATATGTATCTGTGTATAAATACTTATATATGTTATTATTTTTTTATTTTTTATAAGATTGCCTGTATTGTATCAATTTCAATCAATTGTATGACACCTCTATAAGCATCTCGCTGCACTACTCACACGACTTACACGGCCAGACTAGCGTTTCTTGTATTTGCTAATTTTTACGATACACGCATATATACAAAATAAGCTCGCGATGTTGCCAGGCGCAGGCCCTATCATAATACCAGCGCTGCAGTCTCACAGGCTGCAGCAATATGCTGAGGTGCCTTTTCTGGCATTGCACAGGGCACTTCAACTACTACGGATATACTTATTATTTATTTTTATTGTAAAAATTGTGTGCGGTCCTGTGAATGTCAGAATAAATGTTTCTCTTTCTTTCTCTTTCGTTATTAATACCTATCTGTGGAACACGTCAAAGCGAATCAAGGGTTTACTAGCAGCCACTGAAACACACACAAGAGTTCCATAGCCCACCTCGTGGCTTCATCATTAGATCAGCTCCAAGATACCAAATGATAGTATTATCATCCAAATTACAAATACATTCAAAGTTTAATTTTGATGAGACAATTATTAGAAGTGACCAAAAATTTATTTCCTTCGTTAGTTATAAGAGGAGCTAATAAAAATAATGTACGTACATTTCCTTCAAAATAATAAAATAATCCATTTTAATTAAGATGTTATGTTAGCGAGACTAGGAAGCGGTGCCACGGTTCACGGAACACCTTGTTAACTTTATTGTAATAGACAAAGGAACCCACACGGATGGCTTAACTTTGTGTAGTGGGTCAATGATCTGATAACTCTACCATAGACTTATAAAAGGGACTTTTTTAATTTATCATCCTAACCATAGATCAAAGAATAAACAAGCTAAATTTTTGGAGTTTACTCCTTAAGAAACGATATTCATATAAGGCGCCTTATATGAAAAAAAAATGTATAGTAGAATTTTGTGCTTTTTGTGCTTTATTGGAGTTTACTCCTTATCCTCAACGCATGTAAGTAGATATGTGTATATACCTTAATGTTATATATATAGAGTATATACTGTACAGCGTCTAGAAATGATAAGGAAGAGGGGGGGGGGGGGGGGGGGGGCAAGAAAGAGGGAGAGAGAGACCAAGAGAGAGCCTCCAGTAAATTGTAAAGTCCAGTCGTGCGTCGGAGTTGACACACGCCTTTTTTATCAATATGTGTTACAAATTTAAAAATTATGCAGAAACTGCTACAAAACCTTACACGTGTCAAGGTTATTATTCAGACCTGCCATTGTATGGTTAGTCTATGCAATGAGAGTTCAAGTTATACTGGTTTATATAAATATTTAAAGTTAATTAATTATGTTCGAAATTTGACTATCAGGCCATCTCTTATATATATTAATTGGTAAAGACATATCAGTACCAGTACAATTTTCTCCTCTGTGGGTTTTCCAATTTATTTATAAGTAGCTATAGACGACTTTTAGTATCCTACTAATCCCACTAATATTATAAATGTGACAGTTTTGATGGATAGATGGATGTTTGTTACTCTTTCACGCAAAAACCACTGAACCGATTGCGATGAAACTTCGTATATAGATAGCTAGATACCTGGATTAACAAGTTAAAAGTTACTCACTGCTAAAGTAATTTAGATATATATTATATATATATATATATATATATATGTTTAAAAATGTAAGAAAAACTGTTTTACCTACATGTGTATCTCGGAGGTGGCCGGACTTGTTTCGGACCCGACGGGGGCCCTCAAGGGGAGAAGCGACCTGTCGCATTTTAATAAATACGAATATTTGTGGTAGAGCCATGCTTCGGCACGTATGGGCCGCCTCGACCGAAATGATACCACGGCCTCACAGAAAACCGAGTAAGCGAGGTATCCGGAGGCCCAAACCCTTCCCCCCCTCCTCTCGTTCTGCCACCCTAACCAGACTCCCAACTTTAAGGCCGGCAACGCATTTGTGAGTCTTGAGTTGTCCATGGGCGGCGGCAATCACTTACCATCAGGTGACCCGTCTGCTCGCTTGCCCCTATACCATAAATAGCCAACTTAGTTTTGCAAACTCTCCAGCCGAAACAATTCGTTTAATATGATTCACGGTGGGAATCAAACCACCAATCCTTTGATGGAATTTTAGATATTTTCTACATTAAGCTACCGCCGTTAAATGAAGAGAGCTAGTTAATTTATTCATCTGTATATGGCCAGATTTACAGCGTGTCCTCCACATAACTCAGGGGAGTTCCTTATCGGACGATGCGAGGGTTAAACGGTAGGTTAGGCGGCGGGTTAAGTTATGGGAGAATGAGTTTAGGAGGAATTGCCGGTTTAGAAAGAAAGAAAGAAAGAAAGAAAGAAAGAAAGAAAATATATTTAGTTAGAACGCGCAACATACATAACATAATAAAAAAAGGTATGTGTTTTAATAGCTTTTAAACTGATTGACGATTGAAAGATTTAGTGTGTCGTGGGATTTGAAAATAAATATATTACGTTTGTACTAAAGTCTTAAGGTTATGTCTATCGGCAATAAAAAGTTAGAAGCCCTTGAAAGTTATTTAATTGAAATTTTTTAATTTATATTTTATAAGATAATAATCGATATAATTTATATAGACAACCAGATAATTCATCTTTGAACATCGTTTTAAAGAGTTTTTTATTCAAATAAGAGTGATACAAAGTGATGCCACAGACAAATATGGCGCTTCTAAGAGATCGTTAGTTCGAATGACGCCGACGGGGACGTACTATTTTTGTGAGTAATCCACTTACGTGTATGAAGTGCAAACGTCACTCCCTCTGCACGTGTGTTTCCTCAGTGAAGGATACGCCAGTTGGCGGCCTTACAACGTTATCTATTTGTACTAATTCACTTGTTGGTCTCCTTCAGATTGGAGCCAGAAAAGGATATGAATGAAATGTTTGAAAGATGACATTACTAAAGCCGTCTATAACGAGAACTATTGTCTATTATCTATCTCCATGTGTATAACCCGCTACCGCTTATGACTTGGAACGTAAAACACGGAAACAATAAGAGTGACCGGAGCTCGGTGACCGAATAATTGTACAACTTGTTGGTCTATGACTATATTCACTGTTGCCCACTACGTGTGAAATTTTCTGCTGGATTTTGCATAAATATACTTTGAGAATTTAATAAATATGAGTAACTAAGTTTTGCGCGTGACTTCACTCTCGTGAGTGTAGAGAAGCTCTCGTTTGATTGGCCTGTTTGTCTAGTGGTTTGTGATCCTGACTGCTGAGCCATTTACTAAATGCATCCGAATGTTTACAAGGTACACACCAAAAAATAATTTTAAAAGTTTTTCTGTCTGTGTTTCTTCCGGCTAATCTCCGTAACGGGTGGATTGATTTCCACGGGATTTTAACTGTCAGATAGCTGGTGTTATAGGGAGTGACTATTTTTATTTTGGAAAAATAATTAGGATTCCTAGGCCGCTAGGCCTGCCACCATTTAAATTGCCAATGCCGGACAAGCTTTTCAAAAATCCAGGACAAATGTGTGAAATCGAGATTCTTTCCCGGACACCTTACAAAAAAGCCGATTCAATTTTTTTTATTAAATTAAACAACTTGTTCATCTAAGAATTTACAAGTTTCCCCTGCCACAGAGTGTCCCGGTTTTACCCGGACACTTTTTAAAATCCCTGCCCGGACGCTCCCCGGACGCCATCTAAACCAGGACAAATCCGGGGGACCCGGATGGATGGCAGCCCTCAGTACAGCCAGTTCGAGATACAGGTACGAGACCCTGACTTGCTGGAACTATCGCTTACAATCGCCAATCCATCTCTGTTTCCTTCCATTACGTAATTGAATATACTCCCAATGTTCTTTAATTCCCAAAGTCCGGTTGACCATTTGCCCCTATTACATGAGAGAGCAACAGAAATAGCCTGTGCTTAATATATTCGTACACATTTCCAGGAAATCACCTCAAAATATTGCCAACATATTCATAGTACTTTTTTTGTACTGGCAACACATTCACATCGGTAACATCAAAGCGCATAATATCATTGTGACGTTACCCAGACAGCTTCTATTATGCAGTCTGGTCACGCGCGGTGGCGCTTTCGCGTCGACACCGGATGTAAAGCGCACGAACAACTGCTTGGTGTCTGCGTAATGTGATTGTGATTGTGCTCTTTTAGATATATGTATAGGTATTTTTTTTATGGTATAGCGGGTAAACGAGCAGACGGGTCACCTGATGGTAGTGACTAAGTGACTATACACAGTCGCCCATGGACGACTCAAGAGTCACAGGTGCGCTGCCGGCCTTTGAGGTGAGAGTATGCTCTTTTCTTGAAGGTTTGAAGGTCGTATCGCTTCGTCGGCAATCGACATCTATTCAAAATTAATGCTACAGACAGCCATCTATGCAGAGGATGTCTCAGAGCAATGGAAACGGCGGCACAACGGGCAAGAATCCTCGCGGATGCGATGTCGCTCCTAGAAGCCTGTTAACGCCCCAGGAGGCTTCTGTGCTTCTGGAAAGAGCTAGGCTGGCTGTTGAGCCAGCCTTATCTGAACGCATAATGGACGCGTTTTTGAGTCTAAATGCGGACACAGAGCCTTCTACTAATACCAATATAGTACTGCTTCTGCCCGCGGCTTCACCCACCATCACGAACATTTACATTTTTTTTTATGAAAGATATTCTATATCATTTTCTGTGCACCTGGCAATGCGTATGTATAGTTTCATGACGATCGTTTAATTATTTAAGTTAGAAATAGGAAATGTCGGCTTCATTTTGTTTTACCAGAACAAGCGAACCAATAAGGGGATATTAAATAATAATAATAACAACTTGACACATAGTTATGTATTTACACGGGAATTAACGCTATCACGAAATAGGTATTACATACCTCTGAATGGCTTGTCCGTTGCGCTGGCTGTTTAAGAGTCAGTCTGTGATCACGGCCTTTATTTATTACTATCTGTGCCCCGTGGTTTCAACCGCGTAGGTCCCGATGCTGTGGGTATATCGGGATATAAGCTATCTATATGCCAAGTTTCATCGCAATTAGTTGAGTAGTTTTTGCGTGAAAGAGCAACAAACATCCATACATCCTCACAAACTTTCACGTTTATAATATTAGTAGGATTATTACGAATACCTATTTCGTGATTGCGTTAATTCCCGTGTAAATACATAATTATATCATGGAACGCGAAAGTTTAAAAGGTTTTTTTTTATAGTAAGTATAACAACTTGACACATCTCACACACGGCCGTCTGAACCTAAACTAGGCAGAGCCTGTACTATGATAATAATCCGAAAATTTTAAAATCATCTAATCTAATATCTTTGAACGAGCAATTATTGTATTATATGAATCTAGGAAACGGCTCCAACGATTTTGATAAAATTTTGTTTACAGATAGAGTTTTGCATTTTACGTTCAACTGCATAGTTGTTTTTTCTGTAAAAATGCAATTTTACAAAAAAATATAAGATTTTACAAAAAATCTTTTTAAAAAAAAATTAAACCGACGAAAAGAACTAAAAAGCAAAAAATAAACAAATCTTAAGTCTTAAGTACTATGCTTATTTACATAAACGATCAAATTTTATATAAACTAATTTTGTGTCGGCGCCAAACAACAAACTGATTAACTATCAAAATTTTATATGTATCTACGTAGAGTCCATACATGGCTCTACGTAGGTAATTAATCATTTAATAATCTAATCTTATTATATACTTATATCTAACAAAAAAGAATAATCAAAATCGGTTCATAAATAACGGAGTGAGGGCTGAACATACATAAAAAAAAAAAATTAAACGGTCGAATTGAAAACATCCTTTTTTTTCGTCGGTTAGAAAGCTACCGAGCCAAGCTCGGTCTCCCAGGTACTGAGGATAATGAGCAACAGAATAGAGTATTAAAATAATTTACGGTAATAAATTGATGCATACATTACAGTGTAAACAAAAAGCGCTGTTAGCTACTCTAAGAGCGCTTTTTTGTTTTTTTGTACAACACTTTTTTTTTAAATGGAATTCTAGTACCATGGTGCATTATTGCTATTCTTGGTAAACCCTCCAGCTAAGCTAATTGCTTGTTGGTAGTGGGATAACTAGTACTTACTACTTACCGACTTTAACAAGCTCGATAATGCCACTACAAGGAATTTAAACCGTAATAACAGATTTTTCCACCCTTGGTTGATACAATTCTTTTTTTCATAATTGCAATTGATACTTTCTAGCAGCCTAACCTGAGAAAAAGGACAGGCAAACAGACAGAGAGACAGATAGACAGACAGACGGACAGCAAAGTGATCCTATAAGGGTTCCTTTTTCCTTTTGAGGAAAGGACACTTAAAAAGAATACACGAAAAAAGAAAACCACAAAATTTTAAGTAATTTCCCGCCAACACTGTTGTCGCCGTCGTACACTATGTTGTTGTCCCGGGTTCGATTCCCACCCAGGACAAATAATTGTGTTTTGAGCATGATCATTTGTTCTGTGTCTGGGTGTAATTTATCTATAATATGTATGTATTTAGTAATATATAAGTATGTTTATCAGCAGTCTGGTTACCATAGTACAGGCTCTGCCTAGTTTGGAATCAGACGGCCGTGTGTGAGATGTGTGAAGTGTGAAGTGAAGTTTGAAATTTTTTTGACCAATTACTTTAATCAAACCTCAATTTTAGTGTGCATGTTTATGAAAAATATCTTCATGTACAAACCAACAGACAGGCGAACATCTTAAAAGGTTCCGTTTTCGATGTTAAAGTAAGGAAAACTAATTATCTTTAAAAAAAAAATATCACCGACTTCAATGCGCCTCAAAATACCCAAATCGCTTCAAGTGTGCCTATTAAGTTTGAAGAGTTCCCTCAATTTCTCTAGAATCCCATCATCAGATCCTAACCTGCTGACCATGGGACCACATACCCTTTCAAACAAAAGAAGAATTTTTCATATCGGTCTCGGCGTCTTTGAGTAATCGGTGAACATACATAAACAGCATAAAACTAACCCGGTTTACGTAAACACTTTTTTCGTTTATTTCACTACAAAAAAGTTTAGCACATATACATACAACATTTTTGCTTTAATGACCGGACTGTATCTATTGGCTCCAGCGGCTGCAAAGCAAACCCGGTCCAAATATGGCTATCAGGCTTGCTTGCTGGTAGGAACGGGATGTGTGCCCTAGAACTACATAAGCCAGAAATATTTTTTGTTAGGACATTACACATCGCCATCTAGGAACAAACTGAGCATAGTTTTATCGTGTTGAAACCCATATGGGTCATCACCTCACCGGGGCTAACAATGAAGTGGTTTTGTCGGAGTGGAACCGATTAAAACCACATGAGTCTATTGCAAGGGGCTCGGGTATACCCTAGGAAGGAAGTCTCCGTGAACCTTGGCAGACCTTAGCTGCCTCTTAAACTGTATGCAGCCGCACCATTGCGTGCCTTGGCCCCCTTCCGGTTTAGAGAGGCGCGCACGGAACTAGTCGAGCAAACGTCTCAAGCCTGCTTCCGCTAAGGTAACGGGCAGCCTTAGCCGTTACCAGCGCTCATGAAGGTCTGAGATCATTTTGCGCCCTCCGGCGCCTTTTGCCAGGACGCGAGACTACTAGAACATACATATAAAAACAACCAGGCCAATATATATATAGAAATTCTTACACAAGTAAATAATAAAAATTTAAAATGGGGTATTTTAAAATAAGGCTCAAAAAATCTATCAACTATTAGAAAACAGCTGATGATCTTGGAACAGCTGTACGGATTTCCTTGAATTACTCTCGATTACACCCCTCTACTATTGAACCTTCCGGGATTATAATTGTCTGGAAGTAGAAGTAACCAGTTCATTCCAGACTTTGGCGTCTCGAACCAAAAAAGGAGCTGTCAAAACGTTGAGTTCGAACTGTTTGCGATGGATAGAAAAAATAATAATTCCGTCGTCTGCCATAACAATCAACTGACAACCCTAATCGATCGACAAAACGGGCAAAAACATTGTTGTATGCTGAATCCCTTATTAATATTCCGCTGTTCGTTCACCAAGTTATAGGTTTACTGTTGACACGCTGACATAGTCCAAGTTAAGGATTTATAACACACGACTAGTCCTACATACTTCTACGTACAACATGTTACATGCCCAGCTATGGAACAGGTCTCAACATGTTTGTAATGTGTTAATAAGGGACAGGTATGATAATCTGCCTGTAAAAGTTTCGTACATGGGGAATTAATGAGGGAATAAAAAAAATATGAAAAATATTTTTAGTGCCATCTAACAGAGAGATGGCGAACTATCTGGCAAATGCTGATCCTGCATCGCGCAGTGAAGGTTCTAATTCTACGATGCCTAGTCCTACTAATATTATAGACGTGAAAGTTTGTGAGGATGTATGGATGTTTGTTCCTTTTTCACGCAAAAACTACTTAATGGAGGGATCAGAATTTACGTGGGTAAAACCGAGGCGCCGCTAGTTTAAATATAAATCGATACACCACTACCTAATTTACGTACCGCTCTAGTATGATATAATCGAAAGGGTATTTTTTCTTTTTTAAGACTAAAAGTAAGCTCAATCGGTATACTTCGTGATAATTTTGTTATGAATATACTTTTATTAAAATTTATATTGATTATATCAAACGCATTTAATCACAATTATTTGAAATTTTTGACTTGACGTGCAAATTTTCTGAAAAACGCCCATTAATGATTGGCTTGGAAAAAATAGTGGCTGGCATGTATTGCACTGTCATCCATATGCTTAGTCCAAGACCATTTAGTCTTTACAGCTTTAATGTTCTGTCTCTAATATTAACATTATTAAGTATGTGATGTAAAAGACAAATAAAGTTTTTCCTATTCTTATTAACCGACTTAAAAAAAGGAGGAGGTTCTCAATTCGTCGGAATCTTTTTTCTTTTATGTATGTTCACCGATTACTCGAATACGCCTGAATCAATTTGTAAAATTCTTTTTTTATTTCAAAGGGTATATGGCTTCCCAGGTAGTCCCATTTACATTTTATTGAAATCAGTTAAGCGGATTCTGAAACATCAACAAATATCTAAAAATTGTATACATGGATGATATTTTCGTTTACTCCGAAACCTCGCTGTCTCATTGGAGCAGTGCGTTTAGTTGGCCTACCCATATTATAGTTAAACACGATACATTTACTTTCCACTAAACATTGAAGTATGTATGTAAGTAACTTTATCTTTATTTAACTTGTATAATATACCTACTGAGCGTACACCATACTGCCCTTAAATCAATATCCTATGTTCGCTCCATCCCATGGTTGTCTGTAAGAGATTGCCTCAGTGCGATAAGGCCGAAAATTGTATCTACCACAAAACATTGCTGTGCTCCTACTCTTCAAAATCATTTTAGTGTACAATAAAGAGTACACTAAAATGATTTTAGTGTACCATAAATTATTATTATTGAAGTCGGTGATGCTTTTTTTAAAAGATTCTTATTTAATATGTTGGACTCGTTACAACGGATCATATTAGCTTAAACTCAAGGGGTTTGCTAGTAGCCACTAAAGAGTTCCACTATCCACCGCCTTCTGACTCCATCAGATCAGCTCCAAGAAGCCAAATTGTAAAATACCACATATACATACAAAATTACATTTTGGACACTACAATTAGAAGTAGTTTAAAATTGATTTCCAAGATTCGTTCACATACTTAGTTACTATATAATATTATCCACGTATTTACGGGAATTAACGCGATTACGAAAAGGTATTACATACCTCTGAATTGCCTGACGTTTCGACCAGGTTGCACTGGCCGTGGTCACAGGCCAGGTGTGTAATACCTTTTCGTGATCGCGTTGCGTATATAATATTATATTATGGAACGCGAAAGTTTAAAAGTTAGTACTTAGTTACTGTGATCCCTGTTTCACTGATATACAGAACCCTATTCAATAGCTGTCTTAATATATCGAGGCTTAAGACAGGTGCAAACTATACCACAAAAAGGAACATGTTCCATATATGGTAAGCAAGTTGCTTATGGGACAAGTTTTAAAAATAGGTTACGGAGTACACTTTACTGAATGTAATTACACAGGCTTATGACTTCGGTACACAACTTTATTGATTTTTAATTATTTTTGACATAGTTGCCATTAATAAGTTCAAAGAAAAAGTTGTACTGTGTCTTTTTATTAAGCTAGTTGATGTAAGTGGGCGCCTCAAGATTCTATATTTGTGTGAATGAATGAAACAGGTATACAAAGAT
The DNA here is from genome assembly GCA_949752705.1 of Callimorpha dominula. NCBI lineage: Eukaryota > Metazoa > Arthropoda > Insecta > Lepidoptera > Erebidae > Callimorpha > Callimorpha dominula. Next base: position 8,661,209 of record OX457018.1, on the reverse strand, counting down.
AACCTCAATATCAATTTGTTTAATTAATATAACTGTACATACTCTCTTTCATCATTTGTAGACGCTGTACAGTATATATTCTATATATCATATAATTAAAATATATATATGACATAAAGGTGGCTACTTACATGCGTCGAGAATAGGGAGTAAACGCCAATAAAGCATAAAAAGCACAACAAAGCGTTAAAGGGTTACGCTGCCCTCCGATCACTAAATTTTACTCTTCATATTTTTTTCATACCGGGCGCCTTATATCAAAATCGATTCTTAAGGAGTAAACTCCAAAAAAACAAAACAACTTTTTGCTATACTACATTACGTTAACAAAAAGGTTAAACTTGCTAACACTTTATCTATTTCAGAGGTTCAATAGTTTTGTTTTAAATAGAATTTGTAAAAGACTATTAATGAGAACAACTTTATTAGTTTCATCAGCAAATTCTCGAATCGAAAGACTGCATTCTTGAATTTTTAATTTGAGAATGTTTCTTTTTTATATTCACGAGTTTTAAAAACAGGCCTTCGTTTGGGACGTTTAGACCTTACTCGTGTTTCGACATAAACTGTGAATAATAAGTAAAGAAATCCACAAAAGTAAAATACTTAAATAAAAAATCGCCTAATACAAGAATTCATATTCCGATCAGCTTTTTTCGCGGGAATCATTGATCTGCCCGCGTGTTAGGCCCTGCCACGACGTCATAAAAACACTTTACAATTGAATATTGTATGAAGTTACATTCTTTACGTAAAAATAAATACTTAGATTACTTTTAAGGAAAAAGTCTCCCTGTTGGATAAACATTTATTGTCTATGGAACAAGTCACAGTTGCTAATGGGTACTTCAAAGCGGGGAATTTCTACTACTAACCCATAATTTATTTTTCAATTAAATTTTGACATGGATATAACACTTTAAATTTCGAATATAACTGTAAAATACGAACGGATTGTCTATGAAACATTTTAAAACTAGAATTTTATTTCTAATGAAATTTATTTAGCTATTTCTATTTGAATTTTGAATATTAATTCATCAACAGTTTAAATACCAATGTTCAAAATATCGAAAATTTTAATTTCGGAAGGGGTTAATGTCCTTGAAATATTTTTGAAAGTCGAATGTATTTGTTGATGATATAACATACCTATAATATGTAGCTACATAATGAGTTGGCTATTTGTTGTAAACCAAGGAATATTTTTTTAGTTCTAGGATACAAGAAGGGGGTAGCTAGAAAGCCTGGCGGTGCACTGTGGGCTCTTTCGTTCCTTGCTGGCTGGTTCTGGCTAATGTTGGATTGATGTTTGTGTCGTAAGTGAATAAAATTACAACACAAGAAAACGTTAAATACGGACGACCCGTTTGTGTTCCTAGAACGGACATGCCACATCTAAAAGCATATTTAATACTATAACTACACCGTATGTAACATGATATTCGAAATTCAAACTAAGAAAGCGTGTAGAAATATAACGTTTTTTATCATTTTTCTTTTTTATTACCGAAGGGACGAGCAGACACGAAACGTAGGCAGAAATAAGTACCCATGCAAATGAAACAGGTGCGGCCAATAAATTTATTATCTACACTAATATTATAAAGCTGAAGAGTTTCTTAGTTTGTTTTTTTGGTTGAACGTGCTAATCTCAGGCACTACTAGTTCGAATTGAAATGAAGCTAATTTGTATTTAACGACCACTATTATGTATTTTACGGCCGTCATTTTGTAATTTGAGATCGCTTTTTGATTTTATACAGATTAAATCAAATCTACAAACATATTAAAGTTGGAGGTTAGAAAGAATTTCAAACATTGCTCCAGACGCGTGACAAACTTTAATCTGATTGGCTGTCAGTAGGGCAAGAAGGACAGAACTTTAAACCAACTATGTTTCCAACGACAGGTTGATGACGCCTCTGTATAGTAAAATATATTTTTAGTCTATGATCACTTCCTTTTCAGAAGTATCTCCAGCTGCAATTATTATAAAGTATTTTCTATACAACATAAAAATATCTAGGTACATTAAAAATATTGGTAGACGTTTAAAACTTACAATTTTAATTAAAAAGCTTTTACATTCCAGTTCTCTTTGCATAAAGAATGCTATTCAACGTGGCAACACTGGCGGATGTAAACATCGATAATTCGTTTCATTAGGTTATTTTATATATTATCTATGTGTTTTGTTTGATATGTAACATCCGATAAACAGTGCGAGTGATTCGAGTGAGGCTGAGAGTGATTCGAGACCAGGCTAAGTATTTGATGCCAGCAATTAACAAACAATTACAAACCCTCTTCTTGCCGACATATGGATTTATATCGATTTATCCATATATTTAATCGGTAAATATGTGGAAAATAAATCGGCAAAATACCAAAAAAAAACCTCTATAGTCTGTTCGGTAGACTCTTTTATACCAATAAAACTTAGATTACTCCGGGCCTCAATCACCGGGAGGCAACTGCTAATGTTTTTAGTCAGTTTGACTTCCTTATAGGTATATCTCAATAAAAAAAATAGGCAGTCAACTGCCGACAGAAGTGAACTTAAACGAAACGACGAACTTAAAACGCCACATTAGCAGGTTGGAGACATTAATTAATAAGGAGCTGACAGAACTCAATGTTTAGATTAGCGCCCTCTAGTGGATCTATATATGTATTATTAGCGTGACGGTCACGAGTTCAGTGCTTTTTCCCCATAGCAAAAGTGCACAAACGTGCCTAAAGAAGTTTTCACTTCAAAAAACACAACAACAATAACTTTTTCACAAACATTTCTTTACCGGTTGAATTTTACCTATACTTTGAGGTTAACGACATATTTATACAACTCATTATTTTTGTTCGATACATTGTAAACATATAAAATATGTTACGATAGACAGAAAAGGACATTGATATTTTTTACAAGAACATCCCTAGCAGAGGATGTTTTTTTTAACAAGCGTATATATATTATAAATTATACAGGCAAAACCATTTTTTTTACAGAACAGTATTTACGAACTTTAAACCAAATTATTTCAGCAGAGATCTTTTAGATACAGAAGATCTCGGAAGAAGCATTTTGTGTAAGAGTATGTGGCCACATCTACATACACTAAAAAACATACTACAGAGCCATCCAGCGAAGATCACCCGAACTACGTAGCAACTACTGATCCTGTATCGCGCAATGAAACTTCTCACTCCGATTAGAATAAATACAGCTTATTTAATGTGTTAATCCGGACTTAATCACGATAATATGGATAAGGTACGATACCTATTTGTTTACTCCACGTTTCGAATGAATTGCATCACCTCGGGTTACGGGTGGATGAAGAACAACTACGTGGGAGAGCCATGCTTGGGCACGAAAACCGGCAGTGAAACAATGCTTGCATTGCTTTTCGCCGCATGAATGAGGTTACCGCAGGCCCTAACCCTTCTCCGGATGTCTTAATAAAAGCTGTTCCCGGATCCCTCCTACTTAAGGCGCAGTACGGCACACCGTGTGGTTTTAGTCGGTTCGATTCCGACACACGACCCCACCGAAAACCCCGGTGGGGTGACACGCACAAAAAAAAAAGGCCCTAACCCTTTCCTCTCCCGTATTCCCGTCCTTCCCCTCTCCTCCCCTCTAATCCCCTATTCCCACCTTAAAGGGCGGCAACACACTTGTGACTCTTGAGTTAGGTGCCCATGGGCGGCGGTAGTCATTTACCATCAGGTGACCCGTCTGCTCGTTGGCCCCCTATACCATAAAAAAAAAAATATACAATATTCAACCAACAAGTACTGGACCATTTCACCAGGCACGATTACCTAATCCGGCCAGAGGATCCTTGCCTTGCTGCTCTCAATTGAGATTCAGTTTTTATTGTTAATTTACTGGAGATAATTCTTTTGATTCGATAAATTATCAGCTATTCGATTGCTTCGTAGATTTCGTGGAATATTTTTTGGATTTATTAATCGATTCGATTGCGGTCGTGGATCAGACTCCTTAATAATTATCAGCGTACAATTGTATGGCATAGAATTCGGCCTCGTAGATGATAATTCCGTACTGGCCGTTTCTCGCAATTTCCAGACCGTTTGTGGTCACTGCTCCGTTCCTAAGGATCCTAGCGTGATGTTTGATAGCATGTAATCTTCCTCAATATTGGACCAATTGCTGCAAAAAAGAATTATTAAAATTTGAATGGTTGTTCTAGAGGTGATCGCGTTCAACCAATTTAGAGCCAAACAATATGGCTGGTGAAATATGGGCGTAATACATCTCTATATACCCCTTTGGTTGTAGGCAGGCGTGAATATATCCAGGTGTCCCTCAATAATAGAACAGTTAATTAAATCACCGAAGAGACATGACATGAGCATTGTATTATCACCTCCGCTAGTCGCTAATGAAGGTGGAATATGTAAAGTTAAAGATTTTAATTCGAACAAATATTTTTATTTTGAAATTATTCACTCCGTTATTGAGAAAATCCATAAAAACTAAAGAAAAAAGTGTGTGTGCAATTCACACACGGCAGAAGTGAAACTTCAGAAAAGTAGCCTAGGATAGTATGAGAAATAAAAAGTAAAATCAACACAAATAATTTACTAATGTTAATAAATTTAATATTAGATAATTTATATAAAAGTTATTGGTCAAATTAACACAGATGTGTTAAATAGTTAACATAAATTAATTAAATAACGAATTTTAATACGCAAATGCACAAAAATGACACCACGATTGAAATTGACGCATTTTCTGAAGCCTTCGTAGTACGCAGGCACAAAGACAAAGATTATAAGAAACACTGTCTACTTGTATTCAATCTCATTCTCTCGCAGGCTAAAACCTATTTATGAATATTTTTGTCTCTTTTTAATATGAGTTTTTCGTTTCATCGAATTTCAAATCACAAGGATTTTAAAGAAGTTTCACTTAAAAAGTTATGCATGTTAGTTAAAAGTAACAAGAAAAATTTTTTTTTGTTAGTTAGTTTATAAATAACGGAGTGAATAAAAAAGAAAAGAAAAAAAGAAAGAAAAGAAGCCGCCATTTTTTCTAACTTGTTGCAAAAGGTTACCTCACACCAAAATCTGCATTCTAAATTCGAATTGAACGACTACATCGGCGTTTCTCACTATAGAAGGTGCTAAATATTTAACGGGAATAATTACGTGTAACTGCCAGTGGCAGTACTGCTGCTTTGGCGATAAACAGGTGGTGATTATAACTTGTACCGAGACTTAGTGTCGTAACTATCCTGTGTAGTCATGTGCCCTAACGAGTTAAATTTGTCGACGAGTTAAAAGTTGCGTATTCGTTCTAGGTTGCGTCTTATTTGTTGTAAGGTAATTCTATGTTTAAATTTCAATTAGTTTTTTTTTTATACTATATGTACATACATATAAGTTTTTATAAGGATCTACTACAGTAGTCGGCATTAAGAACTGCTTATTGCAACTTTCATAGGTAATTTGGTCACCCTTTTACTAAAAATATCACTTTAACATAATAGTAACACAAAAAAAAAAACTAATTTTCTTTTCAGTCTCCTAATTTGTTATTAAAAATCCCACTAATATTATAAATGTGAAAGTTTGGATGGATGAAAGGATTTATGGATGTTTGTTATTCTTTCACGCCAAAACTACTGCGATCAAACTTGGTATGTAGATATGTAACATATCTAGGCTACTTTTTATCCCGACATTCCCACTGGATCGGGACTTACGCGGGTGAAACCGTGAGGCGTTGCTAGTATATTATAAACAGAAATCCAGTCGGATAATCTGGCTTTTCTTGTGAATCCTCTTTTATGAGCTCTATTGCGTAATGTAGCTTATTAGGTACTGTCACGAGTATCACTTTGTTGCACATGTATATACATAAATTAATTACAACATTATTCTTTATGTAACTTTAAGAATATGTAAGAAAAACAAGTGTGTGTTTCAAGTAATTTTTTTTTTTTAATTTGGTAAAAAAGACAACTCCCGCATTAGGAACTACTCCTGTGTCGCGGGGGACTTTAAAAACATACAAACAACGGGCACAAACGGACACCCAGACTCGGGTGAGAATCGAACCCACGACCTATGGCATAGCAGTCGGGGTCACTAACCACTAGGCCAATTGGCCAATTCTCACCGTTGACAACTCGAATCGCTTATATCGAGTATAAAATCTCGTGCAACTATAGCTGCCACATCCCTATTGGGGTAATTACTAGTCGTCCGGTGGTCGAGTAAGTAGGTAACACAGAGACATACATGTGTGACCTGTAGGGCACAGGAAAATAACTTGACTCTGTCCATAGCGTTCTATCAGTTATTTATCTGTTATATTCCTAGCAAATACTTTTTTAATGCTGTAACCTCGAACGGGTAAGCAGGAGTATACATCTATTAAGTTTCTGTTAAATATATTGTAATGATTACATAATGTCCGCACAAAGTTGATCGGCGGTCCGGATCCGGACCATGGTCCGAATGCAGACCGCGGTCCGGTCCGTTCTGGTCTGAACCAGTTCGCGCCATTTGCTGACCCCTGATCTATAATATGATAAAGCTAAAAAGTGTTTTTTTTTGTCGAACCTAAATTTTTCCAAATATTTAGTCCCACTCACTTAATAGTGTAAGTATAATCCATCCGTATAAGCCACATCCCCTTCTTACCTATCTCCCCCTTTCTATATACTCCCAATTTTCCCATTGAATTTCCAAAGTGCCCGGTTGACGACAATAGGCTTGTCCCTATTAATAATTAATGGGACTAAATGATAGTCGACAAAATGTGGGCGTTTTATAAGCCTTTACCTAACCCTTCGGGGGTGCATGTATGTGTGTAAAAAGATCTTAAAAAGTCCGCAATCCGAGCAAACTTACAGCGTTGCAAACAACCAATAACTACAATGACCGCTTCTCGTTAGGCGAGCCGAGAACTTGTATACCACCTTATTGATATAAAATGAAACATGGCAGTTCAAACTGTGGCATGTTGGGATAATTCCTAAACTTACTATTAGCCTACTTTAAACCATCCTTCCCACGGCCAGCAACATCACATTCCTATGGATATAAAGATGGCTTCAAGTAATCTAGACAAAATTATGTCTTGGACTGCTAAGTGTAACGGATTACGGATATGTATGCTGTGGTCCAAATTAGGCCCTGCAGCCAGTCGTGAGGTGCTTAATAGGAAGGGACTTAGGCCAGCTACATACTGGCGACTAAAACTTGCAAATTAGTTTTCGAAAGCTATATTGAAAGAGCAATGCGAGAAAGCAGATTTTAAATTTAGAATATTATTATTATTTTTTTTTTCACCAACAATTGTTTACATTCATTCATGCAACATGAGCTTTTACAAAGAGAACATTAGACAATGTAATAATTACTTAGAGGTAAACACCACATGCTATTATCTTAAAAGAGACTTACAATACAACTACTTTTATATATAAAGAACTAGCTGTGCCCGCGACTTCGTCCGCGTGGAATAGTGTCTTTGGGTAGCATTTTTAATTATTTAGGCTTATTGACGACACTTCCATACAACTTTTCATCTCCGCCTTTCAACCCCTTACACCCCTTTTTTCGCATTCAAAAATAGCCTATGTCCTTTCTCAGGCTCTAGACTATCTGTGTACCAAATTTCATTTAAATCGGTTCAGTAGTTTTGGCGTGAAAGGGCGAAAGACAGACAGACAGACAGAAAGACAGAGTTACTTTCGCATTTGTAATATTAGTAAGGAAGTAAGGATAATAAAAAATTTAAATCAATTTTCTTAATCTTGTGACAATGAAAATGTAGGTCAATCAAATCGCAACCGTTTACAGTTCTAGACAAACTGTCGTAAGGAGAATTGGCACCTAAAACTGTCCCTCTTAAAGGTGGGCAGAGTGGTGTGATTGGTCTGCGAGGGATCCTGGCTGGGGGATTCAATTTGAAGAGCGCTACCCACCTTGGACTGTCAATTTGATGTAAAAGAATTTTACTAGCAAATACTGCTTAAGAATATATATTTTTTTATAACATAGGGGCTAACGAGCAGATGGGTCACCTGATGGTAAGTGACTACCGTCGTCCAAGGACACCTGCAACTCTAGAGTCAATGATAAGGAATAACCTCAACTATTAATAAATTATTGTTTAATAAAACACACTTAAGCATAACACTTAGTGAGTCCCATGGAGACTTGTCTTGGGACCAAAACGGAAAGCAAATTGAAGAAGTTGAAAATATCTGTACGCCATAGCACCTGGTCCTCTGCTATCCGCATCCAGTCCCTCCCAGCTACCTTCTTCAGGTCATCGGTCCATCTGGCTGGGGGGCGTCCTACCTTCCATTTGCCGATTCGCGGTCTCTAAGACCCGTTTGCTCGAACTTTATAACACATGTTGAATAAAAATTCTCTGCACTTGTTCTACATATAAACTGGCGAAATTTGCTTAAAAAGGGAAGGATTCTCAAAGAGTTTTCTTCACGCATTAATATACAGATTTTCCAATACAAATACCGAACGAACTTTTGACGATTAATCGCAGATGTGTCAGCGCCCTTACAGCGACCCTATGACCGCAGGCCAGTTATCTAGTACACACACATGTCTGACAAGACGCTAGTGTGATTGATGACCTACTCGTTGTGAAAGTTTTGACCTAGGTTTAAAGAATGACCCTAGGATTCAACACGCCCTGAACAAAATCGGTTAGCGGTAACTATGTGTAAATGTATTCAAATTTCAAATTCAAATTCAAAATCATTTATTCAATTAAGACACTAAGTGACATTTATGAACGTTAAATTGAAGCTAGAGTTAAAATCATAGATCGGCGCAAACAGACGCCACAGCATGTACTGGATTGCCGAGGTAAATTAGGTGTCGATCTATAACTTCCAGTTTCCAAAATGCGTAGAGCCTTATGAGAAGAATACTGGCAAAGAAACTCATGGCTACTCTTTTTAAAAGTCAGATCTTCAGGTACAATATTGTTAGTGTTACACGAAAGGTAAACAGGATGCAAGCTGATGCCACCTGAATTTTATTTTATTGAAATGCTCCAAAAGCTAACGTACTAAAAAATAAAAATCACTCAGTGATACCGTTGAAGGTCTGAACCTACTAAACATAGAAATCATTCAAGGTGCACATCTACCTTCATTCAGTTACAAAATCTACTGTTAAAAATAATTCGTGACTGGATTAAGAGGCTAGAGTTGCAGTTGATCGAACCAAAATAATAGTATAGGCTAAAGCATCGCTGACTAGGCCGACCAGTCACCCCAAGCAGCACCCGTTCACGAGTATGACGCATGGACCAGCCATCATCTCCTTCGCCTTGTATTTTTATATCCCGACTCAAAGTTTGTATCTGTGTCTGTATGTGTGTGTGTGTGGCATCATAACTTCTAAGGCGTCTGGTCAGGCGTGTAAATAGCCCGACCAGGGTGTGATTGCTCAACAGTTAGCGTACGAGGTGTAGGGAAGTAAACCACTTCTATCGATCAAAACAATCATGCCAGCACTAACCTGCAACACCGACCAAGTCCCGATCCTCCAGAAGGCAGCGAGCAGCGGCGAGGTTTCTACGGTCTCTTGCAAGGTATTGACCGGCCGGTCACGATCGTAGACTGGAGCACTCCACATACACCTTGTAAAGGTTACAAGCGAGTCCAAACACTACACGGCTATAGGACTAACGGAAAATCAGCTTCTTTTCACGAGAAATATAACTGAAGTCCGTGGCGGAACAAAATTTTTATATTAAAGGCGTCTTCTTAGCGTCTTAGCGAAAAGCGATGAGAGCAGGGTATGTCCGTTTTTTCTTGCACCAATCAGGGTGCAGCGCGCTTACACTATTTGAAGATGCTAACGCCATCTCTTGAGATCGTCGAGTACATTGGCGATATTACAGCAGTACCAGCACTAATTGCATTCGACAAACAGAATGTGGTTTACATAAAGACTATGAAATTAATAATATAACGAAATATATTATGGTGCGATTATGTATGCATTTTATAAATATATTGGCGCTCCACCATGCACCCCGCCTTGGAACATCACAAGATGTTTCAAAACACGCGAATTTTCTAACTGACTGAGAGTAACACATGCATTATGCGATTAAATAATAAATATGATAAATATAGCGGCTTAAACTAAGAATAAGGTTTAAACTAAGTTGAATTTATTGTGTAGGAATAGGATATAATTTAGTTACAGCGCGTTTGTAAATTCCAGTTTGCGTTTTAACTATCGCCACGCGTACAACGTTATCAGAGCCTCTGAACACGTCCGTAATTACTCCTAACGGCCAATGCAACGGTGGAGAATTCTCCTGCTCAAGAAGAACAACAGTTCCGATTTCTACCGGTTTGTCGGGAGTAGCCCATTTTTGCCTAACTTGCAACGTGTGCAAATACTCTAAGTGCCATTTCTTCCAAAAGGATTGGACCATACTATCTAACAACTTTTTACGTTCTAACAGACTCAATCGTTGATCTGACAAATCAGCAGCGGGTAAATATTGCAACGGAGTAGACATCAAAAAATGCGCGGGAGTTAACACCTCAGGATAAGGGTCTGACGATAATACGCTCAATGGACGAGAGTTAAGAATACACTCTATCTGAGTAAGAACAGTTTGCAGTTCTTCGTATGTAAGTAACTGACTTCCTATTACTCTATATAAATGCGTTTTCATGCTCTTTATATTCCCTTCCCACATCCCACCAAAATTTGGTGATCTTGGGGGAATCATCTTCCACTCTATGCGTCGAGAGAGCAACTCATTCGACAGCGCGTTTTTGAAGCTAGAGTTCAATAAAAAACTATACAGCTCATCTAAATGTGCCTTCGCACCGATGAAAGTAGATCCATTATCGGAATAGAGACATGAAACTGGTCCTCGACGGGAAATAAAGCGTTTAAAAGCGGCTAGAAAGTTTTCAGTAGTTAAATCACTGGTCACTTCAATATGTAGACTACGTGTGACCATGCAAACAAAAAGAACGATGTACGCCTTTTGCGCATGTTGACCTCTGCGGCGAGAAAGGATTGTCCTTATCGGACCAGCGTAATCTACACCAGTGTGACAAAATGCCTTGGCCTCTGAAACACGGTAATCAGGAAGATCAGCCATTATAGGCGTTGGATGCGTTGGGTTGCATTTAAAGCAAGTGTTGCACTTTCGCAACTTGGACCTGATAACAGTCCTAGCATCCAAGATCCAGTAGCGTTGTCGTATAATAGACATAAGAAGTCCAGGTCCGGTGTGACAATTAACAACATGAAAATGCTGTATTATTAAGTCAACGACATGATCGCGTTTAGGGAGAAGAACCGGATGTTTAGCTTCGAAAGGAAGCATTGATCCAGAAAGTCTTCCTCCAATGCGTAAAATCCCTTGTTTGTCTAAGAAGACGAAGAGGCTTTGCAGCTTTTTTGAAGGTAATTTATCAGCCTTGATCAATTTGATATCTTCACAGAAGTGCACAGATTGAACGGCGAGAATTAACGCATTCTCAGCACTTGTCAACCCTGCTATAGAACGAGGTTCGACCTTAACTTTAGGTCTTGCGAATTTTAATACATATGCGGTGATACGTAGCAACTTTTCCCAAGAAGAAACACGTTGTGCTAACGTACACAGCAACGGCGGCTCTGTGTGAGTAATGGCAGCCAACACATTTGCCTTGAGTTCAGGCAAGACAGAGCAATTATTAAGCGAGAATGGCTTAATCGGCCACTTCTCAGATGAGCTGCGAATCCACGGAGGACCTTTCCACCACAAATCGTGGGTCAAAAGTTGCGAAGGAAGCATACCACGCGAAAGACAATCACTTGGATTACTAGCTCCGGCAATATGATAAAAATGTTTAGAGTCCAAGTTTTCTTGGCACTGAGCGACGCGATTACCGACGAAAACTGACCAACGATGTGGTGAAGAATGAACCCATGATAAAGCAATAGTGGAATCAGAAAATGCGTATATCCCGGCAATGGGCATACGTGTTGCATATGTGTCTCGCACAGTTTTTATTAATTTTGACATAAGTAAAATAGCGCATAATTCTAAGCGAGCGAGCGTAGTGATTTTTGTTGGCGAAACCTTTGATTTAGCGCAAAGAATGCGAGTTTGAATGCCAGACGGGTAGGTACAATGGGCATAAATGACACATCCCAGACCATTCATGCTAGCATCACAAAAAGCAACAAGACGTAATTCACAACCAACTTCGACGCCTACATGACGTGGAATCCTTAAAGTGTCAAGCATTTGAAGTTCTTGCGCAAGAGCGAAAAAACGGGTGCGTATGTGCTCCGGTGCAGGATCGTCCCAATCACACTTGCTGAGCCACAGTTCCTTAATTAACAACTTGGCATAGAGAATCACAGGCGCGACCAATCCGAGCACGTCAAATAGTCGTGCAACCATCGAGAGTATGTTTCTCTTGGTGCACCTTTCATTAATTGCGGCGCATGTGAAATGAAAATTATCTTCACATGGTTCCCATGAGAGACCTAAGACCTTAGAGACATTATTGTCAACATCAAAATCAAGCGACTTGCGGTGCGTGTCGGGAAGCGAGTCAAGTAGCACTGGTGAATTGCTAGACCACTTCACTAAGTCAAAGTCACCCGATTTGAAAAACTTAATCAAGTTGTGAGCTAATTGCGTGGCAGTATCCTCATTTGCAATAGAAAGAACCAAATCGTCCATATACAGACAGGTCTCTGCCACTTTCGCGGCATCAGGATAGAGCGGACTCATGTCAGTAGCCAGCTGTCGCACAGTGCGCATAGCTATGTAAGGGCTTGACTTGAGACCGAAAGGTTGCCTATTAAAGGCATAAGTTCGATTTTTTTCCGATTCGTTGAATCTAAATAAAATGCGTAGGTATTTATGTTGGTCTACTGGTACACCAATCCGTAAATAATATTGTTTTATATCAGCGTTCATTGCAATAGGAAATAATCTAAAACCTAACAATAATAAAAACAGATCGGCCTGTAAATTGGGTCCAATATGTAATATATCGTTAAGCGAAAGTCCTGTATGCGTTTTAGCACTCGCGTCCAATACGATGCGTGGCATCGGTTTATCAGGTCGGACTACTGCGTGATGCGGTATATAATAACCATCAGAGGACAGCTCAGATTCTTTAACAGGACTGAGGTAATTGTTATCAATATAATCCTGAATAACCTTGTTATAATTTTCGCGCACTATCGGTGCCTGACGGAGCTTACGCTCGAGTGAAACGAAACGGCGATAAGCGGTAGCGTGCGAATTACCTAATTCCGAAGGGTCCCTACAGAACGGTAATGCAACTGTATAACGACCTACGTCGTCACGGGTCACGGTAGCCGTGAAAATATTTTCGCAATCTGTCTCCTCTGGTGACAACAAGCGTTTCATGGGTACTTCTTCAAGTTCCCAGAACTTTTGCACTATATCATTAAGCGCTAACGCAGAAAAAGACGCGGCAGTAGGTAAAATATGTTTACGCGGGTAATCTCCCATAAGTACGTAACCAAATGTTGTAGATAAAGCACACGGTGCGCGCGGCCCACACTCGACCATATTTCCTAAGTATATAAATGGGAATAGCTGGGCACCTAACAATAAATCAATCTTGCCCGGAATATTCCAGCTTAAGTCAGCGAGCGGAAGGTTACGAAAATCTAGGTCGCGATCACAATCGATAAATTTCGAAGGCAATTGATCCGTAATGCATTCTACAACAAGCGCATGTATAGTGTATTTCTGATCCGGATAAATACGGGATTCAATGTCTAAATGAACATAACCGATTATCGGACTTGAAGCGGAACCAACACCTTTAACATAGGAATTATTCAACGGTATTATCGGTAAATTTAATAAACTAGAACAAGCAGATGTTATTAGATTATTCTGCGAGCCATTATCTATCAAACACCTAACTACAGATTTGATACCAGCGCTACCCTTAGAGCGCGCGTATACCTGAGCGGTTGACAAAAGTATATCACCCTTATGACAAGAAGTGTAAGACTGTGTATGTGTAACTGGTTCTGTAGCAAGCGGGGGCGCTCGAATGCATGACGAAGTCGTGTGAGCGCGATGAGAAGGCGCGGGCGAAGTAACGGTCGCTCGATGAGCGGGCGGCGGCGAGTACGCGACGGCGGTTTTTACCATAGCCGCATGCGATTGCGAATTATTACTATCAAAATGCAATAACCTATGGTGTCTTTTATTACAGAAACAGACTGACGTACTCTTACAATCCGGAAGTTTATGTAAAGTGCTTAAACAATTAACGCAACCGTACTTCGATTTAATAAACTCATATCTAGCCCTTGCGTCTCGCATATTTTTAAACTGAGCGCAATCATATAAATGTCGATGGTAACCACTACACAAACAACAATTCGCGGTAACTGCTGCGGGCGCCGAATATGTGAGAGTATTTGCATTATTAGCGGACTCACTGGCGACAAAAGATTTGGAGGTGTGATGAACGCGCCGGTCGCGTGAGGGCGACGTAACAACAGCAGCGGGTTTCGTATATGACGAATTTCGCGGGTTTGAGCGCTCCAAAATCTTAGCCTGATCTTGTATAAAAGCGATAAGCTGTTGTGTCGTAGGCACTTCCACATCCCGAATCGAAAGTTCAAAGGCTTGGATGGTTTGAGGATCCATCCTTCTCAAAGCGCATTGAAGAAAAATAAAATCAGTTAGATCTGTTATGCCTAATTCTTTTAGAGCTGAAATCGAAGCGGAGTATTTACTAACAAAGGTATCAAGAGCGTTCGCAGTGTGCGAGCAAGTTTTTAAGTCCAGTATATTATTGAGATAATATGTACCTAATGAGCGTTTGTCGTGGTATTTCTTAACCAAACTATCCCACAGTATTTTATATGTTTCACCTGACGGAATAATACCGGAAGTGAATTTTAGTGCGTCGTGGGTGAGTTTAGAAATTAGATACTGTACACGTTGCGAGTCAGAAAGCTGTTGATTCAAATGAATATTAGCTTTAAAAGACTGATAAAAGGTATTCCAGTTTTCAGGGCGTCCGTCAAAACTCGGAATTACTAAAGGTTCTAATTTCACTACGGACTTGATCGAGCTACTGGTCTCGAGTGAACGCACCTTAGAAGTGGTTAATATTTTATTTCTAACGCGTTTAACTCTCGAGTATAAATCATCAAATGAATCGAGGCAAGAATACTCGGGATTGACCGTAATCTTTGATAACAAATTTATATTATTTATTTTATCAACAATGGACTCAAATTTATCGCGTAAATCATCTATCATCTCCGTTTCAGCCAGAAAATTCTCGTTAGCTCGCGTTGATGAATCGAAAGAAATTATACCTTTCGACGATGTGTACATACGATTAATACGTTGAAATAATAATTCTTTCTTTTGATTCAACATAACCAACATGACTTCGCGGCTTGATTCGCTTTCCGTCATGTTTATAAAATAATATCACAATACAACTACAAAGTGATAGGTATATCTACCTAGTTAGTGTAAAAACACAAATTAAATTTAAATCTTAAAATGACTTAGCGTAAAGTACAGTGGTGGAGCGGTTAATAAGTGGGTAGGTATAAATAAGTTCAACTAAATTGAGTATAATGGATATTATTACCAATTAATACGTAATTCACCAAATCTAACAATTAATAATATTTAAATACGAGTCTACCAATAATTACGTAGTTCTCGTGCGTTTTAAACACAGAATTTACCAATTTTACGTAAATCTGTGAGCGAGGAAAAATGGCGGCAAGAATTCACTAGAATTACGTGAATCTTTTTTATGATATGAATAGAAAAGTAAATTCACCAATATTTACGTGAATCACTGGCCTATCCGGCTCGAAGGACCAAATTATATGGTCAGGCGTGTAAATAGCCCGACCAGGGTGTGATTGCTCAACAGTTAGCGTACGAGGTGTAGGGAAGTAAACCACTTCTATCGATCAAAACAATCATGCCAGCACTAACCTGCAACACCGACCAAGTCCCGATCCTCCAGAAGGCAGCGAGCAGCGGCGAGGTTTCTACGGTCTCTTGCAAGGTATTGACCGGCCGGTCACGATCGTAGACTGGAGCACTCCACATACACCTTGTAAAGGTTACAAGCGAGTCCAAACACTACACGGCTATAGGACTAACGGAAAATCAGCTTCTTTTCACGAGAAATATAACTGAAGTCCGTGGCGGAACAAAATTTTTATATTAAAGGCGTCTTCTTAGCGTCTTAGCGAAAAGCGATGAGAGCAGGGTATGTCCGTTTTTTCTTGCACCAATCAGGGTGCAGCGCGCTTACACTATTTGAAGACTGCTAACGCCATCTCTTGAGATCGTCGAGTACATTGGCGATATTACAGCAGTACCAGCACTAATTGCATTCGACAAACAGAATGTGGTTTACATAAAGACTATGAAATTAATAATATAACGAAATATATTATGGTGCGATTATGTATGCATTTTATAAATATATTGGCGCTCCACCAGCGTCCATTAGACGCTCATGCAAAAGTCAATCATTACCAAAAGTCATGATTGACGGATGTTCGTTGGTGATTGATGAAATAATATCGACATTAAAATCTCATCATGCAACCGTCAATCTGCTGCCTTAGACGATAGGTTATTCGTCAATCACCGTTTTGATTGTGGCAAAACTGACAGCAAAACCTACCGTGTAATGGGCGCCTAAAGGAATGGACCGATTTTAATTTAGTTTTTTTTTGTTTGTAAGGCGACTTAGTCGAGAATGTTTTAGCTAATTCAAGAAAGTCTGTTGAGCTGTTCGTAGATCACCAGCTCTTTGCTAATCATCAGGTTTTTGAGTCGAGTTATTTACACTTGTTTTGTTTATAAGCCCCAACGTAGATTGTGTTGAGTTTAACAAAAAGTATAATTATAATAAATTATTAAAAGTATAATTGTTATTGTATTCTACGAACACAGAATTGGCGCAAAACAAAAATAAATTATTATTTTACTAGCCACCAGCCCCCGCTCCGCACGGGTAACACAGCATATTTTGATTTTTTTCGGTATCTTCAAAACAATCATCGTCATATTTCAGTAATTTTATCCATTTTCATTAACACCTAAACCTTCCTCATGAATCACTTCATCTATTGGTGAAAACGGTATGAAAATCCGTTCGATAGTTATTGATTTTACCGCGAAGAGACAGATAGACGCGGCGGGACACTTTGTTTTATAATATGTAGTGATGTAGACTACAAAATGGGGTAGCATTTTCTTCAAATTGATTATAGACTGGCCGTTTTCACAGTTTCACGTGCGTTTGGGTCATTGCTGCGTTCCTAACGGTCGTAGCGTGATGTTACATAGTGTATAGTCTTTCTTAGTAAATACTCTATCCAATACAAAAAAAAAAACAAATTTGACGTAATTATAGAGATTAGCACGTTTAAACAAACAAACGGACCCGACCGGAGCCTTTTATGTGAATAACGACTAGTTTTCGTCCCGAAAGGAGCCCTATATTAAAAGCTGAAGCGACTGCGCGTTAGTGTAAGGCACCACACATCACAAAACTATTATCAATACTATTATAATCTCAAGAGCCAAAGCGCCATCTGTCGTCCAAAGATCTCACAGCATAACTCTTCCACCTTTTCCCATGACAGTTACTAAGGTGACAGGAAATGATGGTATCATAAAACTAGAATAGTTTTTAATACTGCAATTTGAAAATACGTCTCTCACGACTGCAATCTCAGAGAGATGGACTGTGATACATAGATATGGACGTTTGTAAATGTTATTATACAGGTGTTTTAAAACAAAATGGCGGTCATTGTGAATGTTTTTGGAGTGAGGTGTACGTTTAACAGCGAGTGGATGAGAAGCAGAATAAGGAGATGATTTTTTTGAAGTGAAAACTTTTTTAGGCACGTTTGTGTACTTTTGCTATGGGGAAAAAGCACTGAACTCGTGACCGTCACGCTAATAATACATATATAGATCCACTAGAGGGCGCTAATCTAAACATAGAGTTCTGTCAGCTCCTTATTAATTAATGTCACCAATATGCTAATGTGACGTTTTAAGTTCGTCGTTTCGTTTAAGTTCTCACTTCTGTCGGCGGTCTCATGACTGCCTATTTTTTTATTGGGTCATGGTATAGGCGTTTGTCTTACACTCACCTGATGGAAAGTGATAATGGCGACGAAGATGGTACACGCATATTCAAGAGAAACCCATTCACTCTACACTTGAACGTTCCAAGATTATATTTGTGTTGAAAGACATCTATTCATGTGGAAAACTAGTGTCCTGGAGACACAGATTAATGGATTTTTTTTGTATAAATTATATTTTTTAGCTACTAGGAGCTCTCGAGTCAGTGGCAGGTCGCTTCAAACCTTGATAAAGGATGTCTGTTGGAGTCGAAACTAGTTTACTAGTATCTTTCTGGATGAACCCCTTAACAACGAGTATGCAAAAGTTCATGATGATTGCCATAGGCGAACCAAACAGTTGCCAAGGAGGAGAGGGGGTGGGGGGGTGGTTGGCAGGTCTTGCAAAAATTGTCTTTCAACATCACGCACAAAATAAATATATTTTGGAACATTTTCCCAATATTTCAGGCTTTCTCCCAATATAGGACTGAGTTCAAAGTGGTAGTATGCATAGTTGCCAGTTATTTGATTTAAATATTTTATTGCTCAGAGGGAGGGGGGAAAATTGTTTTGGTACGTCATAGTGGGAGGGGGGGGAGGGGGGGGATGCTCAAGTGATAAAAAAAATTAAACTAACAATTAACCTTTTTTACTCAAAATTACTTTAATAAGCATAATACTACGTAAGCTTACATACTACGTAAGCGTACGCCCATGATGATTAGTTGAGTACTTAAGGCGTATAAAACAAACACAGGATTCAAACGCACGCCTTTTTGATTCAAGTCCAAATCTTCGACCACATTTCACACGTCATCTCTAAAGCGAAACTGCTCCACATTTTAAACAGTGATTTTAATCTAAAAATTGCCATAATTAAAACCTGACAGGCAGTAATTACAACAAACCAAAGACAGTAACTACGTCAATAGATAAGAATCTCGTCTGGTTCTCACATTTCTGCTGACACTAGATGCTTATCAGGGTGATGGTATGCAGCATTTTTTTTACAAATGCATTACTTGAGAATTATTTGAGAGAGATTTATGAATTGAAGATAGATCTAGACAGAATCGAGAATCTAATCGAAATAAAAATTTGAAAATAAACTTATTCTAGTGTTCGTCCACAGGTCGAAATTTGAACGTAAATAATTAGGTACACAAATATTGATTTTTATGTTTAAAAATCAATGTTTATTTGTTCGTATTTGTGCGCTTATTTAGCACTTAATTTCACAAGGACCGTAAAACAATTTAGCTTGATTATAGACAACTAATATATTTTCTTTTACATCTCATCTCATCATCGTAACCTATAGAGCTTGTTCCCATCCGACAAATTTATAGCTAAAGTAACTGTACTTTTCGTAACAATTTAAGTAGTAATGAACAATAAATTTTATGCACAAGACTTGATGGTAGATTGATTGAGTAATTTATTCTTTTACGTCTTTAAAAAGACGAAACTTAATATACTAAGTTTATGCTTGATAGTGACGTTGTGGCTATTAATGACCAGCGCCATAATGAAAATAGAGTCAAAATTTGGGAAGCTGTCAAGACGTATTTTTTTTTATAAAAATAATAATGTTTATTAGTCTTCATGGTTTTTTTTTTACTTTTTTTTAAAGTAGGCCAAGAAGATCACAACTGGCCGAACACTATTAGTAGTGGAGTTTAACCACGGTATTCTGTAGGGCAGGGGTTATCAAATGGCGGACCGCGGTCCGGATCTAGACCACCGATCTATTTTGTGCGGACCTTATGTAAACAGGACAATATATAAGTTGCTATTATAAATTAACTTGTATTAATTGGAACTCATTAGATTAGAGTAAGAGGTTTTGGCACGGTCACGCGGCTCTAATTCGAGCAGAAATCTGCCACCCTTTTGGTCACTTAAGTGACAAAAAGCTAATCTAGTTCAAAATAGATGAAAGCTTTTTAAATCTGCAGCATGTCTGTGATATAAATATGAATTTGTCATGACATTAAACCATTCTGTTGATATTAACAGCCTATTTGTGTGTTTCTTAGTAATAAAACTAAAAACAGTTGAATCTTAGCTAAATATGAGATATCTAATGTACACAAAAACCAACCAAGACAAGGTCTTTAAAATCTACATATTTTATTCATAAAAAATGGCGCGAACGTCTGCACGAAACAAGTTCTTTGTTTGTAATTTAAATCGAAAAACACATGATCCAAAGTCCGCCATTGAATAAAAATGGCGTCAGGCTTGTAATAAACTCGGAGTGCAACAAGTTGCATTAATGTTTGCGTGATGTGCAAAGATACCTTGCATTAAACCCTTTTTTAAACAATGTCTACCCATAGATTATATAAAGAATAGATGTCACTCTATGATACTACAATTAAAAGTATTTGAAATTGGATTTGTCTATTATGTTTTTCTTTTTTGGCTTTAATTTTAGGTATCTTGTTTAGTTTTCACCACACTTTCAAGGCATAATTTTATTTTGCTTACTTTTAATCTTAATAGTAATAATAGCGTACGATATAGCAGTGTTGTATTATATTATTTCACTAAATATTGTTAAACTATCTGGTGATTTAAATAAAAGAGTGGCCGATTTCTTTTCACAAGGCTCAACTACTTCTGAACGGGCAGTTACAGATCGACATTGGCAATAGCGATCTTATCTATGTATTTGCAACACGGTAAGTATTTATTTTTATGTATTTATTATTTGTTTTACTTTCGACAAAGTAACCTATTGTTACGGTGAAATGAATATAAGTTGTGTGTGCTACTTTTTTTTAGTTAAAAAAGACGTTTTAAACACCTTTTCAAGATTTTTTGAAATAAACATATTGACTTTATGTTAATGTAAACGCTAGAAAAAAACTGTAAATAATATACGTATGTAATATGAACGTCGATTTTATTGTTTTTACTCTTTTTAAGATAAAGTTATGATCATAGTTAAAAATATAAATATAATTATATTATTGTAACAAGGTCTGCTAACTATATGTGCTATTATCATACGTAATACTCATATCGATTGACCTTTCTTAGCTTATAAATGGTTTGCGTTTGTTTTTCCTAAACATTTATTAATTTATCATATTAGACACATCAACAATGTGAACACAAATATAAACAAATTATATTTTAAGGTCACAGAAAAACTAGTGTTTAAATTGAAACGCATAACTTAAAAATAATAAATGATTAAATTAAAAATTCATACAGTCAGTTTCTTAGGAAAGGAGACAAAATAAATGAAACTGAATTGGTTCCAACCAAGCAAGTTATTATTGAATACTAGTATCGTCAGTAATACTTTTTATGACCCTCACACAAGAATTTACCTATGTTTGGTTTCTCAGTTCACATGGATTTTATTGCAAGCGTTTGAATTTACAGTCTATGAAATTGGTTGTTATACTCTGTGGGAACCAACACAACAAATTTGACATTTCCCGCCATTTAATGACATTAACTGTCTCGTCTGCAAAGATCTTGTAATTAGTCTGACTGGGGTTGTGGGACTTTCACATCACATCTACATTTCTCACATTCTGTGGCGAAAGGACACTGCACCGGAGAAAATATTAATGTCGCCATAAAAAAAAAACAACGGCGAAAGAACACGTTCTATTTTTAAACCAGCGTCAATTTTACTTTTTCCCTCCTCGGCCTATGTTGCAAGCTTTATTCTTTTTTGAGGTAATAATTTTATAGGGACAATGTTAGATTTTTACTTTGTTTATTTAAAGTTCGACTCGTTTCGTAGAATTATGAAAGAAAGAAACAAAATATAATTTTTTTAAATGACGACTGACGTACTTTTAGGTTTATTTACAAGCCGATATATTTTGAATGTGGAATCAAGAGGATAAATATAAAAAAAAAAAACCAAGCTTAGGAAGTCATCAGTACAAAGTTTTTAAATGATTTTTTTACATACATCTATTTATATAAAAATGAATTGCTGTTCGTTAGTCTCGCTAAAACTCGAGAACGGCTGGACCGATTTGGCTAATTTTGGTCTTGAATTATTTGTGGAAGTCCAGAGAAGGTTTAAAAGGTGAATAAATATGAAAATGCTCGAAAAAAAAAATTTTGCTTTTCCTTTGATGTTTCCCTTGTCGTTCAGAAATCAAATTGAAAGAATAATTTAAAATGAAAAATAAAAAAAAAATAGCGCAAATTGATTGTTTGGGATGAATGCACAATAGCCCATAGGAGGTCACTGGAGGCACTGGACAGAACGTTGAAAGATCTTCATGACAACCAAAATATTTTTGGTGGGTGATTTTCGTCAGACTCTTTCAGCTATTCCCCGATCAACTGTTGCTGATGAACTAAACGCATGCCTAAAATAACAACGACCGAATTAACAACTAACATGCGAGTATTTTTGCAACAAGATGAAACTGCAAATGTGTTTGCGAAGCAGTTGTTAGACATTGGAAATAATATAGTCGCAGTGGACAACTCGACCAGATTCATCACATTACCCACAGATTTCTGTCACATCACACACTCAAAAGATGAGCTTATTCAGCGTGTTATCCCAGATATAGTGCATCAAATCAATAACCATAATTGGCTGGGTGAACGAGCAATATTCTCGGCGAAAAATAAAGATGTCGAGGATCTCAATGCGACAATTCAGAATTTTCTTCCGGGACAGTTAGTTTCCTTCAAATCAGTCGACACCGTTATTAACCAGGATGACGTAGTCAACTATCCCACGGAGTTTTTAAATTCACTTTAATTGCCTGGTCTATACTAATATTATAAAGCTGAAGAGTTTGTTTGTTTGCTTGAACGGGAAAATCTCAGGAACTATTGGTTCGAATTGAAAAATTCTTATAGTGTTGGATAGCCTATTTATTGGGGAAGGCTATATTCTATATAACATCACGCTACGGCCTTTAGGATCAGAGCAATGACCACAAACGAAGGTAAAACTATGGGGACGGCTAGTATTATAATATAGATTTTGCCCGCGGCTTTGCTCGTGTAAATATAGTGTACTTTTTTCAATATGAAAGGTCCTATGTCCTGTTCTGTCCCATTGACAACGTGTATGAAAAAATACACGATGATCTGTATAGTAGTTAAAGCTTGAGAGCGTAAAACAAACACTCATTTTATTTTCAATAGATTTATTAGATTTTTTCAGTTCTAATGATTTTTTTTTAGTAAGGTCGTAATAAGTCTTTAAGAATAAAAAAAAACTAAATTCGTTCAGAAACAGCAAAGCCATTCCCGACTATGGTTTCATCAAACATCAAACAGACAAACAAAGAAAGTTTCACAATACATAGACAAACCATAGGATTCCTTCGATAACTAGCTACCTATTTATGCCAATGATTGTATGTTATCGCATTCCTTGGCAACACAAGTTACCGTCAAGACACGGCCATATTTCAAGATGTTATATAGCTCTTCATGTGTAATAATATGATAATATCGGCTCTGTTTTATTGCTCGACACCTTTTGGAATGACAGAGGTCATGCCATTGTCGCTAGCCTTGCGCGGGTACAACTATGCACTACACCATTAAAAAAAAATTAAGCATAGAGGCAAGTTACAATTTTTTTTTATCAATATAAAAGCAAATGGTAATACTTAGGAGGCCATGTATACTAACGCGACTTTCATTGCAGGATCAATAGTTAACTGTTTAGCTTGTCTTGCGACTGATACATTCTTTAAAAATGTTCATATGTATGTACCTCAATTTTACCGGCACGATAGAGGTCGCAGTTATACCGATTGCTTTCAAACTTGGACGACAAATCAACAGGGCAAGCAGGGGGGGGGTGGGGACATCAGATTTTCAAAAAAATTAAAAAAACACGAAATCTACTATCCACGAATTTTTATTAAATTTGTAACTATATCAACAGATCTTGGAACGCAATTTTAACCTACTTCTAATTTGTCCAATCGAAATGAAACTATGTAAGTATATGTAGTTTGGATGACAATACTGTAATTTGGCATCTTAGAGCTGATCTGATGATGGACCGAGGAGGTAGATAGTGGAACTCTTCAGTAGCTACTAGTACACCCCTCGAGATTGGGCTCAAATGATTCGTTTTGACGAGTCCAATAGATTGGCCTTGGTTTTGATGGTCTGATGAAGAAGGTGGATAGAGAAACTCTTTTATACTTTTTGATTCGGTTTGCCATCAAAGCGTGTTTAGTGTGTAGAGTGTTTAGTTTTAATCTATACTAATATTATAAAGCTGAAGAGTTTGTTTGTTTGGTTGAACGCTCTAATCTAAGGAACTACTGGTTCGAATTGAAAAATTATTTTAGTGTTGGATAGCCCATTTATCGAGGAAGGCTTTAGGCTATATAATATCATGCTGCGACCAATAGGAGCGGAGCACCAATGAAAAATGTTGCAAAAACTGGGCAAATTTACAAATGCAGAAGTTGCGCGTGTCGGCTAAACTATAATTAGTAACAAATAATAAAGGATATACATATTTAAGATTTGATTTATATAAAAAATCTGGAGCTTTTAACTTGTGTGTGATGAATGTACCTAACTATTTAGTTTCTAACTATTTTAAGCAAGTTAAACATGTTTTGTTTAGTTTTAAATCGACTTACAAAACTGGGGAAGATCTATATTTGAACCCATATTTTTTTTTATAAATTAATGTAAATTAAACTTTCAAAATTGGCAACTCCGTACTGAATGACATGATTTCAATGCATGAAAATCTGTTGTACTTATTAAAAAGATAATTATATGTCGTCGTCTTCATGTTAAGGCCATTCTGTATTCCTGTCTATATATTTACATAATCCCGAATCTGTTTTTATCTCTAAGAGAGAATATTTGTACAGTGTATGTTCCTGCTACCCCCAGGGGGTGTCGTTACAAGTATATTCGAAACAACTAGACCGTCATGCTTGTTTGAGCTCCGTCCTTAGGGAAATTTCGTGTACCTGTCTCCAACACACACTACAAGATCTTATTAAAAAATATATATTTTGAAGTGAAAACTTCTTTAGGCACGTTTGTGCACTATTGCTATGGCAAAAAGCACTGAACTTGTTACCGTCACACTAATAATTCATATATAGATCCAATAGAGGGCGCTAATCTAAACATTGAGTTTTGTCAGCTCCTCATTATATATATATATGTGTGTATGTGTTTACACTTCTGACGTACAGCATTTTTCGTTACACTAACAATTTTTTTCAGTCTAGCCCGCATCCGCCGAGCGTCTGAAGTGTATCGTGCGATAAGGAACTTCTTTCCAGTAACACAGGGCTATCTAGACCCAAACTAAGCAGAGCTACGGGTTCTAGAACACGGATAAACATACTTACTTAGATATTAAAAAAAAAAACATATGAGACATAGAAACATCCAGACCAATATAAATAGCCATATTCATGCATACAAATGTTTGTACTGATGTGTATCCGGAGGACAAACTGTCAAAGGATACCCTGATTTACTCAGAGGAATAATCTGATTTAAGTAAGTGTTCTATTTTCAAATTCACCTGTAGATGACATGTGCCATTCGAATGCACTACCATCGCGCCACGAAGGTCGTCAAACACACGTAATAGGACATGAATCTACTCCTTTTGAGTTCTATGTACAAATACTAACATAGAATATCAAAATGCTTCGCTTTTTGACGTTCATATTTGTAATTGATTTAAGAAAAAACACGTCAAGAACAAGTTTGTTTACGTTCCATTTTTAAATGAACTAAAATATTGCGTGTTGCCAATCTAAAAAGAACAATGCTCAGCTAATAAGTTGCACATAGTATACTGCATACATGTATTATATTTACACGCGTCGTCGCTCACAATTCTGAGAAACACATTGTTGGTTCGGCCATAATTAAGGAGCAAGCGCACAGAGTATGCGAAAAATATGCCCTAATGGCTGAACAGCGAACGCTCTTTACATGCGCGGGAAAGAAAAAAAAGTAAAATATTTGTGGTTTGTGATTCAAGATGGTGGCGATTGTAAGCTGTTTACTTTCCATTTTAAAAAGTAGATGTTAGAGTTGTGTATTATATAGTATTTTAAAAATATTTTATATTGTACAAGGCTCTTATTATCACTACATATTATAGAACAAAGTCCCCCGCCGCGTCTGTCTGTTTGTCGATAAACTGAAAAACTGCAAAACGGATTTTCATGCGGTTTTCACTAATAGACAGAGTGATTCATGAGGAGGTTTTGGTGTATAATTTGTACCCGTGCGAAGTCGGGTTGCTAGTATTGCTTAAAACAATTTACAAATAAAGTTTGAATTGAAGCAATAATTCTCAACATAATAAATGCTGTTTGTTTATCGGGTAGAAGCCCATACTGACCATCAACGCACAGGAGTCAATAATAAGTGGTATGTCGTAGTCGAATTGACTAAAATCACACGGTGTTCCACGGTGTCACAAGGGAGTCATAGGAAGACGATCCGAGTATACTCTTAGAAGGACGCCTCCGAAGTCACCTATAGACTTAGTCCACACCGTGGAGTACGAAGGGTTTTACTTCGTACTCAGAGAGGCGCGCGCTTATCTAAGATTGTAGACGACACTAAATATTTCAAATATTTTCCTTTACCTGTGCAAAGTTCCAGCTTGTTTAGGCCACGTCCCAATGGGAAGTAAACGGAAGATGTTAAAATATGCGTCATAAAATGTCCGTACTTATTTTTATTGCGTTGACTCAGATACTTGGTTCTTTACGCCTGCAAGGGACCGTAAAGCTGTGAATTTGACCTCTATAAGCTTCGGAGAAACACAGCCTTGTCCGATAAACAGACAGACTGACAATAAAGTTTTCTAAGAGGGGTATCTAGGAAGCTGCCGTTTCTAGTCAGTGGACATTTTTTTATTTCTTTTTTCAATTCTTCTTAATTACTTTTTCCCCTTTAAATATATTCTTAATTGTCCCGTATTTAATACAAAAAGTGCTTCCCTATTACTTGAGTGTGGCTGTTTAATACATCTCTGCCTATCCCTTCGGGGATGTAGGAGTGAGTATTATGTAAAAATGTGTAAAGATATATGGTTTTGCTCACGTATGTATTTCGTGGGTTCCAGCCATGACCACACAGAAGTATAACAAATTTTTTAACAGAAAATGAAATCTACAAAAGAAGAAAAACCATAAAAACTAACCTTAAAAACTTTTTAAAATAGTTTTTATGGATTTTTCTTAATAACTGAGTGAATTGAATAGTAATGAAATAAAAAAATATGTACGATTTCAAATCTTGTTTAACTTAACTTTTCTATACCCCCCCCCCCCCGGCCCGGTAACCACCCGTAGTATATGCGCCATTTTTTGCCGACAGAAAGTTAAAAAGCGGTAAACGCTTGCTTGTTGCCACCTGTGAGTTTAAAAAGCACTAAACGCTGCGCCCCATATTTGAATATAGAACGAAAAGCATGAGATTTCCCTAGAGGATATTGACTACGTAACGAAAACCTCCGCCCCTGTGACCAAGCCTGGTATTTTGAAGACCCCCCCCTTCCCTAACTTTAAAACGAATAATTTATTTTCAACAATTCCTTTTGTAACTGCATTTTATAGTAATTTCAGTGATTTAAGAACGAGAACCTCCTCTGTTTTTTCGTCGGTTAAAAATGGGGCCCATGGAATCACAAAACCATGCGCAACTTCCATGTAGACAGTTAGTTATCGACTTTGAAGTGTAATCCAGCTCACAAGACTATGTTAATGTATTGTAATATTAATCCTTACAGCTTTGTATTTGCAGGCCCGCTCACTCATTACAATTTGTAATTATGCATTTTATACGAGTTTAATACATTTTAATAGATGCGGACAATATGTATACCGTGAGAACAGAATGTTTAAATAAATTTGATGTAATTTGTTTTTAACGTGGGAGAGCCATGCTTCGGCACGTATGGGCTGACTCGACCGGAGTGATACCACGGCCTCACAGCAATGCTTGTTGTATTTTGCCGAGTAAGTGAGATTACCGGAGGCTCTAACCCACCTCCCTCCTTCCCCTAAACCCACCCGTCCCCTACTCCTACCTTCCACAAAGGCAACGCACCTGTGACTCTTGAGTTGCAGATGTCCATGGGCGACGGTAGTCACTTACCATCAGGTGAACTGTCTGCTCGTTTGCCCGCTATACCATAAAAAGAACTGAGAACAGCTTTTACTTTGAGTTCTAGAACATCGATAAATGTAGTAGGATATTTTTTTTTGTAAATATATCCACGTTTTTCGGGTATCCTACCCCTAGCCTGGTACCGAATCGTCTCATTGTTTTGTGTCTGTTGGATTGACAGTTGATATTAGGCCAGTTTGATTTGTCATTCATAGATTACAAACTATCGAGAAATAATGCGTTATATTGTGAATGGCTGCTAAAATTGTAATTACCACCTTAAAGGGTGGCAACGCACTTGTGACTCTTGAGTTACAGGTGCCCAAGGGCGGCGGTAGTCATTTACCATCAGGTGACCCGTCTGCTCGTTTGCCCCCGATACCATAAAAAAACAAAATTGATTCGATTGGTTTTCGAAGCCTAATCTGTTGGTCTCATCAAAACGAATCATTTGAATCCCAGCTCAAGGGGTTTACTACTAGCCAGTGAAGAGTTCCAATATCCGCCTCCTGGCTCCTTAAGCAGATTAGCTCAAAGTTAGCCAATTATAGTATTGTTATTCAAACTACATATAAAGTTTTATTTTGACACGACAAATTAGCAGTAGGCTAAGATTGACTTCCAAGATTTCTTTACAAGTGAAGCGAATAGAAACGTGTTGCTTTTATTAGCTCAAATAGGTGGAAAATCCTGAATATGTGTTGAGAGAATACTGTTTTTTATTCAAATCAAAATCATTATTTCAATTAAACCATTATAGGTATTTTTGAATTGTCAGGAGTAGTAGTCAGTCAGACTAAGTCTGTCGTGAAGCTAGTTGCCTGTTCCAATACGTAGATCCAGTGGAGAAGAACGGGCAAGAAACTCCAAGGACACTCTTTTTCAAAATGTTTTTTACAAATCTATGGTTACATTGCTTATGTGCGCAAGGGAAATGTGAGGACAATGTAACGTATTGTTCTAAACTATAAACAGTCGCGCAAACTACTACTATATGTAAGTAATAGTTAAGGACTGTTTATTTACCTCTTTATTGTACACCTTTTAAGTGAAATACAATATAAACATTTAGGTAAGTATATCAATCGGCGGTCTAATCGCTCACAGCGATTTCTTCTAGACTACCTTTGCACGGATATTATCAAATATAATTCAGTTTATGATAGTGTTAATATATTCTGTTCCTAAACTTCAGTTGTATACAAACATTCTTATTGAAATTGCTCACTAAAAGTATAAAAAAAATCTATCGAGATCGGCCATTCCAGAGAGTGCAACAAATAAACAAATAACAGTCTCTTTTATTAATCTTATTAAGATACCAATTAGTGCGAGGATACACATTACGAGTATTCGCAGTAGTTTTAATTAACACAATGTTGCCAGGGTCTAGAGAGTTCACTATTTATTATCGATTTAAATGGCCAAAGAGCATAAAAAAGTGAAGAATATTAGGTGTTCATATTTCGCTTTAGTGCCTATTATTAGGTTAAGTTAATTTATAAATTCTGCGCATTTGATTTTTGTGTAATTATTCGACTGCTCTTAAATATACTGTATTTACTGTATATCTCAAAAATAGTAATTATAAAAGCGAAAATTTAGGTGTTATATTTTCCCTTAGGTTAGCTTAGAAAGTAATTGTTTTGCGAAAAATAATATGTTACAAAGTCATTCTCATGCCTATCTCTCATTATTTCATTACTATCAGCGTGCCCCGGTTTCACTCGCTTAAGTCCCGATCCAGTGGGAATATCCTGATAAAAAGTAGCCAATATGTTAATCCAGGTCTCCACCTATCTACATACCAAGTTTCATCGCAATCCGTTTAGTAGTTTTTGCGTGAAAGAGTAACAAACATCCATACATCCATACATCCATACATCCTCACAAACTTTCACGTTTATAATATTAGTAGGATTACTATGGCAGTGCAAAACATCTATTGCACTGCTAAGTGAGTCAGCCTGGATTTGCCGAAAATACAATAAATAAAAAAAAAAACCATCAGTCATAGGACTGCACGTTAGAAGTGAAAACAAAACACACACACACACACACACACACACACATCTGTATATACAGATCGTGAGCGTGACAATTACGCAAGTTTCGTGCTTTTTCCCTATACCATACTACTACGCATACCAGTGCTTAAAGAAGGGCAATAATATAACATTTGTATTTAATCGATGACGAAATAAGCGATTGCCCCAAAATTCTCATAGTAGAGATCCTATCGTCTTGAATGGCAAAGGCGTGACGCATCTACATTTACAAACTTTTATTTAATCTATGGTAGTATAATATCAGTGTCAGTACTGCAGAAATTTCTTTAAACACTCCAATTAATGTTTTTTTCGCTTTTAACTTATGACATAAATACAGGTTGCCATGTTAATTGTCTTTTGGTGAGAACGACAATAGGGAATATGCATGTTGTTTAAATTTACTCGATTAATTTTCCCTTGAATCTTTATTGTCCAGATATTATGCCTAAACAATTATTTTCTTATTTAGTTCGTGTTTAATTGCAAAAAAATATTAATTAAAATCTGCAAAATAAGGGCGCGAAATTCAACTTTGCAAAACGCTTCACCATTGGTCGAAACAAAACATGACGTAAAATTCCACGTTCTGTCATTTATCGGCGCCTATATTCGTAGTATTACGGAGAAAGATAAGTGTTCCTGTGGTATTTGCTCTTAGCTAGTGCAATTTAAGCATTCTAGTGATATTAGAAATCATCTAGGACAATGACTGAATGTAGTTTTGTTAAAGTACAATCGGACAGTCTACCGAAAATAGGTGCATTCATGATGACTATATATTTTGAATCAAATCCAGATTGTACGTCCGCTGAGGTTAAAGGAGTGAAAGTCGCAAGGTAATTATTATAATACTTGTTATATTATAATCTAAAGGATAGGTAATATATGTATAGTTAGTTATATTCATGAAGTTTTATTGGTCTTTTGTTACCTAGTTTAAGTAGACAAGCAAGTTGCCTTCTGCTTGATATTTAAAACAAACATAAATTACTGCTGACTAATTCACACTATACTAGCAATTAAATTGTAATATGCTTACATTAAAGTGATCTTCACAACAATATAAACACGATATTGAAGATACTTCATCTCTTCTCACTAATGTACACCATTGTTTTCGTATTTTACATTATTATTTTGTACAGGAAAAAGTACTGTATTGGGTGTACTTCTTATAGTGTTTTTACACTTAGGGACACGGCAATACCTATATAATGGTTTTTTAACTCTATCCATCGTCTATTAATTACAATAAATAGTAATTACAACTGGAAATCGGTATAAAATTACTTTAACACTAAGCGTGGAACGTGACGTCATCCAAGGCCCGCGATATATGGCGGCGTTCAAACAGATCAAATTTTATCGATGTTTACAATGTTATTTTAAAAATTAATTTAAACATGGCCAAGGTTATTTATATGTTTTATTAGGGTAGAATGATGGAACAAGTCAATAAAAGATAAAAAAAAATACATGCATATTCCCTATTGCATAGCGTACTATGAACTTTCATTATCTTTGACCCCTGACGCAAAAAGAGGGTCTGTCTGTCTCATCGTAGCTCCAAAACGAAAGGTGACTTGCTCGAGAGTGTTCTTAGATATAATTAAAGCAAATCTGTTCAGCCGTTCGAAGACCATCAATTCTTTTCGATAAAGGGATTTTCAGACAGGGGGTATTTTAAATTATTTGTATGTATTTTATAATAATATAATAATAAAAACTTCACACATCTCACACACGGCCTTATAAGATATATAAGAACCCTTATAAGATCACTTTGTTGCCAGTCTGTCACGACCATTTTTCTCAGCAACCCGTTGACGCATCAAGTTGAAATTAATACCAAATACGTATGTCTGCAGTTCCTTGAAGCTGTATAAAGCTTCTAAGTCAACGCAATCAAAAGATACGGCCATTAAAGTCTTAGATTTGACCAAATTTCAATTCGCATGCAAATCAACCATTGACCTAGAATCATGAAATTTGGTGAGAAGCAAGATCTCACAGCTCAAGTAAAGGAAAAAAGCCGAAAGTAATAATAATAACTTGACACACCTCACACACGGCCGTCTGATTCCCAAACTAGGCAGAGCCTGTACTATATGGTAACCAGACTGCTGATAAACATACTTATATATTCCTAAATACATACATATTATAGATAAATTACACCCAGACACAGGACAGATGATCATGCTCATCACACAATTATTTGTCAGTAGCAGTCAGGGTCACTAACCACTAGACCAACAGGCCAGTTTTGAATAAGCACTGTTGTGACAGTCCAGCGCGCTGACACCACGAAGACGGGTCGCTTCGCTTCTTGCTAGGCCGCTAGGTATCAGGTTCAAAACTGGTCAACGCGCGAATCCGCGATATCTCAACGTTGCTGTCGAAAGTACTATCGCCCCACGCCATTAGGTAAATTTAGTGTACTTATAATTTAAATATTAACAAGTTTACAGTAACGTCCATTTTGGTAAGTATATTTTCTGTAAGACATATTGCACACAGTCCGACAACCAAATTTTTTGCTTTTTGGTGAACGAATCTAGATAATTATATAACAGTTTATTTTTTAATTTGTTGTATGCTAATATTTTAAAGCTGAAAATAGTTCGTTTGAATGCAGTTATCTCAGAAACTACAAGTCCGATTTATACGATCATTTTTGTTTTAAATATCTCGTTTAAGGAAAAAAATTATAAATTAACTAGCAAGCCGCCCTGCTTCGCACGGGTAGCAGAGACATCTTCAACAATCATCATCATAATATTGCAACCAATTTACACAAAACCACATCAGATTTCTGCTCGAAAAAAAGCGATAGACGCTTGCTTGTTGTCACCTGTGAGTTTAAAAAGCGCAAAACTCTGCGCGCCGTATTTGAATATAGCTCGAAAAAGCACGAGATTTCCCTAGAGTACATTGACTACGTGACCAAAACCTAAACCTCACCCACCCCTGTGACCAAGCGTGGTATTTTGAAGAACCCTCTCCCCCCCAGAACAGGTCACGTAGTTTGGGTACGTACCCTTACCAGTACTATTATTTTTAAGTTCAGTATAGGTCGTGTTTGTGACAAACAAACAAAATCGTATTTTTAAACGAAGAACATACATAGGTATACAAAAAAATATAGAAATGAAATTAAGAGCCATATTTCTTTTTTGAAATTAGTTATTAACACTTTTTAACCGACGAAAAAACTGAGGAGGGTATCTGAATTATCCGTATTTTTTGTCTATTTTTTCGTTAACTTATTATATGAGTAAATCTCAAGATATTTGCACAAGAAAAATCCTTAGCATAAAGCTTTCAACCTTAGTCATAAACACCTACCTACATTGCAAAAACGACCTTACACGAAAAAGGAAAAACAAAAATACATTTACCTAAATTGTAATAAACACTAACCTTTAAATCTAGCAAAATAAAGACTATTTTCCATATTCCCAACCGCAGTCATATCTTTGTTGTCTATAGTACACTGCTTACGGAAATGTGAACTCTATTTTTAAAGCGTGAAAGTTTTATTTCACAAGACACGCGTTGTCCTACGTAAAACCTTGCTGCTACACTGATTACGTAATTTTGTGAGCCTGTTAAGATTGTACTTTGATTAAGATTTTGTTGTAAATGTTAAAAATTAAAGAATAAGTTTAGCTCAATACACGACTGTATCTCGAAAGGGGTAGCCAGAGGCGTATGAAACATCCACATTTTGCCAACTAACATTTAGCCCTACTGACGTAATAGGGGTCTTAGCTTCTTGACATTAACCGGGTACCTTGGAAATTAAAGATGAGAAAATGGAAAAGTAGGTAAGGCCATCCATAAATTACGTCACACGTTAAGGGGGGGTGAAGTGTGACGTGGAGTTCTTAGGTCTTAAAGTTCATGACGTCATATGTGATAATCTAAAGTATTAAACACAAAACAGTACCTGTAAACGCTACTACACTTTTCACTGAAAAAATTATAGTTTTAGAGCTGCTCTTTTTAGTTCAAGGTGTGGGGGACGTAATTTATGGATGACCAGCAAAAAACCGGTAATGAAGCAATGTTTCGTTGTGTTATCGGAGGCCCTAATCCTTCCCTCTTCCCTCTCCTCCTAGCCTTACTCCCACCTTAAAGGCCGGCAACGCACTTGAGACTTTTGAGTTGCAGATGCCCATGGGTGGCGGTAGTCACTTGTGACAGATGGCCCGTCTGCTCATTTGCCTCCTATCCCATAAAAAAAAACTACAAACTAGAACTAGAAGGCAAAATCTCGAGGCTATTTGCTTAGAAATCTAGAAACCTCTACTTATTCACATTTAACAATGCAATTTTGAACCTTGAAGGCCGACGTAATACATCTAACATTATGTCATAGGTAGTCGTTTGTATAATTATCCCACAATTGTACGAAAATTATCTAAAGACCTTCACTTTGATCAATAAATGTGTAGTATGAGGGTCAGTGAATAGTCTCTAGAGTTTTACATCTGTTTTGGCTAGTTTGAAACAAGGCTTATTGATCCAACATCCTAAATTAGTCAGATCTATGTCAGCTACGATTTTTCCCATAAAGTAATTTGTATGCAGTTAAGACCGTATGTGTAAGTAAGGTATTTACAAAGTATAATACCAAAATGATAGTTTATTAAAATTAAAACCAAAAAACCCGTTTTAATGGCAAATCGACTGAGTTTAATCCTTCATTTCTCATAAAATGAGGTGTAATGTGTAAAATGGAAGAAATTTTAATGTTCATAATTTGTAAACCGTAAGTTTTTTTAGGTAGATTGCGAAGAAAAGTCTACCTATTGGTTACCAGTTGTCGAGTTTTCCAAAAAAATCTTCACAGGAGGTCTAGTTATGATCCCTAGACCCCAAAACAACCGCCAGTTAAACAGTTTTTATTTATATATATATATATCTGTTTTTCCTGCCTTAGAAGAAACCAGCCAAAGATACCTACACATGGCGCCGTTTCCAAATAAATTTGGGAAAAGTTCCGGAAGATGATGAATGTCATGATATTTTCACTTACTCTCTCATCTCCAATGTCTATAGACAAAATCTTGTGTACAAGACATATTTCATAATTACCTGAAATAATAAAAAAAGTTCTTTCGTCAAACGTGCGTAGCGTTTATATAGATATCCTTCTTCATACAATCTCTTCTCCTCTGGAACGCTCTTCCTCAGGAAATCAGAATAGCACCCAGTCGCCTATCCTTCAAGGCGAAGGTACGAGCTCTCCTCTCTCAAAACTTACCAGGATCATCACAATCTTTTTGTATCTTTTTATGCATGTGTGTATGTATATGTGTATAACTGTATATATTTATATATTCTTATATTTTACTCGTCTCTTTTTTGTTTTGGTATTTATATGAGTTTCATTTATTCTAAAGTTTATAATCTAAATTTAGTGCACCTACTTCACTCATTTCTACACCACCCTAGGGTAGACTGGTAGAGAATGCCTATGGCATTAAGTCCGTTTGTACACGTGCGAAGCCTACGAAATATATGGCTATGGTCGAAATTCGACAACCAGGGAGTTTCACCCGCGTTAGTCCCGATCCCGTGGGAATATTGAGATTAAAAGTCTATATGTTAATCCAGGTCTCCAGCTATCTACATACCAAGTTTTATCGCAATCGGTGCAGTAGTTTTGGCGCGAAAGAGTAACATACATCCATCCATCCATTCAAACTTTCATATTTATAATATTAGTGGGATTAGTGGGATAATCATGATGACTCCACAACAAAACCATGTTGTGATATGAGTATTTTTAATCTTTGGTTCTCCAAATATTGATTAATAGTATATTAAATTAATACTCTATTATTCAGCATTTTAGCAACAATAATATGGACTATAGACCTATATATTCAATAGATTTATTAAAAAGTGTACCTAACAGAATGTCAAAAAGTTTTTGGACCATTTTCCCACAAATTCGTGGAACTGAGTGAAATATAAATAATATTTAAATTAGTTCTACGAATTTTGAATGATTGTTGTTTACTTACTAAAAAGTAAAACAAAAATGTAAGTAGATCTTGTCTATCTCTACAAACGCATGTCTACTTATTAAAAATAAACGTGTGCGTCTCGGGACGCCCGACTGAAGTGATAACTTTATGCGTGAGAGAAAGGGAAGCCAGACAGACTGGCGCCGTAACGCGTTACGCAAAACGAAGCGGTTTACCCTCCCATAAGAAGTTATCACTTCAAAATAATATAGTTCCATTATAATTACGTATGTGCTAAATTATGCATTCGACTCCGCTTGCTTGGGACTCTCTAAATTATAAACGCAAAATATACACCTTCCTATCATAAAATAAAACTTTTGTTTCATATTTGTAAGGAATTCCACGTGGGAGAGCCCTGCTTCGGCACGTATGGGTCGGCTCGACTCCGCTCGATACCACGGCCTCACAGAAAACCGGTAGTGAAGCAATACTTTCATTGCATTTCGCCGCGTGAGTGAGGTTACCGGAGGCCCTAACCCTTCCCTCTCCCCTATTCCCGTCCTTCCCCTCTCCCCCTCTCCTCCCCTCTAATCCCCCTCTCCCCTCTTTCCACTCTTTCCCCTTCTACCCCTACTCCCACCTTAAAGGGCGGCAACGCACTTGTGACTCTTGAGTTACAGGTGCACATGGGCAGCGGTAGTCATTTATCATCAGGCGACCCGTCTGCTCGTTTGCCCCCTATACCATAGAAAAAATAAATAATCGAAAGCATCAAAACTCGATAATGCGTTCTTTGTTCGTGTTTTAACAATTTTTTATTGAGTGGCAACAAACAAAGAAACTGAAGACATTCAATCCAGTCTTATTACTGAATTTTATGGTCATCAGGAGGCCTTATTGTTTATTTTTTCTAATTTGGAATAACGCAGGCAATGTATCTATGCAGTAATACCACAGATAAGATAACAGTTACTTCGTAAGTAATATACTACCTCACGGTTCAGTACATAGGAACAAAGATGCATTTACTCTCCTCTTCCTTTGGCCCTCAACTTGTAGATTAGGTGGTTAATATTTTTAGTTGGATTTTTTAACCGAATTCAAAAGAAAGAGGTTCTCAATTCAACAGATTTTTTTTTGTGTGTTACGCGATCTGTTCGCCATTTATGAACTGATTTCAATCATTGTTTAATCATCAAATCGTAATGTTATAATTATGCATGCTTCGAAGTTTAACCAAATTCATATAATATTATCTACGTATTAACGAAAATTAGAGTGAGAGAGAGTAAATAATATTATATCATGGAACGCGAAAGTTTAAAAGTTAGTATAGCAAATTCATATAGTTTAGTAAAACTAAAAAAACACTCTATCAGGGGTCTTGAGGGGTTTACTAACCACTGAAGAGTTCCATTGTCCATCTCCATCTAACTCCATCATCACATCAGCTCCAAGAGGCATTTACCCTCTTTCTTTGGCCCTCAACTGGTAGATTGGGTGGTTAATAAAAAAAAAGCGAATAAAAGCGTGTTAATAAAGATACGACTCTTAAGCGGTCCCTAGACGATCATGTTCCATGACATGCATTACGTGCTGTCATGCATGCATGACCGTTTAATTGTATCGACTGATGTGAATGACATGCAAACTATGTGCATGACACGCAAACTACGTGCTAGCACGTATGTCGCGTATGTCCGCGTATGTCCCGATTCAGCAGGAATATCGGGATAAAAAGTAGCCTATAGGTATGTTAATCCAGGTCTCTAGCTATCTACATACCAAGTTTCATAGCAATCGGTTCAGTAGTTTTGGCGTGAAAGAGTAACAAACATCCATACATCCATCCATCCAAACTTTCACATTTATAGTAGATAGATAGATAGATACTCTTTATTGCACACCATAAATAGGATACAATTAAAAATAAATACATTAGAACAGCAGTACAATAGGCGGCCTTATCGCAGTCTGCAATCTCTTACAGGCAACCTTTAGATGGACTATACTAGGAACAGGTAATTTGTGGTGCACATTTGTCTTATTAGCACTTGAGTGTACGATCAGAGAATTTTTTTTTTTAGAATAAATATAATATTAGTGGGAAGGGCTTGGTTGACGGCATCTTAGTGGTTATGCAATGAGCGGTGGGCCTACAGCCTAGCACTAAGTAGATATTAGGAAAAACTCAATACCACAGCAATCTAACCCAACCTAAATATTTCCAGATGGTTCTAATGCCGTTTAAGGAATCCGTATGCTGCCTGAATATAAACGAATGACTTCAAAGGAACCACAAAGCCTTTACAAACTGTTTGAAATCGAATTTAATGGTAATCCAATTAGTGAGCTAATTTATTATACAAGGGAGGACAATTATTGGATCAATTCTAAGTTATAAAATATAGACTTATAATTATATATAATAGGAACCCGCTTCGCATGGGTAGCAAAGCTTATATTGATTTTTTCGTCGTCATATTTCAGCCATTTTACACAAAGCCTTAAGGAATTATACACCTACAACCCTACCTCATGAATCAGTCCGTCTATTGGTGAAAATCGTACAAAAATCCGTTCGGTAGTTATTGAGTTTACCGCGGACAGACTTTGTTTTATAATATACTAGCAGCGCTCCGCGGTTTCACCCGCGTAAGTCCCGATCCCGTGGAAATTTCGAGATAAAGAATATGAATAATAGCATATATGTTAATCCAGGTCTCCAGCTATCTACATACCAAGTTTCATCGCAATCCGTTCAGTAGTTTTGGCGTGAAAGAGTTACAAACATCCATACATCCATACATCCTCACAAACTTTCACGTTTATAATATTAGTAGGATAGTAGGATATAGTGATAAATGAAAAAGTAACAAAGTCTGCCTGTCTGTTAAGTTTTCACACCTAAACCGCTGACCTAATTTTCATGAATTTTGGTATCGAGATAGGCAAGACATTAGAGAAGGACCTAGGCTACTTATTGTAGCGAAAATAAAACTTGAAGGGTGTAAAATGGGGGATGAAAGAAGACGCGAGTGATGACTAAATAACTTTTACGCAAACGAATCCGCAAGCAACATTTATTTTATAAAGCAAGATTTATTGTAATGAGCTAATGTAATCAGGCATCGTTCGTTATGGATTATTTTAATCAGTTGTTGTGGAGGCTGAGGAGGAAGGAGGTAAACGTCAACGATAATCAAGAATAAATCTCAACGAATTACCATAGACGGGGAAGGCAAACCGATTTCGCTTAACACACATCAATTATGACTGGCCCGTTGGTCTAGTGGTTAGTGACCCTGACTGCTAAGCCTGAGGTCGTGGGTTCAATTCCCACCCAAGACAAATAATTGTGTGATGAGCACGATCATTTGTTCTGTGTCTGGGTGTAATTTATCTATACATCATACATATTTAGAAAAATATAATAATGGTTATTAGGAGTCTGGTTCCCATAGTACAGGCTCTGCCTAGTTTGGGATCAGACAGCCGTGTGTGAGATGTGTCAAGTTATATTATTATCTATTATTATCTGCTTATTAGGTATAGCAGATACCTCTAAAGCTGTAACGCCCAATCTTCCAAAGACACGAAGTGACCTACTCACGTGTGTGACTTCATAAATACATACACTCACGTGTGCGACTTCAAATATACATACACTCACGCGTGTATCCTAAATAGGTCCCACACACGTTATACGGGGCAAGGGCAGAGGGCTGCCATAAGACTATCTGTGGCATTCCAGTTACGGGTAGTTGGAGCCCTAAAAAGTCCGACAACGTGGTCTAACTAGAGAACTTCGATATCGCCTAGTACTTAGGTTGTGGAGGTCTGATGGCAGTCGCTTCACGTAAAATATCGAAGTTCGTATTTAGAGTGAAAGCCGACCTCAAAACTTAGTTGGGAAAAGGCGCGGAGGATGACACGTTATACGGGGCAAGCATATTCCCGTCAACCAGACACTTTGGGAATTGAGGATGGGAAAATTGCGGTAGGCAACATGGCAAGGCAGTAGTAGAAAAAGAATAATGCTGATTAGGGAGTTGAAGCAATGACGAAACTTACTCCTACATAATATACATCCCAACAAGTGGTCAACATCCTTTACCACAGTATAATGTATATACAGTATTGTGACTCGGCCTCCTTGAAATAATTACCTACAGCTGGCCGGTCGGCTGCCCATAATTTCATCTACCTGCTTGAGTTATACGAATTTTGTATCCAATTAAACTGGCAGCCCTGGTACCGAGTGTATACCGAACTCAAGGCGTGACGATCCAAACGTTTGTATGAAGATGCAATACTGTATATACATTATACTGTGCCTTTACTGTGTCTATATAGTACAAATTTCGCAATGTCACCGACCGCTTGCACAGTGTGCTAAACAAGTTTTGGCGTTGGACAAAAACCTGTCGAGATATGTTTGGGCAGTGCATTAACCTTGAACAGAAACTGTTTATTGATACACTTAGAAGTGATTTGTTATCATTTTAGATAGTAGACGTCATCAAATTCAAATATTCGGCCACGTTAGGAGTGGTTCGATTTCCGCATGGGTTGGTGTTGTACATGTATTATTTCCAAAAAAGTTTCTAAGTATTCTAGAACCAATAGAGTAATAAATAATTTAATTAGAGTAGTGGTCATACATATGTCAAATTTTAATCTGTTTTTTAACCTTTACTGTTTCACTGCTGGGCAAAGACCTCCCGCAAATTCTTCCATATATCGTTTTCGTAATTTATTAAATTATTATTATTGATAGCAATGCAGCTCTGTCGTCGTTTATTTTACATCATTTATATCACGCTAAAACTCGTCAATAGCTACAAAACTACAAAAGGAATAAATACTGTGTTTTCTTAAACCTACTTATATATAGATATTATAAATAAACTAGCGGAAAACCCGATAAACATTTAACGTTTTGATTTCTTACCACCAACATTTACTACAACAGAGATTGCAGCTTGTACTTTGTACAGTTTATCAGTCATCACGTTAGTAATTGTTTAAATATGGTTATAATAATAATACAAATCATACTCGGTGGACTGTTTTAGTGTGATATGTTCACTGAATTTTACATAGAAGCAAATAGTGACAAAAGATCAGGGTTTTGTAATTCGTCCTTATCAATTAGTTACGATACTGCAAAATTTAAACTCGAATGAGGAATTAAACGTTTGCTAGCTAGAACTTCTTTTGATTGCCATAGTTTCAATATTGTATTCTTCTTTGACGAGGTGAGTTTTCACTAACACAATTCCTTTTCACAAATTTTAGTAAGCAAAGTTTTTTTATGGAATAAAGGCAAACAAGCGGGTCAGCTAATGGTAAATCACTACCGCCGCTCATGGGCACCTGCAACTCAAGAGTCACAAGTGCGTTGCCAGCCTTAAAGGTGGGAGTAGGCGAAAGGGGGAAGAAGAGGAGAGGGAATGCTTAGGACCTCCGGTAACCTCACTCATTTGGCGAAAAGCAATGCAATCAATGCTTCACGGCCGGTTTTCTGTG
Organism: Callimorpha dominula; assembly: GCA_949752705.1. Taxonomy (NCBI): domain Eukaryota; kingdom Metazoa; phylum Arthropoda; class Insecta; order Lepidoptera; family Erebidae; genus Callimorpha; species Callimorpha dominula. Next base: position 8,619,313 of record OX457018.1, on the reverse strand, counting down.
AGACTGTACTATTACTCCGGTCGAGCTGGCACATTACGTGAGAAGCATGGCTCTCCCATGAAATACTACTACTAATACTTTAGATATACTCACGTCTGTACTCCTGAAGGAATAGGCAAAGCGTATTAAACTATAACAACTATAATAATTGGATCCCACACTCTTAATAGGCCTTTTGCCGCCAACTGAGGACGTTGAAAATGAAGGATGGGAAAATTGGGAGTAGATATATTAAAAGAGAAAGGTAGGTAGAGAGCAAGGCATTGAGGGAGTGGATATTGCTCATACGAATAGATTAGGGAGTATAAGTAATAGCTTGAGCAAGTCTGGGTCGCATACCTGTATTTCCTGTATAGACCCGGCTATTGTCGGGAAGTATGACTTTTTTTTTATTGTGACATGTTGTCGCCACATCAAAAACTCTTATTTATTTAATTAAAAATAGGGCCAAACTGTTATAGATGATAACACAGTTCACTAATTAATAAAAATAAGTTAATAGATATTATTTTGACTGGTTATACCGGTAACGCAATACTATTGGTCGATTGATAAATATTAACAAATTGTGGGATTATAAAAGGAGAAATACGATGAGAACTTGACTTGAGTGCAAACAGAGGTACGAACAACTTGGCAGTTGCTGTTAGTTAGTGATTTTCATAGTTTATATCAGTGGTTTTGAGACTGTTTCTAACATCAGAAGTGAGATAAAGAACAAGCCCCAATTGAAAGAAAAAAAGTGTTTGTAAGTAAAAAGTTTCTTGTGCAAGATTTTGCTATTCGGAAATCCCAACGTCCTCATCATGGTGTTCATCAAGCAATCGTGATGCAATGAGTATGTATCTAACAGTAAGTAAAAACGTTTTTATTAGTAATTTCCGAGTGTGTGTTTATTCTAATGTGGGTAGATGTGATAGAAGCGAATACTCGTACTATCGGATTCATTATGATATTCTTACGGTTAATTTAGAGTTGGAAGCTTAACTATTATTTATAATTTACTAATTTGTTCAAAAAAAATCTACGGATTGAAAAAGTGTACATGTATTTTATTTAAAAAAGAGGGTATATGGATAAAATGAGGTGTTCGAATATTTCTAAATTTGTAGAAACTATTTGCCACAAAAACATAACTGTTAATATTTTGATTGCTTGGATTAATTTTTGCATGACAAAATGGTTAAAAATGGGTTTTACGAGTTATTACGTTAAGAATTTTATAAAAATAAAATAAAATAATTCGGACTTTTATCAAAAGTCCTAGTAGAAGGTACCTACTAAGATGAAAATCGAAAATGAAGTATGGTTAAATATGCCTGTAAAGTGATATTAATAACTGGTTTTTGTTGATATATGAAGTAGTCATAAAAAGTGTGTTGAACATCCCAATCCTGTTAAAAGCTTTTAAATTAAATTTATACTCTCTAGTTTCGCAAAAGTAGTCTGTTAACGCATTAAGCAGAAATACTATTAGTGCCTGTTCTATGCTGATATCAAACAAAAAAAGAAAGAATTGGTTTTTATCAGTTCAATTGCTAGGTGCTAATGTTTTATTAGACACTTAAGCATTACAGTCAGGCCAGGCCGAACTTCACAGGAAAGGAAGTACAACCACGTCGAAAAACTTGGTCAGGCATAAAACGAACCAGTGGCTATCAAACATTAAGAACAACATGTGCTTAAATATAGATTGGACTTGGACTAAATTAGCAGAACTGGATGAAAACCACCTGAAATTGGATATACCAGGATGTTGGCCGGTATTTATATATCTGTATTTGTGAAATCTGCCTAGTACATAATTATGACTGTGTCATAATTTTGTTGACTGATATTTGAGAGAAGTATGTATGATGATAGACTTAAGAGTGAGGAATAAGAACATAAGAAAATATGTATGATATTTAGTCTAGTATATTTGCTTCGGACAATACTGTGTAACCTATATGCGGAATTTACTCGTGTAAAGTTGACGTTAAGACCCGTTGTGATATGCAACTAGGGTTGGCCAAAGGCATCGCCTAGGGGAAGCTTCGGGTGCTTGACGCTGGCTGTATCACTTACCGCCGATGGAATAGTTATACACGCACGAGTAAATTCTTAAAGCCAGATGTTAAGACTTGTTGTGATATGCAACTAGGGTTGGCCAAAGGCATGGCAGGCACACGCGGACGCCCCCTACTCGCGGGGGGCCACTATAGCGGGTGGAGAGGAAAACCCGTCCCGTCCACCCACGGCCACACTCAGGGCGCGGTTCGCCGGCGGCGAATTAGGTCCGAGTGGAGATCGTCCTCCCGGACCCTTTGCGACTCCTTCTGCGAGATGACGTCCTCGCAGAAGGTTGCGACCGCGGCAAAATTCCTGTCGCTACCGGCCATGGAGCGTATGACGGCCGGTAGCGAGAGATCCCCTCCGATGGCTGCAGTGAGGGCCCGACGCTGCGTCGCCCAGGCGGAGCAAACCGCCAGCGTGTGCAGAGCCGAGTCCTCACTGCAGTCGCAGTGGTGACAGGCGGGACTCAGTTCCCTCCTAGCGACAGAGTGCAGGTACTTCCCGAAGCAGCCGTGCCCGGAAAGAACCTGCGTCAGTCGGAAAGAAAGGGTCCCGTGCTGCTGCCCTGCCCACTCGAGGCTGGTGCGCCTTCATGGCGGCAGAGCCAGCACGTGGAGCCTCCAGCCGGGACGACCAACGAGCCTTGGTGGCTCGGCGAGCGGCCTCACGCCATTCGCGTACCTCTTCGGGCGGGGGCCGACTGCCGCCTCCCGCCCGGAACTCAGCCGTTCGCCGATATACTTCGGCGAGCACTTTCGCCTCCAAATCCCACGGGGTAGTCCCGGCCAACATACACGCCGCCTCCGTCGACACGGTGCGGTATCCGCGTATGGCTCTAACCGCCATAACCCTCCGAGGGTGCCAGAGGCGTGCCCTATTCTGGGCGGTCAGAGCCTCCGCCCACACCGGTACACCGTAAAGTGCCATTGCCCGGTCAACCCCCGTGTACAGCAGCCTCGTAGCGACGCTGGGTCCGCCCAAATTTGCCCTTGGGCAAGAGTCGCCCAAGGGCAGACGCAGCGCCGACCAGCCTGGGAGCAAGCTGTTGGAAGTGCTCGTCGAAGCGCCACCTACCGTCGAGGATCAGGCCCAGATATTTAATGTGGGCCTGAACCGGTGAGGACCTAGTTGACCTCGATAGAGGCGCCAGGGGGTGGACCACGACGGGGCCCATGGAATAAAAGGGCCTCAGTCTTAACCAGGGCCACCCGCAAACCCAGCGCCTCGATGCGCCCGACCACCAGTGAGATTCCCCTGTTGAAAGTTTACCCCCCGGGCTGTGACCAACGTGTCATCGGCGTAACAGATTACGCCGAGCCCGGGAGGGAAGTCGCCTCGAAGGGCCCAGTCGTACCCCATGTTCCACAGGAGTGGTCCAAGGACAGACCCCTGCGGAACACCGCACGACATGGGCCGACGACTCAAAACTCCATCTCGGTCCTCGTACATGACGGTACGCTCCTCTAAATAGTCTGCCACTAGCCGCCTCAGGTACCCTGGCACTCCGTGATAGTGGAGTGCTTCCCTGATGCAGCTGAATGGCAGACTATTGAACGCGTTGGCGATGTCCAACGACACCGCCAACAGCACGCCGCCACAGCTCACTACCTCTTCGGTCACGGCCCTCAGGCGCTACACAGCACCGACCGTCGAACGCCCCGCTCGAAAACCGAATTGGGCGTCCGACAAATCGGGGCCGACCTCGCGGCTTTCTTAAAAGTACCAGCTTCCCGCTCTTCCAGCAGTCAGGGAAGCGTCCGGACACCAAGCTAGCGTCGAACACCTCCCCGAGGCGGTCGGACATGTGGTCGAGGACCAGGGCCAACACTCGGGCAGGGATCCCGTCTGGCCCGGGGGCGGTGTTCTTGTAACGGATCCGTAGAACAGCCGCCCCTAACTCCGCCTCCGTGACGGGCGGAACACCATCCTCCTCGTCCTCCCCGTCGTCTCAGGCCAAGGGGGCCATCGACGGGGGTACGTGCTCCACCTGTTGCGGGAAAAGGCCCTCAACCACTTCCTGCAGGAAGCTGGGCTGGAGAGTCTCCGTAAGGGGGGGAGGGGCCACGCGCGGAGCTTTTGTTGCGCCGCGCGATATGGGCGTCCCCAGGGGTCACCATTGAGACTCTCCAGCATCTCCTTTCTTTTCTCCTCTTTGGCACGGCTAATGGCCAGCTTCAGAGTTTTCCGCGTCTCTCGGTACTCCTCATGAAGCTGGTCCTCCTCCCCCTCATCGCGGTGACGTCACCGGCTGCGAGTGTAGGACCTCCGGGCATGAGTACAGGCCGCACGGAGGTCCGTCAGCTCCTGGGACCACCAGTAGACCTCCTTCCTTGGAGGCCATTGCAAATTTGCGTAATCGCATCGCGAAAGCGGCCCACCCCCATGTCTGCCTCCTCAGTCATGAGGCCGCGGAGACAGCCAAGAGTAAATAATGGCTGCCTCCTCCAGTAGGGTCAAAGGCATCGCCTAGGGTAAACTTCGAGTCTTAACGTTGGCTGTATAACTGACCGCCGATGGAACAGTTATGTAAGCATTAAGGTCCTAGTAGTGTCCGGGGATTGTCTAAATGAAGCGAGGAGCTCTTTATCTACTGGCCGTCGATGGAATAGTAGATGGAAGAGCCCTCGTTGCTGTTAACAAAAAAAAAGTGATCGATGCAAAAAAAAATATATTGAAATAGATACAATCTAATGGTAAATACTTTGTCCTCAGCAACTATACCACACCATGACGCTATCCGGGACGGATGCGTACGCAGGCGGGCCGTGTTGTCGCCACATCAAAAACTCTTATTTATTTAATTAAAAATAGGGCCAAACTCTAATACATCTAACACAGTTCACTAATTAATAAAAATAAGTTAATAGATATTATTTTGACTGGTTATACCGGTAACGCAATACTATTGGTCGATTGATAAATATTAACAAATTGTGGGTTTATAAAAGGAGAAATACGATGAGAACTTGACTTGAGTGCAAACACAGGTACGAACAACTTGGCAGTTGCTGTTAATTAGTGATTGTCATAGTTTATATGAGTGGTTTTGAGACTGTTTCTAACAGACACGTCAGAGTGACCTCAACCCGCCTGATGGAAAGCTAGAGTGAGGTCCAAAGACTGAGGACCGCCATTATAGATACGGATGATACTATAATAGTGGCCCTCAGCTTGACGGCCTCGAGAGATGCTTCTTCACGCCCCTCTTAAAGGACCCGGGATTATATGTCGAAGGGAACACGTGTGCTGGTAATGGATTCCACATTTTAATAGTGCGACAAAGAAGAGTCATAGAACTTTAGAATATTACAACTAATAAATAAATAAGTATAGTGTATTCCTTTATACACTATACCCCGCGTGCATATGTACACTTCACTGGCTCGCCTACTCACTATTGATACGCAAACTGACCCGTCTGCACTTGTTAGAAGATTATAAAGTCAATAACCTCAAATTAAATATATCGATTAATAATATTCCTTGCATAAAATTATCTAGATACAGTCACAGAGGTTATTAACAAACAGTAGTTTATGAATGGCGGCAGCAGGAATAATTAGAAACAATAATTTAAACTCAAAATTATTTATTTCAAGTAAACCTATTGTATGTATTTTTAAATTGGCAGGAGTAGGAGTCAGTCAGTATAAGTAGGTCGTGAATCTAGTTGCCTGTTCCAATACGTAGATCCTTGAGGAATAACAAGGCAAGAAACTCCAAGGACACTCTTTCTCAACATGTTTTCTTTATAATGTACTTGTTACATTGTTTATAATAATTGTGTATATCATCTATTCGAATAAACCTATAATCGTATAAGCATATTAATCATATATGATATACGGCAGTAGAATACTAATTAGAACAGTATCACACAGTAACAAATCATCACAACATAATTCTCCTATTTTATAATATAGGACATTAGTTTCATTATAGATTACCAACAATAAAATATATTAGAAAAAGTATAATAGCTTACGTAACTTAGTAGTGGTTAGGTCCTTCCAGTTCCAAGGCTTGCAATAGAATGCCCGATATTGGACCCAGACGGGGTATTTATAACAATTCAATCTTTTAACAAAATAAAACCAACATACCCTACAATCGTATAGAATCTCATTTTTAAATGTAGACATAACTAAAATACAAATACCGGCCACTTTGGCTTTGTGTAATAACGTCATGTTGGCATCTAAATTTATATATATTTTTAAATAATCCATCACCATCACACTCGCCTGTGGCTCATGCAATACTGACTTACCTGTGATATCTACATTAAGCACGATATAGTGCATAAAACTATTATTTAGTTCTACCCTACATACACCACATGGAGGATATTTAACAATAATATACTTAATAGTTTAAAGACTTGAATAAGGAGTTCCGTGTCTCGTAATGATATTTATTTACATCATAAAGACCAAAAGCGTTTGAGCAAGCACCGTGAAAATTTGCACATTAAATGTTTGTGGAGAAGTTTTTTATACATTGTTTAACTCGCTAAAAACACTTTAATACAGCTCATCCATTTTAGTTAGTAAATAAATTCAGTAATAAATGAGCTTAATCACTTTCGCTCTGTTGGGTTTACATTCCCTGTCTCTGGCTATTCGTAAAAGTTTATCCTAATGACTTTATAACATTAATCACCATTCGTTATGTATGCTTGAGTGTTTTTATTGTATAGCAGAAGCAGGCCTGAGACGGTGGCGCGCCGTGTGTCTAAACCGGAAGGGGGGGAGGACGCCCTCCGCAAGACCGTGGCTGCCTTTTGTTTAAGAGGCGGCAAAGGTCTGCCGGGGTTTTCGGGGAGTTCCCTAGGGTATACCCGAGTCCCTTGAACACAATGTGGTTTTAGTTGGTCCGATTCCGACATACCACTTTACAGGTAGCTCCGGTGGGGTGATGATCCGTGGGGATTTCCACACGATAAAAAAAAATACTAATAGTTAGTACTAAAACTTATTAAAGCCAAAAGTTAGAGTGAAGTCACTTCCGTTTAGGTTTACAATCCCCACTTATAACTAAATAAATATATTAGTTTTTATGCAGTCTTAATCTGTAGTACTACAAATGCCAATAAGACGGTTATTATATTTGTTTCTTACGCTTTTACTCCTACTCAACCAATACTTAATTAAGAAATATTGTCTTCACGTTATCAGGAGTACAGAAAAGGACATAGATAGATAGATAGAACATTCTTTATTGTACACCACAGTTGAACAGAAATTAATCATAGTTAGGGCCTCGTTCACCATCTCCAAGTAATGTGTTGATTAGTTAATTGTCAATTAACGTTACGTGCAAACTAAAAGTTCTGAGTAACTTTAGTCAATTTCACAAACGAAGTTAAAGCTTCGAGTAACAACTTGCAGGTTCATTGAATGATGTAACAAAACATACGTTTCAGTCGTTCAAATTTACGTCAAGTGTCATCCGTCAAACGTCATTGCGATTTGCAGTTGTCATTTTTGTGTTATTATTGTCTCTGTCGGGAGAAGCTTACGCGTGTGATTTAATTATTATTTGTTATTCAAGTCTGAGTTAGTGAAGTAGGATCCAGTAGCGAGATACCTTAACGTTAATAGTAGGCATGATTTTGTTGAAACTGCTTGATTTCTGAAATTATATTTGTAAGGGATAACATTATGTACCTATTTGAAATTCACTAACTACACTACTACACTTTACTAAAAATATGGGTAATGCCAGCGGCAAGTACACTGGGCAGTCTTATCGCTAATAGCGATGTCTTCCAGACAACCTTTGTATGGAAACAACAGATGAAAGTAATCGGTAGCTGGTGGCGTAACAAAAATATTTAGTACGGGAACAATGAAATAATAAATATAGTATCTAAGTAAAGCGGATGATATTATCTGAGAGGTAAACATGGGGTGAATAGGAATACGTGAAGTATCTACACGTACATACACATACATATATATATATACACACACATACATACACATATATAGTGAAATAACTATAATAATTAATAAGACATTTCAGTGGAGTTACTTATTATGGAGTCAATTGCACAACGTGAGAGAGTTGCACACCACTTATTGTGTTAGGTAGTGTTCTTTTACAAGTGAATTAAAAGAGGTTAAGGTTTGAGCTTATCTAGTTTTTACAGGTAATGCATACCATAAACATACCTTTTACCCCGAAAACAAGTACTGTTCCCGATGGATACGAGTACTTGACAATTTATTGACAAAATCTAAAAATCTAGTGACGAATATCAATATTATACTGAACGTGAATGTATACGTCCATCAAAACTCATTCATTTAGAAATGATTGCATTTAAATAGAATTCTTTAGAAGCTGTTGAAACTATTACAAAAGCAAAATTGCTCACAGTTGTATGTAAGAGAGGGCTTTAGTATTTTATACAGACCCGCAAACAACTTTTTCATACCAATTAACTTAAAGTTGGGTAGGTAAGGACTTTATAAGTAACGACCTAGATAGCTAACGACAGTAGAGCTTTCTACTAACTGAACTGTATTTGCATAGATCATAAGTCTGGGTCTCTCTATGTACAATACGTAGGTATTAATAAAAAAATACATCCAAGTACATATCGCACTGCTATTACAAGAGTGTATCAACTCAAAATGAAGCTTTTTTCAGAAACGGCAAAAAACTGATTACTCGCTTCGTGCTAAAGATTATAAAAAGTGAACACTGTATATAGATTATTGATAAAATTAAGGGATTTCTGTAATAATAAATTATTTAAATGATTGCAGGTTATCAAATTATTTCCAATTTTTGAGTTAATACTCTAATATCTGAACAAATAAAAAAAAAAAATTAACTATTTTTAGTTGTTTTGTTGAAAAATTTGGCTTATTACAATTTATTATTATTATTTTATATTTATTGACGCGTAGGGAATTGATATTTACGTATGAAAAATGAATTATCTCAAATTTACCCTATTTTGAGTTGATACTATCTCGTAATAGCATTGCGATATGTTTATCAGTTTCAGAACACATAGTACAAGCTTGCTTAGTTTGAGACTAGATACCGATCTGTAATAATATCTTCAAATTTTATTGATATTATAATTTATTGTGATGTGAATTCATGAGCGAAATGTGGTTAAGAGCGTTTTATGAATGAAAGTTGGCAGATACAAGAGTAGAGGACGACCAAAGAAAAGATGGATGGACTGACAAATGGAATGAGAATGATGAATGATAGAGTAAAATTATAGAAGAGAACACATTGCACCGACTCTAAATACATTTACGGAAAAGGTAAGAAGATTATTATTTATTGATACTTCATTTAAAATTAAATTTAAAAGAAAATGACAAGACCCACACGGTA